>OY982970.1:22168202-23402785 GCA_963890685.1 Plagodis pulveraria
ACATGTTTATTTTGCAAAGTCGTTTCGCAAAAAGATACTTAACGTGAGGTGTCTATTGCGTTGCCCAAGCGCACCCTTGACTCCAACTCGGCTGTGACTATTATAGGTGGATGTCTGCCGCAGTGCCTCTAGTAAACAACTGGCCATGTCGTCTCTTTTACATTGCGCAATAGTACGCCGCCTCGGAAAAAATGGTTAGAGTGTATCTTTCGTTTCTAATAGCTAACCTAACCTAATCTTTGTATAGGAGGCAACGGTCATTTAGGTCAAAGGCCATTTTTTACTATGATAATTATGCATGTGTGCCGGGAACACTGTCACTTAAGGATGCACTTGCCGGCGGCTCGAACTTATCAGCGGGCGAGGCAACAAAGCATGCTATTTCACCTATACCTTTGTGGGAAAGGGTAAGACTCCGTGATGAGTAGTACAAAGATAGTGATCGCGCATCACACACCCGTATTGCATCTACGCTAATTACGCACACTTGTTTGCGATATATCAATGAAAGCCGAACCATGCCGAACGAATTACGATGTTTGACGACGGACGGAGATAGTGTCTCAAGCTACGTCACGACGTGTGTAGGTATTTCTTATAAAATAATATTATATATTCACAGAGGAATACATTTTGGTTCGGACAGGTTCGGACAGTTCGGACAATTTTCGTTCGTTTTATAATAACATACTGATGTTATTTCACCTATAGTAGGTAAATATTTAGTAAGTAGGGACAATGATTTGTAGGTACATAGTAAATGTATTAGTTTGTTCTTTTCATATTGATGTAGTAAATATTTACCTACAATAATTATTTATTACATAATTAGCAAGTTACTGCTTTTACTACAACATATTTTTTAAAGCAGTGACGGCTCAGTGGCATAGGTTATGGACTTCCGCGCAGCAGGTCCATGGTTCGAATCCCGTCGCGGGCTTAATCTTCACCGCGTGGTAGAAGAGCATTTTACGAATGCCCGCCTGGATAGCTACTACCTTCAAGTGAAAAATCGGTCGCCAAGCACCTAAAGGGAAGCAATCATGGCTCAGTGGCATTGGTTATGGACTGCTGCGCAGCAGGTCCATAGTTTGAATCCCGCCGCGATATTGAGCTTCACCGCGTGGTGGAGAGTTCTTAGCGAAGTTTACTTAGCTGTTCTCAACCGATCAGCAAAGTTTAGCACCGTCGCGCGCGGTCATGAGTTGGATGGGTGACCGCTAGGACAATACTACTGAGCGCTTCCGTGCTTCGGAGGGCACGTTAAGCCGTTGGTCCCGGTTGTGGTCTTAGGATGGCAGTCGTTATAGCATGGTGGTAGGGCATTTTGCGAATGCCCGCCTGTATAGCTACCACCCTCAAGAAGAAAATCTATCGCCAAGCACCTAACGGTGTGTTCCGGCAGCTGTCCTTGAGAGCCAGTACTTCTAGGTTAGCCTGAACAACATCTTCGACCACATCATCACTTACCATCAGGTGAGATAATGGTCATAGGCTAACCTATCAGGCATAAAAAAAAGAGCATTTTGCGAATGCTCGCCGGGATAGCTACCCAAGTAGAAAATCTGTCACCATGCAACTAACGTGAACTCAGTGGCATTAGCAATGGACTGCCTCGCAGCATGTTTATGGTTCGAATCCCGCTGCGGGCTCGAGCTTCACCGCTTGGTGGAAGGGCATAGGGCATTTTGCGAATGTTCGCCTGGCTAGCCACCATCCTCAAGCAGAAAATCTGTCAGTAAGCGCCTAACGGGAAGCAGTGATGGGCCAGTGGCATTAGCTAGTGACTGCCGCGCAGCAGGTCCATGGTTCGAATCCAGCCGCGATATTGAGCTTCCCCGCGTTGGTGAAGAGCATTTTGCGAATGCTCGCCTGGATAGCTACCACCCTCAAGTAGAAAATCTGTTAGAAAGCACCTAACGGGAAGCAGTGATGGCTCAGTGGCATTAGGTTTGGACTGCCACGCAGCAGGTCTATGGTTCGAATCCCGCCGCGGGCTTGAAATTCACCGCTTGGTAGAAGGGCATTTTGCGAATGCTCGCTTGGCTAGCTACCACCTTCAAGTAGAAATTCTGTCACTAAACACTTAACGGGAAGCAGTGATGGCTCTTAGCAATGGACTGCCGCGCAACAGGTCTATGGGTCGAATCCCGCCGCGGGCATGAACTTCACCGCATGGTGGAAGGTTGTTTTGCGAATGCTCGCCCGGCTAGCGAGCTTTGAGATGAGAGTGTGTCGTACCGATTTCAAAATCTGTCTCTAAGCGGTAACACATTTGGAATAAAAATTCTCTAATCCTGGTAGAACACATTTGGAATAAAAATTCTCTACCTACCCGTAACTGATTTAAATTATTTCCAATAAAAATCAATAACTAATCATAGGTTATTTTTGATTAGGTAAGTGCCTATAATCATCGCTAAGTTTACCATCTAAACTTTCGTACTACCTTAGGTATAAGTACCTACTACAAATATACATACTTATTCTACTAATTTACGCAGGTAGATACATAGTACTAACTTTATTATTTGTTGTGATCTTATAGCTATGTAGATAGATATGCAATGTAATGCGCGCCCGCGAATGTCGATTTGACATCGCTGACAGTTGCGTGCCTAGGCAGGCCTATATGATACATGATAATTATATCGTAGATAGGTAGGTATCTTCCATTGAGCTTCTAATTCTAACCCTTTACTACTTTGTGTTAGGTAGGTACTTTCTCGAAGCTATATTACTGCTTAGACTATATTCTAAAAAGAATGCGGACTACCTACGTCCATACCATAACTAACCAAATGCAGCTTTTTATATTGTCTAAGTGTTGCTAAAATGATTAGGTACTCACCATAGCTATCATGACCTGCGTATTGACTAATACCTACTAGGTACTAACTTAGGTGAGAGTAGGTGAGTACCTAGACATAGTAACGTATTTATATTACCCAAGTACCTATCTATATGGATTATGGCGTCCGACACTTACTATCACAAACAAACTAATCAAATGCGAAAGAAAATCCGGTCCCCAACTCCCAACATATGTAAATATATATATATATATATATAAGTACGTAAGTAGGCATAGGCACTACATATTGGTAGTGTATACATACGTGCACACCAAAAAGCAACAGGGCATTCCTACAATATAATATTATGTTCTAAGATCGCGGCGCGATGCACGTGACTTTTGGTAGTGTGCGTTTTGTTAATTATATATTAGTGTGCTGCGCATGAGACCCGCCCGCCCGCTTCCCTCACCGCGGAATGGAAGTATTGACATGAGATGCCCAATATTTTGAACGAAAAACTAGCGCGCAAAACTATGTGTGCCGACCTTTGGCTCTAGGATGTTTATGATTATACTACTGGATGTATTTGTTTTCCAAAATGTTATCTAAAATGATCATGAACTGAGCTATGCTTCTATGTAAATAATTTTAGGGATTTCATGCTCTATAAGTCGTTTATTTACGACTAAACATGCGCTAAAGTTCGTGATATTACAGGGATGTTTCGAGGCTTATAACTATCATGTGAAGATTTTTTTTACAAATCGGTGCCAAGACAAGCCTAGATAATGAAGAGATAAATCGATATCATGCTTAGTTCTGGACCTAAAACCTCAAATAAGGGAGTGATCATCCTAAGGCGTTTGTATGGAAAAGTTACCGGCCAGTTCAACCTTAAAAATAATTATCATTGTAGTATATCATTGTTCAAGTTTTTTGTTCTGCAGCGTTCTATATAATATTAATCGGTTATGTACATTTATAACATACAAACTTAGAAGCGCTCGAAGCGAAGTTTACTTAGCTGTTCTCAACCGATCAGCAAAGTTGAGCAACGTCGCCCGCGGTCATGAGTTGGATGGGTGACCGCTAGTGACATTACTACTGAGCGCTTCCGTGCTCACCTGCACCTGACGGTGTGTTCCGGCAGCTGTCCTTGAGAGCCAGTACTTCTAGGTTAGCCTGATCAACATCTTCTACCACATAGTGGTCAAAGGTTAACCTATCAGGCATAAATAAAAAAAAAAAAACGAGACCATTTTGAAATTGGTTTTATACTTGTAAATGATAAGGAGGAAAAATTTTTGTATTTAGTACAGTATAGCAGTGTAGTACAACGTAAGTTGTACTGTAGATGTCGCTCCATCCCAATAAGATGGTTAAAGAACGATAGGAAAAATTTGAGTTATGTCGTCATTTTCATGTTAGCTCAGTTGGTTAGAGCATGTCGCGGCTGAAGGGGTGGATGGACGCGGGTTCGAATCCCGCACATGACTTAAATTTTTCCTCTCGTATATTTGTAATTTTGTAATGAAGATGAAGACCATCTATTGATGACCACTAACTTGATGACTCAGTTATGAGGGGACGACTACAGAGCTTCCTTTAATAAATATTTTAGAACCTATAATCTATTATGTGTTCAGTCAGACCATCCGTAGGTAACACAAGCATGCAAAATTGGTGACATTTCGTCAGTTTGTCGGATCACCGTGGCGTCTCCAAGGCTGAACGTTAGTAGCAACAATACTTAGTGACGTAACGATGCGTTCTCGTTTGGGTTCCAAGCGTTGGGTGAACCTTTCGACAAAAAATATGAATATGCATAATAAAAACCAGAATTGATTGACCTCTGCCTTTTTATCTAGTCAGCTATAATATAATATTAGCAACCGCGGCCCGCCCCGGCCTTGCACGGGTATATAAATTGTAACTAATAAAAAGTAGTTATTGTAACATAACTGTAAAAGTTAGACATATAGTATTGTGGATTTTTTTGTAGATAATGATGTCCTCTATAAAATTGTAGTACATCACTTTTCTCTATTGTCAACAATTTCTACAGCGTACGCGAAATAACGATTTTATTGGTAATTTATTCACACGTTGGGGTACATTGTCGAAGTTTTCATACGGATCCCTAAGTTTTTGAAAATATTCTATAGTCTATATATGTTCATCAGGGATAGGTAGAATTCTAATGGTGATAGAATTATTCAAATCGGTTCTGTAGTTCTTAAGTTTATCCGTTACATACAAACCTACAAATCTTTCCTCTTTATAATATTAGTGTAGAAGAATAGATATAGATAGGTTAGCCTTTGACACCTGATCGTAAGTGATGATGTGTTCGTTACCTAGAATTACTGGCTCTCTAGAACAGCTACCAGAACAAACTGTTAGATGATTGGCGACAAATTTTCTACTTGGTAGCTAGCCAGGCGAGCATTCCCAAGTACGGAAGCGCACAGTAGTAACATAGTAAAATTAGTTTAATATGGTAGTAATGCCACTCGCGGTCACCCATCCATGTCATGGCCGCAGCGGACGTAGTATTACCTTGTTGATCGGTTGAGAACGACTAGGCAAGCTATGTTACCATCGCTTCATAAATATGGCATTTTCTATAACGATGAAGTGAAAATAGCGGCCATAAAGACTGTAAAAACTTGTAGGGTCGCGTCGGCTGGAGGCAGAAGTGTCTAAATGCCTCCATTTCGCCATACATGCTTTTTTGGTAGCTTTTAACAGAAGACGAGCCTTTGGCCATTCTACCCGACACTTCATTCAACCAGACCGGTTCATTACCGGACATAGAAAACGACAGTATTAATTCATATTATATATTTAATGTAACATCTTATTTTTTTTTTTCGTTTCGTTCTTTTTGTTCTATATATAATAATACTAACTGCTGTATGAGCCGGATTGTCCGCTGCTGAACAGAGCCTCCCCCATAAAGGGGGGCTTTGCTATAATCACCACGCTTGGCAGGCGTCTTGGTGATCGCAGTAAAGGATGCCAGTTCTTCAGAAGGTGCTACTGCCCACCTTCTGGTGTGTTACCCTTAGTCGCCTCTTACAACACCCACGGGAAGTGATGGCAGGTGACATTCTATCCCGGCACGGGCTCTATTAAAAATAACACAAATAAATTATCAGACTTATTTATAATTACAATAAATACATATTATTTATTTAATGATAAATATAATTGATTTAAACTGTTTAAAGTTGTTTAATTACTATGTGTAATAATCGCGAAAGCCTAAGGCAACATTATTTATTTGTTAGGGTACCATATGTCGCTTATACGTTATGTTACATCATTAAATATATAAATATCAGGAGCTTTCGCGCACGCCCTAGCTTGTAGAGAAATCAATTGTATCGCGCTTCCTCGGGAACGGCTTAATAAGCCATTAAATTATTTAGTAAATGAGTATAAAAAGCTATTCGGTAGTTAAGGAATACATGCAGCATATGCTGAATGCAATATATGTACCAAATTTTATATAAAAATCCTTCAGCCGTTTTGACGGGTGAGTGGCAACACACACACTTGGAGTAGATGATCAAGACATGAACCATTATTCTGCACGTACATATCTTTCCTTACTTTTTTCTTCCACCTATCACGTCGGAGGTATAATGATCGACGAACCTAAGTGGTGGGAATGGAGACTGATGTGGTGATGTGTTAAGTTGCTATACTTACTTACATTTATACTCCTATAGGCGTGAATGAATAACATAGAATCAGCGTATATATTTTATTTATAAAATAGTAGGAATTTGCTCAGAAGTGTTTCATTAGTTCAACTGCTTTATAATTCATCTCTAAATTCATATTTATATTTCTTTACGATAATGTCAGCTGCTTTTTCAGCGATCACCATAGTAGGAGCCATCGTATTACCACTAGTTATGCTTGGCATAACACTAGCATCTACAACCCTTAGATTATTTATACCATGTACCAACAAATCTGCGTTTACTACTCCGTCACGAGCCTTTGCTCCCATTTTAGCTGTGCCTACAGGATGGTATATTGTAGTCGCCATGTGTCGTATGTAACATTCCCAATATCTTTCTGAATCTAAAGAAAATTTCAAACATCCTGGTATTTGCAAGTTAACAATGTTTATGTCGAAACGTTTAAAATTTTGAGTTAAAGTCAATTTATTTATAAGTTTTACGCCTTTTCTCAATGATTCTAAATCTTGAAGGTCATTGAAATAGTTGGGTTTTATTATTGGTTTGGAGCTTGGATGTGAATTTGTTAGTAAAATTTCTCCTCTTGATCTAGGATGCAGTAAAGTTGGGTACATGCCTAACAGATCACTAGCTTCATTGGATTGTTCAATAAGATCTATAATTTCTTGTTTATATCCTACACCTTTTAAGTAGGGTTTCAACATAAATTTGTCGTTCTGAATGAAATGAGTGTGATGAAACTGAATATTAGGATGGATTAAATTTTCAGTGTTAATAAATCCCATGAAATCTGTTATGCCAATGTTTGAAAATGGACCAGTTCTGCTCATCATGTACTGTAAAATAAAGGAATTAAGGACGTCTGGTGGGATGATTGTGTGATAATTCGACTCTAAAAATATGGGCAGCAAAATATGATCTTGCAAATTTTTACCTACGGGAAGGTCTACGAGGCAATCTATGGCGTTGTCTTCTAAGTGTTTTTTAGGTCCAATCCCAGACAACATTAATATTTGTGGGGTCGCAATTGATCCAGCTGAGAGTATAACCTCATTTCTGACACTAATTATCATAATTTTTCCATTTGAGTGCATTATTTCGACACCGTTCACGTTATTAGCCGTTGAATCTACAATTATTTTCTGAACCGTGGTCTTTTTCATTACATGCAAATTAGCCTTCTTACTAAGATATATTTTAGCTGTATTTAGTCGTTTCCCGTCTTTGGTTAGTAATTTTGTTATTCTTGTTCCAATTTTAACTTCATTACCGCCATTAACATAATCAAGACCTAGTTCCTTCCATGCCCCTTTGATAATATCGTACCACGGGTTTGACATACTATTATTACAGTTCTGTACATCTAACCTACGTTCTAACTTCTCAAAATATGGTTTTAAATCTTCATAACCCCATCCTATATTTCCATCTTCCTGCCATTTGTTGTAGTCATTTGCATGTCCTCTTATATATAGCATAGCATTAATAGAGCTTGAGCCTCCCATGGCTCTTCCTTTGCTCCAAATGCACCTGTTATCGTTAAAACCCAAGCAGCTTTTGTAATCAGGATCCGTTAATATTGCCAGTCGGTATCTGTATTCTGATTTAAGAATAGTAGTGCAGGGACCTGAAAACAAAAAAAACACTAACCATCTAAACGGATATCTAAAAGAATATAATATTTATTTTAACGAAATAGCATTATTTTACTATCAGAAACTGTTAAGCGTTGTTAACAGTTTATACAATATTTAATAATGTTATTAGTATAACTGTACTGTATCAGCCGGATTGTCCACTGCTGAACATAGCTCCCCCATTATGGTGGGTGCCATGGCTTGGCAGGCGTCTTGAGGATAGCAGTGTGTGATGTGAGTTCCTCTAAAAGCGCTGCTAGCCTACTTCTGGTGTTTTTCCCTTAGTCCCCTCTTATACGATACCCTAGGGTAGAGATGTGAGGACATTGCATAACTAACCTTCAGTAATCTTTTAAAATTCATCACCCGTATCTTATATTCACCCGTTTTGTAACTTACTTCATTATAATTTAAGTTATATACAGATATCTATCACCTACGGCAATGAAATCCTAAATTTCAGATAGCATTGCTATAACATTATTTACAGGTGCGTTATTTTTAAAGGCATCATTTTGTGTAGGGATTATAAAGAAATGTTATAGTTGTTTAAAGATACTAAGATGTGATTGAGATGAGGATAGAATAATTAAGAGGGAACAATACTTGCCGAAAATTAATGAAATCGACGTTTCGTATTCCCCTGTTTTCTGCTCTAAAACTGAGACGATTAGTTTAATTAATTCCTCCTGGCATTAAGATTTTATGAAAGAGTTACATCTACGCTCCTATCATTCTCTTATATATTAAAAACTATTCAAATTTGTCTTGATTCACTTATCAGTTTAATTAGCAATTATTAGTTGCTGAAAAAAGAAAATGACAGGGGCGTGTTTATTTAAGTCTAGATTTAGAAACAAGAAACAATTAATTTATATCATTAAAAAAGTAAATAACCCGACTGCAATTTAATTATTTTCGTTAAACATTTTATCGTTCCATTGAAATTTAAACTACAGTTATATATATTTATAGAATTTTCTTTTAAAGCTCTTCATTTTCATAGCCCACTCGATGGGTTTGGAAGGAAAAAAGATTTTTTAACTCACAATATGGCGTCTAAAATCCACCAGTTCCTTTTTCTAATATTTTATGTATCTAGTGTCACTTGCGTGATCTAGACGAATTTAACGATGTCTCTAACATAAAAATCGGTTAAGGGATGATTTATATTAGACCGGGCCGTGTCCGGGCCGGGCCGTGGACGGGGCGGGCCCGGGGCGTACGTTAGTAGGCGGGCCCGGACGGGACACGGATCAGGCACTGTTTAATATAAATTGCTTCATACAAAATGTATGTAACGTTTCAAATCCGTGCCCCGTCCGGGCCACGTACACGGCACGCCACGGGCACGGCCCGGTCTAATATAAATCTACCCTAAGCCGTTTGTGTAATAAAGAAACTCACAAACATACATACATACATGAACGCTGAAAACATAACTCTCCTTTTTTAAGGCAGTCGTTTAAAAACAATTGAATTGACTCAGTTTTCCAGGAGAAAACAGAGAATACGAACGTCGCAATCGTATTTTTTTCCTATACCTCACAGGCATTGTTCATTTTAACACTAATCTTCACTTACAGACCCACCAACTTATCTGTTCAGGTGGCAGAAAAAAGAACTACAACATTCCTTCAAATTGTGATTTCCATGACCAGTAGCGCACTCGAAAACTGCACAGTTAAGTTGGTGGTACTATACTTAGATTACTTATCAACAACTTTATTCCGTAAACCTAGTAAGGATCTAATAAGACGTTATAAGATATTCTGCACATTATGTTTTCGAAATTCAATTATGCTTTCTTTACCTCACTGTCAAGTCCGGGGTCACTACCAGATTCAATCAATAGAACAGATTTTAATGGGAAGTGATCAGCCAAACGGCTAGCAACAATAGCGCCAGCTGTCCCAGCTCCCACTATTATGAAGTCGAATGTTAGGTTAGCTGCAAACAAACATTTATTATAATGATAACACAATTTGCTTATGTGAAAATTGGTCAAGAAAAGGTGGAGCCTTGTATAGTGGAGGTGTTAGCTTTTGACCACTATCTCACCTGATAAGTGATGATCTGGTCGAAGGTGTTGTTCAGGCTAACCTAGAATTACTGGCTCTCAAGGACAGCTGCCGGAATACACAGTTAGGTGCTCGGCAACAGATTTTCTACTTGAGGGTGGTAGCTAGCCAGGCGGGCATTCGCAAAATGCCCTACCACCATGCTATAACGATTGTCATCCTAAGGCAACAACCGGGACCGACGGCTTACATGCCCTCCGGCGCTCAGTAGTAATGTCACTAGCGGTCACCAGTCCAACTCATGTCCGCGGTGGACGTTGCTTAACTTTTCTGATCGGTTAAGAACTTCGCTACGAGCGTTTCCGTATAGGTAAGAACTTTTGAACACACTTAAGCATTGCCTTTGTTCGGATATACCTCAAGCTCTAATAGACTCTTGTTACTAGTCTATAGGTCACTAGCTGCGCCATGCGGTTTTACCCGCGTGTTGATGGTTAATGATGATGATCAAAATAATGAAAAATGGCCTATGTGTTATTCCAAGATATGAAGTATCTATATACGAAATTTATTAGTAGTATAGATTACGTATAACCAAATAATATTTACAAACATAATAAGCAAATACTAGGATAGTAAACTGTAATATTTACATCAGGCGTATTCGTTCATATTTATATTGTTCATACTGAATTGTAGCATATTATTTTTCAGTTTGCATTGTGGTAGGACATTTTGCTAACGCCCGCCTGGCTTACTACCACCCTCGAGTAGAAAACCTGTTGCCAACCACGTAACGGTGTTCTCCGGAAGCTGTCCTTGAAAGCCAGTAATTCTAGGTTAGCCTGAACAACATTTTCGACCATCATCACCTACCATCTGGTAAAATAGTGGTTAAAGGCTTACCTATAAGCTATATAAACAAAAAAGATACAATGTTTGAGAAATGAGCCCAAGAAAAAAATAAAGAAACGGATTACCTTCGCGCATCATAAAAATCTTATCAGCTTCGTCTTTAGGCCATCGATAGTCTTGGACTATTCCACAATGTGCAGCAACCAATGCTGTCACAACTTTAACGAACAAGTGCCCACTTGCTCCAGCAAACGCCATTGGACAGCACGCAGCTACAGCTGCACCAAGGTCTTCCATAGTGTTTGTTCTACAATTCTTGATTTTTTTTTACCAGATCTGGAAAGGGTAGATGGACTGTTGGAATATCAGCTTGTTTTTTTTGGAAGCGCTCGTAGCGGAGTTTACTTAGCCGTTCTTAACTAATGAGCTAAGTTAAGCAACGTACGCCGCGGTCATGACTTGGATGGGTGACCGGTAGTGACATTACTACTGAGCGCTTTCGTACTTCGTCAGTCCAGGTTGTTGTCTTAGGATGGCAGTGGTTACAGCATGGTGGTAGGGCATTTTGTGAAAGCCCGCATGGATAGTTTTTTTTATGCCTGTTAGGTTAGCCTTTGATCACTATCTCACCTGATGGTAATTGATGATGTGGTCGAAGATGTTGTTCAGGCTAACCTAGAATTATTGGTTCTCAAGTACAGCTGCCGGAACACACCATTAGGTGCTTGGTGAAAGATTTTCTACTTGAGGGCGGTGCTGACGGTGTGTTCCGGCATCTGTCCTTGAGAACCAGTCTAGTTCTGACGTGGCACTCATTGTAGGATATTCCCGTCCGGACGGGTACGCCGATGTACCTACAGCTTTGTACCTAAAGTGCTGAGTGAGCCAGGCTTGACGATAAGTACTGACATTTTCCCTTCTTCTCCTCCCAGAGTAAGACAGGGAGTTCAATTCTAACCCGACACCCCATGAGTAACACACATGTAACGTAAGCAATATATACGCATTCAAATTCAATGTACAGTCGCCTGCAATAATAAGTATACACTTCGTTACTTTCATAATAATGTGATATCACTAAACTCCTAGCGATTGAAGTTAATATACACATAAGTGATACAATTCAAATTATTATTTGATTTTAAGATACTTGTGTGTACATAGAGAGACACATAAGTGTATGCCACAATTTTGAAAATTACAATGTGTATACTTATTATTGCATGCGACTGTACATACCTTAACGTAATTTTGTTTGTACTCTTGATAGGTAAGCCTTTGACCACTATCTCACCTGATGGAAAATGATGATGTGGTCGAAGATGTTGTTCAGGTTAACCTAGAATTACTGGCTCTCAAGGACAACTGCCGGAACACACCGTTAGGTGCTTGGCGACACATTTGCCACTTGAGGGTGGTAGCTAGCCAGGCGGGCATTCGCAAAATGCCCTACCACCATGCTATAACGACTGCCATCCTAATACTACAACCGGGACCGACGGCTTAACTTGCCCGCCGAAGCACGGAAGCGCTTAGTAGTAATGTCACTAGAGGTCACCCAGCCAACTCATGACCGCGGCGGATGTTGCTTAACTTGGCTGATCGGTTAAGAACAGCTAAGCAAACTTCGTTACGATCGCATCAAAAAGTATGCAAATACATACTCCTATTATACATGTTAAAACAAACAGTGAACACGAGTGGTTTTATGTTTGTACTTCATTAGGCTAATTTTATTGACACCAGTAAACACTTGACTTATCAAACACAAACTATGTATGTACTGTGTTAGAATTTAATCTAAATAAAGCAAGGTATCGTGATAACGTAAGTATTGTTAGTAATTTATATCTAAGTAATTAGATAGTTGAGCCGTTTAAATCCTTTTTAAATTGTCCCGGAACTAATGTACGAGTAAGTGATACTTGAACAACAACAACAACTAATCTTTATTGTGCTTGCAACTTTCATGCCAACTTAGTTATACTAAATGGTTAAGAAATTTGAAAAAATATGATACCGATAAAATTATTCTTGATATAATTAAGTCCAAATGACTAAAAACCTCATTTCATGTTAAGACTTATGAGGTATTGTCGTTATAAAAAGCTCTAGGCGTTTGTTTCTTAAATATATAATATGTTGAATCCAGTGAACGCTTACAGACGTTCACAGTTTATAAGTATGCGTTCACCCGTTAAATCTTAATTTTTTTCCTACCCCTGCGACGTTGCCGTTATTGTAGCTATCCCACACAAGCTACATAAAGTTGAAGTTTGTTGAAGCGCTCGTAGCGAAGTTTACTTAGCTGTTCTTAACCGATCAGCAAAGTTAAGCAACGTTGCCCACGGTCATGAGTTGGATGGGGTGACCGCTAGTGACATTAATACGGAGCGCTTCCGTGCTTCGGAGGGCACGTTAAGCCGTCGGTCCCGGTTGTTGTCTTACGATGGCAGTCGTAACAGCATGGTGGTAGGGCATTTTGCGAATGCCCGCCTGGCTAGCCACCACCATCAAGTAGAAAATTTGTCGCCAAGCACCTAACGGTGTGTTCCGGCAGCTGTACTTGAGAGCCAGTACATCTAGGTTAGCCTGTACAACATCTTCGACCACATCATTACTTACCATCAGGTGAGATAGTGGTCAAAGGCTAAACTATCAGACATAAAAAAAAAAGTTAGCTTGAATAAGACAATGCGCAAATTTCCGATTGTTTTTATATTATACTCCTTAACAACAGGTAGATCTTCCCAACGGGCCTGCTACTTATAAATACATAATCGCTGTGCATCAATAAAATCATCTCGATCCAAAAATGGATAAACCAAGAAACAAACACACATGTATAAGAATTTTATGCCATTTAAAAGCACGATGATATGAGTTAAAATATTATTACTTGCAATTATGTAAACTAATCAGTGAAGTTAAACATTGCACTTCTCAAGGCCTGGTATCACATATGCTTTAACTTCGTCATTGCTTTGTATTATATTATTGTAATATTTAGTTTGTAGAATATCATCTAATTCACATACGTAATTTTAAGAATATCACATAAATCACCCATCTACTCACGTCAAAGATTCAAATAAAACACAGCGCTCTTTCTCTCGTTTCATAAGACGATTTAAAACGATATTTCATAAGAACGCATTGTGTAATTTAATGTCAAAAATTGCATAACTATTACGTTTGAAACACCCCACTGATCTTTCAAATAATGACGATAGTTTTTTTATGCATCACCCACACACATAGCTTATAATAATTTAAACTCATGAGAAACTTAGAACTACACTTACGACAATGCCTGCTATTTCGAGACTGAATGCAAGACGATTCTTTTCAAGTCTGGTTCTTCTTGACCTCTTTACTGTTTTACATTCATATATTCAGGATCATATTTCTATTCAGCACAAACATGTTCCCTTGAAAGATGCTGTGTGATCGGTGGTGTATATTTAAGGAAACGACTATTAATTCGAATGTTTTAATAATAAACTTACTTCACTGTATAAAATGTACATTTTTGGTTCTCACTTAAAATTATTCAGCTTTTAAAACTACGGCTGATCTGATGGTATATTATTATGATGCAGACGAACATATTATTCAGGCTAACTTTATTATATTATAAGAACTTGGAAGAATTAAAAGAAATTCAGCAATTTATAATTCCGTGTGCTGTTTTAACCAATATTCCTTAACCATGTCAGCTCCCTTTTCACCGATCATTATACACGGTGCATTAGTGTTACCTCTTACAATTGAAGGCATAATACTGGCATCTATCACTCTAAGCCCCTTGATATTCCGAACTCTTAGTTCCGGATCGACAACAGCTGTAGGGTCATTATCGGGTCCCATTTTTGCAGTACCTGTAGGATGGTACAGAGAAAATGTCAATTCTCTTACCATACATTCCAGAAACTCATCACTCTCTTTGTCAAACTCTTTGCAAGCATCGACATCAATCCATTCAAGTTTAAAACCAGCATCTTTAAATGTTTTTGTCTCGCCAATCTTTAATGAGTGTTGTCTCATGCCTCTTATCACAGTTTTTAAATCTTCAGGATGTCCAAAGTAGTTGGCATAAATTAATGGATGATCAAATGGATTAGTACTTTTTAAAATAATTTTACCTTTTGATTTTGGTTTCAATAATGTATTGAAAATAATCATCGTGAATGTTTGCTTGTTCATATCTTTAAATTTTGTTTGAACTTCTTCACTCAAGTCGTGTTTATCTAATACGTCTAATAGCCGATAAATGCCTGGAGGAAAGACGATGTAATGATACTGAAAATCCGGACTCTCTGCGTCAGCGTTTGTAGTATTAACAAATGTAACGACTCTGTGTGGGCTCGTACTTGATAAAGGGCCTTCACGGTCTATAATGCTTTGTACAAAAATCTTTGTGATATCAGGCAAGTAATTACTATTTTGGTCACCAGGTAATGTATAAAACACAGGATGAAAAACGTGATCTTCTAAATTTTCTCCAACTGGTAAATCTGCTTTTAATTCAATACCCAAATTTTCTAAATGCTTTCTAGGTCCGATTCCCGACAACATTAATAGTTGCGGTGAATTTATAGCACCTGCTGAGAGTATTACCTCTTTTCTGACGTTTATAATCATTTCCGTGTCATTTTTTACCACTACAACGCCACTGACAGTGTTAGTACCTGGTTTGAACAAAATTTTTGTTACATGTGCGTTTTTTAATACATGCAGATTTTTCCTCGCTATAATAGGCTGTAAAAACGCCCTTGCCGTGCTTTGTCTTAAACCGTTTTTTGCCGTCGCAGATGACTTTATTGTACCCATTTGACTAGCCCCGTTGATATCAGTAGATTTTTTTACGCCTAGCTCCATTGCTGCTTTCATTATCATAGCCTCAAATTCATGCATGTCATCCTCATCAACTACAGTGATGTATCCACCTTCTGCATGATACTTTTCTTTATCTTTTGATGGTGGTGCAATTAAGTTTTCGCTTTTTTTGAAGTATGGCAATACTTCGTCATAACTCCATCCTGTATTTCCATGGGCCGCCCATTCGTCATAATCAATTTTATTGCCTCTTACATAGAACATTGCGTTGATGCCACTGCTTCCCCCGAGAATTTTTCCTCGGGGCCAGGCACATCCTTTTGATTTATAGCTTCTACAGGCTCCTTCTTGTGGTTGTGTTTTATATCCCCAATCTTGTTTAGTGTTCATATTGCTGTAAAAAAGCTGTGGAATCTGAAAATACAAGAGAAAATTCTTTTAAACCTTTAGTGAAACGAATGCCTCGTTAGTGTGTGTGTGTAAAACTGCCATTTTGCGGTCTAGAGCTGTTGGGTTCGATCGTCAAGTCGAACAGTTATTAGGTTTATCTTGTTTTGCATTTATATTGTCAGTAGCAGTCCGGAATCTAGAATAATGCCCTTTGAAGTTCAATAAGTTCGTTCCCTATCGGATGAGATCAAAATAAATGTCTTGATACAAATACACACGCATATATTCAATCATTAACTTTCCCATTTATAATATAAGTGTGATAATCGATTAATTTTTCTAAGTGAACAATCGTAAGATTTTGATATATATTTTGTATATCTTTTGTATGTGAATCGTCCATATCTATTTTTTAATAGCTGATAGGATTATGGGAGCCTTTGACCACAATCTCACCTCACTGTAAGTGATGATGCGGTCGAAGATGTGGTTCAAGCTAACAAAGTTACTGGCCCTCAAAGACAATAGCCGGAACCCACCGTTAGGCTTGGCGACAGATTTGCTCCTACAAAGAATCTTCAAGGCAGCCTTGGGTTTAATAGTATCGGAGTAATTATGTCTTAGGTTTTCACGATTATTACACATAGTAATTAAACGGTTTAAATCGCGTATATTTATCATTATTTTTGTCCTGACGTTTCAAACACTTTGCAATAATCGTGGTCACTGCAAAAAAAAGAAACGTCGGTACAAAAATAATGATAAATATACGCGATTTAAACCGTTTAAAGTTGTTTAATTACTCGGAGTAATTATGTTGAACATTTCTTCTGTTGGTAGTAAGGAAGAGAATCTGATTGAGACAGCATAAAATCTTGCATGTTAAAAAAAAAACCAAATGAATACCCGAGGAACAATCTTGATTAGATTGTCATAGATTGCTTAGGTTGTCTTCGCTTTTCAAAACACCAGAGATGCCAAAAAAATCTTTTGACAGTTCCTTAATACGGAAGGAATTAGGATTTCTTCGTTAAGACTATTTTTTGGAACTCTGGTTTGTAATTTTGAAATCTTGTGGGTAAGTCTCAATATAATATTTTCTTAACAGCTGCTAGGCTCGCTTTTGACCACCATTTAGGTCGAAGATATTATACAGGGTAACCTATGTTCACAACACACCGATAGAATCTTGGTGACAGATTTTCTACTCGAAGGTGCGCTAGCCAAGATAGTATTCGCAAAATGCCCTATCCTATGTTATAACGGCTGCCACCCTATATCAGGCAATAACTGAGACCAGCGGCATTAACGCGCCCTTTGAAACTCAGTAGTAATTATTTTGGGCATTTTGCGAATGCCCGTCTGGCTAGCTACCACCCTCAAGTAGAAAAACTGTCGCCAAGCACCTAACGGTGTGTTCCGGCAGCTGTCCTTGAGAGCCAGTACTTCTAGGTTAGCCTGAACAACATCATCACTTACCATCAGGTGAGATAGTGATCAAAGGCTAACATATCAGGCATAACAAAAAAAACCCTAGGTTATGGGCAAGTCCGATTTTTAACATTAAGGTTGAACAGTATTGAGGTATTGCCGCTGTCAAATTTAGCTGGGTGATGTAATCAACAAACGAGCAGGTTTTTTTTAACGTATTTGTTTTTCCTCAACCGAAAATCGATACTACGAGTATCTACATACAAGTATCAAACTTGGTGTGATTATGGCATTCTACTGGAGAGGTCTTTATTTTGACTTATTTCTATTTTCGACGCGTTTCGATTCTACACGAAAGCATCCTCAGGAGGTCTTGACTCCGCACGATCGAGAATTTTGTCGTCGGCTGATATTATGGGTTAGATATATTTTTATATTTTATAAGTGTTTTATTAAAATATTAATTTGATTTTAATATTGTTAGGTTTGCAATAACGCCTGCTATGCGGATTTCATTACAAAATCACAAATATACGATAGGAAAAATTTAAGTCATGTGCGGGATTCGAACCCCGAAAAATCGGTAGGAAAGATTTGAGTTATGACGTCATGTCATGTTAGCTCAATTGGTTAGAGCATACCCCGGCTCAAGGGGTGGATGGACGCGGGTTCGAATCCCGCACATGACTTAAATTTTTCCTATCGTATATTTGTGATTTTGTAATATTAATTTGATGTTTACTGAAAATATTTTAAAAATATTGGTTATCATTAAATATGGACAAAAGTAACGCCTGAATCTATTCATTATCATATCATGGCTGTTTGACGTTATACGTACAAAGGTTGAAATATTGCTATACATTTAAGTAGTTATTTATATTTATCCTTGTTGTATTCCTATGTAATTGAGACATTTAATAACAATTAAATGTCATCATGTCCTATTTTAATATGATCAAAACATAACTAAATCACAAATATACGATAGGAAAAATTTAAGTCATGTGCGGGATTCGAAACCGCGTCCATCCACCCCTTGGGCCGGGGTATGCTCTAACCTAAATTAGGATTTCTTCGTTAAGACTATTTTTTGGAACTCTGGTTTGTAATTTTGAAATCTTGTGGGTAAGTCTCAATATAATATTTTCTTAACAGCTGCTAGGCTCGCTTTTGACCACCATTTAGGTCGAAGATATTATTCAGGGTAACCTATGTTCACAACACACCGATAGAATCTTGGTGACAGATTTTCTACTCGAAGGTGCGCTAGCCAAGATAGTATTCGCAAAATGCCCTATCCTATGTTATAACGGCTGCCACCCTATATCAGGCAATAACTGAGACCAGCGGCATTAACGCGCCCTTTGAAACTCAGTAGTAATATGCCACTAATGGTCTTCCATCGAGCTTATGACCACAGCAGACGTTGCTTAACCTATTTATTTTTTATGCCTGAGATGTTAGCCTTTGACCACTATATCATCACCTGACGGTAAGTGATGATGTGGTCGAAGATGTTGTTCAGGCTAACCTAGAAGTACTGGCTCTCAAGGATAGCTGCCGGAACACACCGCTAGGTGCTTGGCGACAGATTTTCTACTTGAGGGTGGTAGCTAGCCAGACGGGCATTCACAAAATGCCCTACCACCATGCTATAACGACTGCCACAACCGGGACCGACGGCTTAACGTGCCCTCCTAAGCACGGAAGCGCTCAGTAGTAATGTCACTAGCGGTCACCCATCCAACTCATGACCGCGCGCGACGTTGCTTAACTTTGCGGATCGGTTGAGAACGGCTAAGTAAACTTCGCTACGAACGCTTCAAAAAATATGAATTTAATATAAAGATAAATCGTGCCACCAGACGCAATGGTGAGTAATCGGGCCGAGAAATTTTAATACACAAAAACTTGTTAAGCCAAATTGAACTCTCTCACCTCTGTCGCTAAAGTGGGATTTCCGCCGGCTTCAATGAGGAGTACTTTCCAATCTGCTATTTCACTGAGACGATTAGCGACCACCGCTCCGGCTGACCCGGCCCCCACCACAATGAAGTCGTAGTTTGGATCTGTAAAGAAACAAGTGAGAAATGTGTTTAATCCCGTGGAGTGCCGGGTAAGAATTTCATCCCCCCATTTCTTCCCATGGGTGTCCTTAGAGGCGACTAAGAGAAAAATACCAGAAGGTGGGAAGCAGCGCCTTCTGAAGAACTGACAACTTTTACTGCGATCTCCAAGACGGCTGCCAAGCGTGGGGATTAGGAGTATCGTATCGTCCACCGTTGAACGAGAGATTTGCCAAAATCTCTCGTTCAACGGTGGACGATACGATTCATTTGATGAAAGCCTGTATATATAGATATGAAAGAGAGGGAGAGGTAGCAAAATTACCTACGTATTGCGAAAACATTTGAATTTCTTACCTTATCATCTACCAGTTTTTTAAGCCAAACAGCTCTTATTATAAAAACTTACGCTCATATTTATATTTAATGATTTGTCCGTGGGGTGCCGGGCTAGAATGTCACCACCCCTTTGCTACCACCTGTGGGTGTCGTAAGAGGCGACTAAAGGTAAAAGGTAATACCGGAAGGTGGGCAGCAGTGCCTTCTGAGGAACTGATATCTTAAACTGCCAACCCCAAGACGCCTAGCGCGGGGATTATAGCAAATCCCCCTTAACCCAATGACATCGGTGATAATGATAACAATAGAATTTCATTCATAACTAGGACGGTCAGTAGTGGTCCTGACGATGCCAACTAATTAATGGGGGAGGTTGTGTTCAGCAGTGGACAATCAGACTTATACAGTACCTAAATAGTTCCTAACAGCCGTAATAGCCATTAAAGACTGTCGATTATTTATCTCATGCTAGAGTTCAAATATCTAAATGAAGTTAACTCCATAACCGTTCTTTTTAGATAATAATTTTGCAGGAGGCATAAAACAAAAATCCAATTCCAATAAATTTTGCTACAAGATATCCTCCCAGGTGACCAGACAGCTATAAAATTTGCATATAGTTTTACGACGTCGCATGTAGGTCGTTGTGTGATATGTCCCTGAACACGATCTTGATGTTTTTAAAATATTCTATATTTATAATGGGACTGAAGCAGAGAATAAAGCTGAATGGAGTGACAACACGACCGCGATGTTACTGTACTGTACTGTATCAGCCGGATCGTCCACTGCTGAACACAGCCTCCCCTATTAAGGGGGTAATTGCCATAATCCCCACGCTTGGCAGTCGGCTTGGAGATCGCAGTGTAAGATGACAGTTCTTTAGAAGGTGCTGCTGCCTTCCAGTATTTTTCCCATATTCGCCTTTTACGACACCCAAGGGATGATATGGGGAGGTGCAATTCTAACCCGGCACCCCGCGGGGACCGCGATATTAACACTGACTTTATTACCAAACACCAGTGGTGGGGACGCAGCCCATGTCGCTATATCTTTAGCTACGCAGCTATATAACATAAACGAAACTTGATGCTGGTTTTGATTGATAAACGTGGAGAATAGATCAAATGTGTGTGATCGTACAAAGTGCGTTTTTTTTATTGCTGACAGGTACTTTGACCACAATGTCACCTTATGGTAAGTGATGATTTGGTCGAAGGCTCAACCTAGAATTACTGTCTCTCAAGGACAGCTACCGGAACACACCGTAAGGTGCTTGATGACAGATTTTCTACTTAAATCCTCAAGTAGAAAGTCGTGGCAAGTCACGAATTGCATTGCGCCCGTCACCTTGAGACATAGTTGTTAAGCCTCATGTGCCTGTAATTTCACTGACTCTCAAGGAATGCTGCCGGAACACACCGTTAGGTGCTTGGCGACATATTTTCTACTTGAGGGTGGTCGCTAGCTAGGCGGGCATTCACAAAATGCCCTTTCACCATGCGGTGAATCTGAAGCCCGCGGCGGGATTCGAACCATGGACCTGCTGCGCGGCAGTCCATAGCCAATGCCACTGAGCTATCACTGCTTCAAAATTGATTCTAAACATGGTTAATAAAAAGGATTCCCAGTCACAATTTCCTCTGCTAGGCCTGGCCAGCAGGCCTAAGGCCTATTACCATCACATGTTTCGACCACATCATAGTTTACCTAAAAGAGAGTTTTTGGTGAAAAGACCTTACCATATTACCTACATCTGACACAACCATATCTATAAAAAAACTGAACCTTAATGCAGTATGTAACAAACCTTCTAAAACTTTTTCGAGGGCATCTGCAGGCCACAAATGATCTCCAGCGATAGCGCACTGCGCGGCGAACAGGCTCTGCAGTGCTTGGACGAATGTTGGACCTGCCACATGATAGCTATCCAAGATGGTTGACGTCAGGCTTGGGTCGCACGCCCACATTGTCACCTGCAACAGTTTTAAAAGAATATAAAACCGACATATTTTTGAAAATTAGTATAAATTTTAGTCCTGTTATGAAGCGCTCGTGGCGAAGTTTACTTAGCTGTTCTCAACCGATGAGCAAAGTTAAGCAACGTCGCCCGCGGTCATGAGTTGGATGGGTGACCGCTAGTGACATTACTACTGAGCGTTTCCGTGCTGCGGAGGACACGTTAAGTCGTCGGTCCCGGTTGTCGTCTGGGGATGGCAGTCGTTATAGCATGGTGGTAGGGCATTTTGCGAATGCCCGTCTGGCTAGCTACCACCCTCAAGTAGAAAAACTGTCGCCAAGCACCTAACGGTGTGTTCCGGCAGCTGTCCTTGAGAGCCAGTACTTCTAGGTTAGCCTGAACAACATCATCACTTACCATCAGGTGAGATAGTGATCAAAGGCTAACATATCAGGCATAACAAAAAAAACCCTAGGTTATGGGCAAGTCCGATTTTTAACATTAAGGTTGAACAGTATTGAGGTATTGCCGCTGTCAAATTTAGCTGGGTGATGTAATCAACAAACGAGCAGGTTTTTTTTAACATATTTGTTTTTCCTCAACCGAAAATCGATACTACGAGTATCTACATACAAGTATCAAACTTGGTGTGATTATGGCATTCTACTGGAGAGGTCTTTATTTTGACTTATTTCTATTTTCGACGCGTTTCGATTCTACACGAAAGCATCCTCAGGAGGTCTTGACTCCGCACGATCGAGAATTTTGTCGTCGGCTGATATTATCGGTTAGATATATTTTTATATTTTATAAGTGTTTTATTAAAATATTAATTTGATTTTAATATTGTTAGGTTTGCAATAACGCCTGCTATGCGGATTTCATTACAAAATCACAAATATACGATAGGAAAAATTTAAGTCATGTGCGGGATTCGAACCCCGAAAAATCGGTAGGAAAGATTTGAGTTATGACGTCATGTCATGTTAGCTCAATTGGTTAGAGCATACCCCGGCTCAAGGGGTGGATGGACGCGGGTTCGAATCCCGCACATGGCTTAAATTTTTCCTATCGTATATTTGTGATTTTGTAATATTAATTTGATGTTTACTGAAAATATTTTAAAAATATTGGTTATCATTAAATATGGACAAAAGTAACGCCTGAATCTATTCATTATCATATCATGGCTGTTTGACGTTATACGTACAAAGGTTGAAATATTGCTATACATTTAAGTAGTTATTTATATTTATCCTTGTTGTATTCCTATGTAATTGAGACATTTAATAACAATTAAATGTCATCATGTCCTATTTTAATATGATCAAAACATAACTAAATCACAAATATACGATAGGAAAAATTTAAGTCATGTGCGGGATTCGAAACCGCGTCCATCCACCCCTTGGGCCGGGGTATGCTCTAACCAATTGAGCTAACATGACATGACGTCATAACTCAAATCTTTCCTATCGTTCTTTAACCATCGTATTGGGATGGAGCGACATCTATAGTACCACTTGCGTTGTACTACATGGACTACATGGACGCGGGTTCGAATCCCGCACATGACTTAATTTTTTTTTTCCTATCCTATATTTGTGATTTTGTAATGTAATCCGCATAGCAGGCGTTATTGCAAACCTAATAATATTAAAACATAACTAAGATTTGGTTAGGTATGGATATCGAAAGATGGTATGGACGACTTCTATTGTTATCCTAGTTTTATTAGCCTCCCACCTAGCCTAGACCGTTTAGCCAAGCCGTGGAAAAATCGGTTATAAGTGCAGAGATAGACAAGCCTTTGGCAGATGGTAAGCATCAAGTCTGTCGATTACAAGGTACAGTGTCAACATTGGGTGTGAGAATGTTTTGCGCTCGACACTTCGGGACATTCGATTTTAAGTCTCGATTGCCCGTTAATGTCACTTGCTAAAGTTCCCTTCAGACCTAAACACAGTTGAGTTTGCACAATGCTGCTTGGAGGCAGATTATCTAACACTGCGCTGGTACCCACCTATCATCTGGTTTGTCACCTGATTAGCACCACCAGGGGACCGTGTGTAGGGTATCTAGTATATATTAAGGGTACCATCCCATGGACGAAGGTAACTCAGACCCATATATATATCAAATTTCATCAAATTTCGTTTAGCCGTTTCAAAGATAAGTGGTAACAAACTTACACACCCACACTATATACATGCAAAAGAGTGTGGGTATGTTCTGTCTTCCGGCCGCAGCTTTGTTTCTTTGCAATTTGATTTTAGCGCTGATCATTAGTTATGAGACTTAACATCTTTTTGTCTCAGGGTGATGGGCGTGCAGTGTAGTTCGTCAATTGTGACGAGGTGCATCTGTTTTAGATATAGAGGTAACCGCTTAACACCTGGTGGGTCTCTGCTTGTTCAATAACCTAATCACATATTAAGGTTATCAATAACCGGCTGTACTCGCGCGTATTGGTCGAGATTGTCGACCTAGGTTTCGGGCATATCCGATGCCTGAAACCTAGGTCAAAGAATATGTCTAATACCTCACGAGAACTTCCAAACAAAAATAACCTAATCACATTTAAAATTAATACACTGGAATAACTTGTGCGTGTAAATCGAAGTATACAAATTGTATAACAACATCCTGTTTATCCTTGTTCCATCCATGTTTCCATCCATGTTTCCATCCATGTTTATCTAGGACCTGATTTATGTACTTACAAATTTCATCAAAGTAGGATTCCGTTTCGTAGGTGGGTGGTAACGCACCAAACACAATCACAAACGTTTGGTTTATAATAATAACAAAATAAAGAAGAACATTTTAAGAAAAATAAACCGTTTTCGAACATAAAATACGCATTATTAGGAATAAAATCAATACTACTCGTCAAATCTCACTCAAATTTAAATGGGACCACATGACAAGCACCAGCTTTTGAATGTAAAAAATATCATCAAAATCGGTACATCCTGTAAAGAGATGACGTAACACACACAAAAAAAATACAGTCGAAAAGAGAAACTTCTCCTGTTATGAAGTCGTTTAAAAATAGTACTATCGTTCGTAATAGTTTGATATCGTTTAAAAGTAGTATATATGCTATATAGGGCACGTTGTGTGCTGTAATTTGTCGAAAACAACCCTTATATTATCTTCCTATAAGACTTGTAAGAAGAGATAAAGGGAAATACCAGAAAAATAAGGTGGGCAGAGGCGCCTTCTGAAGAACTGCCGTCTTACATTATATCTTACCTTATCCTTAAGACGCCTGCCAAGCACGGGGATTATAGCAAACTCCTCTATTAGAGGCGATACTTTGTTCAACGGCGGACGTCTTCCAGCTGTTCATATAATGTGAGTAGGGTAGGATTTTTAACTAGCACGTAATGGACGAGAGATATGCCGACCCCACTTAGCGTGGGATCATACTAGAAACAAGGAGTTCATTCATGAATACTGTATCAGCAGGATTGCCCGCAGCTGAACACAGCCTACCATTAAGGAGGTGTTTATTGCAATCCCCACCCTTGGCAGGCGTCTTAGGGATCACAGTGCGTGATATCAGTTCCTCAGAAGGCGCTGCTGCCCACCTTCCGGTATTTCACCTTTAGTCGTCTTTTACGACACCCACAGCACAGGTAGCAAATTACCCCACGGGTAATTCATGAATACCTTCATTATATTACAAGCTAAATACATAGTTTGATAAGAACCGTTCCGTTACGCACCCAACAAGTTAAATTCTAACACTTTCCAAATAAACATAAACAGTACTGTGTTTAGTGCCCAACATTTTCCGTAATGGAACGTATTTAAAATACTCGTACATAAACTTACCTCGTTCCAGCAGTCTCGGATCAATAACTAATCACTAAACGCACAAATATTTCGTAATTTTCTTTTTCGAGCGTAGTATTCTTGACGTGTGCAACCGCAATGAGCGGTAACCGTGCACTAAGAGGCATGCAGTAACCAACCCATATTGTTTTTCTCTCTTATGCAGTAATCAGTAATGTTAGACCGATGTGAAGAATATATTAAAGCGATCGGAGCGGAGCTTGCATATCAACTACGTTGAGTGGGTGATTCATTCATCCTGGACCCTTTAAAGGTAAATCCTCAACAAAGAATCATTGTTTGGATCCAGAATATAATTATACTTCGATAATTCTATACATCTTAAATCATACATGTAAACACTTTTTTAAACTATTACGTTTTACTACATAAATATTATTATAACTTACGGGATTTGTACCGTGGCGATTTTTATTTTCATATTACTTTTTTTTTTATGTTATAGTGACGGAACAAGCTCGAGGCTCATGTTAAGCGGACTAACCTCTGCCTATAACAGATGCATTTCATCATAAGTCACGAATTGTACTGCGCCCGTCACTTTGAGACATAGTTCTTAAGTCTCACTTGCTTGTAATTTCACTGGATCTCAAGGGCAACTGCCGGAAAACACCGTTAAGTGCTTGGTGACAGATTTTCTACTTCAGGGTGGTCCCTAGCCAGGCGGGCATTCGCAGAATACCCTTCCACCATGCGGTGAAACTCAAGCCCGCGGCGGGATTCGAACTATGGACCTGCTGCGCGGCAGTCCATAGCCAATGCCACTGAGCCATCACTGCTTCAAATAAAAAAAATATCTAAAAACATAGGTACATATAAATATTTTACGGTGTTTTGAGAATGCTGGCCGCCACTCTCATCTAGTAATTATTCATCAAGCATTTGATGACGTGCTGCAGAAGTCATCTTGATATAAAAAAAAAAAAAACTATGACTGTAATGATGATATTCGATTCGATTCAACGTTCATCGATTATTCTCTAGAATATCTCTGGTGAAATAAACAAGAAAGCTTATTTTCTGGCTAATTTTAATCTTGGCGCTTAAAATTAAATTAACTTATTAGGAACCGGCTAGGACCCGCGTTATATTTGCCGGAAAGATTCCGACCAGTTTCGGACTGTTTTGAAGTATTTCGTCTTACGATTGCGCGAAGCGACGAGCACGGGCCTCAGCGCGTAACTGAATCTTTCCGGTAAATATAACGCGGGTCCTAGACGGTTCCTAATAAGTTAATATGGATAAAACTCGCGATAGTTTTCAAAGTGAAATTTAAATTAGTTTAACTTATTCCGAATCCAATTATAGTTGAGTTTTAATCAAGTTCGTGATATAGAATCGACCTTACCTGTGTACAGAGATTTTGGCAACAAATTCGTGCTGAAAGAATTTTGGTGACTGCTTGATTAAGAGAAAAAATAAACATTGTAGTGCACCTATTTTCATATATGTTTTTGGAACTGACGCAAAATTGGACTAATAATATCCTTTACAAATCCGTGCTGAATTTTTTTGGATCGTACTACCGCATCCATTTTGAAGCGCTCTTAGCGAAGTTTGCTTAGCCGTTCTTAACCCATGAGCTAAGATAAGCAACGTCCACTACGATCATGACTTGGATGGGTAACCGCTAGTGACATTACTACTGAGCGCTACCGTGCTTCGGAGGGCACGTTAATCCGTCGGTCCCGGTTGTTGTCTTACGATGGCAGCTGATATAGCATGGTGGTGGGGCATTTTGCGAATGCCCGTCTGGCTAACGACCACCCTCATGTAGAAAATCTGTCGCCAAGCACCTAACGGTGTGTCCCGGCAGCTGTACTTGAGAGCCAGTAATTCTAGGTTAGCCTGAACAACATCATCTGCCACATCATCACTTATTGTCAGGTGAGATAGTGGTCAAAGGCTAGCCCATCAGCTATAAATAGAAAAAAATAATAGTCAGACTATCTTTAGTGCGGCAGATGTCTTTGAGGTCCAGTTGCCAGTCTAGGTTAATCCGGTTTCCCTATGTACATTCAGCGACAAAAGTAGGCGACATTTCATGATTTGAAAAAACAAAAATAGACTGTTATCAATTTATTCTGAATATGTATAGCTACATAACTAAAACGATATTTATTAATTTAATGTTTATTTTAACGTAGTTTATTTATAATTTTTGACTACTTTTGTCGCTGACGCCGCGCTATTTTACAGGCATAATTGTAGGAACTAAAAACACAAGGTATTAAAAATATTATTTTAATAAATACAAGAATTGAATATATGAAATATTAAGTATTTAAGATAAATCACATTGTTGATTGCGTTTTTTGAACGTAATACGAACATTAACATTCAAAGCCTAAGACAAATAAACTTATATCATTACAAAAATACTTCATACCTAGCACCATCATAATATAACCAAACTTTACATTTCTTCTGACCTTTAGGTGCTTCCTCTTCAGTTTCGTAATAAACAGGTTTTTTGTTTTTGTAATTAAATTTCTCCAAATTATTGTACACTGGTGTATTCTCAAATGGCTGATATTTTTTATATTGGTAATTATTATATATAGGCATACTAGGATCTACGAATGAATTTGGTTCATATCTGTTATATTTTTGACCATTATAAAAAGTAGCAGGATAAACTTGAAAAGGATTTGGTGTATTTTCTTGAATTGGAAGAAATTGTCCTGGGATCATACTTGGATACCAATAGGGATATGGTTGTGGTAGATATACAGGATTATTAATAGCTGGAAACTTTGCTACAACATAATTATTTAAATTATTGTTCATTTGAAATTGATTTCTATTTAGTTCATCGTAAGCTACTTCATTTTCGGGGATGATCCCTTTGTTTCTAGCATCGTGTTCTCTTGCTAGTAGAGATATTTTGTTTGTATCTGCTGTGTCTGCTTTGGTTTCTTCATTGCTATTCGAATCGGGTTTATTTTCAAAATAGGTGAAGAGACTCGTTGTTTCATTAATCAAATCTGGTTTGACGTTTTGTGTAGAGTCTTTGGGGAAGTCTTCAGAGTTCTTAGAGTATTGAGGGTATTCCACGGGGCAAGTGGTAGCTTGGTCGTTGGGCTGTTCCGACCAGTCCTGCTTGATCATGTCGGAGGCCTTTTCTGCTATCATTATGATAGGAGCGTTGGTGTTGCCGCTAATTATTGTCGGCATGATGCTGCCGTCGACTACTCTCAGGCTCTTGATACCGTAGACCTGTAATTGAAAATTATTACAATAGTTATATTATATGAGTAAACATAAAAATACCCTTTTGTTAGAAATACAGTTTGTATTATATTACAAACTGTTAATATGTTTTAAGTCCGCTTTTCTTGGTGTTCACGACTATTTTACATACCCATACATTTTTTTTTAAAATTCACATAGTAATTAATATTCTGGGATACTTTTTTGTGTTATTGTGACGGGACAACCAAGAGGCCACCTGATATTAAGCGGATTAACCTCTGCCTATAACAGATGAATTTCGTCTTGTGACTAATTGCACTGCGCGCGTCACACTGAGACATACAGTTGTTAAATCTCACGTGCCTGTAATTTTGCTGGCTCTTAAGGACTGCTGCCGGAACACACTGTTTGGTGCTTGGCGACAGATTTTCTTCTGAGCGTGGTAGCTAGACAGGCGAGCATTCGCAAAATACTCTTCATTTTCTCAAGCCCAAGCCGGCGGTGGGGATCGAACCAGGGACCTGCGACACGGCAGTCCAAAGCTATTTCCGCTCGGCTATCATTGCTTCAAGGTTCAAAAATTCAAAATGATACTCTGGCTTCATAAGTTTTTATCATAATTTAACACGTACTGGATACATCGTCTTCTCAGATGGTGGTCAATAAATCCTCACAAATATTACTATACTACTCGTCTGGCTTGCTATCACCCTCAAGAAGAAATTCTAGTACAATGAGTTAATGAAAGCCAAGCACATCTTCTATCAGTACATCATTTCGGGAGTACATACAAGGATGTTGTTTACCGCTGTTCGGCTGAACAACCCCACCGGATTTTGCACTACATTTCTAACCAACAGGTCCAATAAGTAAGTTAGTCATCAAGGGTTAGCCACTGAATGCGAGATACTGAAAACATAACCAAATAAATGGTGAAAAAATTTACAGGCGTTCAAAGGTTAATAACGTGTGTTTGTTGACTTCCCGAAAGTGTCCATTAATTCAGCTTATGTGAACTATAGTGCGCGCGGAACTAGTTGGCCGCACCTTAGGTATGTGAGAGGTGGGGAGGCGGGGGTGCTTGCTTTGGTCATCACTGTCTAATATCTCATGTGCGTTGCGAGCAGTAGGCAACCCGCCCCCTCGCCGCCCCCGAGCCACCTAAGGCGCAAACAACTAGTTCCGCGCGCACTATAACGGGCAATATTGTAAATACTCTATTACCACAGATTACATAATAGCTATTGCTTGCTTGTACGTAATTATCCTGACATTCCTACGACCCATTGCTATGGTAAATGAGGAAAATAAGACTGAATTGTCCAAAGTTTAACATTTTTAGGGTTCCTTACCCGAAGGGAAAATGGAACCCTATTATTGCGACTCCGCTGTCTGTATATCTGCCTGCCCCTATGTCATAGGTATGTAGCTCATATATAATTGGAATTAGTTAAAAGCATAATAATAATAAAAAAAAACAAGTAAAATAATTGATTTAAGAATCTTATCGTGTTGTCTAAAGCTCATTTAGCAAAAAAGAATAATACAAAAATGTCCTCTACTAAACCAACAGACTGAAAAACTGGTCAAGCAAACATTTCTTTTTAGGTTGTTGCAATGCGGAACCTTTATTGAGCAAGGTCTACTTGCATGGAACTTAATTATACCCACTTCTAATAGTGGTCTCGCCTTGAACCTTGGCAGTTGAAGCAGTGATGGCTCAGTGGCATTGGCTATGGACTGCCGCGCAGCAGGTCCATAGTTCGAATACCGCCGCGGGCTTGAGCTTCACCGCTTGGTGGAAGGGCCTTTGCGAGATGGCTAGCGACCATGTAGAAAACCAAAAATCAAGTAGAAAATATGTAGCCTATATAGTAAGCATGTAACGGTGTGTTCCGGCAGTTGTCCTTTAGAATTCCAGTCTATGTCTAGTAATTCTAGGTTAAGCCTGTAAACACCTCCGACCACAACATCACTTACCATCAGGCTTACGTTTTTTTTTTATGTTATAGCGACGGAACAAGCTCGAGGCCCACCTGATTGTAAGCGGACTAACCTCTGCCTATAACAGATGCATTTCATCACAAATCACGAATTGCACTGCGCCCGTCACCTTGAGACATAGTTGTTAAGTCTCATGTGCCTGTAATTTCACTGGCTCTCAAGGACTACTGCCGGAACACCGTTAGGTGCTTGGCGACAGATTTTCTACTTGAGGGTGGTAGCTAGCCAGGCGGGAAATCGCAAAATGCTCTTCCATCATACGGTGAAGCTCAAGCTGGGGATCGAACCAGGGTACTGCGGCGCGGCAGTCCGTAGCTATTACCGCTCGGCCATCATTGCTTAAACCTAACAAAAATAAAAAAAAATGTGTATCGTTCTGACGACAATATATGAATATTATAATTTATGATCATTGAATATTCTTGTGTTTGACGTTTGCACTTGACGATAATGTCGAAGGTGTCAACAAGTCAAAGCTGTTTATTCTATTACGGCGCTCTTATGAAGGCCAAGAAGATTCTACGTTCTACTAACGCGTTCACTAAAAAAAGGGTATAGTATAGAGTACAATGGGTATAGATTTTAGGGACCGTATAGGTATCCAGTTGTCACACAAAAAAAAATAGATGTCTATTCACTATTGAGTGTGAGTGATGAAGCGTGACCCCGCCGTGTTTGGGCTTATAATAATTGTATTGGTACGGATATGCATTCTGGTCATAAATGGGCTTCACTTTTTAGGGTTTAAAAAGTGTGTTGTATTTTTTAGGGTTCCGTTCCCAAAGGGTAAAAACAGGACTCTATTATAAAGACTCCACTGTCCGTATGTCTGTCTGTTACCAGGCTCTCATGAACTGTGATAGCTAGACAGTTGAAATTTTCATAGATGATATATATGACATCAAATACCTACTAAAAATCGGCCAGGTGCGAGTCGGACTCGCGCACAAAGGGTTCCGTTCCGCATCTTTACAACATTAGACACCTTATTTTAACCTTATTTTTTAGTTTTCACAAAGGGTACGAACGTCAAATCAAGCCTTAAATACGATCGGCTCTCAAAGAACTCTCGGTAATCGAGTTTTCATAATTTATCTATAATTATTTTGGTAACATCGGTAGGATATAGGGAAAGAAGTAAAATACCGCATAAATATACCACGCTGGCAAAGACAAGTCAAAGAGCTACCTTACCCTTAACCGTGGGTCTACGACCGCTGCGAGGTTATCAACTGGGCCCATCATGCATGTCCCGACGGGGTGGTATATGGTCAGGGTGTGATGCCGCGCTTGGCATTCTAGATGCTCAGAGGACATCAGTTCGTGCTCTGCACAGCCAGGGTTCCTTCTTGGGTTCGGACGTGCGTTTAGTTCTCTGAGTGCCGGCTGGTTCACCAGCTCTTGAACTATGCGGGCTCCTTCTATCTAAAACAGTAAAAAGTTTAGAAGCAAAAGTCTAACAAAGTAAAAGACAAAGTTGTTAAAAGTTTTGGATTTGGTTTAAAGGCTTGTCGACTGATGCCACTGTTAACGCAGTTCGACTGATGCCACGAGAATTTCTAAGGTGGCTTTTTACAAATGATTGGAGCACAAAATTTTATGCCCCGGGTGGGAATCGAACCCGCGTACTCCGATTTCACGCCGGATGCCTAGCTTGTAATCTTATTAGTAAGAATCTTGTAACTTGTAAGAAATTTCTAAGGAGGGTTTCTTGAAAATACTCTCGTTGGTATATATCTGTACCTTCCGGGTATCGCAGCGCGTTCAGATGGAAACGAGCCATGTTAAGTGCCCAATGCGCAACAACACACTCACGTCTACGTATGTTGTTGTTGGCAGTGGTGGCATGGTGATCATTAGAGGCATTTTTTACCTTCTTCGCCTTCTACGATATCTAGCAAGGAGGATATATATTTCCAGTCCTTATACTCGTTAGCTGGGAAGTTTAATTAGTGGCATGATCTCTGGACATTGTTGGGATTAAGAGATAATGGAACCAAATGTTTTAATCCATATTCATCGATGTTAGGAATCATCGATGTTTTTGCAACAAATAAGCCTCACTAAGCCTATGTTAAAAATAATGTCATATAAACCATTTGTTTAACTCCTTAAAGTTATCGGGTATATGTATACTGATTTAACTCACAATATCAACTTATATAGGGAAACTCTTTTGAACTATCGTTTCACATGGTTACTGTATCAGCCAGATTGTCCACAACTACACAGAACCTTCCCCGTTAAGGGGGGTTTGCCATAATCTCCGCGCTTGGCAGTTGTCTTGGGGATGGCAGTGTAAGATAGCAGTTTCTCAAAAGGCGGTATTTTAACCTTAGTTATCTCTAACGTCACCCACGGGAAGAGTTGGGAGGATGAAATTCTAGCCTGGCACCCCACGGGCAGGACATGATTGCTCTTTACATTTTCTTACCAATATCCCACTTATGTATGGTCTATACAATATCTTTACTAACAAACAAAGGACAGCACAATAACATATTAGAAAATGTCCTATGTTTTCGCTAACAATTTTGCCTTTTCAACTTCAAACCTTCAATGCTTGCGTTGACTCCAACAGAAAGACGTAAGCGAGTTCTTGCCTCGCATCCCACAGCAAGGCACAATACTAATAGTAGGTTTTAAATTACTTACAAGAACTTTTATATCATCTGGATCCGAAAAGTAATTTGGAACAATCACAGGCGGCGTGTACGGGTTAGAATCTCTTAACTTGACATAACCTCTGCTTTTCGGTCTTAGCAGTAAAGGGACTACTGAAAATGACGGCTTGTACAGAATATCTTCATACAAAACTGCGTATGTCTCATCTGTTAGGCCGTTAGCACGTTTTCCGAACAATCCACCATCCATATTGTCTGCTGTCGAAGCTATAAACATTTGGATATCTGGGTGATCTACTTCTGGGTCCTGGTATTTACTATTCACAAACGCCATCGCTTCAGCTTCCATCATACTATACAACATCCCTTTTCTATGAACAGTAAAGTCTATTAAACTTCCAAGAGACAACGCTGTGTTTACATTGAAGCAGTAATCAGAACCGTTTTTGTAAGGATTGTCGAATAGAAAGGAATGGCCTCCCATCGCGACGTGGTCTTGCAGATTTTGACCTACGCCTGGTAAATTCACAATCGGATATATACCGAGCTCTTTTAAATGCTCAGCGTTTCCAATACCAGATAGCATCAACATTTGAGGAGATTGTATAGACCCAGCAGATAGAATAACTTCTTTACTTGCTTTAACTATACGCTGCTGTCCGTTCTTCACAAATTTAACACCATAGGCAGTCTTATGCTCGTCTATTAGTATCTTCTCGACGAAGGAATGAACACTCACGTGAAGGTTAGGCCTTTTCGAAGCAGGTCTAAGAAAAGCTTTCGCACTGCTACATCGAAGTCCGTCACGCACTGTTGCTTGAGAACGTGTAAAACCAGTCTGATATTCTCCGTTAGCATCCAATATTTTATATCCTAACTGCTCTCCAGCTTCTAGTATCTTTCTCGTGATTGGTTGCTCATAGTTGAAATGTTCTATTGTCAAAGATCCTCCTGTCGTGTGATATGGATCATCTTTATACTCTGGAATGTTCATGTCTTCTGATTTAATGAAATACTTAAATACATCTTTGTAAGCCCAACCGACGTTGCCCATCATCTCCCAGTTGTCATAGTCACGCTTATTGCCCCTTACATACAACATAGCGTTCAGAACACTAGATCCACCAAGCACTTTGCCTCTCGGCCATTTGCACTTACCATCAATCATGTTCAAACAATATCGTTCACTAGGTTCTGTCTCAAATTGCCAGTCTATGGATGATAATTGTAACGCGGGAAACATAACTGGTACATCAGCCAAGACGTTTTCATCTTGACCTGCTTCAAGGAGTAAGACTTTCCATTCTGGATTCTCCGAAAGTCTGCTTGCAACGACAGCTCCTGCTGAGCCTCCTCCAACAACTATGAAGTCATAGCAGTCGTATAACTGTTCGAAGGGATGATCCCTCACTCGATACTCGGCGTCTTCTATATCTGGCCTGTACAGATGTATGGCCATTCGTAGAATTATGAACAGTCCTAATCCTGGTAAGAGGCCTAACGTGATCCTCGTATTTGAAGCAAAGGCTTTGAGAGCCAGTTTCCCGTCGGTCGACATCTTGTCGGATACTATCGCGTAACTGACTCATAGCTAGCAGAGCCGAATGAAAATGAATGGTAGACGTTGCTAAAATATTGGAGTCAGCAAGAACATTGTTTTGACTTAAAGTCTGTAAGAGACACGCAGAGTTACAAACTTATTAGACAAATATAAATAAATTAAAATTTAAAAAACTTGACACCTAATTATTTATTTTCGTTAAGCGTGTTATCTTTCTATTGAAATTAAAACTGCGATATACATTTATGAAATCGTTTCTTAAAGCTCTTCATTTTGATACCTCGGTCGATAGGTTTGAGGGAAATATTTTTTTTAATCACAATTTGGCTTCCAATATCCGCTAGGTTGTTGTTCACCTGCGCTATCAAGACGAATCTTATGATATATCATTCATAAAAACCGACTATGCCGCGTAGAAGTTATAGCGGAATAAAGAAACTCACAAACATACATACATGAACCCTGAAAACATAACACTCCTTTTTTACGGCAGTAGTGTAAAATAAAATTCAAGAAATATGCCTTTCTAATAATTTGCTTCCCAAAACGAAATGTTATTCAAAATCGTTATTCAATTATTAGCTTTTACTAACGTTATTTGTAATTAATAATATTAATTTAAATGAAATGTGTAATTTTTTTCTTTGGCTTATTTGTTTTAATTATTAATAATTTAGGTATGGTTTCAGCAAGTAATTGTAGGTTAGCCTGAACAACATCTTCGACCACATCATCACATACCATCAGGTGAGATAGTGGTCACAGGCTAACCTATCAAGTATTAAAAAAACATAACTGTGAAAATGTCTTTACCCATTGAGAACATAGATATTGGCAGTATTTTTTTCCAATTGGCTACTGAGAATTATTTTGTAAGTATTTACTTTTTATAGTTAATACCAATTGACCACTATCTCACCTGATGATGCAGTCGAATATGATATTCACGCTAACCTGGAATCACTGGCTCTCAAGAACAGCTGGCATTCGCAAAATATAAAATTAGTAACATAAACGCAAAACTTATTATAATCTGATTGATAAATATGCGCATAGGTACATATAGGTATAGAATATTTCCGAGCAATATAACACACCTGTTGTTATTCTTATAATGACACTTCTAACAATTATGCAATCTACCGTTTACGTTATGAGAAATCAGCAGATTAGCTCGCGAAGTTTACTCTCAATTGGTAACACATTACAATACAATTACGTTGATGTGCACATCTGACCTAGTTTTAATCAATGCTTCTTTGTTTTATTATAAGTAAAACAAACGATGTGAAGTAATCATTATAATAATTTATTGTTATCAACTAATCTAACAACTTAACACTGGAATATGACAATAAATAGATACCGATGAACAATATTTACAAAACGATTTACTTATAATACTGATACATTAATTCTTTAGTTTGTACGTTCTATACACTAAGGTGCCACTTGTAAGGTATTATGTTCATTCCATGTGAACATTGTCATGTGCTATCAAGTAGGTTTACATTTCTTCGACTTATAGACAAGTCAGACGACGGAGGTAGAAGACGTGAAGCGCCTTCTGCGCCCGTTTCATGTAAAGTGCGTTCATCAGCCCCAGGGTCTAACACAATTATTATAACCCGAATAAATATATACAAGACTCATCATCATCAGCCGGAAGACGTCCACTGCTGAACAAATGCCTTCACTTCCCCCCATAGAACGCCACGGACCCCCATGAACGGCTATGAGCCGCTTGTAACCATTGGCTTCCCGGGACTTTCACAATGTCGTCAGTTCACCTACTGGGGGGCTACCAAGTCAACGTCTTCCGATGTAATGCACTAACACAAAACTTCGAGGAAATATCAAACATAGTTTGTTTTTTAAATAATCGTGATATGATTGCCTAAAAAGAATTATTGTAATGTCATATCCTGCTAGCTGGTATCCTATTTAATTTTGAAATCGATGAGAAAGAATTGCGTTAGCAAAAATATTTTTTTCGTACGACTTATATCCAGCCAGAGAATTTTCCAATACATACAAGCCTTGATTTTACTCCTTTGAACTCACTTAACATAATAAACATATTCACACAAATTGGGACTGACAACCTAGTTAAAATATCCTATCAAGACATAATTAAGACAATAATTACTAAATTGAATAAATACTTCGTGATAGAAGATACATTTGCCACCAAACGTTGAAACTATCATTTAAAACCATTGGATTGAACCCCCTTTCAAACTTTATGAAGAGGGGTTTTAATTTTTTTTACGATAAAGAAGAGCTACTATCTCTTCTTTTACCGCTTTACTTGTTTTCTGTTCATACTTGTGATGCAGGTTAAGAAACTAAGTTTAAAACACCACATATGTGTTGCTCTACTTCAACATTTTGTATTAAATATAAGCAATTTTTTTATGTTTTCGCCCGTAAGCGTATAGAATAAAAAGGTTGAAAATGTTAAATGAAACACATTGGCCAATACGCTCTCACCTCCATTACCAGATTCGAGTGTAATGACCAAAATAGCTCTCTTGTATTTTAATTTACTATTCCTAAAGGTTGCTTATACCTTGTGGCACCTCAGTCCTCAACAGCAGTAACTACTGACTGAACCCCCTTACACGTAATATCTTGACATTCTCCGCTTCAACCAAAACTCTTTGATCATATCACTACCCTTCTCCCCAATCATTATAATAGGGGCGTTAGTATTTCCACTCACTAAGCTAGGCATTATACTGCCATCTATCACTCTTAGACCTTTAACTCCGTACACTCGCAACTCATTATCAACCACGGCTTCTTGGTCCCAGTAAGGCCCCATCTTCGCTGTACCCACAGGATGATATATAGTACAAGTGTACTGTCTGATCATACATTCCCAATAAGCGTCCGAGTATCTTTTTAAGCTTACACAAGCAGGAAAGACGTGCTTGTTCAAAACAGACCCATGGCTTTGAAAAGCTTTTGTCCTCGATAATGCAACAGCAATTTTCACGCCTTCCACTAAAGTCTTCACGTCCATTTCATCGGTTAAATAATTGGGATAGATATAAGGGTAATCGTATGGATTAGCACTCCGGAGTTGTATAAAGCCTTTGCTTTTCGGACGAAGTAGCATAGGAATAACACTCCATACATCCATGTTGTCGATCGGTCTAAATACAGCATCGTAAAATGTATCCTTTAAACCGTGAATTTTCCGCAGCTGTTCTCCACCGTCAGAGTTAGTTGATCCAGATATAAAGTGAAATTCTATGTCTGGAAAGTCATCAGTCTCGTTTGCGTATTTAGTATTGACGAAAGCGAGACCCTCTACTCCTCCCATTATGGTCAAGGGACCTTCGCCCAAAACAGCGTATTCCATCAAAGTAGTCATTGTGTGGAGTCTATGTTCAACAATTGATATAGGCTTATCTACCATGAAAGCCAAACCACCCAGCCCGATGTGATCTTGAAGGTTCCTTCCGACTTTCAGATTCTGTATTACAGGTATGTGATGCTTAGTCAATTCTTCAGATGGTCCAATACCTGATAGCATCAGAAGTTGTGCTGAATTAACTGTGCCAGCTGATAGTATCACCTCCTTCCTTGCCCTGACGCGAAGTACCATTTTGTTTCTGACAAATTCTACTCCAAACGCTATCTTTGTTCTCGGGTCTATGAGCACTTTAGTGACGTGTGAATGCATTGAAATATGCAAATTATTTCTATCTTTGGCAGGCCTTAGGAAGGCTTTGGATGTTGAACAACGACTTCCTCTCCTTAAAGTTCCTTGAGCGACCATGAATCCGGTTTGATTTTCGCCGTTAATGTCTCGATTCATATATCCCATTTCTAGACCAGCTTCTATGAAAGTCGAGACGAGGGGTGTGTGGTATGGTGCTTCAGATACAGTCAAGTATCCTCCAGTACTATGAAAAGGCGTTTTTGCTAGGTAAGGATTTTGGTTGTCCTCTGACTTTTTAAAGTAGTGTAGAACGTCTTTGTATCCCCATCCTTTATTGCCTTGAGCCTCCCAATTATCATAGTCTTTTCTGTTCCCTCTCAAATATAACATGTAGTTTAGGACTGAGCTACCTCCGAGGACTTTACCGCGTGGCCAGTTGCAGCGACCTCCGTCCATAGCTGAAATAAGATTAAAAATGTCACTTGATAACTTGGTCTACAAAAATATATGGAACAACCAGATAGATGTAGACTTACACTAAATTAACTCTAATATGTTTCAATGACATATAAACGATTATATACAATCTCAGAGACTTTGTAGATATTAATGGCATTACAGACAGAAAAACTAAGAAAAATAGAAAAAAATTCTAAAAATTCTTCATAAAGAACTAGTGTGTCAAGTTGTATGTTTTTAATGCCGTGCTGATAGCTGTTAATGTACACAAAATAAAATAGTTTTTTAAACTCTCAGTACCTTATTTAAAGTATTTATTAATATTTATTTGTGGTCGGAGATGTTAGCGTAGGATTGGAACTGGTGCTTGGTGACAGATTTTCTACTTGAGGTGGGTCATCAATGCAAGCTGTTATGTCCAGTTATTGTTACTTCGGAATCTGCACACTCCGAGCACGTGAGCTGTTATGGGCGACACTGGCTATTTTCTTTGCTATTAAATTAAGATTTATTTCATCTGCATAGCAGGCGTTATTGCAAACATAACAATATTAAAATTATAAGGTTGCGTCATCATTTACAAATATAAAACCAATTGCAAAATTGGAAATTGGCTATCAAGCATAACTTCTAGAATAAATAGCTGTATATTTTACGACAGATTTTATACTATCCTATCTACTTCAGCGGTATCTGCTAGCCAGGCGAGCAAAACTGCTACCACCAATCTGTCTGCTCAAGTTCTTGATGGTATTTGAATCTACGACTGTATTTACAGCAGCTAACAAACACTCCAACACGGATTAATCACTCAGTCTTCGCTTCGCATCTGATTATTGACTATTGACCTTACCTAAGCAGCTAGTCCCTTGAGGTTCAGTCTTGTACTTCCAGTCTAGCTTGCTGAGCTGCAGGTATCCAGCGAGGATGGGTACGTCAGATATCTCGGTCTCGTCTCCGCCAGCTTCAAGCAGTAGAATTTTCCAGTTCGCTACCTCTGATAGACGGTTTGCCACAACCGCTCCTGGAATTTGACAGAAAATTTCAATTATTAAACAACAAAATTTTCACTGTCGTCGAACTGTCGCTCCGGATCGTAGGGTTCCTAGTGTGGAAGAAGTTTGTATATAGTGAGCTTCAACTTGCTCATTCGTCAATTTCAAGAATGTGACGTGACAGTGCGCATAGGATACGTTTGATCGCAACCTTTTTGCCTGCGCCATATTTTCACGACATTGGAAAGGCTACTTAACTCACTTAACTTCACGCCAGAAGTAACCTTCCCACCGATGTTAATGAAATAATTTTCAAAGCTACGACAATGACGATGACGATGAGTAAGTAGTTATACTTAGGGTCGATTTAACCAACAATCTCACATATAGGTGGATAAATCATTTCACCAAACTGAGATAGGCCTTTGTTATGATATAAAGTGATATGAAAACGTGAAAACGTTGTGAAAAATCTCCGGCGTTTTAATATGACTTCAGACAAGAGCTGAAGACATATTAAACGTATGGAGCTACAGTCCGATGTAACAAAGCGGCCACATTTATTCCAAGTAGAAAGAAGTTCCTTCTAATGTGGGATGTATTGGCTAAAGGAAAGAATGTGTTGAATGGGCAGCATACTATTAGTCATGGAGACTTGAGTAGGGTGTTGCCACTGATACCCAAATGGTAGCGGCTGTACTACAACAAGAGCATTCCAAAGGAGGCTCGGCGTGAGGAAAAGCGGCTGATCATAAAACCGAAGCAAAACTTTCTACAGTTTCTATGAACTTTCTATGGTGTTGTTAGAGGAATGATATTGTACCGGCCCCACATACGTGGGTTATGGGTAAGAAGATGATCAATTAATTACTTGCCAATACTTGCTATAAACGCGTGTACTCACTGACCAGCAGACCCTGCTCCAACTACTATGAAGTCGTACTCCGGCTGGATGATGCCGTCGTCCAGCTGGCCCGGCCGTCCTTCAGGGTCATTCTGGTCGAACTGATAGTAGGCTATGGCAGCCACCAGCATCGGGATGAACCAGGCAACCTGGAAATTGTGAAAAGGAATTTGTTTATATGTTAGAGCATAATAGCATATAGCATAGTCTCTTTTTTCATATAATCTCACGAAACACATCATCACGTCTTCAGATTTCAGAAAGGTAAGGTAGAGTTTGTTTACACAACTCTACCACTCACACTCTACCCACGATTGGTCAGAAATGTTTAGGTCCCATGTAATAGAGAGTGAGCTTAATGCCATCTACCGGGAATAGACCCAGGGTTGCAATCGACAATTTCTTTGTCAGAAAACCCAATACCTATCGGGGATCGAAATCAGGACTTCAGAATAGATTCCAAAACCACCACTAACCAACGAAGCAGGACCAGGATATTTGACACCAACATACTTACCTACCTAATATTATAAATTTGAAAGTTTGCGAGTGAGTGAGTGTGGATGTGAGGATGTGAGTGCGTATGTTTATTAAGTTTTTACGCTGAAACGGCTGTACCAATTTGGATGAAACTTGGAATATAGTATAGATAGTCCTGGATTAATACATATCGTTTTTTAACAATCATCATCACTTTTCAGCATCGTCAATGCTTGCTAAACAGCGGAGCGAAGATTTATTCATCCTATATGAGGCTAATCGGTTAAGCAAGGGTCTGCTGCAAAAGTGGAAAGAAAATTTCAAGAATGTGGTATTCATATATGAAAGCTGAGCTCATATCTCAGCATCATGTCATCAAACGGAACGTCCACCTTTGAACATAGTCATCCCCATTTTTGGCATTGCCATTGTAAAATGGCAGTCAGAAGGCGCTGCTACTACTGATGACCTACTGATATTCTTCGTACTTCGTTGTCTCTAACGACCCCGATAGTTTCTATAATAATTATGGGGCAGTGCAATACTAGCCCGGCACCCCATGGGCTACTATCTCACTATATTATTCCATCAAACGCTATATTATATTGTGGTATTTTTATTGCTGATAGGGTAGCGTATGGCAATGATCTCACCTTTTGTTAAATCATGTGATTAGACGTTGGTAGTCTTTTATGAAAGTTGCTGCCTCAATACACTGTAAGGTGCTTGGCCACAAATGTTTTACTATTTTCTTTTCATTACAGCTAATGTTATGACCACTATTTTAACTGTTGGTAAATGATGATCAAGGATGGTAAACAGGCTTAAGCCAAAATAAAAGTGGCTCTCAAGGAATACATCGTTAGGTGTTTGGCGACAGAATTTCTACTTTAGGGTGGTAACTAGCCTTGCGAGTATTCGCAAAACACCCGCTTTAAGTAGTGAACCCAAGTTCGCGGTGGGTGAGAGATGGATGTGCTGCATAGAAGTCCATAGCAATTTCTATTAGACTATTACTGCTTTTATGATTACCTGTGATCCAGCCGCGGCGGCGATGGCTGTTCCGGACAGCACATCAGCGGCCGCGTTCACTATCATGCTCATCTTGACACCTGGAACAGAGAGTATCATAACAATATTACAACGAGAGGAAAAAGGAGTCATGTCCGGAGAGTTAGTTCCAGTAGTTATAATTACAGTACTGTAGGATGCTATCTGAAGATGGTTTGAGTATGAAGACGAATGTGGATGAAATAAAGGAAGTTGGAAAAACAGGTGTAAGCGATGTGAATAGAGGTGTTGATAAGTCCTTGGTTTTCAGCTATTGCATAAGTTCTTGGGGTGGTGCAGGCATGACGCATATTTTAGAAGCTGAATGAGTGCAAAGATCTTTGCTGAATGTTACTTTAGGGTTCAACTTTAGACACCCTACGATTGAAGTTTATGAAAAATTTGAAGTTCTCACAGTCAGAAAACTGTTTGCACTTCAGTGCCTCAAACGATATCATATATATATATATATATACCTTATCTCCCTATAAATAGTAAACGTCGTAATGATTGTCCTGTCTTAGTATGGATTGGTGAAGTTGCCAGGAGACATTATGACCACCTTGCTCCCATTTTTTACAATAAGTTAAATTATATAAACATGATAATACAAAAAGTATGGCATAGCGTAAAAATCAATGATTGGTTAAGGAAATTGGACTATAATGAAGTGGAAGAATTATTATTCAAAATGCAATAAAATTTACTAGATATAATTGGTACATTAAGTTTCTTCACAACTATAGGTTTCCTCTTTCTACACACAGCTCGCGCACAGATCTTCATATAACACACACACATAAACCCCAACATAATTAAGCATACTCATAATAATTCAAAAGAGCAATAGTTTAAATCATATATGTTTAAGAAACTATCACTCTTTTTAAATTTTGTAACATATTAAAAACTTAAAAACAATATGCAAACTTTGGGAAGACGCTGCTTTTTGTAACAGTTTTATAACTAAAACAAAAGGCAGATCACTAATTAAAATTGTAACATAACTTGAGTTTTACAATAAAATATTTGTATTTGTTAAAGGCCGTAAGTAAATAATGAATCCTTAAATATAATGAAGAGAGATACTAGATTATTTAAAAAAAAGCATAGCCAAAACTCTTGGTTTGTTTTGATTGCAACTTAAAAACTATTATAAAAATCGACGTTTCTCTACACTCAATCTTCCCAGTTATAAAATATGACATATGCGTTTGACATTTGGGCGCGGAACCCTCGTAAACAGCTGCACATTGTAAATATGATTATTCCTATACTTTGGTTAATGGCGTAGCTACTACATTAAAATTGCGACACGCAATATATCTATGCCTAATAACGCCTGTTCAGTTAATCGTAATCGCAGCGCGATGGACGACATTAAAAAGCGAAATTTGATGGCACACGCGATGCTGCATTTACTGCTAGATTGCTGCGTATGATGACGACAAACAGTGAGAACAGTGAGGGTGATAATTGAACTATGATGATATTTGAAAGGGAAAATTTTGTTATAAAAGTGGTTTCTATGTAACATCATTGTATAGTGTTCAACGAGCCATGGAGAAAGCTATGTTCGTGGGCAGTTTATTTGCATGATGAAATACAAATATTCGGCTTGAGCTTCACCGCATGGTGGAAGGGCTTTTTGCGATTGCCCGCCTTTCTAGCTACCACCCTCAAGTAGAAAATCTGTCGCCAAACACCTAACGGTGTGTTCCGGCAATAGTTCTTGAGAGCCAGTGAAATTACAGGCACATGAGACTTAACAATCAAGGTGACTTGTGACGAAATGCATCTGTTATAGGCAGAGGTTAGTCCGCTTAACATCAGGAGGGCTTTGAGCTTGTTCCGTAACTATAGCATAAAAAAAATAATTATTAAAGCCCTAGAAATAGTGATGATAGCCGTAGGTTATCGCCCGGCAACCTACCACTACTTCTCTGCTAGGAAGGACAAGAATGCTAACCCTCAACCCGCCTACCGACTAGTGGCTTTATGAGCAGAACACCAAAAGACTGAAATATGTTTTTTTGCGTTTTCATTCCAAATATCTCCGCTTTTATAAAAAAAAAACAAAGACTAAAAAATGGCATATATAAGTAATTATTTTCACAAAAATTCACGAGAACAGCTTGAGATATGCGACCTGTAGGTAAGAACAACCGGATATCCGCCTGACAGGTCAGACAAAGCATTTGCCCAAGCTGAAACTCATTACGAAAAAACATAACCATCTGAAACCTGTTATTAGTATTCACATCACAACGATAAAAGAATACGTCACGGCGACGCGCCGTTCGTTCCGTTCCGTTATTATGATGTCTGCATGTATTAACGGTCACCTCGTTCTTATGACACACTTTGTCGATCCTCAAAAACGATACTGATTTCATTTTCAACATGTCACGATAACATACTTTAACCAGAACGAGCGCCTGTAAAGAGTCTTCTAACCTTTCATGCTAGAGGCAAATATTGCTATATATTGCTACTAGATGGCAGCTCTAGTATTTGATTTATTATTTGTTTTTTGTCACTTCGTTCTTATGCAACATTTTGTCGATCCTCGGAAACGACACTGATTTCCTTTTCAACATCTCACGATAACATACATTGACCAGTACGAGCGCCTGTAGTCTTCTAACCTTTCATGCTAGATGAAAAGATAAGAAGCTATAAATTGGTGATAGATGGCAGCTCTAGTATTTGAGTAATTATTTGTTTCTTGTCACCTCGTTCTTATGACACACTTTGTCGATCCTCGGAAACGACACTGATTTCCTTTACAACATGTCACGATAACATACTTTAACCAGAAATTGCGCCTGTAAAGAGTCTTCCACCCTTTCATGCTAGAGGCAAAGATTGCTATATATTACTGCTAGATGGCAGCTCTAATATTTTAGTAATCATTTGTTTTTTGTCACCTCGTTCTTATGACACACTTTGTCGATCCTCGGAAACGACACTGATTTCCTTTACAACATCTCACGATAACAAACATTGACCAAATGAAGCGACTATAAGGATTCTTCTATCCTTTCATGCTAGAGGCAAATATTGCTATATATTGCTACTAGATGGCAGCTCTAGTATTTGATTTATTATTTGTTTTTTGTCACTTTGTTTTTATGCCACATTTTGTCGATTCTCGGAAACGACACTGATTTCCTTTTCAACATCTCACGATAACATACATTGACCAGAATGAGCGCCTGTAAAGATTCTTCTATCCTTTCATGCTAGAGGCAGAGATTGCTATATATTGCTGCTAGATGGCAGCTGTATTTGAGTTATTGTTTGTTTTTTGTCATCTCGTTCTTATGACACACTTTGTCGATCCTCGGAAAAGGCACTGATTTCCTTTTCAACATCTCACGATAACATACATTGCGCACATAAGGAGTCTTCTATCCTTTTATGCTAGAGGCAAAGATTGCTAGATATTGCTGCTAGATGGCAGCTCTAGTATATGAGTTATTATTTGTTTATTGCCCATAGGCTAGGCTTGACCACAATCTTAATTGGTGGTTCGTAATTATGAAGTCAAAGATGGTAATCTAGAACGGGCAATGACTCTCAAGGACTGCTGCCGAAACTAAGCGTTAGGTGCTTTACGACTCGTTTTTGTTGAGGATTGTTGCTAGCCAGGGAGGCAATCGAAAAATACTCTACCATCTTGTAAGTTTCAAGTTTTATGGTAGCTGATATAATAAAACAACTTTTGTTACATATTGAGAATTCAAAGGCTCAAGTTGCACGTGGTTGCACTTTAATAGTGGTAGAAGGAAAGCGAAAACTAACAGAATTTGTTGAATAGAGCGCCTTCTACCTTGCTAGGGTCTCAAAATGGCATTTTACATGAAAACGACATTTACCAACCATGGAGTTCTCAATTACGAGGCCTCCTCCAGGAGGCTGTAAACGTGACTATTATACTCCTCGTTCCAAACCATTATACGGCCGGCGCCTGCTCTAAAACTGTCAATGTGTTTATGTTATACAATGTTCAATGTACTCAAAAAGAGCATCGACCGTCACAATGGTATTTTCAGAAGAAAGTTTTTTAAATACTGCCAATAACTTCAATATCTAAATACATAATTTCTTTTAATCCCAAACTAAAAAACAAGACTAGAAATAGGCAAGGCCGCTGACCGACCATTGCCTCAGCAGATTTCCTTTCGAATACATGATGCCGTAAAATAATTATGTTGCATTCATCACAAACCTTAGTGCTTTTCGAATGTTTATTACTTAAATCTAATAATGTATTTTTAATATGGTAATAAAAAAGAGCATGTAATGCCCTTCAATATGAAGCGCTCGTAGCGAAGTTTACTTAGCTGTTCTCAATCGATCAGCAAAGTTAAGCAACGTCGCCCGCGGCCATGAGTTGGATGGGTGAACGCTAGTGACATTACTACTGAGCGTTTCCGTGCTTCGGAGGGCATGTTAAGCCGTCGGTCCCGGTTGTTGTCTTAGGGTGGCAGTCGTTATAGCATGGTGGTAGGGCATTTTGCGAATGCCCGCATGGCTAGCTACCACCCTCAAGTAGACAATCTGTCGCCAAGCACCTAACGGTATGTTCCGGCGGCTTTCCTTGAGAGCCAGTACTTCTAGGTTAGCCTGAACAACATCTTTGACCACATCATCAGGTGAGATAGTGGTCAAAAGCTAACCTGTCAGGCATAAAAAAAAAATAACTATGCACTGTAGGGACTCTATGTCTCTTACTACTACGGTCTTAAGCACATGGTGGTTACATATTTTTATGAATGCTCGCCTGGCTAGCTACCACCCAGAAATACTTGCAGTTGAGTCATTTCTCATAGTAGGACTGATCAACATCATCACTTACCAACAAGTGAGATTGTGGTGAAAGGCTACCAGATACATTTCGTGTCACGGCATATAAAAACACTTATAGCATTTCAACAATAATTGAATTGCTTTTAGTTAAAATCTCACGATTCAGCTTCCGCTTTCACTGGAGCGGAACTTAAGACAATTATTACTCAAAAAGTGTAATTTCTAAGTAATGGATTGTTAATTAAGGAAGAAATGTTTGTGCCTAACAAAAGAATTTGTGAGAGAACTGATTTGCTTATAAATTAACTGATTCAATTGATAGAATTACTGATGCAGGTACATGTCATAAAATCTTTGATAAAAATAAAAGCCGCTTAGGTATGTAAAACATTATTAATAGAGAAATGCTATTACAATCTAAAAGAATATTATAATGATAAATTCACATAATTTTTATATTTTTTCATGACATTCAACATAATTTTATTAATAATCAATATTATTTAACATATTGCACGCAAGGATAAAAAAAACACGATTCAAATTGTTTATGATAAATTGACAATGTTTCAACTTCAAATATAGGTCTGTTTCACGTTGGTAATATGTACTTCATCTGTAATATTTCATGTATTTGATTGTATAAAATGATGCTACGCCCAAATGGGTTTCATGTATGTTCTGTTAAATATTGTATCCATCAAATGTACTCATGAAAGCAATAAACAACTTTGAACTTTGAACTATGGATTAGAGAAAACAAGTTATTGAAACACAATAAGGTATGACTGTCTAGAAAGAAGAAAGTCTAAGTAATCTAGCATAGACTAGACAAACCAATGATGTGTCCAGCCTCTAAAATTGGAAGAAGCGAAAGTAGGAAGATCTTTAATGATAGCCAAAGATGTCTAAATGTCACACAGATGGCTTGGTGCAAAATCTGTTCGACATAACATCTAAAAAGATAGTTCTGATTTTGAAGCGCTCGTAGCGAAGTTTACTTAGCTGTTCTCAACCGATCAGCAAAGTTAAGCAACGTCGCGCGCGGTCATGAGTTGGATGGGTGACCGCTAGTGACATTACTACTGAGCGCTTCCATGCTTCGGAGGGCACGTTAAATCGTTGGTCCCGGTTGTTGTCTTAAGATGGCAGTCGTTAAAGCATGGGGTAGGGCATTTTGCGAATGCCCGCCTGGCTAGCTACCACCCTCAAGTAGAAAATTCTGTCTCCAAGCATCTAACGGTGTGTTCCGGCAGCTGTCCTTGAGAGCCTGTACTTCTAGGTTAGCCTGAACAACATCTTCGACCACATCGTCACTTACCATCAGGTGAGATAGTGGTCAAAAGCTCATATATCAGGCATAAAAAAAAGACTGGCATCTAGACAAGCCAATGATATGTCCAGCCTCTAAAATTGGAAGAAGCGAAAGTAGGAAGATCTTTAATGATAGCCAATGATGTCTTAATGTCACAAAGATGGCTTGGTGCAAAATCGGTTCGACATAACAACTGAAAAGAGAGTTCTGATTCTGAAGACATTATAATCGATTAAAAGTACAATGTTTCTTAAAAATATAACCAAAGTGACCCATTGAATTTATATACAGACTAGCTGTGCCCCGCGGTTTCACCCGCGTGGTGATTGATGATGATGATAAAAAGTATGATATGTGTTAATCCAGCATCCTTATCTACCTCTATGCCATATATTTGTGTATAAGATTTATACATAGCTTACGCAAATATGATCATATCTCCGGTTTTCGTAATAAGCTCAAGTGGCTCCCTTTTCGTCGTCACCGGAATGCTCATATAGTATTATCTCTCCTTTACAGTATTCTGTTCAACCCTTTATCCCCGCGCTACATCAAGGAACAATTTAAATTTCTTCTTTCTATCCATTTTCTGTCGTTACGGTACTTAGCGCTACAACAACCTGCTACTAAAATTACTTTCTACCACTATTAATTTGCATTGAAATCTTTTAAGGATCAAGTCAAAAACTATTATAAAACTATTATGTCTTGCTCTAAATTTCTATAATAATGGACACTGTGGTACAAACATCCTTCCTTAATTCAATTGTGTTTAATATGAATAAAATTGTATATGTGTATATATTCCATTATATCTATATGTTTATATAATATATGTGGTTTTTGTCTATTTATTATAATAATATTAGTATTTATATTAAAATCTAATTTCTATATATGTGTATTAATCTATTTACATATTAGTTATTGGCTAATTCGTTAATAATTTGTTAACATCAGTTATAGTTATGTATAGAATTATTAAAAATACTTTGACTATATCTCTTATTGAGGGGTTGTCTGGAAGAGATCGCTCTGAACGATAAGACCGCCCTTTTTGATTCGATTGATAACCTTGGTTTTAGGTTATTTTTTAGTAATAAGTTTATTGTTGTTATAGTAGGATTATGGTATCTTCAATAAAGAGGTATCGATATATCTATATATCATACCCAATTTCATCAAAATCAATCCAGCCGTTTGAGCTTGAAGAAGTAATAAACATACAAACACACTCACATACGTTCGAATTTTTAGTTTGAAAAGGGTCGGAAATTTGTTACTACCGAATATGCATAAGAAATAATATTTTTTTAAAAGTATTTATGGTTTACTATTTTGGCGATAATGGCTTACACATAAAGATAGATATATGCTATCGCAGGCTTTTTTGTAGGAAAATTTAAGATAAACATTTCCGTTATACATTATGTTCGTGTGACACTAAAGGTTTTTGCAGCGCACGCCAGAATAGGTCGCATATAGCTGATTTTTTTCTTACTTACTTGACACTTATCGTTATATTTTCGATAATTCACACAATATCTTTATAAAGTATAGCCTATGTGTTATTCTGATGTATAAGCTATATTACTGTAAAGTTTCATGAAAATCCATTCAGCAGTTTTTGCGTGAAAGAGTAACAAACATCCATCCATACTTACAAACTTTCGCATTTATAATATTAGTAGGATAACTTACTAACTACTTACTTACATAATATCATCCAATGTGACATGTGATGTAATGAGTTTTATTGTGTACGGTTTTATAATAAAGTTCCCAAACATATTACAACGCTCACATAAGGGAAATTCAAGTTGCATGTGAAAAACATATTGATTAAAAAAATCCTACTACACAGTTTCTGATTACTTAAACGACAAAAATGCCAGGACAATTCCGCCTCTGCCAAGCTTTTTCCTGTCACCTACATAATTTAAACAAATATTGTAATAACTCTATTATATAGTAAGTATGTAACACATTGTTAAAACATGTTTAAAAGAATGGCCCCGAGTTTCTTGCCCGTTCTTCTCGCAGTGGCTCTATACAATTTATTTGCTGAACGTGGCAGTACAATGTAGAATATTTCAATACTAAAATTTGTAATTGACCTTCATAAGAGCGTCGTAGAAGCCTAAATTGAATAAATGATTTTGACTTTGACTTTAAAGTAAACAATATTATTTATTATATTTGTTTGTTGTGTTGTATAAGTGTGAGATCGAGTTGTATAATGTATTGTTATTATTTTACTCTATTTGTTAATTTTAACACATAGACATTTAAATTTTAATTCATATGGTTTAACATCAACGATTTGTTACATTGTCGGTAACGTTCGAATCCGAAAGATACAGGTTCGATTCCTGCCCAAATCGAAAAATGTTCGCTCTATTAATAATCTGGCATTATCCACCACTATGTCCTAGTTATGAATGAAATTCTATTGTTATCATTATCGCTGATGCCAATGGGTTAATTTATAATTGTTAATATACTTACTGGGGATTATAGCCAAGCGTGGGGATTATGGCAAAACTTACTATGATGGGGGGAACTCCCTAGGTTGTGTTCCAGCTGATGCAGTAATATACTTAAATTCCATTATAAATGATTAATACACTTGGCGAAAATCTGTCGCCAAGCACTTAACGGTGTGTTCCGGCAGCAGTCCTTGAGAGCCAGTGAAATTACAGACACATGAGACTTTACAACTATGTCTCAAAGTGACGGGCGCAGTGCAATTCGTCACTTGTGATGAAATGCATCTGTTATAGGCAGAGGTTAGTCCGCTTAACATCTGGTGGGCCACGAGCTTTTTCCGTCACAATTACATTAAAAAAAAACATTCCTATACACACTACCTACAGTATAATATACCCGTTTCAGTAATCCGCTATTAGAAAAGGTTATGTGGAATGGCCTTTGAACCATCCCAAACAATACATTCAGCAACAATTTGACGTTATTTTTGTGAGAAAGTGTTGGAAGTGAGTTGAGTCGTGACCGAGTACTTATGCAGTTTGTTTACCATCCAGAATAATAACTAGTTCCGGTGAAAAGTATTATGTAACACAGAATAAAGGTTTGTTTGGCGGCATGGCGTGATAATTATTCTGTAGTTAAATAGATTCTTTATTAGGTGTTCTGTGATCATTGGGTTACTTAATCAACTTAACAGTTTTTACAGTTCTATTGGATAGGTAATTCTTGACCACAATCTCACCTGATGGTAAGTGATGATGTAATCGAAGGTGTTAACAGGCTTAACCTAGAATTATTGACTCTCAAGGACAGCTGCCGGAACACACCATTAGTAGCTTAATGACAGATTTTCTACTTGAAGGTGTCGCTAGCCAAGCGGGCATTCGCAAAATGCCCTACAACCATGCGATGAAGCTCAAGCCCACGGCGGGATTCGAATCAGGAATATTAATGGACCTGCTGCGCGGCAGTCCATAGCCAATGCCACTGAGCCATCACTGCTTCAAAATAATTGAACATTAGTCTGAATATTTTTATTTACATAAATCGGATATGCTATATTGCATCAGGAAAAACTACTCTAATTCGTCGATTTTTCGATCTTTTTGTTCCGAAAGAAATATTTTGGAAAAACACGTTTTGACACACCTGTTTAACTTCGTTCGTAGCATAGAATATATAGAAAATTCTGAATAATTTTTTTTTATCGGTTTCGTATGGTTTGTACATTTCCCAAATATGAAGCAATAATTTATTCGTTGTAGTAATAATTAATATTTATTGCCCTTCCACCATGCGGTGAAGCTCAAGTGGGCGGTGGGGATCGAACCATGGTCCTGCGGCACGGCAGACCATAGCTATAACCGCTCGGCTATCATTGCTTCGATACCATTGTTGTACAGTCCCACCAACTTATCTGTTCAGGTGGCAGAAAAATTAACTAAAACTTTCCCTCAAATTGTGACAGTTTGTAGTTGATTTCCTTGACCAGTAGCGCCCTCGAAAACTGCACAGTTAAGTTGGTGGTACTATACACCTTCTTACACCGTAGTAGTCATTGATAGGACATAATAATTAATGAAAAGACCAGGAGCCTTGTTGACTAACTAGAATAGTAATAAAATAAAAATAATAAATTTCTATTCAGGCTACAATGGCCCAATACGTTAGTGCACATAATAAAAAAAAATACAAATAGGTATATAATGAAGACATTATATTTTTAAGCGCTGACCGATAACTTATTTAGTTAACACCTCAACGAAATGCCTGCTTATAGGTGAATTAAAATTTTCAGCTATGATTTTCATTATGTTGTTGACACTGCCATCAATCCTTCTTACCGATGATGCAGTACTTTTTCGAAGGATCATAAAAATCGTCATCACGCGCTTCTGCAAACATCTTTGACGCGCTGCAGAAACGGGGAAGTCCCATCAACACACGAACTTAGGGTTGCCAGATGTCCGGGAAATCCTGGATAGTCCCGGAATGGGGTATCTTGTCCCGTGTCCAGTAATTTAGCTCTACTGTCCCGGAATTTCGAAGTTTAGTTAAAGAGCCTTTATAATGGTGACAGTTTTTGTCTTTTAATGTTGATCCAAAGTATAATAAGTTGATAGTTAGCCTCAAAGTTGAATTTTATGTGATATCGATTTATTATACCTAATTTTGGTAACATAAAACTTTGTCTCAAATATAGGTATATGTCTAGCAATAATTATCATTTCCTTTTCCTAGGTATAAAATCACTAAATCTAATATTTATATATACATATATAGATATTAACTTTAACATTTCAACTGTAGATTTTTTAAGATTTGAACTTAAGGTTAAAGTACTAACTACTTTTTTAACCCCAGTAGTGTCCAGGAATTGATATACCTTGATCTGGCAACCCTACACGACCTCCATTATTATACTGGACACGCAGAGCACTGACAGCCGCCTGCGTACATCTATCCCACAGGCTACACGTGTACTTCTAGGTTAGCCTGAACAACATCTTCGACCACATCATCACTTACCATCAGCTGAGATAGTGGTCAAATGCTAACTTATCGAGCATTAAAAAAGAAAATAAAATGTCAACCATTTTTTCAAATTTTTTTCTAAGGGTTCCTCTGGCCTTGAAGACCAAGTATACCTACATCTTTCGTTATATTACACTGTAAACCATGTTCCGATGCATATTGTTCACAAATATTGAACAGTTGTGAAAACTGAATTTTATTTTGACATTTGACTTCTTTAATGGCTCTTTGTATTCAAAATTACGTTTATATTACCATTGTAATAAGACAATAAGGTTGCTGTTGTACTGGTGTATTCATTTAATTTTTATTGTTTTCTTGATCTATAAATACCATTGATTAATTCATTCATGCATCCTACTTTTTTAACTGTCTTCAAAAAAAAGGAGGAAGTACTTAATTCGACTCTTTTTTTTTGGTGTGTAATTTTTACTGGGTAAAAATTATGAGATAAAGACTACGAATAATAATGAAAAGAAATGTAATTCATGCTCAAAAACAACACAACACAAACTATACCGCAGCGGGCGTGGCTTAAAAAGTGTACCGCGCGGCGCTGTCAGTTCGCCGTGTGGGTTCGTTTCATGTGGTTGTACCGCGGGAATTTTCAACTGAATTTATCAATGTTCTTCTACGTTGTTTAATTCTGAAAAAATACCATACTATGTAGTAAAATGGTGGAGAACCCATACGGATATAAAAAAATCGGGAATAACTTGTATAAACGAGTAAATAACAATATTTTGGAAAGCCATACTTGACTACCCTGGATAGTTTTATGCAACATGAATTTTATATTAAGTCAAAAATAACTTCGGAACATTGTAAGTCTGAGAATTTTTTTTGGGAAAACAGTTCCGTTTTTTTTCGTGTGCTCGATTTTTTATGTCATGTACTACAAATACATTCATAAAAAAAACTTTGATAAAGGTCCTCAATTATAATTTAGTATTTGTGCTTCTAATGACATAAAAATATCCTAGAAGTAGGGCTTAGATCTGACAACTGTCAAAGTGTCAGTTGATGTCGTATTTCCCAGTATTGATTTAATTTTTGGGATACAAAGGACATAAAAATTACAAATAAATTGATCTTAGGTCTTATAGCTGTCATACGTAAGAGTAATTTCTAGGCACTTTTATGTCATTTTAATCCAAAATATGAAATAGAAACGGAAAAATATGATATTAACTGTCATTTTGGGAGCTGTAATGCTTGAGATCTATATCTAGATAACTATAAAAAAAACTATACCGAAATTAAAAGATATTTTATCTTTTAGTTCTGGTGAGGTAGGCGAGACACTTCTAAGGGATGTGACGGCTTTGGTTAATTTGATGTTGTCGGGTCAGGTCAACAATGAAATTACCGAAATTCTGTACGGTGCGAATTTATGTGCCCTTAATAAAAAAGATGGTGGTATTAGGCCTATAGCAGTAGGCGCCACTTATCGTCGCCTCACAGCCAAATGTGGTTGTAGGAAAAAGGTTGCTTTTTTAAGTAATCTTTTTCAACCACTACAACTCGGTTTTGGTTCTCAGGGTGGTTGTGAGGCTGCTGTACATTCACTACGCACATTTCTTGATCAAAATTGTGGAGATGTGCTTTTGAAGGTGGATGTTAAAAATGCATTCAACTCATTAGATAGAGGCACTCTTTTGACCGAAGTGAAAGATAAAATTCCGGAATTATACCCTTTTCTTTGGCAATGTTACGGCAAACCATCAAAATTAACATACCAAAACAACGTTATATTATCTTCCGTAGGATGTCAACAGGGTGATCCTCTGGGACCAGCCATCTTTAGCCTTGCCATCCACTCAATAATTCAACGTCTCCAATCAAAACTTAACGTTTGGTATTTGGATGACGGAACCTTAGGAGGCGATGCGAACACGCTATTGAATGACTTGCGAGTACTTATAGACGATTTTCATCTTATTGGTCTTGAACTAAATTTTTCCAAATGTGAACTTTTTGTTTGTGATACTTGTCCGGAAAAAATTTCGATAATTGAAAAATTCAACTTACTTGCAACTAATATAAAATTAGTAGAAAAACGTTTGCTCCGTCTTTTGGGTTCACCGATTTTTGACGAATCGTTGTCACCATTTGTCGAAGAACAAATTCAAAAGTTTAGAAATGCTTCTAGCAGATTATTCAAAATTAACGCCCATATGGCTTTTACTATTATTAAATTTTGCCTTTTCGTTCCTAAATTTACATACTTTTTGAGATGTTGTCAGCTGTGGAAACACAGTGAGCTTCTTTTAAGCTTAGACAATTTATTAAAAGATACGTTAATATCGGTTTTGAATGTTGAGATGGATGATAGGGCTTGGGTGCAAGCTTCCCTCCCTGTGAGGTTGGGGGGCATAGGGATACGCAAAATTTCTAGTGTGGCATTACCAGTTTTTTTGTCTTCTGTACACAGTACACACAAATTAGTAGAAAAAATTCTTGCACCATCTTTAGGCTCTTTTGATGTAGCATATCTGGCTGAGGCCAAAACCACATGGGGACTGGCTTGTCCAAATACTGAGTTCCCAAAAATTTTGTCATCTCAGAAACAGTGGGATCGGCCCCTATGCGAGCTAGCACGGAAAGATCTTTTAAATACGTGCCCTAGTATCGCAGATCGTGCTCGTATTCTCGCTGTTTCTATGTGGGAATCAGGTCTTTGGTTACAAGCCATTCCTTCTTACAAAACTGGTAGCCTTATAGATCCTTCCGCTTTTCGTCTCGCTATTAGCTTACGCTTGGGTGCAAGGTGTTGTGTTGCACATCACTGCCAGTGTGGTACTGCAGTTGACCAACTCGGTCACCATGGCCTCTCCTGCTCTCGAAGTGCTGGTCGACTTTCCCGCCACGCCAGCCTTAACGATATCATTCGCCGGGCTTTTACCAGCGCCAATGTTCCAGCTGTTCTCGAACCGAACGGTCTGATGCGTGACGATGGTAAAAGACCTGACGGCATGACTCTGGTTCCATGGAAGTTAGGACGGCCCTTAGTGTGGGACGCTACATGCGTAGACACTTTAGCGCCGTCACACCTTTCTGAAACCCACGTGAGGGCTGGCGCCGCGGCTACTTCGGCAGAGCAACTCAAGCGGCGCAAATATGCTAACCTCGGTATGGGTTACATATTTGAGCCTTTTGGTGTAGAGACGTTGGGTCCGTGGGGACCGGGAGCTCATCGTATTTTCCAAAATTTATCAGAGCGCTTGGTCGATGCGACGCGTGATCAAAATGCTGGCACCTATTTGGCTCAAAGAATAAGCATTGCAATTCAACGGGGCAATGCTGCCAGCATGCTGGGCACGCTGCCAACTGATAGTGGGCTAGAGCATTTGGACTCCCTATGAGTCCAAATGCTTTTACTGTAGTAGCTGTAGTATTGTAGTAGCTGTAGTGTTGTATATAGTTTGTAGTATTTGTTTAATAAAGGCATACCGCCATTATGATAACTATAATGTAATTTGTACCTAAAACATAAAATTAAAACATATAAATACTACATCAACTGCCGCGTTGATAGTTGTCAGTTGTCACACCTATGGCTGTGCTATTGTTACTTCCAATAGGTATATATAATCCATCTACTTAATTTGGTACAATGGAATACTAGAATAATAGTTCTGGGTATGCTAGGCACGCTGCCAACTAGTAGACAGCTGGAGTGCTTAGACTGCCTGCAAGCCTGCAATGGCAGCTAGGTTGACTAAATGCTTTCGTTGTAGTAGCTAAAAGTATTTATTATAGTTTGCAGCATTATGTTAAAATACTAAAAAAACTTGATGTACTTATTCATCTAACACACGCAATAAGACATTTTTAAAATCTAATTTAATTCTGAGTTATTTTCTACTGTCAATATTGACTTAAATAAATCATTTTTACTTGAAATCCATTTCTTTTTTTCAGCGTATTATACGTATATACCGACTTTTAAATTATAGAATATTATTTCCAAGATAGTGATTCCAATCTACTGAAATAAATTGCATGAAAAACCTAAAATATTTTATTGAAAAAACCTGTAATAGAAAATGAATACGTAAACAAGCTTACATATTGTAGCATAACGCCATCCACGCGTATCTAAAGCTGGGAACGCACTAGAGAGTTTCGTCGCGAAGCGGCTGTCACTACCTAATATGTGTTATATTTGGGTGCAAGATATAACAAAATTCTCGTTCGAAAAACTCTTTTTCACGACTCTTCCGAGATAATGATCGATTTCACACAGATTTTAGAACCTAAAGTATGGTCTTATGAATTGTTGGAACGTGGTTGGAACGTGAAATAACTAGATAATTTACTGCACCGCGTCTCTCCTCATAGTGCGGTTTACGTCATTTATAAATCCATACAAATTAATATTTCCCGAGCCGCGTCGTTTCACTGCCGCGCTCTGTACCGCAGTAGTGCGGTTTGACCTTAGGCAATGACGGCGGTGACAACATCACTTTGACGCGACCAATCAGATGCGATCATGTCTAAGCGCCAAATCAATTAACCAATCCAATTGAATTTGGAAAATAGTGTGTGTTTTGTTACTTGTGAACTTGATGATGCCGAAGTCAAAGCGTTCACTGTAACAGAGTTATACTTCTTTACTTTATTTATTCGTAGGATAAAGATAAAGATCATTTATTTGCATACAACATGAGAAATTTCATACACACGAAAAAACAACACATGCACAAAAGATGGTAAAATAATGAAGTCGCTTTTATCATGTTCTGCCTATGAGGCGTGCAAATGTTGGAGAGTGGCACTATGCTCGTTACAATATTATGAAATCAATACATATAAAATAAAAATATTAACAATGCTTACAATGTCAAAGTAATAACTATAATTTAAATTAATGTCAAAGTTGCAACAAATAATAATAATAATACAATTTTCTATAGACCAATACTAAATGTCATATCAAAAAAATAATTTAAACAAATCTGTCTTTTAGAAAGTCACTAATTTTGTAATAGCATTTCTGCAGCAGAAGTGCTTTAAGTTTATTTCTAAATAAGATAATATTTTGGTCTCTTATTGCCTTTGGAATCTTATTGTAGATAAGAGGTCCCCTGCACAGTACACTGTTATGAATGAGGTAACGTACATTTTGACTGTGAACCCATTTTGATGTTTTTTTTTTTTTTATATTCGAGAGTTTGTGCGACTAGCACAAACTCTGTGGTCCTATTTAAAGATTGAGACCTGACGAGTAGGTATTTGAGTTATTCCTAATAATGCGTAAAGGTTTATATATTTTTTTGTGCATTATTTGGTTTAGAATATCTTCTGTTTGAAGTATGCAGATTTTTTTAATCATTTTTAATAATCACTGTCTAATTAGATCAATGAAAAAGTGAATTTGCTTTTGACTAATATTTCATTTCCATAACTAATATTATAAGTCACAAGATGTGTTCCATGAACAAGTCATGAATTAAATTTTGAAACATGGAAACAATTACATGTTTGACACAAACAACTTTTTCTCATTATTATTTAAAGCACATTGTTACCGAAACAATACAGTGGTTTAAACAGTGTCCCACTTTCCCTAATATGTTTGAGCTTATTTACAAATATTTGTGAAAAACTTTCATTGATTTCAGGCTTTCAAAAGTTGTATTGTCACTGAGGATGTGATAAAATACACTAAAAAGGGTTTTTAGCTGATAAACTAGCCTCTGACTACTAGCTACCCTGATGGTAAGTGATGATGCGGTCGAAGAAGTTGTTCAGGTTAATCTAGAGGCTCTAAAGAAAACAGGAGCATACCTATAGGTGCTGGCCGATACATTTTCTACTTATGGCTGGTAGTTAGCCAGGCGGGCATTCGCAAAACGCCCTACCACCATGCAGTATTTTTCTATGGTTATGTTTTTTTAATGGAATAAGCACGATGCCCACCTAGTGTTATCATATTGTGCCTAGTGTAGCAATGGCACAATATGTAGACAGTATTTCCCCGGACGAACTCGTTCATAAGAATCTGTACCGCTACTACTATGTCTCTATCAGGTATATATATACATATATATATATATATATATATATATATGAGATGTGCCCAAACGCACTAGTGCAAAATCAACCTTCCCGGTGATAAATACCTGACGCCAATTCTTGCGAATTCTGGTTGGGATGTAATGTGTACTCTACTTATCAATCGACTATTAAGGATGCAAAAGATACTAACAATATCGATACCCACGAAGTTTTTTCTTATCTGAATTGCTGTCTCTTAAAATGGGAAGAACAAATATTATTCTTCTATGAAATGCATATGGTCTTACGTTGAACGCGCACCTGACGCGTTCTAGGAGCCAAAGCTGCAGTCATCAACTTCATTCAGAAATGCAAGGTCACGCACAGAGACATACAAAAACTTTAGGTCACGTACCTATCCGCGTCGAACGACCCGAATTTATGAATGATATGTGCCCGTTCACCTATAGACCACTTTCTGGCTAATAATTATAATAAAGCCTGTTGACAAGTGATAGTAATGCTAGAACTAGACCGGGAAGTAGTTCTCAAAGACAATTGCCGGAAAACATCGTTAGGTTCTTACTGGAGGATAGAAATGAAGTTGAGCATATGCAAAAAACCCTACATTACACTATGAAAATGTAAATCACAAGCCAGCAGAAGATTTGAGTTTAAGACCGCCATAAAAATATACTCAACTTACCTCAAATATTTCAACTTTCACGGAAAACACATAAATATAATTCACGGTACACACAATAAAACATTTAAAACACTCTAGTTTCACCTCTATCCTGGACAAACGGAACGTATAACTTTTACTCTCTGCCGCTACACAAATTCAATCAACTAAAAAGCGAGTTTTAAAAAGAAAACAAACTAAAATCGATTCCGAATTCAAAAGTATCGTGTTCTCGAGTTAAATGGCCGGTAACGGTGACTTTCTTCGACGTGCGTTTGCCGACTCCTGCGCACGTAGGCCGATAAACCGTTGGTGAAATGGTGGGGAACGTTTTAGTGCTCTGTTCCTTTATTTGTAGTTTGAAAATGGAATGTTATGGGTCTGATGCGCGTGGTGCGTGCGCTATGTCACGATGGTTTCTTTATTAGATATGGTAGAGTTGGGAGAACGAACATACCCTAATCGACCTTTTGAGACTAAGTGGTAATAGCTATTGGACTGCGGTGCTGCAGGTCCATGGTTCGATCCCCACCGCTCCGGTTCGAAATTCACCACATGATAAAGGCATTTCGTGAATGCTTGCTCGGCTAGCTACCTCCCTCAAGTAGAAAATCCGGTATACAAACGTTGCATGGAAAAAATCATTTGGGGGAGAAGGCTTCCCATTCTACTTCAGAATAACCTGTTATTGTAAATTCTTCAAGTTTCCTGCGCTTATAATGTGAGGGTAAAAGGGATGTCTATCTATGTTATAGTTAACTATCTATCAGATGGTACGTCATAGTTATTATAGTAGAACTCCTCTAATCAGTGCAGTTTGGCAGACGTCTTAGGGTATATTTAGGTTTTTTTCATATCTGTTGTGAGTGATGATGCCGTCGAAGAAGATCGAAGAAGTTGTTCAGGCTAACCGATAATTACTGGCTCTCAAGGATAGCTGCCGAAACACATTGTTAGGTATTTGGCGACAGATTTTCTACTTGAGAGTAGAGCAGGCGGGCATACGCAAAATGCTCTACCAATAAGCTATAACAACTGCCTTCCTAAGACAAAAACCGGGATCGATAGCTTTACGAGCACAGAAGCGTTCAGTAGTAAAAGACAACGAGGTAGGTCAACCAACCAAGTCTAAACCGCAGAGAACGTTGCTTAACCTAGTTGATCGGTAAATAAAGACTAGGCAAGCTTTGATTAGAGCTCAAACAATTAATTCTTCACGCTGCTTATCTTTGCTCTAGTTAAAAATATGCTTCAGGCCTCTATCATCAAAGGATATTTAGCTATGGACCTGATGTTCCGCAAAATATTGTTGCGTTCACATGTAATATAGGTTGAGCCTATTGCCATCTACCGGGCAAAGTTACACTTAGTGCTACATAGAAAAACATACTAAATTGACTAATTATTAGTATTTTGTCTATGATGCTACCGAATATTTCTTAGACAGAAAAGCCAATCCGCGGATCGAATCCAGGACTTTGAGACTCCAAAGCGGCTCTTTATACCACAAGACCAACCTAGTGTTAATTATGGGAAGTAAACAAACGAAATGGCAAGAAATTCTTTGTATTCTGACACCAAGTTCTTAGAAAGAAGCTTGTCATCGGCAATGATCGACTTTCGTTTTGAGATGATTCACCAATTATTTAACTAAAAGTCGTTGTGAAATCCTGCAATTGCTGCAATGTCAGTGTGAAATCATATATTTTAATCCGGTATGCAAATTGGTTTCGAAAGTTATTTATTGATAATGTTCCCTATTACCAGGCCTCGCACTTTAGGTACAATGATATATAGGTACATCGGCATATCCGTCCGGACGGGATTATTCTACGGTGCGTACCGCGCCAGAAGAGATCAGAGCTATGCGTGGCTATGCGATAGAAAGAGAGACGCCTTGTAGGTGAATATAAATATTAGGTACTCCGTGCTCTGCGAGCTGAAGTGCACTTTATTGCATCGATTCTAGGGTCGCTTATTCATTACAATGCCTTTGCGGAGTTATCCTTCTGTGCTATCACTTTAAAATAAAAACCAGCGAAATATTTTTTTATATAATTGCTAATAAGTGAGTCTTTGACTACAACCTCACCTGATGTTAAATGATGATGTGGTCGAAGGTGTTGACAGACTTAACCAGAACTACTGGCTCTCAAGGACCGCTGCCGGGACACTGTTAGGTGCTTGGCGACATATTTTCTACTTGAGGGTGGTCGCTAGCTAGGCGAGCATTCGCAAAATGCCCTTCCACCATGCGGTGAAGCTCAAGCCCGCGGCGGGATTCGAACGATGGACCTCCTGTGCGGTATTCCATAGCGAAAGTCACTGAGCCATCACTGATTCAAAAGTGCGAGTTGAACTCAGGCACTTGATGCGTAAAGTCAGGGGACGTGTGTTCGATTCCAATCAGAGTTGGAATTGTACTCTAAAAATGTATAAATGTTACCTACTCTCTTAAAATCGGTTCTCTCAATTTCATAGGCGCGTCAGGTATCTGTGCGGGGCCAGTTCCTCTCAATTCTCAACAGAGGGTAATGACCCCGTAAGGGAGAGTGAAAAGGTGCCTTACCAATGCCAACAACAGGTCCATTAAGAACTAGTATTTCGCTAGATACGGCCTGTGTCCTTTTCACTTTCTCTATACCCTGCAAGGCATTTCCCGGTTGTACTGGATCAGTATTATGAGCAGGAAGTTATTGAAAACTTGTTCCACATCCTCAGAATGCTCCAGCATTCTATACGCAAAAAGGACCCTTAAATCTATAATAATATATATCTCTCAGTGTTACCTAGATACGCATAGATATTGCCAAATTATCGTCATAGCGCATCAACAGCCATAAGATGCACTATTGAACAAACACCTCCCTTAACATAGGCAGAGGATTCACCATAATTTCCACGCTTGCCAGGCGTTTTGAGGATCGCAGTGTAAAATGGCAGTTCTTTAGAAGGTACTGCTGCCCTACACAGCAATTCTCATTTTTTTTTTAGCTTAGTATTACAGGCACTCAAGGACAGTTGTCGGAACACACCGTTAGGTGCTTGGCGATAGATTTTCTACTTAAGGGTGGTAGCTAGCCAGACGGGCATTCGCAAATGGTGGTAACTATGCAAATTTCCCGCCTAATACTTACTCCCACATTAAGATATCGCGCCCGTCACTCCACAAAGAATTAAAATAGTATAATTACGATTTTTTTGTTTTTTTTTTATGCTTTATAGGTTATCCTTTGACCACTATCTCACTTGATGGTAAGTGATGATGTGGTCGAAGATGTTGTTCAATTGTATTTCAGACAAGTTCAACCTTCGAATTTACTTTCCATCACATCAAGTGAGGTCGGGATCAAATGCTTACTATGCTAGGATAAACCTGAAGAAAACATAATTGAACAACGAGCATCTAATGCTTGTAATAATTGACTTATCCACTAAGCATACCACACTGCATCGCCACTGGACCGCAACTAATAATTACAAAGACGTAAAAGTTGTGAAAACTCCCATGTATCTTGAACTGTCTTTGATGGCTAGTCGAGCGTAATATGTAAATTCACTTTCATTGCTGGTAGTTTTTACTATACTCTGATTTTTAATTCGAGATCAAAAATGTAAACAAAGGTGTTAACCGTGCAAAAAAATTACAAGTACTTGGTATTTTTTCTAATTTTGGGAACGGATGGAGCATTTAATGTAAAAAATATATTTAATGCTATAATTTATTGTATTATTATGAAACAATAAAACACTTTTATATGCGCGTAAATATTTACGCATATATTCAAGCCTGAAAAAATTAGCGTAAGATTTTTTTGTTTTTAATAGCCACACTTGTGAGAATATTTTTGAAGAAAAACTATTGAACACCCTGACCTATCAGTTTGACAATGACATTTATATTGACATTTCTTTGTTTACATTTTTGATCTCGAATTAAAAACCAGACTATAGTTAATATGTGTTATCAGCGGGTGACTGGGCTAGAATTTCAACCCTCATGTGTCTCTGTGGGAGTCCTAAGAAGTGACGCAAATATTTTTTTTTACTTTTCTTTAAACTTTCGTGAACTAAGCTCATGTTTCTAAATCCTAAACGGGTCTTTTCAGGCACGAATAAACATCAAAATAATTATATTTTGACTAACCGAAACGTCGAGGTTAGTCAAAATATAATTATTTTGATGTTTATTCGTGCGTGAAAAGACCCGTTTAGGATTTAGAAGCAATTTTTTTTTTTTTTTTTTATGCCTGTTACGTTAGCCTTTGACCACTATCTCACCTGATGGTAAGTGTTGATGTGGTCGAAGATGTTGTTCAGGCTAACCTAGAAGTACTGGCTCTCAAGGACAGCTGCCGGAACACACCGTTAGGTGCTTGGCGACAGATTTTCTACTTGAGGGTGGTTGCTAGCCAGGCGGGCATTCGCAAAATACCCTACCACCATGCTATAATGACTGCCATCCTAAGACAACAACCGGGACCGACGGCTTAACGTGCCCTCCGAAGCACGGAAGCGCTCAGTAGTAATGTCACTAGCGGTCACCCATCCAACTCATGACCGCGCGCGACGTTGCTTAACTATGCTGATCGGTTGAGAACAGCTAAGTAAACTTCGCTACGAGCGCTTCAAACTTACCAACATGCGAGTGGTCACAAGCTAATCTGTCATGTGTTAATAGACATAAAATTAGATAGATGTGGATAAAGGTGATTATTTGAAGCAGTGATGGCTCAGTGGCATTGACTATGGACTGCCGTGCCGCAGGTCCATGGTTCGAATCCCGCCGCGGGCGTGGGCTTCACCGCATGGTGGACGGGCATTTTGCGAATGCCCGCCTGACTAGCGACCACCCTCAAGTAGAAAATCTGTCGCCAAGCACCTAACGGTGTGTTCCGGCAGCAGTCCTTGAGAGCCAGTGAAATTACAGGCACATGAGACTTAACAACTATGTCTCAAGGTGGCGGGCGCAGGGTAATTCGTGCCTATGGACGAAATGCATCTGTTATAGGCAGAGGTTAGTCCGCACACACCACAATAACATAAAAAATAACAAAATAAAAAATAATCTTGTATTTCTGTCCACAGGAGGATGCTGCGGCTCCACCACGAAGCGCACCATCGTCGGAGGCTGGGCGTGGGCGTGGTGGCTTGTCACCGACGTCCAACGTATCTCCCTCGAGGTAATCAACTTCTCTACTTCTATATACATATTATCATCAACAGCCTATTACGTGCAGCGTTGAACAAACTCCTCCTCCCATGGGGGGTAGGAATGGATTTGCTATAATCGTCACGCTTTGCAGGCGTCTTGGTGGAAGATACAGTTCATCAGAAGGCACTGAAACCCACCTCCTGGTATTATCCCTTCGTTGCCTCTTAAGGATCCCACCGGAAGGTAGGGGGACAAGGACTAAGCCTCGGCACCCTATCGGGCATAGAACATATAATAATGCCACGGGGATAGACTTAGTAGTTATAAAATATATGCCTGAAATTTCAATGCCATATATAAGTAGGTACCGTTTATATATTGCCCTGTTGGATTTGGTAGAAGGCGGCTAATGGAAAACTTTTTATTTTATTTATTTATAAAATTAAGTAGGTATTACAATAGATATATGATAAGTATTGTCTAAAACCCTAAGTAAGGTTTATCCAGTCACTTACGTTCTCGACAAGTATACAAAAACATTTTAATACAAAAGTGGGTATATTATAAAGTACATCAGCGCAGTTCACAAGCTTTAACAAAGTGTGCGTGTTATCTGACAGTTGCGCTTTGTTACAAATAGTTTCAATACAGTTGTTGCGTGTGGTAAAACATGAACCAAATTAGTAGCATGCCATCACTCGCGTCGATGTGCGTGGTTTGTTGCTGCAAACTCGGCCCACAATACAACAGGCGACTTCTTACCAACAAGAGCATTCCCAAGAGAGCTGACAATTAGGCTATACCACGATAACCGCCTTTCATACGCCGACCCATCTTGGGAGATTTTCAGTTAATAGTTTACCTTCCGGCTTAAAAGGGAGTAAAGATGCAAAAAAGATTTATTGTTGGTTATAAATGTATCTACGAAACCACGTTGATATGCGCATTAAAAATAATAAAACTAATCAGGAAGTTCTTGAAATTTAAGTTGCAAGATCTTTTCAGAGACAGACAAACACGGAAGTGACGCGTGAAGTAAAGCGTGGTAAAAGAAACCAGCCATTTCACGTCCATGTCAGGCCACATTAGGTATATATCACGTTTTTTTCCAGGTTATGACACTTAACCCGATGTGTGAGTACGTGGAAACCGCCCAAGGAGTCCCATTGACTGTCACTGGAGTGGCGCAGTGCAAGATTATGAACGAGGATGAACTCCTCACCACAGCATGCGAGCAGTTCCTGGGCAAGACGGTCAAGGAGATCAAGATGACCATACTGCAGACTCTGGAAGGACATCTGAGAGCTATTCTCGGTAAGTACCCACTTGGTCTTTGAGGAGAGTCTTGTCAACAATAGCAGGAATAAAAATATCGTAAAAATCGTTCCAGACTTTCAGGGATCAACATTATAATAAAATACACCGCTTGTAACCTTACAGTAAATATAACTAAAGTATATTTACTCTGAGCTTGAAACCTACTATATCGAATTTGTAGAAGCGCCATCTGCACAAAATGCTACGAAACGGGTTGTGACTCCGTGTGAAAAGCCTACATAGCACTTAGGACAATTCAACCATTGCAGCATAGATATAAGCAAGCAAGATGGAGTTAAAATATTATATGTTAAATGTCGAATTTAACTTGCAAATTATTATTTAATTAATTATTTTCTAATGAACATTTTTACTTCGATATATAACAGTTTTGTGTAGTAAAGCCTACTTCAAGCTATTCCGGCAGCTATATTCGAGATACAGTCCCCATGTTAGGTATACAGCTTGCTTCGTTATCGTCAGTTTTTATCAACATTCTAAGACGTAAAGGCTTGAATAAGGTGGCTGCGTACGAAAAAAAAAAAAAAAAAAAACACTATTGCTTTGTATAATCTTATTACGTGTGTGTAAAATACTTCTTTTTATATCTGTGGAGGCTTGTTAATGGCTTTTTTTAATTAAGTTATTAAACCTTTTTGTAATGATAGCTGTAAGCCCCCCAAATAAATGTAAAATAAATAAAAATAAAATAAAGTTGCATTTACAAATTATTGGAGTACAAAATTGACTAAAGTTATAATATATTTTTAGGTAGTAAATAATATTGTTTAATAGGTGATTGTACTCCTTATTGTTTTGCTACTAACTATATATTTAATTCTGCTTGTTATTATGGTCCTATGCCACAAAAATTTACAAAATAAATTATAGTTACGTATCATAATAATCAATTACTTAAATTGGTATTTGTTTTATTTGTAACACGATTTTATGTATAAGTTTTATATGTTATGTGATTAAAGCAGGTATTAATCAAGTGATGGCGATTATTGCTCATATTATTATTTTTGCACATGCGCAGCATAGTTGAGACTTGAATTTAAAATAAAACAAAGAATTTATTAAATACCTAATGGAAATCACACATCGTTTTGGTCAAAATGCTATTTTGTGGAATTTATAGAATTTATTTCGCGAAATATTATCATATATGCAGACTGAACAATTTGAAGTATTTTGTACAACCCGGACCATATTGAACGTTTGAATTAACATGATACCAACTTCAACAAGTTACATAATCTACAGGGGTTCCAAGTAAAAATACATTTAAATCCAAGTTTAACAATTTTATTTTTAATGCAGCCATCTATCGGTTCTGCAGAGCACTGTGGGTCTACGTCTCCTTGTATTTAGTTCACACATAAAAACACGTTGGCGCTGATTGTCGTTACAACATAGTACAGTCCCACCAACTTATCTGTTTAGGCGGCAAAAAAAAGAACTACAACATTCCTTCAAACAGTTTGTAGTTGATTTCCTTGACCAGTAGCGCCCTCGAAAACTGCACAGTTAAGTTGGTGGTACTATAATATTATGGTTATTGGTCCGCGCCACAATTTTAATTTTGCACATACAAATTTAAACTGTAAAGAAAAAGTACAAATAAAAAGTGTGAATATTTCCTTCTAATACTGAATAGATAATGTATATACATGTATATACATTATCTATTTGCATATATATAAATTGCTATTATTACTTAAGTATTAGCATTGTTAGGCATTATGACACAGCTTATCTACACACTTACCTATATCGTATTCGTTAATCTTCTCAACGCGTCCTGCAAGAGGCACATTTTATACATGTTTTTTTTATGTAATGGAGCTGATAGAATATAATTGGAAATTGACTTCAGCATTTATAAACCTTTATCCTGATTTCTTATGAAATATTTTATGCACCAGAACGAATACTTATATTCTGGATACAGTCAAGACAAATAATCAATCAACAACATTTGTTTATTTTATCTAAATACGGGTAATACTTAAATGCACGTAAAAAAAAACAAAGTGCACTTTTTATGGTGACCACAACAACGAATGTGTCGAACTCGAAGCGAGCGTTCCGTGGCAGCTGCTGTTATCAAATGACTTTTTCATGTGTGTTTTTTCATTTAGTTTCGTTTGTGGTATTTATATATATTATTTTTATAAGACAAACAGGATTTGTTTAATATGTACTTAGAGACAACCTAGATAAATATAATAACGTCATTTGTTTTTTATTTTCCATAATGCCCAAATCTTGGTTAACTTATATTACCGGAATTGGGAAGTGAGACAACATTACGAAGCGAGACTCACGTAAATTGATTCAGTCACGCAATCCTGATATTATGAAGCTAAGTAAAGAAAGCCTCCCCTATATAGGAGCGATAGCATCGCTGCTAAAGCAATGCTATCTTTCTATTAGCTATAAAAGTACTCTATAAACGAGACATACCAACTAGGTAATGACATATCCCTGAATAACTAATGTCCCGGGGAGCGCAGTAGGTACATTGTCACTGCACTGCAGCCGAAATGGACAGCTTTAATATCAGGCGGGTGACTTGACCGTCTCATCATATCGTATAATAAAAAAAATCCTAGTTCTGTGATTTTAGTTTCAACAACTTAACGCATTTATTTTTAACAGCACTTTATTGAGATTGACAAAATCTTTCATAATGAACTTGGTAAACGATTACAGGATAGATATTACACCATTCCAGTGTAGAATTATTAAAATTTTATCAAATACAACCTATGGATAATTGGACATAAGTCCAAAAATCCCCGTTTAATTGGTTCGGAGCTTGCTTCAATAAAATAAATTAAGCAATTAGAGAAATTCATAATAATTCTGAACTGATTTTGATGAAAACTTTTATTTACATTGCATATTAATTCCTTAGGTCCTTGACTGGGTTACGGGATATACTTTGGATAGGATACTTGATCCCGATTAACAGAGTACGTCCAGTTGGAGTCAGAAATATCCAATAACCTCGCGAGCGAAGATGAGAGCGGAAGTTAGAATGGTATGAAATGAGTATTCAAATTGAAAGTGGGGAATTCTAAACATGTTGTTTCTTTAATCCCGATATGTTAGCCTTTGACCACTATCTCAACTGATGGTAAGTGATGATGTGGTCGAAGATGTTGTTCAGGCTAACCTAGAAGTATTGGCTCTCAAGGACAGCTACCGGAACACACCGTTAGGTGCTTGGCGACAGATTTTGTACTTTAGGGTGGTAGCTAGCCAGGCGGGCATTCGCAAAATGCCAAACCAACATGCTATAACGACTGCCATGCCAACCGGGACCGACGGCTTAACGCGCCCTCCGAAGCGCGGAAGCGCTCAGTAGTAATGTCCCTAGCGGTCACCCATCCAACTCCTGACCGCGGGCGACGTTGCTTAAGTTTGCTGATCGGTTAAGAACAGCTAAGTAAACTTCGCTACGAGCGCTGCGAAATGTGAAATATAAAACCAATTTCAACACAGGCTAGTGTCAGTTCTTGGAAAACGATGCCGAGCAGTCCAAAACTTGAATTGGCTTTCAGGGACAGTTGCTGGAAGACACGATTATGATTCTGTTGGTTATCTTAGAACATTAAATCCAATTTTATTAATTTTTATTTTTGAAATAACGCATGCTCTGCCGATATCATTACAAAATTACAATTTCGGGGTTCGAATCCCGCATATGACTATACTTATTCCTTTTGTTGTAACATTGTAATTAAATCTGATTTGCGTAAACTAACTTAAATCCAAAAAGCAAGCAAGTTGGAGTCGAATACGCTCGTAACTCGGAAGTACAGTTGACATGTGCATATTAATCAGATTCACTTTGTTTCACCTTGGATAAGGTTCTAGAAAAGCTTTATAGGTACGTCGTAGATGACCTTTGCTGTCTCTACATATTATTTATGCCTTTCTACACTACTGTAGCACACACGCAATATATCTAGTAATAAACTCATTAGTCGTAACTACATAAATACTCATTTTGCTGCAAAGCTGCTATGTGCATTGTAATAAGACACGATAATGCTTTACCTTGGCTGAGCTGCAGCAAGGCTTTGTGCATCGCGGCATCATGTGATAGCGGTTCCGCTATTATGTTCCGCAGTAATCTATCACAGTTTAAATTTAGGGTTCCGTACGTAGAAAACTAAGCCCCCATTACTAAGCTATACCTATGCTGCGTCCATTTTCGATAGATTTTTCACATATTGTTATTATGGCGCATTGACTAATAAATACCAAAAGTAATAACTTAATGGGGGTTCCCATACAAGAAACGTGTTTATTATATTTTTTTTGTTTATAACCGACTTCAAAAAAGAGAGGTTTTCAATACGCCTGTATTTTTATTTGTGTGTTATTTATTACTTCATAACTAACTTATTAGGAACCGGCTAGGACCCGCGTTATATTTACCGGAAAGATGACTTCATAACTCTTTACTGAATGTACCGATTTTGATGTTTTTTTATATATTCGAAAGCAACAGCTTTTCAAACTTGGAAAAACCCAGCTTGTTATGTTTTAAATTCAATTTTCATTTCTTTAAAAAAAAAAAAGACCATTTTAATTTGACTGACATCTGACGAATAGTTTTTGAATTATCCTTAATAACGCGTATTTTATGATATTAGTCTTTTTTTTTTTAATATTTAATTTTTGCTTTATTTATAAACACGGTACCTTACATATAGATACAAACGTCAATATTGTTTCGATTATAGTACAATACTCTACAATTAAACAACAACTAATAAAAACTGGCGACGGGAAAAAACATTTTGATATAAATATACTCAATATATTGTTTTTTTTTAACTGAACCCTCGATATGCGAGCGAAGAGCAACACTCAAAAAATGTGCCGGGGCCACGCGCCTTCGTAAGTAGAAAGGATTTTGACCTAATGATAATAATAATGTTTATTTACCATAATTAGAATGAACAAAAGATACTTAAGAAATTATATTTCTAATAAGAACTAAAGATAAACAATTTACTATAACTTAAGAAACAGCGGCTCTACACTAGGCTCTAGGCACGTATTTACCTATATGGAACAAAGAAAAATGTAGAGAAACCCATCATTAATATTCCGAACAAACTAGTAGAGTGACGAAATGAAACTATTAGCAAGCCCTTTTCCCTTTGCTAGAATAGACGACAACAACAGTTACCTTCGATTTGTTATCTATTCACGTCATAGAGTGAGTACCTTACACTACCATTGAATGATACAATGAAATAGAGATGCTATGTCTTAAGGAATTGTTAACAAAATACTACGAACTATATACAATACTATAGCTACTACAATAAAAGCATTTAGACAACCTATAAACCTATAGGGATTTTTTGAAGCAGTGATAGCTCAGTGGCATTGGCTATGGACTGCCGCGCAGCAGGTCCATGGTTCGAATCCCGCCGCGGGCTTGAGCTTCACCGCATGGTGGAAGGGCATTTTGCAAATGCCCACCTGTGTAGCGACCACCCCCAAGTACAAAATCTGTCGCCAAGCACCTAACGGTGTGTTCCGGAAGCTGTCCTTGAGAGCCAGAGAAATTACAGGCACAAGAGACTTAACAACTATGTCTCAAGGTGACGGGCGCAGCGCAATTCGTGACTTGTGACGAAATGCATCAGTTATAGGCAGAGGTTAGTCCGCTTAACATCAGGTGGGCCTCGAGATTGTTCCGTCACAATAACATAAAAAAGACAAGTCTTTCATGTCCCAACCCAGCTAGATCTAAACTGTTATCAAAATTTGATCAGAAGTTTGTTGAAGCCATTTTCGAATGTGCATACGCAATGTTTTTTTTTATACTAAGCTTTATACATTGTACTGTCCATAATCTTTATTTACCTTTCATTCCATGTGCAGATGTATTACATTTTTAAACGATTTTAAGAAAAGTGTCATATTTCAGCTGCCTGTGTTTTTTATCTTTGTTACGCAATTTTTTCGCCAATTATGAATTGATTTTGATGTTTATTTTAGTTTGGTAGGTCATGCTACTAAAATCAAAAGAAAAAATACCTTTTTCATCCAGGTAAAATTAATAAATTAAGAATATACCTTTGTGGAGAGAAGAATACAGAATATTTTATTGTATTGTATTGTAATCGAATTGAGTTTTATACAATTCAGGTATGTTTTTTTTATTAGTTGTGCTGTACTATAATATTCAAAGATTCCTATCCAAACACCACTACTAAGTACTAGCAAACAGTGTAAGAAAGAACTCAAATCTTAATAATACATCGTTAGTCATGCTCTCTCTCTAAAGACTGACGGGCGCGGCGCGGCGGTGCGATACAAAGGGTTTTCTTTTTTGAATGGCCCTTTACGAGTCTTTTGTATTGTGCGTGTAATGCTTTCGCAGCTTGTATGAGGGTGTTTCCCAGAGTTTAGGTCTCTTTGAAGATGTACTCCTCTTCAGGTGATCGTTATTTTTATTCCGAAAAAGACATACGTTATAAACGAACGCTTTGGTAACAAATCCGTGTTGAAGTTTTTTCCTAACTGCTAGATTAATGGGTAAAAAATATATTTAAATATTATACACTAACTGACAAAAGCACTCACGTTAGGGATCGAATACGTCTCGCGGGTTTCGAGCATGTCAGATGCTCATCATCAGGGCGAGTGCGCAGCTGCGTCTGCGAGCTCCCGGCCGGCACTGGCATCCCCAGCGTAAGTGGTTATGCCGGTTAGTGTATAATATTTAAATATGTGTGAAACTCACGAGAATTTGATATTTAAAAAAATATATAAGGAGGATATTATAAATATCAACAATAATGCGGGTGGTGGGGTGGAATTGATAACTAATGTGTTCCACTCATGTTTAATTTTCACATACACAAATCAGTAGTTTCTGATTGAAATAGGTACCTACTTATTGCACAGGGGTAGGTACGTAGAGAATCGACTGGCGATCAAGCAAGGTATGCATTATGAAAAGCAGGTGTAATTATTTTTTTAATGTAATTATACTCAATGATGTTTTTTGTTATTGCTCTTACTGATGGTAAGCGATGACGTGGTCGAAGGTGTTAACAGGCTTAACCTATAATCACTGGCTCTCAACGACAGCTGCCGGAACACACCGTTAGGTGCTTGGCGACAGATTTTCTACTTGAGGGTGGTCGCTAGCCAGGCGGGCATTCACAAAATGCCCTTCCACTATGCGGTGAAGCGCAAACCCGCGGCGGCAGGCGAACCATGGACCTGCTGCGTGGCAACCCATAGCCAATGTCACTGAGCCATCATTGCTTCAATCACATTTAACTTTAGCTAAAATGTGACCAATGGTATTCTTAAGGGTGGGCCCAATGCCAAAATTACGCAAAAGGAGTATTTTCTAACACACTTTTTGATGGTAACGAACGCAAATATTCCAATAAAAAAAATATAGGAGGCAGGGGATAATCTTGAAGAAGTACAGTAATCGAATAGAATTTTGAAAAAAAACTCATTGCACTGTAAAAAAATAACAGATACCGCGCTAAAAAAAACTGTTTTAATTCAATTGCTCAGAATTATCAGCGACAACCCCACTTTATTTTTTATAAATATAATAGCTAGAATAATGTTCTAGTCGAATAATCGATTAAATTTTATTACTTGTTTATATTTAGAACAATTAAATAAAACTCCACCAAAAACTGTACCCGAAACCTCAAAACCATTACCATCATCAACTGAATCGTGCAATTTTCGACTTTAAACGAAGCTATTTAGACAAAAAATGGAGTACAGCATTCCGGTTAGTTGTCGGGCAGCGCTCGACGTGAAAGGTTGGTTCCGGCCGCTCTGTCTGGCAATACAGCGCGTAATTTTATTTGGGAAATAGGTTGTTTATTTTGTGAATAAGAACTGTTACATAGCCTGTATTATATGTTAAGTTTATAAACTTGTATAACTGTGCTAATAAAATATTTTTAAATAATAAGTTATACTTTATTTGTGTTGTGTGTGAAGTTATAAGCCTGTAAATAGTATTTTGAAAATGGGGAGAAAGGACAAAATACGAGATTTAATTTTTTTGCGAAAAAAAGAACTATAAAACATGATGGAATGTTCGGATAAGTTGAGTTTTGTATTGAATATAAATATCAACTTGTACTTATCTGATTTTGTTATATATAATATGTATAATTAAATTCAATCACAAATTTATAATGCATATTATTTAGGCCCCATTCCAGCTAAATGCAATTTACATTATGTTTATTCACTGATAAAGAAGAACTGGCCTTTCAGATAAAATGAACGGCTGCACTATATAATCATAGGAATAAAGCCTACTTACTATTGAACTAAACACCAAAATTGCTTGACAACGTAGAACAGAGAAGAAATGGCTAGTTGCTAGTCTCCACTACGTTGACAAACATACTTCGAGTTGTAAAATTTAACGGTAGCATCCTATTCGCCTTCAAATTGAGTCTACTTTTGATAATACTTAGTGCCATCGTAATTTGGGCTAACGCTCAGATGCAGCCGGGCCGTGCCACGTTCTACGTTATCTACACAGTATATCCAAAAATGTTTATAAATCATTGTATGTATAGTCGACAACAGGTACTCGTATCACATAAATGCATGATTCGTATTAGAAATTAATTTCCATGTATTTAAGATAGCCATACGTTAGTACTACCAATGCTAGATGACGTTATATAAACTTTGTCATTTACCGAATTAATTTTTTAGGTCAAAGAAACGCAAAACAGATTCTGATATTGACCAACCTGGTACCTTTGCAGAGCTAATTAGTAATGAGTAAGTATCTCTCATAATATAAACATGTGTATATTTTATTTATAACTATTTATTTTTTTGGTTGTAACAATGTTACTTCTGGGTCAAATGGAAGTGAAACATACCTACTTCAAAGGAAAATAATTATGCTTTGCCGATTTGTGAGGTAAACAATAGATAAGGACCTTTTGTGTGATCACTCGGCCGCAACACCCGTTTGGGATTTCTAGGAACTTCACAAAATACTTATTAATTTGAAATCCCTACAAATAGGTTTGAACTCTTGTTTAGTTCTAGCAATTTTCATTTTCATAAATTTTTAATAATAACAAATACTTTTAAAAGTTATTTTAAGAAAACATCAAATTAATATTTTAATAAAACACTTAAAAAATATAAAAATATATCTAGTGACAATTCCGCTTAATTTTCCTGCTAAGCCGACGCGACGTCACAAACGCCACGCAGCCAAACCGGAAGAATTTTTGACGCGTTTCGCTTCTACACGAAGCATCCTCAGGAGGTCTTGACTCTACGAGCGCACGATCGAGAATTTTGAGAATTCGTGTAGAAGCGAAACGCGTCGAAAAGGATATTCTATTGATATGTATGTCATATATGGACGCTTCATAGCGGATGGCGATTCGAGTACATATGCAAGAATTTTGGAAGTAAGTCATTACAAAGACATAATTGTGTGGGAAAGGTGAGTCCAAAAATCACATACTACGCAATATGTGCAATAAATTGGTCTCCGTCAAAGATACGAAGTATCCATTAGACCAGAGAAAGAGAATTCTCAAAAAATTTTACCAGAAAAGAATATACCAGTCGTGGGTATCTAATGACATAGAACATTTTAGAAAACTGTTAATTGACGTTACTGATATTAGTAATAAGTATTCTGACCATGATTTAATAAACAATGTGTTGCACAGTTTAAATAACAAATATGATACTATGATCAATCAAGAAAGAAATAAATAAATTCTACACCAGACTGATAGAAAGTACTAGAAATACCTCAAAATCTATATGGAATGTGATAAACCAACAAAAAGGAAAATGTAATGTATCTAATATTGACTTCACAGATCTTATTACAGACGATACTGGCCAACCTTTTCAATCAAAACAGGAGGTCATAAATACGATGAACGCGAGATTTATGGCAGCTGCGGTTGGAAAAAAATTGAAAACATCACCTTCCAGAACCATCTGAACCTGGATCCTAAAAATTACCATGCGTGTAATTCTGTCCCGATATATCTACAGGTTCAGCTTTTCCTGGATTATTACATTACACAAACGAAAAACATATTTTGTCGATTGTTGAATACTGATTTAGAAATAAATTCTATGTCTTTTTGGAAGTATGTTTATTCAATAATCCTTTAATATTATCTGATTGTCTCCCAATCTAACCTTATTTTTGCAATTAAATTTAATGTTAATTTTGATTCATCTCTATTCTAAATATCGTTAATATCCGTTAAGCTATTTTAATAGTAAAAAACAAATTAAATAATATTTTTAACCAATTTCAAAAAAGTAGGAAGTGTTTTAATGACAGTACTATTTATGTATTTTACGTGATTATTCCACCATATACGAAATGATTTTGATGATTCTTTCTTATGAGTTTTATCAAAATAGTTCCGCTAGTATGGTTTTTTAAAATCCACACAACTGGAACAATACCTATGTCATGCAAATAAAGTACTTTTCAGCAATAGAAGCCGTCGTTTTTTAAGTATTCATGAATAATACCCAGTCCTAGTTTTAGTGGTATAGATTTAATTTATCTGACTGTAACGCATATACTGCGCTCAACGTCAGGGGCTTGAGCGAGCGCGGCGCAGGGCTGTTTGCGATCGTGACGCTGTCGCCTGGCTGTGGTTGTATTTCGCACTCGAGTGGGCGATGGAAGAAGTGGGGGTAAAAACTGATTTTATCCTGGCTTTGGGCGCACTCTTAACAACGTGTTGAACATTTTGAAATCGGACAATCGCACCTACTGAAAAGTATTGTATTCACAAAATTTTGCGCATGTCGATCATACAAAACGTCGTAACCGCCACGTACAGTGTGCTTGAAATTGAGCTTTATTTAATTAATGTTTAATTTTATTTTCCTTTCCGAGCTCCTAACTGATCTGAATAGCCCCCTCAAGTTGTACCTATACTCCTTTTTGAGTAATATCTATTAACCTTATATATGTTACTTAGTCCTTATTATTTATTCAAACAGCACTACCACAATTTTATTTATTAAAAAGTCGAAGAAACCGGATGTAATGGCATCTGCTTGTTTTCGTTATTTGCTTCGGTAAAAACCAAAACAAATAACGTGCGGGTGGTCTGACTGAAGTCAATGACTTCTGTGTATTATTTTTTGTGTGACTTTAAACTATTTGTACAAGTGATTCAACTTTTCAACTTAGTAGACAGACGCCAGACAGATTTTTTATATTCATACATACATAAATCAAGCCTGTATTTCCCGAAGGGGTAGGCAGAGGTGTGTGAACACCCACGTTACGCCAAATGGGTTTTGGTCCCATGTAATAGGAGGCGAGCCTATCGCCATTCACCGGGCACAGTTTCAGGGTCATACAAAATGTTTTCTCTTACCCACTGGCCGAAACAGAAGAACATATTACGAATAATATGTTTACGCTTACAACATATAAGACAGGAACACAAGAACATATTGTATGAAACTCTGGCAGGGCACTAAGACGGTATAGAACCCTGTTGTGCGTCTAATTCACACAAGACTCTACTTCCACGTGAGAAGTGGCATACGAGCGCAATGCAGTGTCTAGCAGAAGAAGAAAGGTGACTGCATCTGTAATGGACAGGCGCTTAACATCAGGCGTGTCATTTATTCGTCTCACCACTGTGTCAAATAAAAAAAATAAGTTACGTATGATAATTTGGTTATTGCTTGTCACTACATACTCGTAGTATAAAACAAATTCGCTTTCCTATGTTTAGATTATGTATGTTTAGATCTTTCAAATTACGCCACTTATTTTGATACTCTTTTTTTAATGGATAGAGCGATTCAAGTGGAAGGTTTATATGTATAAAACATGCATATTATAGTGGAGAACTACTGATAATTTTAGAAGTTTTTTTGATAGAGAGTTTAGTGACATTACTACTGAGCGCTTCCATGCTTCGGAGGGCACGTTAAGCCGTTGGTCCCGGTTGTTGTCTTACGATGGCAGTCGTTATAGCACGGAAATAGGGCGGTGGTAGGGTAGCGACACCCTCAAGTAAAAAATCTGTCCCCAAGCACCTAACGGTGTGTTCAGGCAGCTGTCTTTGAGAGCCAGTAATTCTAGGTTAAGCCTGTTAACACCTTCGACCACATCATCACTTACCACCAGGAGAGATTGTGGTCAAAGGCTTACCTTTGACTACCTATCAGTAATAAAAAAAAGGTGAATCTGGTCAGCTCACAAAAAATTAAGATTACCTAACGCATATCCCGCGCACGGAACAATGACCCCTGTAGCAGCGGATCTCTCTGAATATAATATATACCATACTACCTTACTATTATAACATACTTATCTGTAAATGCTTGAGTATTAAAAGTTACATACGAGTATACATGACATATCTACCCCACGTCACTGGGTATTCCAATTGACGCCAGGAATCTCCAAGCATTAAAAAAACCCATTGCCTTCTCATAGTTCATATCTACAATTGATAATTTGCGAGATAAGAAAAGGGCTAAAGCTCTCGGGTAATACCCGACCGACCAACCCGTTGCAAACCGGGTTTTATACACGTCCCTATTCATTCAAGGACGGTGTCCACAAGAACTACAGTATAAGGAAGTTATACTGTGTATATATATGTTTATGTGTAGCAAAATGTTTGACATGGCAACGCCATCCATGCCAGTAACCGTTTTGTACAGTCTGCAGATAAAGCTACGGAACGTTAAAATATTGCGAATTTGATTGTCATTCAAATGTCTTGCGTACGATTTTTAAATCACCGGATAAAAAAACAATCTGATGAATAATTTGATAACTGACCATTTTATTTTTATTTTTTATTATTAAAGTTTTATGTGGCTGAACAAGCCCGAGGCCCACCTGATGTTAAGTGGACTAACCTCTGCCTATAACAAGTGCATTTCGTCAACGACGAATTGCACTGCGTCCGTCACACTGAGACGTACAGTTGTTAAGTCTCATATTCCCGTAATTAATTTAACTGGCTCTCAAGGTCTGCTGCCGGAACACACTGTTAGGTGCTTGGCGACAGATTTTCTACTTGAGGGTGGTAGCTAGCCAGGCGAGCATTCCCAAAATGCCCTTCCACCATTCGGTGAAGCTCAAGCCCGCGGCGGGATTCGAACCATGGAAACCCCTAATTGAAATGATTGAAATGATTTTTATTTTATCTTCACAAACTTAGTATAACTTTACACACAGTATTTAGTTGGGTATTAAAAGAGCTTATTGTAAGTATAACAAAGTTAATATTCCTAGGAAGATCATTGGCACCCAAACTAGGACAAACCTGTGTTAAGGCATGCCAATTATTAAAACAAGTAAATTTTCCTTTTGACTAACCAACATTTGTTATTTTTGTATTGGTTGTGTATACATACGCGTAGGTTTATTGTTATAAATAGTAATATTGAAAAGTTTGAGTATAAATACAGATTTGATGTACGTATACATCAAATTGTTACTTCAAATAACGAAAAAACCGGTTTAAATTTACATTCTAATAAAGCATTGTGATTGGGATGCGCTTATCGAAGGCAATAAATTAATAATAGGTTAGCATAACCCTGAAATTAAGTCTTATGAACTCAACATTTCCAATCAAAAGAAGTACCGCTCGTTTTGCCTACAATCATTAAAACAGAGACAGGTAAGAAAAGGTTAAACACTCTGCAACTGGTTTTATGTATGCGCCTGGCATAGGAGGGGCGACGGATGAAAACAGCCAGGAAAGAAATGTATCAAAATATATGATGAGTTTTTACTTCTTCTATATAAAGAATCAATAGGAAATGCAGATCACATACATTTTTGTGCATACATATTTGCCGTTGAACCGCTGCTTTCCGGTTATAAGCGGCGAACGCATTTCCTTTTTCAAAATTTTGCTCTCTAGTTTTGTTTTTAACCAATATGGTAAACGCTGCGACCATCCACCAGACTGCTAGACTGTCTGACACAAAATCGTCTTTTTTTTTAAACGGAACACGCACTACCCCCAGCTGATGTTAAGCGGTATCCTCTGCCTATAACAGATGCATTTTGTCACAAATAACAAACTGTACTGCGCCCGTCACTCTGAGATATACATTTGTTAAGTCTCATGTGCCTGTAATTTTACTGGCTCTCAAGGACTGCTGCCGGATTACACCGTTGGGTGCTTAGCGACAGATTTTCTACTTGAGGGTAGTCGCTAGCCAGGCGAGCATTCGCAAAATGCCCTTCCACCATGCGGTGAAGCTCAAGCTACCGCCGGGATGTGAACCATGATCTTCTGCGCGGCTGTCCATAGCCAATGCCACTGAGCCTTAACGCCAATGCCACGGCTTCAAAAAAAGGTCTGCATAAAAGAAAGGTTTTTGCAAACATTCAAGGTTTCGTAATGATGTCACTCGCTGAATTTCGAAATAATTGCAGTTGTTTTGTTGACGGTACTTATGCTGTGCATACGTGCAAACGGTCACGTAGACTATTGACTGCGGAGCCTCCTCCACTCCGACAGTGCTTTTACTCGGAAGTGAATCCGATCCGCTATAGTCAGTTCTATATATATATAGGATCATGTGGTCGAAGGTGTTGTTCAGGCTAACCTAGAATTACTGGCTCTCAAGGACAGTTGCCGGAACACACTGTTAGATGCATGGCTCGACAGATTTTCTACTTGAGGGTGGTAGCTAGCCAGGCGGACATTCGCAAAATGCCCTGCTGCCATGCTATAACGACTGCCATCCAAAGACAACAACCGGGACCGACGGCTTAACGTGCTCTCCGAAGCACGGAAGCGCTCAGTAGTAATGTAACTAGCGGTCACCCATCCAACTCTTGACCGCGGCGGACGTTGCTTAACTTTGCTGGTCAGTTCAGAACGACTAACTTCGCTACGAGCGCTTCTGAATTGGTGTGGATTTATAGGATTTATTTTGTTACAAAGAAATTGGAGTACGTTACTGTGTCCATTAGGTGGCAACATGCTCGCTTCCATGGGGAAGAAATTTAACTGTCGGGAAAGCTCACTGGACTTAGAACACTTGGGCTTAAGCCTAAATATCGTTGGAATAAGGTTGAATTTCGTACCTTTTTCAATAATTTATTAGTTAAGTTGGTGCAATCCAGCCTTCAGGCCTTTTCCCCCACTTTTACTTGATACGTTTTTGATACGTGATTAATGATGATACTCAAATGGATACTCAGATGGTACAAAAACTCTCCCCCTACATATAGAACAAATATAAATATATATTAATATAAATAGTAGAATAGAACATTTTATAAAATATGTATACAGATAATTTAAAAAGTCAAAATCATACATTCAAATGAGATATTTTTTATGACTGATAATAAGCCTTCTCAGCTGCATGTCTCACTTTACTTGTTAGTGAGTGACGATTGGGTTGTAAATTATTTTAATATTTTGCCAGCAATTTCCAGACGTAAAGCTTTTTTGCATGTGGTACGGTATTTTGCCAATTCTAGCCTAGTTAGCTACTGCCCTCAAGTAATAAATCTGTCGCCAAGCACTTGACGGTAAGTTCGGGCAACTGTCCTTGAAGGCCAGTTATTCGAGGTTAAGCCTGTTTACCATCCTCGTCCACATCATTCACCAACAGGTGCCATTGTTGTCAAAGGCTAAAGTAACAGCTGTAAAAATAAAGTTTCCTATATTTTTATTCTACACTTTTAACGTATATGTATGTATCTATTATTTATAGATTTCATTTGACAACTTTAACAACGTTAGCAAATAAGCGCCTTTATCAATTAGTTGTTATGTTTGCAATAACGCCTGCTATGCGGATGACATTACAAAATCACAAATATACGAGAGGAAAAATTTAAGTCATGTGCGGGATTCGAACCCGCGTCCATCCACCCCATGAGCCGGGGTATGCTCTAACCAATTGAGCTAACATGACATGACGTCATAACTCAAATCTTTCCTATCGTTCTTTAGAATAGAATAGAATAGCGTTTATTTGCAACACACACAAATCAACTAAGACAAACAAGAAATTATTATACAGTGTGTGTCACAAACTCGGCCTCAGCTCATAATCTTTAACGATGCTTAAGTTAGCTCAATTGGTTAGAGCATACCCCGGCTCAAGGGGTGGATGGACGCGGGTTCGAATCCCGCACATGACTTAAATTTTTCCTATAGTATATTTGTGATTTTGCAATCTTTAAAGAAATCTGTATTTTCCCCGTAGCAAAATATACCTGGAGTAATTACTACTTGAAGGTAAATTAAAGTAAAATTGTGGGCCAGTACTTGGTCCACCTGTGTTTTCCTCATTGACTCACTGCTGCATGCTTGCAATACTATCGTATAGCAAACATGCAGCATTGGGTATTGAGTATGAGTATTTCCTTTAGTCGTTATATTAATAAAATAAGTACATGTATACAGGTTGCCCGGTAATGAATGGATAACCTTAAATTAGGTATTTGTATATCTAATGGCCATTCAGAAAAAAAAAACAGAACAAAAAAAAATCAAGTAGTACCAAAGTTATGGTCTTTTTAATAAACAAACATATTCATTTTGCCAAAGTTTAAGCATCCATAGCGTAAAAAAAAGTATGAATACACATGTGACCAATCATTTTAAAATAAAGTGTGCCTAAAGCCGGTTTCAAAATGGTATTTGTTTTATTATTATATATATATATATATTTTTTTTTTGTCCTATTTTTTTTCTGAATGGCCATTAGATATACAAATACCTAATTTAAGGTTATCCATTCATTACCGGGAAACCTGTATACAATGCAAAATTATTCATCTATAAATATATCTATATCTACTACAAAATTACAACGACAGGAAAAAATAAACGGGATTTTTTCCTCTCGTTGTAATTTTATAATAAAATCCGCGGAGCATTCTTTTTTTATGTTATTGTGACGAAACAAGCACGTGGCCCATCTGATGTTAAGTGGACTAACCTCTATCTATAATGAGATGCATTTCGTCACGCGCCCTTCACCCTGAGACATATAGTTGTTAAGTCTCATTTTCCTATAATTTTACTGGCCCTCAAGGACTGCTGCCGGAACACACTGTTAAGTGCTTGGCGACAGATTTTTTACTTGAAGACAGTAGCTAGCCAGGTTCTATCCTCAATAGCCAGCCACACATATATAGACAATTCACGGACTTCCTACGCGGTTGTACAAAGATGGCCTCGAGGTCATCACTGCTTCAAATAAAATCTTACTTCGGACTAAGTGTCTTTATTGTCTAACTAGAATAGTAGTTTTTAGGAACTATTATTATTCATTATTCATTACTCATGTGCACTTGAATAATGGTGCTTAGGAGGGTGCACTTGATTGGTTGACAACCGGTAGAGAGAACCCGATGGACAATCATAACTGAAAGCCTGATCACTGGGCGCCCACGCAGACTCTAGATCAGTTTCTGATCCGGACTCTGAAAGTGGTTCCTTAGTTTTGTGACAGATGGAGAGCTGGTTAGCTTCTCGTCTTAGCGCTGCCCTCTTAACTTGCTCACTCTAACTAAGGTTAAGACTTACACAGCGTACCTCTTTCTCTCCCTTCTTATGCACCTTGCAAATATTAGAGAATTGCACGCCAATATCGAATCGGTCCAACACCACCTTGAGATTGCAAAGGTTTATCGATTGTTTTATCACTTTTGTCCTGTGGAGGCATACGGTAGTAGTCCAGCTGACACGGCCTGCCTTGCATACCCTGGCTGTGCCATGGAAAACAAATTCAAGTAACGTACGAGGTATGCATCTCAAAGACATCTACTACAAGCATGAAGATCCCGAATTATGTGTTATTTGGGTTTCGGCGATATCTGCGTCGCTGAGATAATTTTCGCCGCAGCCTTTCATTAACATAGTGGTGACCAGGAAACTAGTAGGCTTGCGGCACGGACGGAAAAAGGTAGACATGGCCTATTCATCGTTACCCTTCCGCTCAACTTGTGTTTCTGGGGCAGCACGAAGAGTGGCTATTTAATCAGGTATGGAACTGATCACCGACCATGCAGGTAAAGAGACGTAAGCTCTGTCGCTTAGTCTATCACAGCTTCAAGAGAAGTCGAAGAGGTAAGCGTATCTGATGTTGCAACCGACACATCCAATTGCCAGGATTTTCGGGTGATTGTAATTCCAGACCGTTATTCGGTGACGGTTTCTTTGCTTCCAGGCAGTTCTAATCATTGTCTGGTGAAGTCTGTATCGTCATACTCCCCACCTGACATCAGCCCTATAGGTAGGTGGAGTGTGTGGTCAGCAGATTGGGACTGGATGCGAACTTTCTTCGTCTCTTACCCTCGGAAGCTTGTCTGCTTTTCTTCTGGCAATTCTTATTAACTGTAACTGCGAATGCTGTGGCAGATGTTGTACGTTAAGCAATAGAATATTTTATTTCATGAAGTGACGTACCGATTTTAAGCAAAGCTCGCCCGTGACATGGATCTGAGTATGGACTTGCTGAAGCACCGAAGCATGATGTATACCTAGCCTGGATTGAAGCTCAAAATAGCAAAACAAGCGTCTGAAGACGCACCGCCAGAGTCCTGTAAAAGGTTTCTAAACAAGACGCGCTTCTACCATAAAAGCCTGATTGGTACCAAACAGTTATTCCCAACAATCCAAATGGTTCAAAAATCTATAGTAAGGATACGTTTTGAAAAGTCGGAATCAATTGAAATGGACCCCGTTTAGCGCTGAATGCCAGGATCTTGAATGTGTTTTATTTGACCAGAATGGATTGGCATCGCCCCATTCAGGTAATGCCTGCACTCGATCAACCATGGCGTTCCAGTGAGAATCGATCTGTTCATGCATTAGAAATATTTCTAAAGACTGCTATCCTATCTTCCGTCCCATGATGAGTAAATATGATCAGACTAATGGCCGTAAACAACCTATGTATGTCAGTAACTTTAGATTACCACGGAATACAAAAAGCTGTACAATGTTTATTTAGTGTACGTTTATTGTATTATTGTGTTGCTGTTGTTTCGTAATTGTGATATTGTTACGAAATGGGACTATCCACTACGTCAGTTGGCTGACCTGATACAGCATAATTGATACGAACTGTTATTGACCGCTCTCGACGTAACCCATTTCGTAATAAACTTGTTGATCCAATATTAATTTCAAGGTTATATGATATTGACAAGTTTAAGTACCTGTGTATATACTGTACTGTATACTGTAACAGCCGACTCGTCCACAGCTGAACACAGCCTCCCATATTAAGGGGGTATTTGCCATAATCCCCACGCTTGGCAGGTGGCTTGGGGATCGCAGTGTAAGATGCCAGTTCTTTAGAAGGGTCTGCTGCCCACCTTCTAGTATATTTTTCCCTGAGTCGCCTCGTTCCGTCACTATGACATAAAAAAAAAAAACACGTTACTATTTTAATTAAAATCACACAAAAATAGCCTGTTAGTCATTTATTATAAATTATTATAGTCGAATGGAACAATGCTCATATCAGCTAATTAAAATATTTTGTTGCAGCACATCTGAAATTAATATAATGAATCATATTACTATTTTTGTAAATTCAGCAAAAACGAAAATCAACTTTCCTACGTTGAAATTCTATCAAATCGTACCTACTTATATATTTGTTAGTGAATACCAATGTTATATCTACACATTTTCAATGGAAAAATCGACGGATTTTAACAATGACATTAAACTACTTCTAGTCGTTGCATTGGTATTTCATCATTCAACAAAAAAGTTTTGTTGGGTTTTGTAACATTCCACGTGTACCGTGGTTTTGGAGTGGGGGGAAAATATAAGTTTATATAGGAGACGGACGCCCTACGGCGGCACTCTTTCACAGCTATTTGACGCGACCGCTCTGAAGAAAAACATTAATTTCAATCAAATACTTTTGATAATAACTGATGAATCATCGAAGTTGTAAACACGCGTTTTAATCGGTTCAAATCAAAAGAAGTTGTAGCATTTTGCTTGACATTGTTTTACGAAGTGTACTGTAAATAAAATTAAAAAGTTAACGTTCTAAAACTAAAGTATCAGAACCAATTGTGAATATTCTATCCTGCCAGCAACATTTAAATCAAAGTGAATTATATGATTGTGAGTTATGCGTTATTTCGCATAGTGCAGTGTTGCCAAGTGTTGCATTAAACTGCAGTCATGTCTCTGCTATGGATGGGCGCGTTTAATCTCGGTTTAACAGCTGGATTGACTCTGGCCGTTATTAAAAGGTAAGTCGCTTCTAAATACATTTCCGGTTTATGTAAATATTTGTGGTTGTTTGTCCTATAGGGCTCCCCTGTTTTTTCAATACTCGGGTTAAAAAAGATGCTTGTAATATATGTTCGTTTATCAACGACCCGTTAGGATAAGTAGTACATTAATATGATTATTTTAATGGCATTGCTTAGTTAGGAAGCTAAATAATGTCTGTTCTTAAACGATATATTAAGTAATTTGTACGCTTAATATAAAATATACAAAGTTTTTGCCTATATAAATTCTTAGGTATTTTCCAACGCTGAAGGTGGGCTAGGGATTTCCTTCCGTTACCCAGGCTTCAACGTCAGGCGGCAACTAACCCTGGGGATCAATGACAGTTCGTTGACAGGGTGGCTGCTAAAAGCTTGAGCTACACGGCGTGGGGTGCTGCTCAACGGTTCTGTGATTATAGTTTCATTCGTAGGTGTTTTTATGTAAGGTTATTATTTAAAGACACATCCAACAAATCCTCATAAACCTTTCAAAAATACTGATTGGAGAAAAAATCTTGCACATCGAATCTAAAACCGAATTGGACGATAAATGAAACTAAATTGAATATACTCAAAGAACTCATAAGAATACCAAGTATAAATCAAATTAATTCGGTTTTTTTACATTATTACCTTATATTTTCAATGAATAAGAAATTAGTTTTATATCTCGTTTTTCTGGTATTTTCACATGCTACGGAGCACACTACTGCTTGTAGGCTTAGTATTGTTATGTTTGCAATAACGCCTGCTCTGCGGATTAACCCATACGATGGTTGAAGAACGAGAGCAAATATTAGAGTTATGAGTCATAATGTCATGTTATCTCAGTCGGTCAAAACCATTGAGCTAATACGTTACACGTTACGTTATATATAGGTAAATGGTATGGGTGGTCGTGGGTTCGAATCCCGCACATGACTTTATATTTTAAATTTTCCCGTAAATTTGTAATGTTCGGTTAACCTGATCCTCTTTAATGTGGATGTGGACATACACCCGTCTTATCCTTGTCAATAAAATCAAATATAGCTTTACATGGTTGTTTTAACGTTAACCTTGTATGAAAATACCAGTCTAGACAATAGTATAGCCAATAATGCTACTTTTATTTTTACTCCTTCAATGTCTAGCTAGACTATACAAACAATTAGATTGTTTGAAATCCGACCAGATATTTAGAACTCGTCAACATTTCGATAATTTCATAACAGGATTCAATTTTGAAAACAATAAACATACTCTTTAATTCTCATATTGGCAGGAAGCTAGTGTTATATGTATGGAAAGGGTCATACCAACAGGCAAATAGTTTGTTTATTTAAAAAGGAATTTTTTTAATGATTTAATTTAGTATCGTAACATTCATAAAAATATTTGTGCCCTATCGTCAGATATTGAGTTGTCTGCGGAATATCATTATTACCAGCAAAAAAATCTACGTCCACTGTTAGTGCCATGACTTCCATGATAAACGGCCTTAAGGTTTATCCATATCGTAACTTTCACGATGTCGTCTGTCAACCTTATAAATAGTTTGAAGCGCTCGTAGCGAAGCTTACTTAGCTGTTCTTAACCGATCAGCAAAGTTAAGCAACGTCGCCCGCGGTCATAAGTTGGATGGGTGACCGCTAGTGACATTACTACTGAGCGCTTCCGTGCTTCGGAGGGCACGTTAAGCCGTCGGTCCCGGTTGTTATTTTAGGATGGCAGTCGTTACAGCATGGTGGTAGGGCATTTTGCGAATGCCCGCCTGGCTAGCTACCACCCTCAAGTAGAAAATCTGTCGCGAAGCACCTAACGGTGTGTTCCGGCAGCTGTCCTTGAGAGCCAGTACTTCTGGGTTAGCCTGTATAACATCTTCGACAACATCATTACTTACCATCAGGTGAGATAGTGGTCAAAGGCTAACCTATCAGGCATAAAAAAAAAAAGAAAAAAAAGTTAACGCGTATCTGTTCCTGGCCGCACTAGGCATTTTCACCGTTGATTAATGGCTCGTTGAGCGATGTGGCCTGCCCATTGCTCCTTCAATTTGTAGCCAAATAAAATATAACCTGACCAAATTCATAATAAATCTTATTTCTGAAAATAAATATCTAATAATAACGTCTTTTATTTATTGAATATCAATATTATTTCATATTTACAATAAAGAGATTATTATAAAATTCTTAAGATGTCTTAAGGTAAACATATTGTACTAAAACTCTAAATCTCTGGTGGTGGTAAGGGTCCAGAATGCTGGCTGCATTACCTCGCTGTAAAGGGCTTAACGTGCCCTCGGAAGCACGGAAACGCTCAGTAGTAATGTCACTAGCGGTCACACATCCAACTCATGACCACGCGCGACATAGCTTAACTTTGCTGATCAGTTGAGAACAGCTAAGTAAACTTCGCTACGAGCGCTTCAAAAATATGTTAAGTATATGATTCAGTTATAGTATAACTGTAACTATGTCTGTCATACCACATTTGATTTGTTTTGTTATAAACTGGAAGTATATCTACGGACAATAAACGTCATATTCTTATTGAACATTATCCATGATTGATTTGACTCTTGATTTTATTTGAATCAATTTAAATTAAATAAGGCACAATTCTTTACTTCAAAAAAAGATAAAATTGGAACCAATAACTGTTGCTACTTTCAAATATCGTCGGACGTATCTATTATGAAATAGCCTCACAAACAAACAACATAGTTTATACGAGAAATATTCCAGTTTTCCTCTCCATTACAGCTGGGAGAGTTATTCATAGTTTTATTGTGTTGCTGTATAGTCAAATTGGAACAATGAAGCACAGCCATCGTTTGTAGTATGAGAGTTGCAACACTGTGTGCAACGCGCCCAGACTTTCTGAACATTGTTTTACGTTGGTACCTATTATTGTTTGAAATGCTCTGTTTTGTACGTATATGAGTCAGTAACAAATTCAATCGAACGTTACATTGCGGCAACCATAGAATAGTAAATCTACAACTATAACCGTTTAATTCTCAGGTTAGCAAAATAAAGATTATATATCCTTCTGATGGCCTAGCACGGAAAGGACATAAATATTTTATCTCCTAATTTTATCGACATTCGAGAAACAAAATTGTCTACATAGTTAAATAAAAGTATCTCCTTTTGACATATTCAACGGAAATATGTCTCCCTACACAAAACGTGGATACATAGTCTTTTTTTTTTTTTTTTTTTATGCATGATATGTTAACCACTATCTCACCTGATGGTAAGTGATGATGTGGTCGAAGATGTTGTTCAGGCTAACCTAGAAGTACTGGCTCTCAAGGACAGCTGCCGGAACACACCGTTAGGTGCTTGGCGACAGATTTTCTACTTGAGGGTGGTAGCTAGCCAGGCGGGCATTCGCAAAATGCCCTACCACCATGCAGTCTCCGTCTGACATAAGACAGGGAGAAGTTATACTTGTTCCAAGGAGGTGAGTATATAATTGTGGTTTGAATTTTATACTGTCGGGTACGTATTTTAATTTGCTATATAAGTAAATATTGTGTAACACCTACGTTAACTTCATCACTTACTAATAATTGATTTAACGGGCATGGACAAGCTCAATGAGCCCAAAATGTGACAATATTAATAAATGCTAGTTAGATATTATATAATATTGTTATGATAACGATACTCATAGAGAGAAAATATTTATCCACCATGGATATATATTCACCGACAAGCACGGAGAGAATCTAGTAAAAAAAAAATCAGGTTAAGGAAGGCTTTATCTACTAAATGTTGAAAGGTTTGAAAGGTTTTGAAGCAATGATGGCCGAGCGGTAATAGCTATGGACTACCGTGCCGCAGTACCCTGGTTCGATCCCCACCGCCGGCTTGAGCTTCACCGCATGGTGGAAGGGCATTTTGCGATTGCCCGCCTTGCTAGCTACCACCCTTAAGTAGAAAGTCTGTCGCCAAGCACCGAAAGGTGTGTTCTGGCAGTAGTCCTTGAGAGCCAGTGAAATTACAGGCACAATGAGACTTAACAACTATGTCTCAATGTGACGGGCGCAGTGCAATTCATGACTTGTGATGAATTGCAACTGTTATAGGCAGAGGTTAGTCCACTTAACATCAGGTGGGCCTCGAGCTTGTTCCATCACAATAACATAAAAAAAAAAAGTTGTGGGGGACCACTCAAAACCTTCTCCTACTAAAAAAGCCTACCCTGATAAAAAAGTCAATCAATGAAACTTAATATCAGGTCCAGAGATTCCGGATGTGGATCCACAATGCCAAGTTCACTATAAAATTAATTCATAAATGACTCATTAGGTCAAGTCGTAGCACACGTAAATATTGATAACGTATGATTTATGCAATACCTGTTCTCATAAATTATACTAAGGGCCTGTTTCAGAATGTTGGAGTAAGTTCCGGTTATACTACCCAGAACATAAAATAATTGAATGATAAAAATGACAGTTAACATGCAGCGCGTTTCAAGCTTTAACCGATGGATAGGCTAAATCGATGACTGTGAAACGCAAAGATAGTGTTTTATTTATTAAATATGTTCTGGGTAGTATAACCGGAACTTACTCGAACATTCTGAAACAGGCCCTTACTCGTTAAAGATGACCCTATGGTCTTAAGAATAAAGGGTCTTTAGAATAAGTTCCAGTAACTTCTCTAACCTACTGACCTACTTCGAGGTTCGAACGCTACCTATTGATGTTTACCGGTTCTATGAGTTGGATTTGTTCTGAAGCGCTCGTAGCGAAGTTTGCTTAGCCTTTTATAACGGATCAGCAGCGATCGTGAATTGGATGGGTGACCGCTAGTGACATTAGTACTGAGCGCTTCCGTGCTTCGGAGGGCACGTTAAGCCGTCGGTCCCGGTTGTTGTTTTATGGTGGCAGTCGTTATAGCATGGTGGTAGGGTATTTTGCGAATCCCCGCCTGGCTAGCTACCACCCTCAAGTATAAAATCTGTTGTCAAGCACCTAACGGTGTGTTCCGGCAGCTGTCCTTAAGAGCCAGTAATTCTAGGTTAGCCTGACCTGCTTCGCGGCAGTCTATAGCCAATGCCACTGAGCCATCACTGCTTCAAGGTGGGGTTAGTTAGGGGTGATCCCTTACGTTATATTTTTAGAAGTGACGCACTTATTCTAGAAGTTTCCATCACAAACGACATTAGTTTCCTGTCTAGCCAGAAGATGGCTCGTTCGTCACAGTCTCATAAGCACCTGTATCGCTGCCGCCTTGTTTTGAGGTCGTAAGTGACTCAAGTTCACGGTTTCGACGTCAGACCAGCCATTCAAGTCGTACTTGAGAGGTCGCAGTATTATAACAACTTTGTTACGTAAAAACGTTTTTTTGTTTTGTTTATGCTTGATAGTTTAGCCTTTGACCGCTATCTCACGTGATCGTAAGTGACAATGTGGTCGAAGATGTTGTTCAGACTAACCTAGAATTAACTGGCTCTCCAGGACCGCTGCCGGAGGACTCTACCACCATGCTATAATATGTTTTAGAGACAGATTTTCTACTTGACGGTGGTAGCTAGCTAGGCGGGCATTCGCAAAATGCCCTACCACCATGCTATAACGACTGCCATCCTAAGACAACAACTGGGACCGATGGCGTAACGTGCCCTCCGAAGTACGAATGCGCTCAGTAGTAACGCGGTCACCCATTCAACTCATGACCGCGGAGTACGTTGCTTTTTTTAACTTTGCTGTTTGGTTAAGAACAGCTAAGCTAACTTCGCTACGAGTACTTCAATATGACGTTACAAATAAAAATTATTTTTTAACATTTCATTAATGTAAATTTTACGTGTTTTATCTACTAGATATAATATTTTTTTTTTATATCTGAGATAAATAAATTTTATATTTATTTAATTTTTTAATACTTTTTCAAATAATTACGTAAGATGAGAGACCGCAGTTGCTGACTTGGTCTTCAATTTGTTATGTTGGGTACCGCAGTCTCATAAATTGATTCGAATAATATTGAACGCGAATTATAAAGAAATGTACTCGTAGAATTATATAAAAGTATAATTGTAATTCAAAATTCTATTAGGCTACAAGAAATATCTCAAATTGTAAGTCTCATTCATAAATTGAAAATATACATACTAAATTACTAACACAGTTCCAACGCCTTGTTTAACGGCCGTAGCAAAGGAATCAAGTTCACGGCATCGACCTTAGATCAGGCGCGTATATAAAGTTTTAGGTCATTGTTATTAAGTATTATTATAATGACGAAAAAGAAGTCGCAAATTACGAGTATTATCTCACGAGCACACTAGCCTTAAATCGCTGTGCAATTTTATACCGGCACCCCTGTGGAGTGTCCCCCCTTTCTTCCTGTGGCAGTTTTAAGAGATGACATAAGGAAAATACCAGAAGGTGGGCAGCAACACCTTCTGAAGAAAATCAACAGTGCGTAGTTAGAAAATATCCTACGCTCTTCAAACCTCCACTGCGATTTCTAAGACGCTCGCCAAACGTACGGGTATAATGGCAAAACTCTTCTCATGGGGCCTTGGTTCAACAGCGTTATTATACTTACTGGTTTGTCGAATGATAAACATTTTAAAAAATCTTCATTCCTGCTACCCCGAAGTCAGAGGTGTCTAAACACCCCTGTTTCGTCACACATGCTTTTGGTCACAGGGTGTAATAATGGGCACACATATACCGGTAACGGTTCCAGACTTCGGACTGCTATTGAAAATTTCTCTCTTAGAAAAATCCCAATAATTTATCTGAACCGGGCCATTGACCTATGTGTAACGTATTAGTTCAATGGAACCGGGCATCGAGCTCAGGACCTAGATGATTCAAAGCAGCGCCCTTACACACGCACACCAAGTGGCGCCAGTCGATATACTTCGATGATTTCTATTTGTAATGAGTAGATTGAAACTATTTATAACACGATGTCTGATAACCTATCCGGTAAGTTATTTTCGTATCGAAAATAAAGACCTTGCCCTCGGGGGAATCCAGTTATTCGTTATATGGCCTACGCGTACCTCGGCCACATATTCGTTAGTGGTATTATTCCTGCCGCGGTTTTCTCTTCTCCCGCAGTAATGTTACGTCATCATATTTATTATTAGGGCGATTTCCAGATTTAGGCTACTTCCAAGGAGAAGCACTCTAGAGGATCATACTCAATACTTTATTGTTTTCTGTAGTGTAGAAAAAGATGGCCAGAATAGGTAAAAGTTCATTACAGACCCTGTTGGGTACACAATTAGGAGACAGGAATATTAATACATATTATTTTAATTGGTTCAAATATTTCGTTGTTGTTGATGGCCAAATATAATCATTGTTAAATTGTTATTTATGAAAGTCATTATACGAAAGAAAAATACCTAAATTTATTTAGCAAGTACCATCACTTTTCAAATTAAAATAAATAAATAATAATATAATATTAACTTAATATACCGGCTAGCACTGACGTTGTTTAGTCGTAATATCCGACCGGTGTTCGAGTAGTAGAGATGCCCATTCTCAAGGAATGCGGGCGGCTTCGAGGGCTGCTAGATGCGCACTCAACGCTCGAACTCCAGTCGGCTGTTACGACCAAACACCGTGAGGGCTAGCCGGTATATGTATTTAGTTAATATTATATTATTATTTTATTTATTTTAATTTGACTAGTGATGGAATATGCATTTACTTAAAAAATAAAATTAAGGTATTTTTCTTTCGTATAATGACTTTCCTAATTATGCCAACTAACGTTAGTTTTTATGACAATAATTTAATAAACAATCAAAAACGTGCAATTATTAATAATCATTGTTTGGATTCAGCAAATAATTATGCTATATACGGACATTTTGGCAACAAATCCGTGCTGAAGGATTTTTTATAACATTAATATGTGCAATAAAAATATTTTTTGGAATTCCTCCTCAACAATAATGAAAGTTTAGTTAAGCTTACATTTTATTTATTTTATTTTTATCCTTAACAAATACGTGTTGAAAATGTTAAAATCGAACAATTGTATCCATGTAAAAAGTTTAATATTCTCAAAATAAAAAATAGATATAAATAGCCTGAACACATCATCACTTACCATTAGGTGAGATAGTGGTCAAAGGCTTTAAAAAAAACATATTTCTCGTTGGGTGACAGGGTAGAATTGCACCCCCCACATCTACTTGTGGGAGTCGAAAGAAACGACTAATGTAAAAATACCAGAAGACGGGCAGCAGCGATTTATAGAGAGCTACTATCTTACACTGCTTCTCCAAGACGCCTGCCAAGCGTGGGGATTATAGCAAACCCCCAATAAATGTTCAACGGTGAACATTATCGATGTTGATATCACTATAATATGAGCTAGCGACTTAGTCGTGTTATATCTGGCTCCCTATAGACTAAGTAAATCTCACGAAAATATCAAGCCAGCCGGAAACCGTTGTACTGACATGTTAATTAAAATCAACAGAAGAACCTTACCCAGCTGGAACATAGAAAATCTTTTGTGTGGATTTTTCAAACTAGATGTTCTTGTACATTACTATGTAAGCTGTTCTTTGTCATCTATTGTCCTTTGTCAAGATTAACCCAGCCTATATTCTCCATAAAGGGAAGTGCAGGAAGGGGACTGCCGCGTAGCAGGTCCATGGTTCGAATCCCGCCACGGGCTTGAGCTTCACCGCATGGTGGAAGGGCAAGTAGAAAATCTGTCGCCAAGCACCTAACGGTGGGTTCCGGCAGCAGTTCTTGAGAGCGAGTGAAATAACAGGCAAAATGAGACTTAACAGATATGTCTCAAGGGGATGGGCGCAGTGCAGTTCGTCACTTGTGATGAAATGCATCTGTTATAGACAGAGAATACCGCTTAACATCAGGTGGTCAAAAAAAAGCCTTCCATACAAACGATGTTCCTTCATATTTAAAAAATCAAGTGTTTAATCTCACTGAACTTTTCATGCAAGTCCCTGGGCCTAATATCTATGCTTCTGATTTGCCTGACAACTTAGTATTTTCATAATTATTCAGACAAATAATTTTGTATGGCAAGTGGCAATTATTATTAACATATTCATAAACAGAAGCAAAGATATTGGGATCTAAGCTGCGAATTAATTAAATATGTAAATTTAAGTCAAGTTCTAAATCAGCAGAACGCAAACGTTACCGCGACGGACGTGGTTTAAAAAGTGTAACAATTAACCAATCCAATTGAATTTGGAAGATGGTGCGTTTGTCAACTTGATGAGTCCGAAATCAAAGCGGTTACTGTACGAGAGTTACACAAGGTTACACAGGCAAATGATTATGTGGTCGAAGGTGTTAAACAGGATTAACCTAGAATTACTGGCTCTCAAGGAAATCTGCCGCAACACACCGTAAGGTGCTTGGCGAAATATTCCCTACTTGAGGGTGGTCGGTGGCCAGGCGGGCATTCACAAAGTGCCCTTCGTTCATGCGGTGAAGCTCAAGCTATATCGGGATACGAACCATGGACCTGCTGTGCGGCCAATGCCAAAGAGCCACTACTGCTTCACTGATTTTTGCAATATGACGAAACTACGTTTGTTTGGAAAGCTCTATGAATCCTTCCCCTAAAAAATCTCAACGTCACTGTATCTGAAATGTAGATAAAATAATGGCCCCCATCTAAAGATTACCATAATACTTTACGTGCTGATGGAAAAAACGTGCCGTGCCGTATCTGTTTTGCTGCCCACGTATATAAATAATCGTTTCATTTTTTATAGATTTCTTAAACATTGCGAAAGCTTGACATTGAAATATAATAGCTGTGTGTATAATATAAAAAGTATAAAAAAAAACTTATTAGAATTGATATCACACCAACTTTAAGTGAGTCTTCTGATGTGTAAAAAAACCGGGCAAGTGCGGATTGAGTCGTTAAGTATTAGGGTTCTGCATCGCAACAACCCGTGAAAAAATGTTTATTTGTAGGGTTTGATCACAGTTTACAAATTCAATAAAAAAAAAGTAGGTATTTATTGGTTATGTACACATAAAATACAGAAACTTCGGATTCCTAACTAGTTAAGTATTAAAATAGGGGTAGCCTGTAAAAAGTAATCTAAAATTTACTACTTTCACGGTAATATAATTGGTAATTTACAACATTTATAAAAATATTTGTTCTCTAAGTACGTGATGAGAGCTAGCTAGAAGACAATACATGTAAGGGTACTTATCAAATATTTCTTCCTGCAATAAAAAAAATGTATAAATCCAACATTTGCATATATGGCCAACATTTTACAAAAAAAAATCGTTACCTAGAGACCCGTGACATACGAACGGACAGACAGATATATAGATAGACAGGCAAAAAGACAGTGGAGTTTCGTTAAAAAGGCCTTCGTTTTGCCCTTTGGGTAAGTACAAGTACCTATAAATATAAAGATATATATATAGTATATATATAGTATAGTATATAATAGCAGTATATATATAGTACCTATAAAGATACCTTAAAAACACGGAAAATAAGATGTATTAATTATCTATCTGGAAACATATCACAGGATTAGCCCGCTGATATGTTTCCAGTACAAGCAGAATTAACTAGCGTAAATAATGAGGTCTGGCGCTGACTGAAGGGAAGGATTGTCACGTCTGAGTACACTCCGTTAGGCTTTACTGTTGCTTTATACGAGTTATATAGAGATATTTTTTTTGTTACTCTAAGTCGCATGTGCCTGGTATTTCACTGGCTCGCAAGGACTGCTGCCGGAACACACCGTTAGGTGCTTAGCAACAGATTTTCTATTTGAGGGTGGTAGCTAGCCAGGCGGGCAATCGCAAAACGGCCTTCCACCATGCGGTGAAGCTCAAACCGGGGGAGGGGATCGAACCAGGGACCTGCAGCACGGCAGTCCATAGCTATTAGCGCTCGGCCATCATTGCTTCAAAATTTAAAGAAAGTATAGAGTTGCATTACAATAGGGTCTCACGAATTTGAGAGAAAGGAGGTCTTAATCTGATTGCATTAATAGCATTATAGTAACTGAAACACGCAGGCAGATCCTTATAGATAACGTCTCTTCCTCCATAAGTATAAAAACCAAGCGTCGTCCCCAGCCGCATGAAATCTATTCAAATTTCAAAGGCGCCGCCGCACCTCAAGAATAGGAAAATGGTGCCTTCCGGAAATATGAATGCTTCTGTTTGACATCGGTAGTTGTTTATGAAGCAGTGATGGCACAGTAGCATTGGCTATGGACCGCCGAGCAGCAGGTCCATGGTTCGAATCCCGCCGCGGGCTTGAGCTTCACCGTATGGTGAAAGGGCATTTTGCGAATGCCCGCCTGGCTAGCGACCACTCTCAAGTAGAAAGTCTGTCGCCAAGCACCTAACGGAGTCTTCCGGCAGCTGTCTTTGAGAGCCAGTAATTCTAGGTTAAGCATGTTAACACCTTCGACAACATCATCACTTACCATCATCAGGTGAGATAGTGGTAAAAGGCTAACCTAACAGGAATAAAATAGCCGCTAGCCTTAGTTACCCGTGTAGAGCCCAAATAAAGAGTAATGTCGTTATTTTCTTTTATAAAAGACATGTCAACCATAGCAGCCATCTTGCCAATATTTTATGGACGTCATAAAATGTTCCACCGCAGTCGTTGTGAGTCGTTCAGTAAAACCTCTATATGTCCTATCTACCCTTTTGGATCGTTTTAAATCGGTTGTAAAAAAACAAAGCAATGTAATTCCGATATAAGAATGATGTTAATCTAGCAGGCTACTGAACAATACTCAGTGGAAAACTCATGATAATACGTACAGATAAAAAAAAATTACGTTGATTGGGAATCCATAGGCCCTTGAACTATTTAATGGTTGGCGCGCACTGATCCACCTGGCACTTGCACCCTATTTGCAGACTATATACCACACGCATTGACGTGAGTGGAGGCATGCTGCTCACCAGGTGCATTTTCCACCTTAGTCGCCTTTTACTTTTAGACGGCATTTACCAGTAGGATATGCAACAGGCCTTGTATTCTTTAGTCGGGAAGTGTACGGTAAGCTTTGTTACTTTTCTTTTTTATGCTTGGTAGTTTAGTCTTTGACCACTATCTCACCTGATGGTAAGTGATGATATGGTCTACTTGAGGGTAGTAGCTAGCCGGACGGGCATTTGCAAAATGCCCTACTGATAACGACTGCCATCCTAAGACGACAACCGAGACCGACGGCTTAACGTGCCCACCGAAGCACGGAAGCGCTCAGTAGTAATGTCACTAGCGGTCACCCATCCAATTCATGACCGCGGCGGACGTTGCTTAACTTTGCTGATTGGTTAGGAAAAGCTAAGCAAACTTCGCTACGAGCAGCGCTGCGAAATCGCCGGTTAATAAAAATAAAATTAAAATTAAAATATATTTATTTGCAGCGATACACATGTAGGTACATATAGTAAATATTAATCTAGCATATAAAAAAACTTATTTCTTACTCAGTACTCGTACATAAATAATATTGTCTATCGCTGAGGTAACTAATTACGTATGTAAGTTTCTTAATTTGTGATCTTCACACTAGGCAAGCCTGTATCGTGAAGAACTAAATCAATGGTAATAAGTCGTCTAGGACTTCCTAAATATGAGGTTTCACATGTTATTTACCGGCCAATAGATAGCTCTTCTCGTCCCTAGAATGTAATAAAAGTTGTGGGTCTTCTTAACAAATTGTTCAGTATGTAACAAAAACTCGGTCATGTTTCACACGGAATTGTATCATCCATCGTTAGGACTTGTTGTCACGAACATATTTTAACATATTGTAAGATTCAGTGGAGAAAGGAAATCACACATTTTTGGCTGCAAATAATACATTGCAGGGTTTTTTTTATGCTTGGTAGGTTAGCCTTTGACGACTATCTCACCTGATGGTAAGTGTGTGGTAACCTAGAATTACTGGCTCTCAAGGACAGCTGCCGGAACCCACCATTAGGTGCTTGGCGACAGATTTTCTACTTGAAGGGTGGTAGGGGCATGCTAAGGCTAGGGTTCCCTAAGAATGAAAGGGACATGTCTAAGCTTCTGCAGTCTACCTTTAAGAGGCTGCTTTTTTGAATTAATAGGTAGCAAGTTGCTGATTGTGGAGTGGATTACCAAACAAATAATATTGAAATCATAATGTTAGTAAACAAGTGGGAGGGGGAGTATAAAAGAAGCGAAATTTACGTAGCTTTTTTTACTTGGTTTGATTTATATAATTGAAGAAAAACTTGTGTGGAGTTGGATAAAAATCTTATAATGTTTGTATATAGACCAACGAAAAGGTAAGGTATTATAAAGTCACAGTCAAAAATCAAAATCATTTATTCAATTTAGGCGTCTACGGGGTTCTTATCTCAATTACAAATTATAATATTGAAATATTCTATATTGAACTGTCAATTCAGCAAAAAAAAATTATAGAGCCTCTGCGAACAGAACGGCATGAAACCCGGGGTCATTCTTTTAAAAACTTCTTTGACAAAAACTAAAAATAAAATATATGGGTTAAAAACTATATTACAATATTATTACAATATTTGTTTAAATTATGTTTGTGACAGACGATAGCACGGTATAATAAGTTCGCTTGCTTCAGTAGGCAAGGCAGAGTGTTTGCACATAAAAACAGGTTCATATGAAATTACTACAAAGGGCTCAATCATCTAACATCTAAATAAATCAATATAAAAACGATTGTTGGTTTTTAAAAGAAAAGTTCACTAGTAAAATTCAATTCATTAAAAATCACCTGATTTTTTATCTCGTGATTTAAAAACATGAAGTAAAACTAGGATTTTTGTCAGTTTTCGCAGTTTTTAATATTCTTTGTGGTGGGAGAGAGGAATATTTTCAAAGTTATTTCTCATTAAATTTGTTTGAAAAGTATAAGCAATTTATCGCCGTCGGTATTGTGATTATGCCTATTATATTCTAGAACAATGATTTCCCTTCTTTTATATTCAATAAGAAAAGAGAGTATTGAATAGGGGAGTTATAAATCTTTATGTGCACACCTTAAATTTAAGAGTCCAGAAGAACTCTGATTATGTAGATAATTATTTTTTTCGGTTACCAAATTGTTCGAGAGGTATACTTTATATTCGAAAAATCGTAAAATGTTCTGCTCCCGGGTTAAGAATCAGGATTTTCATATCTTTCCATATGGATATTTTGAAGCAGTGATGGCTCAGTGGCATTGGCTATGGACTGCCGCGCAGCAGGTCCATGGTTCGAATCCCGCCACGGGCTTGAGCTTCACCGCATGGTGGAAGGGCATTTTGCGAATGCCCGCCTGGCTAGCGACCACCCTCAAGTAGAAAATCTGTCGCCAAGCACCTAACAGTGTGTTCCGGTAGCAGTCCTTGAGAGCCAGTGAAATAACAGGCAAAATGAGACTTAACAGGTATGTCTCAAGGTGATGGGCATAGTGCAGTTCGTCACTTGTGATGAAATGCATCTGTTATAGGCAGAGGATACCGCTTTACATCAGGTGGGCCTCGTGCTTGTTCCTTCACAATAACATAAAAAAAATATATAAAAAAATGGGTGTTCGTAAAAGCAGCAGTAAAAATAATGTGCCTAATGAGCAGCACGCTGATTTAATTGTATCAGTGGATGTGGGTGTGCATTTGCGCGTGTTAGGGCTCACTTGACTTTATAGAGTTTTTACTGGCAGATTGGTAGCGGATATTAGCAGAGTGAATTCTCGAGGAGGCTTGGTGTAGGGCCGGTCATAAAAGCGAAGCCACAACATATTTTTGGATGGGGGGTAATGGCAGAGAGGCGCTGATGATGATGATGTTGAAAAAAAAATAATGTGAGAAAGATGACTCCGTGAAGCGGTAAATATAAAAAAACACTAACTAGTAAGTTACAACGGGATGGAAAAATTATAGTCATGTGCGGGATTATATATAAAACATCCTCTCCTTGTAATTTGTGAAATAAGCCACGGAGCATGCCCTATTGTAATAATAATAAAAAAAACTTATCATACACCTTCAAGGAATTAAGAATTTTTTAGTAAACAAATATAAATTAATTAAAAATGTAACTCGATTGCAAATTATTTATTTTTGTTAAACGTTTTATTCAGTTCCATTGCAATTAAAAACTGCAAGTTATTTAAATTGATGCAATCGTTTTCGGAAGCCCTTTATTTTGATACCATACACGATGGGTTTCTAAGTTTTATTTTAATTCACAAGATGGCGTTTAATATTCGCCAGTTTTGTATGTACCCAGTGCCACTTGCGTTATCAAGACGAATCTAACGATATTTCATACATTAAAATCAGTTAAGCCGTTTAGAAGTTATGTTGGAATAAAGAAACTCACAAACATACATACATACATGAACCCTGAAGCATGACACTCCTATTTTGGTTAGACGTGTTAAAAGATTTATACTAATTTCATCCAAATCGTTTAAGTAAGTAAAAAAATATATCAGTTTAGTGAAGCTTGAAATAGATTTAATATATGAAATAATAGGCTATATTGATATTTTTTATGAACACATTTCCTCCTATGAAAAGTAAAAATAACAATTAAATGAATAAAGCTGTCACAAAAAGCAATGCATGCCTATGCTAAAACTCCGTAAAATGCCATTAATCTTATACCCCCTTAAGTGTCGTAACGCCTTTCATAAAAAGCTGAGCAGAAGAAAGTGACACGAGAAAATAGGGCGGCAATAAGTGCCCTTTCGAACGAGGATAGGTGGCAATTTCGCTCCGTGGCAATTTCCAAGCTCAAGTGTAAAGCTCTCTCAGAAGCAATAACGTCGAAAGTGGACCAAGGGGTTGTTGTTATAGTTTGTTAGGAATCCAGAAGTATTCCATATATTCCCATTTGATGATCGTAAAAGACGGCTAGGAAAAGAACGCGCTAAATGAGCAGTATACCGATAATCACTTTGACACTATATAACAAAAAAAGGTATAAGGTTTCGCTTGATGGAAGGGCATTTTGCGAAAATTAGCCTGGCTAGCCACCACCCGTAAGTAGTAAATGTGCTGCCACTAACAGTGTTCCAGCAGTCTTTGGAAAAAATAGTTGTAACTACCCTCAAAAAATATAAAGCTTCGTGAGTAAAAAGGTCTGTACTTTACATAAAAGGTACCATTGCATTTTGCAACCAAGAAACGCTGATATATTCAGACTGCGTGTTTGCTATTGACGAACTCCGGCTTCCCGCTTTTCGATGCAAAGTGATCAACTTTCTCGTATACTTCTACCGCAAAACTTTTAAAAGTTTCATGAAGGCGAGACCTTTCAACTCAATATTCGGATCTTTTATAAAGACCAACTTTACTTGCAATCAGCTAAATAGAACTATTTTGTGAATAGAAAATGCGAAGAAGATGAGTTCACAAAAATCACAAGTGATTTTCCTTAGACATCTATTTGATTTCGTAAAGTGCGACTCAGTAAAAGAGCTTCTAAGGCACTTGCCCCACCGTGTTCTAACTGCCGCGCTGGCGAGAACGTAAAGTAAAGAGTAGACAGATCTACTAGTACTCTCGCTCAGCGATGCTCGCTCAGAGGTTTTGAAGACTTTTTTATGAAGGACTAGGATGTTGTTTTCCGCTGCGACAATACATATCCACCGGACTCGGACACGGGCCCTCTATAGACCTTCTACCTCCGTCTCATGGGGGCGCCGAGAAAGCACCGCTACAAAAAGAGGAGTTGATAGCGGGCTCAAGTGCACCACTGTGGACCTTGATGAGGCTTGAGTTGAGTCGTTACCGAGATAAGTTGGGGAGATCGAAACTAATTGTCCCGGTACAACAACAGTGTTGTGAATGGTCCCTACGGATATTTACTCTTGTGACTATTTGGGGAGATACTATTCGGACTTTATTTTTGCGTCGAGCTTGCTGGTGAGCTCGACGCAAAAAGCTTTGTAACATCTGATTACCGCACACCTGCAGATGCAAAACTATTAGAACTACACACTCGCTTCATGCTGTTCTACATCTCTTCTAGTTTCTAAAAATTTCAAGTTTCAAGGTGCTAAACTCTACTCGCTTCTCGAATGTAGTCATCGGTGGAAGAAGTGCCTTAGAATCGAGTACAGAACGAGTACAGAATCCTTCCTTACCTTGGATTTAAAATGACGCCCGTAATATAAGACGCTGTTTTATCCCCATAGTGCATATAATGTTCTTGTGTTGTCCTTTGTGTTGTCAAAAAAACTTATTATCATTGCTCTTTTCTGTTTAAGTGACTTTAGTAGTATGGCAAAAGGAGTTTTTTTTTGATGCTTAATAGATTAGAATTTTGTTTTGATTAGAATGCAAAGTTTAAATGTATGTCCAGCCGCGGATCTAAGAGGATTGTTGATCGAAGAGCTTATTTTGAAGCGCTCGTAACGAAGTTTGCTTAACCTTTGTTAACCGATCAGACGGTCATGTCATGCCTTAGATGGGTGACCGCTAGTGACATTAGCACTGAGCGCTACAGGGCTTCGGAGGGCACGTTTAGCCGTTGGTCCTGGTTTTTGTCTTAGGATGGCAGTCGTTATAGCATGGTAGTAGGGCATTTTGCGAGTGCCTGCCTGCCTGGTCAGCTACCACCCTCATGTAGAAAATCTGTCGCCAAGCACCTAACGGTGAGTTAGGCAGCTGTCCTGGAGAGCCAGTAATTCCAGGTTAGTCTGAACAACATCTTCGACCACATTATCACTTACCATCAGGTGAGATAAGTAAGTATAACGGTCAAAGGGTAACCTATGAGCTATAAAAAAAGTAGTTAACCTAGAAAATAAGTAACAATGTAATGGAAATAATAAAAGGGGCTTCTTTCTACATTATAGACAGCTGGGCTGTAAATTTAGTTGTCAATACACCTGAGACCCAGTTGAAGAGTGAGAGGAACTACTCATCTTAACAAGGGATAAAAATATAATACCTGTGAAATATTATCGTTACAAATTTCTATATGTTAAAAAAAACTAAATAAATACTACTTTAGAAATATGTACCTACACCTTGTTAGATTTCGTTGGTATTTTTTGTTTTGGATATTAAAATCCAGTCTGTACTAATATTGTAAAGAGGAAAGATTTGAATTTTTATATGCAACATAAACTTAAAAGCTACTGGACTGATTTGGAAGAAGTTTGGTATGGAAATAGTTTGAGACCCGGGGAAGCACATAGGCTAGTTTTGATCCAACTGTGCAAAAAGAGGTTAATTAATAATTTTGCGCGATAACCGACATAGGAGCGGGAGGAGCCGCGAATTTTACGGAAATAGAGAAAAATAAAAAACTTGAAAGTCATGGATTTCAAGACTTTTAGTCCACTGTGAGATAGTAGACACTAAATAGACAAATAAAAACTACTAAACTATTTTTTATTGCAATGGGTAAGAATATCCCGAAAGAAATACAAATTAAACGATACTAATGTCTGAGAACTCATGCTAATAAGGATTCGTCTCAACAAAATCTTATCCGTGTAATTTACCTACCTCTCCATTTCAGCTGTATAGAAGAAGTATAATCTCTATGATCGTTTATTATTATAATATTCCACATGTTATATTTCCAACATCAATTACTGCGGGCACTATTTAATATTATTAAATAAGGCAACAAGTAGTCTTACTTATTTTAAGAAGGAGTGCAAGGTAGTATTTCGCACCAGTCTTTCATTTCTCGCTTTCAGGAAATTCTAAGACAGAACATTTTTGTGTCCAATATGGTCGTTCACGTTGCTGCTCCAATTTCATTAATCAATTAAATAGTCGAACTAAATTATTTTTCGGTATCATCTCGTTTCAACAGACGCGGGCCGCGATCCCGATCGTTTTCCGTTTGTTTAACGCAAAAGTTGCCGTACTTTTTAAAATATTTGCAAAATACTGGTTTTTCACATACTATAATTATTCATCTTAGCTATACCACTCCCCAATACTCCTCATACATTTGGATAATAACAAAGTTAAATTCACCCCGTACTATAGGGTGTAATATGTCAAGTTGCGTCTCCGGTAATGCATTACTACTAACAATAAAGCTACAATCGCTTAGTACTAAATTTTTACACCCGTCAGCATAAAACTGTTTTTGTGTTAAAATTACAGTAGATTTTCGCTTATTATATAACTTATATTTTCGCCATTTTGACGCTGGTGAAAAAAATTTTTCCGGATTTGGACCCTAAAAGGAAATCTTATTTTCTTTTAACCGATTGATGCCAAATAGTCATATATTCAATAATGTCATATTTTAATTTAAATTTCAAAACAAGCATGCAAATTTATCATTTATAATAACAGGAGGACAGTATGGTGATAATATTATTAATGTATAATAATAGGTATGTAAATAAAGAAAATGCAAATGTGTATGATATACAATCTACATACTGTGTTTAGTATATTCATTTTCGATTAAAGGTGACTTTTATATTATATCATATTGAACATTAAGTGCGCTGCAGTTGTCTAAAGCAATGAAAAGTGATGATGATGAAAATAATCCTATGTTAATCCAGGACCGTTGTTCTAAGTTTCATCCAAATCAGCTGTTTAAGCGTGAAGAAGTAACATACATACATCCTCAATCAGTCACAAACTTTCGCAAATCTAATATTAGTGTGATAAATTCGTTTATAACTGAACCCAATAAATTGCTATTCATTTTCGAGTGACAACTCGTAGTAGTCATCCGCGTTTTCTGCGTAGTTTTCGCAGTCAGTTTTCAGTCCCGCCGCGGCCGCCGCGAGCGGTGGGTCTCGCTCGCTCACAATAATTTGCGCGGGAAAATCGTGTTCGATTTGTTTAGCGAACGTACAAAAACATGTTATATGTGTAAAAAAAATAGAAGCTGGTTTCAAGAATTATTATTTCCAAGTGAACGTTATTCAAAGTTGTGTTTTTGGTATATATTTGCAAACAATTACTTACCGCTGATCAAAATAAGAGTGACCTTCTAACTTCTTATGATCTTATTTAGATACATAAATCTGACTAGTTATTAGGCTTAGTGCTGTATATGTTTCAGTACAAAACGTATATTATAAAAATTACCACGTATATCTGTGTTAATATAATGATAATGACTTGATCCAAACAATTTTAACTTAAAATAATTTGTATTTGTTTTATAGTAAAAAAAAAATAACTTCTTCTTCTTCTTCCTGTCCTTATTCCACGCTAAATGTGTTCGGCACAACATATAATTTTCCTTCACATTTTTTTGTTGCGCGTCTTCTAAGTTTTTTAAGAGTATATATATATATATATATATATATATATGTATACAATTATGAGGCCTGTATATCACAAATTGGTGGGCATGAGTATCTAAAGAACCTCGTTTCTCCACAAATGTGTTTGCTTCATATAATAAAGGGATATTGCCACCTACTGCGCACAATCACAAACACGTACCGCCGATGAAAATTTAATTAAAAAAAACGCTTCACTATGTAATAAATAACTATTGTAGTACTCGTATATAACCCAATAAACTTGAAACTTTTTCGATATCCAATATGATTGGACGGCTGTCAATTCCATCGCTATTCTTAATTGCTACTTTTTGTTCGAGATAGAACATTTATTTTCTACTTATCTTATACTAGCGGCCGTCCCGGCTTTGCATGGGTGTTTAACAAAATGTATGAATTGAAACACATAAAAAAGAGGTTATTGTGACAAAACTGTAATATACATACGGCATTACGGATTTTATTGTATATATTGATGTCTTCTATAAAATTGTAGTGCATCACTTTGCTCTATTGTCAACAATAGCCGCAACGTACGCGATATAACGATTATTTTTGGTATTTTTTTCACACGTTGGGTTCCACTATCGAAGTTTTCATACGGATCCCTAAGTTATTGAAAATATTCTATAGCCTATGTTCATCAGAGATAGTGTAGGATTCTAATGGTAAAAAAATTTTTCATCTCGGTCCAGTACTTTTTAAGTTTATTCGTTACATACAAAAATACAATTCTTTCCCCTATATAATATAAGGATAGATCTTACATTTCAAGTCTTGATCGTGCGCTCGTAGAGTCAAGACCTCCTGCAGATGCTTCGTTTAGAAGCGAAACGCGTCGAATACTCTTCCGGTTTGGCTACGTGGCGTTTGTGACGTCACGTCGGCTTAACAGGAAATTAGGCGGAATTGTCACTAGATATATATCATTTTTATAAAGATTTTTATTAATTAAAATATCATAGACATCAAATACAGTGTTTTATTAAATAATTAATTTAACGTTTTCATAAAATATTTTTAAAATATTTGTTATTGTTAAAAATGGATTTCCGCAAAGTAACGCCTGAATCTATTAATTATCTTACATTTTCCATTAATTATTATTTCTCAACACGACCTTGCACCAGTAATTTCAAATTATATTTTTGTTCATATGAAACATCGTCTTTAAAAGTCTTGTTCAAAAATCCATTGGTTCTTTTTAACTTTATAACATGCTCAAAAAGCTTTCATAGCTTCCAAAGTAATGTTTATACGCATCTGTCATATTTAAAGTATCGATAAAATCTTGGTTTATTGTTTTGTTTATTGGGTATATTTTTGACCGGGATACATCTATGTAGGTATCGCACTTGGTACCTTTTTATGCGATGGTGACGGTTTTTTTAATGAGATTGTGACAAGCACAAGGCTCATCTGATGTTAACCGATAACCTCTGCCTATAACAGATACATTTCGTCACAAATGACGAACTGCACTACGCCCTTCACCCTGACATACAGTTGTTAAGTCTCATGTGCCTGTAATATTTGATTGTGACTGAACAAGCTCGAGATCGCCTATGCTACTTGTTAAACGGACTTACCTCTGCCTATAACATATTCGTCACTGTTACCTAACAGTGGCATTGGCTATGGACTGCCGCGCAGCAGGTCCATGGTTCGAATCCCGCCCAGAGCTTGAGCTTCACCGCATGGTGGAAGGGCATTTTGCGAATGCCCGCCTGGCTAGCGACCACCCTCAAGTAGAAAATCTGTCGCCAATCACCTAACGGTGTGTTCCGGCAGCAGTCCTTGAGAGCCAGTGAAATAACAGGCAAAAATGAGACTTAACAGGTATGTCTCAAGGTGATGGGCGCAGTGCAGTTCGTCACTTGTGATGAAATGCATCTGTTATAGGCAGAGGATACCGCTTAACATCAGGTGGGCCTAGAGCTTGTTCCTTCACAATAACATAAAAAAAAATACAAACGTAGTTTCGTCATATTTTAAATACTAAGTGTTCAAACTCGGTGAAATTTTGAATACATATTGCTGAGCCTAATAACCATGCTTATGATTTGCCAGTTTTTCGATTTATTATTTATTATGTCCCTAAATGTCAAAATAATAATTCAAAATGATTTTTAGAAAAAATCAATTATTTTTTAATATATTTCATCATCATCATCCGGAAGACGTCCACTGCTGAACAAAAGCCTCACCCATAGAACGCCACAAAGAACAACTATTAGCCACTTGTAACCGCTCGCTACCTGCGACTATCACGATGCCGTCAGTCCACCTGGTGGGGGTCTACAAACTCTACGTCTTCCGGTGTAGTGTAGTAACCAATCGGCCCCCAGTCTTCGGCAGCTCTATTATTCCTGGCCCCGGTAGCAGGCCAGGTAACGGCGGAGCAGGGGGTGCGAAGAGAATATATTTAATTTCACGGAAATCTGGCAAACCAGAAGCATAGATATCAGGCTCAAGGATATAAGTGCAAAGTTTAACCCAGTTTGAACACTTAGTATTTAAAATATTTAAAATTTAAAAATATTCAAGGTACAAAAACGATGTATTCGAGCAATGTACGGCCTTAAGCAAACTGACTCGTGTAAACATTACTTCAAGAAATCAAACCTATTGACATTGCCATCTATGTACATTAGTGAGGTTGCCATGTTCGTAAAACGCAATCCTGAATTATTTGAATTAATACCGGCTGGCACTCGACGGGCAGGAAACCTACTACATCATTCGGGAAGTAAATTATTCATGCGTAAGAGTGTGTTCTGCATGGCACATAAAATATACAATGCTATTCCACAACGAATCAGACGTATTGATTGTATTGTATTATTTAAAAAAACTCTACAAAAATTTCTGCTAGACAAAACCTACTATTCTATTAGAGAGTTTTTAGAGGATAAGAATCATAACTGACATTCAATTTCATTATTATACTTACTATTTTTTTTTTATCGCATATTGTATCATTGACATGAAATTTTTCAATGCATTATAATTATTTTGACATTTTAATTGAGAATCTTTGATAATAATATTAAGTTACGACAATTAATTGTATTTGCATCTCATTATGTATTGTTTCTTTTTAATTTATTTTATGTATAAAGCTCTTGTATGCTAATTAAGCGGATCTAGCGAATTATGATTAATTTATTTGTCACCACATTTTATGTATTACCTAGAACCACAAGAAAATAAATCATTTATCATTATCATTTATCATTAAATATGACGAAACTACGTTTGTATTTAAAGCGCTCCGAGAACTCTACTCTTAAATAACACAACGATATTTCAGTTATAGAATATCGTTTCAATAATGGTCAAACGCCAGTCTATCAGCTAGTTAATACTGTTATCAATTTAATTGATTTATTTTACTGTGGTGTAGTTACCACAATTATATACCACTTAGCCACACACTCACACAAGGTCACTCTGATAGTAAACTTTTGTATTTATATAGGTTGAAGTACCTGGGGGCCAACTCCCATCTCTGAGTTCAGTAATATTTTAACCTTACGTTTACAATTTTATTTTGTACTACCATATATCACTAAATAAACGTAGTACCTACATTAGAACTTCAACTTGAGAGCTGGTTGCTCGCAAGTCATTTTTGTGCGATAGAGAAAGCGCTATATGAACATTATTGTTTTATGACGGACATGGTACGAATCTCAGTATTAATATTTTAGACTTAGGGCCTGTTTTAGAATGTTCGAGTAAGTTCCGGTTATACTATCCAGAACATATTTAATAAATAAAACACTATCTTTGCGTTTCACAGTCATCGATTAAGCCTATCCATCGGTTAAAGCTTGAAACGCGCTGCATGTTAACTGTCATTTTTATCATTCAGTTATTTTATGTTCTGGGTAGTATAACCGGAACTTACTCGAACATTCTGAAAATATCTGCCCATAAAATAATGACGTTTGTTTTCCATAATCGTTTTTAAGAGGTGGGAGTTGGGCTCCTTGGCAGTTTATCAAAATATGGGTAATAATATGGCCCATAATTTGACATGTTAACTAATGTTCTGTATGAAAATACATTTCAATTGGTGTATTGTGTATTGCTTGGTTGGAAAGAACGTGGTCAATCTTCATTCATTTTGACTATTCTTATTTATTATAATTGTATTTGATGTGTATATTATTTTACTAATAGGGTTTATTCATGAATGCACGTGGTACAGTCATATTGTGGAACTGTTCAATGCTAGGTTTAATGATTATCGGTATCCGACAAAGCGTGTTTTTTTTAATAGTGCTTACATCTATAAAAGTGTACTGGATTTGTATACCCTCCAGGTATATAAAATAGTCCACATTTATTACAATATATATAGTTGTATTCTTAATTTAAACTCGATTTTTATTTAAAATATTTGATATCTTAAAATTATTGTAGTGTTAGAATATGAAATATTTTTAATGCCTTAAGAAGTCTTTAAGGCAGTAAAACTTTTTTCCAATAACCATGTCTTCAGTTTCTTTTTAAACATTCCGTATGGGTGCTCTTTTAGCGACATTGGTAATTTATTGTACACAGCGATACACATGGCTACAACTCAGGCTACTATACAAGCATCTTAACCATCTTAACTCAGGAAAATTGCCGATTTCCGCTCTTAAACAAAGACAAGCGGAAAGCAAGTCTAGCAATGCAATCATACAACCTAATGCAAATTACCTTAATCAATGCGACATTTGATACGTCTCGAGGGCAAACGTTAGCGGTAATGGAGCATAATCCACTTGCTTTATATCAGTGGTATGTTACTTATGTTTTTTTTCTATTATTGATAAGTAACCTTTGTAAGTGATGATGTGGCGAAGGTGTTAACATGCTTAACCTAGAATTACTGACTCTCAAGGACTGTTGCCGGAACACCGTTAGGTGCTTTGGGACAGATTTTCTACTTGGTCGCTAGCCAGGCGGGCATTCGCAAAATGCCCTTCCACCATGCGGTGAAGATCAAGCCCGCGGCGGGATTATCCATCGAACCATGGACCTGCTGCGCGGCAGTGCATAGCCAATGCCACTGAGCCATCACTGCTCACAATTAGTCACAGTCAGATGGAAGCATACGAACTCTTCGAAGATAACGGCCTCTGGTTTTTGCCGGGTTTTTTTTAGACCCGATTGTGGATTAACACGCAACGTAATTCCGGGTCCAAATCTACCTGAAAAGGGTCAGAAATTCACAAGCGGCTAACCGATTTTATGAGGTAGAAGATATTTATCTCATTCGGGGTAGCTACGTGGAACCGATACATTAGATTATGTTTATGTGAAATCTGAAATGTTAGAACATTTATGCGAACAAAAGTTGGGCATGAATCGTATGTATAAATTTTCATAAAAACATTTTTTTACAATACAGTAACTCTTGCCAACAAATTTACAATTAATCAATACAATACATGTAATGTAATGTAATCCGCATAGCAGGTATTATTGAAAAAATAACAATATTAAAAAAAAAAAACATTTGTTACACATTATGATTGATATAATGATATGATGAATTGATACTTACAAAACAAATAAAACCCTTACAAAATGGTGTTACAACGGGCGGTCATTTCGCGATTTCTTCGAGACAACATTTGGATGAACAGAATTAGAAATAGGGAATAGGCGGAATAATGATTAAGATACGATCGATGCAATTGAATTAAGAATATTTAGTTCATAACCCATATAAATTATGACTATAGTATGCATTGATTTCTGTAAGGACACTGCAGTTTTGATAAAGAACGTGTTTATTGTCAAAATTTAAGCAATTTTGCCTCTTTATCGACGCATTGACAGTCTCCAATACATAATGATCAAAATATAATTTTATCTAGTACCTAAACATTGCCCGTGGGGTGCAGGGCTAGAATGACACCATTTCTACCCGTGCGTATCGTAAGAGGCGACTGAGGGTAACATACCAGAAGGTAGACAGCAGCATTTTCTGAGGAATTGATATCTCACACTGCGATCCCCAAGCCGCCTGCCAAGCGTGGTGATTATGGCAAACCCCCCAGCAGTGGACTATCCGCCTGATACAGAACAATAAGTATAGTACAGTATATATGTCATAAGTCTTATATAGTTCTTTAGTTACATGAAATATTTTGTTACTTGGGATTTAGTTCTGATGTAAGTTTACTTGAGCGTAAACTTAGTCCTTTTCTCAGACTTAGTTTGCGTTTTGGGATAAAATTTTCCTCATATACTCAGCGCTTTCTATTATGTATCTCCACTTGCTCTCTCTCTCTATATACTCTCATGCTAGCCACTACTTATTCAATACTGTTAAACTAAAAAACATCTTTAAAGTAATCTCGACTACTATAGAAATAAATTCGGCGCCTTCATTCCGTCAATGTATATTGGTAGTGTAAATGAAAACGTAACGAGAGAATAAATAGAATGGTTTCAATCCCTACGAATTGGAGCTCAAAATGAATGCGTTTTTCATAGCATCGTTAGGCACGACCTTTCAAAGTAGTATATCTGATGAGGTCAGGATGTCTGATATATATCTGTAAAGAAGATAAGTTCCAATTGAAAAGGTTAAGAGCAACGCAAAATCTGTGTAGCGTAGTAATTTGTAATTTAGAAATTTACGACCATAAAGAGATTTTGAATGAAGAGTGAATGTTGACAATCAAACTGGGTCACTGCACTCCTTTATGACCAGCCGTATGTATAAACATGTCGTGAAAGGTTAGTTTGGAATGACAAAACATGTATCAAAGTCGAATAAATACAGATAAGTATTTTTTTATTTTTAACGGGCCAATGCTGCCATCTTTCTGTTCACGCTGCCAACTGGTAGTGGGCTGGACCATTTGGACTGCCTGTGAGTCTGCAATGACTTGTAGGTAGTCTAAATGCTTTTGTTGTAGGTAGTAGCTGTAGTGTTGTATATAGTACATTTTGATACCCTATTAGATTGTTTTGGAAGTTTTTTAATTTACTTCACAATATCGCGTCTAAAATCCGCTCGTTTTATTTTATTATTTTGTATTTATCTAATGTCACTTGCGTTATCAAGACAAATCTAACGATATCTCATACATTAAAATCGGTTAAGCCGTTTAGAAGTTATGTTGGAATAAAGAAACTCACAAACATACATACTTACCTACATGAACCCTGAAAACAAAACACTCCTTTTGTGGGCAGTTGTGTAAAAAGACTGTAATGGGATGAGAGTGAAAGAAGAGTGATATGCCAATATCGTAGCTAGTGGAGTTCTGCGGTATTCACCCACACCTCCGCGACTCTAGTGTGAAGTTATGTCTATATGTTAATTAATTTTCTTTATAACTTACTTTTACTACGTTTTACTTTTAGGACGTTTTTTTTATGCTTTAAAGACAGTATGTAGAGTTAAACGAATTAGCTTTATAATACCTATATCGAGGAACAGCCGTCGATGTTTTAAATTTATCGTTTTCGCACCTTGAAATAATAGAAACAAAGAACAAAGGCCAAACTCCTCGTTAAATCGTTCTAGGAAACTTCAAACATTTAGTGACAAATACAAATTAAGCCAATACTGCTTTGATCCTAAAGTTTCTCGATTCTGTCATTGTGAACGTCAATGGTTCAAAGGCATTGGTGTTAGATAGAAAGATAGATAATTCTTTATTGTTACCCCAATAAAGCCACCAATAAAATACAAATTTGATTCTTACAAAAAACTTTGACTAAAGTGTCACAATGGGCCTTATCACTAATAGCTATTTATAGTGTTTTTTTATGCCTGATAGGTTAGCCTTTGACCGCTATCTCACCTGATGGTAAGTGATGATGTGGTCGAAGATGTTGTTCAGGCTAACCTGTACTGGCTCTCAAGGACAGCTGCCGGAACACACCGTTAGCTGCGAACAGATTTTCTACTTGCGGGTGGTAGCTAGCCAGGCGGGCATTCGCAAAATACCCTACCACCATACAAAATGACTAAAGTGTCACAGTGGGCGGCCTTATCACTAATAGCGATTTATAGTGTTTTGTATTATCTAACTTACTATTCTACCTTTTCGTGCATACTTACTTAGCATACTTATACCTTCCATGGCAATCTGTCTAGCATAAGGTTGCTTTGGAAGAGATTAGCGATGAGTAATATGGCTGAGAGCCACATTGTGCGTCGAATGTGCAACACCACCCAACTCGAGCATTGATGTGACTGCCATTGGGCAGTATTGGAATGCTGCCCATTTGGTGCATATTATCAATTGATCGCCTTTTATCAGCACTACACAAAATGATACGATACAATTCTTGAGTGACATTTACAAATTATTGGAGTAATATTTTTTTTTGTTCCGGGCGGGAATCGAACCCTTTTGTAATTTGTTATTGCGATTATCGCTGAGCACGTGATAGTGCTTGTAATAATCCTGAGTAAATCAACATTGATTTAAAACGACCGAGTAAACAATGGCTTCAACTCCGATTTGAATAAAACAGCGAAAGTGAGAGCGTTGTTAGAATTGAATTCCCCTCCCTATCTTCCTTTCGAAGTCGGAAGATGAACTTACCATATCCTTACACCTAAATAAACTACACACGTAGACACACACTTAACTAGGTACTCCAGTAATAACCGTATTCTTGAAGACTGGTAATCAGGATTCGCACCCACACTCGCTTTACGCTAACTCTTTCAACACATACGCATAAACGCAGAATATGTTTTCAGTATAATTGAGACTAGAATAAAACAATCAACATTATTTTGAAGCAGTGATGGCTCAGTGGCATTGGCTATGGACTGCCGCGCAGCAGTCCGAATCCCGCCGCGGGCTTGAGCTTCACCACAAGGTGGAAGGGCATTTTGCGAATGCTCGCCTGGCTAGCTACCAAGTAGAAAATCTGTCGCCAAGCACCTAAAGGTGTGTTCCGGCAGCAGTCCTTGCGAGCCAGTAATTCTCCGTTAAGCCTGTTAACACCTTCGACCACATCATTACTTACCATCAGGTGAGATTGTGGTCAAAGCCTTGACTATCAGCTATAAATATATATATATATATATATATATATCCACCCACTGTGCTATATTTATATACCTACTCCTGTATAGTCCTAAAGTTGTAGATACGCATATAAAGTTTAGCATAGAAGTTTGCCTTGACTTTGACTGATATATACTACGGCCCGTTGAACGGGCATTTAGATAAAGATTTGCTCATCGACTCCAATAGTTGTTGAGAATTACGTCATCTATTTGGTTTTAAGGGCATGGCTATTTGCGAATTTTAATATGACCATTGTCTTTGACGGTGTGATGTTAAATTAGGTTTGGCCTTGAGAGGACCCGGAAAGGTTGTTGCTAATAATAAAAGGTTGTGTAGGTACTGTACGCAAAAAAGTGAACTAGAAGCATAATTAGAAATATGGTTTAAGTCGCGGTCATAAATTAGAAACGGTTTTTTTAATGTTATTGTGAATTAGAATTGGTACAAGCACGAGGCCCACCTAATGTTAAGCGGTAACCACTGCCTATAACAGATGCATTTCATCACAAGTGACGAACTGCTCTGCGTCCCCTGTCATATAGTTGTTGAGTCTCATGTGCCTGCTTTTTTTACGAGCTCGCGGAGGGATTCTAACCATGGACCTGCTACGCGGCCATGTACGTAAATAATAAACTGAAGCATAAGCAGGTGGACAGCACTAAGAACTAACGAGGTGGTCTATCTACTTACCTTCTTCCTTTCATGTTTTTTTCTTCAGAGCTTTATAATAATTAAGTTTCAGTAAGTACACTATAAAGTTCCCGATTCTAAGTGGCACTATCCATAAACTCTTATTTACTAAGTATTATCACCAACTCATACTTTACGATGCGGTAGAAGATTAACGAGGCACATTTATTAAGGCAGATTTTTTTCTGGTGTAACTTATTTATCTAATTAATTTAAACAAAAAATAGTGTTGTACGAGTGCAAAACTAGCTACCGCAGTTGTTGACAATTGAATATGGGCTTTGCTTACAATACATTACGATATAATTTTATATATATAAAGTCATAAAGTACTTTAGCTTTATTATATACTACATAGATAGATAATTCTCTATGGTTACACCATTAGTGTACCAAATAACACAAAAGTAAAAAACTTATCCTAAAGTGATCTCTTCCAGGCAACCTTTGTATGAAAGGAAATACATGAAGAATAAGACAGGGTGTAATAAATATATAATAGATAACTCAAATCAAGACAATAATGACCTTCCAAAAATACTTAATCAATCATGCATATTATTTGCCGACGATATCTCAATTTTGTTACCATATCAAATTAAAAATAATAGTCTAAATGAAAAATTAAATTCAATTCTTTCGAAAGTGGTTCGCTGGCTTGAGGAACACAATTTACAAATTAACTACACAAAAACTAAAATCATTCAATTCAGACCTTATCAAAAACAACAGTTGCACATCGATTTCTCCTTTAACAATATAAAATTGGAATGTGTAGACTCATTTAAATTATTAGGAATAGATATTGACGAAAATATTAATTGGAAAACTCATATATGCAATTTAAAGTCTAAATTAAGTAGCTTCACCTATGCGCTCTTTGAGCTGAAAAAAACAACAAAAATTGCGACCGCACTTTCGGCATACTACGCATACTGCCACGCCAGGTTACAGTACGGCATCATACTGTGGGGAAACTCCACTGATGTAGATGACCTATTCGTCTTGCAAAAAAAGTGCATCAGAATCCTCGCACATATTGATAGTACAGAAAGCTGCAAACCACACTTTATAGAGCACCAAATTCTAACCCTACACTCTATTTACATTTTAGAAATGTGTAAGTTTGTTAAAAAACAACCTCAACTTTTTCAAACATTCGGAGACGTTAACCAACGCAACTCTAGAAACAAAAATAGGTTGGCGCTTCCGAAGTCTAAGCTGAAGATGCACAGTACGAGCACCTATACAATGTGTATAAAAATGTATAATCATTTACCTCAGGATCTAAAAGATATTGACAAAGAATCCGCATTTTTCAAGCAATTAAAGTTATATCTCATAAATAAATGCTACTCTTCACTGCAAGAATTTTTTGACGATAGACATAAAAAATAAATCGCACTCGGTCTCTCTAGCTTAAATATAAATTACTTACCATATTATTTGTTTAATTAAGTCATTCTGTAGCGCCCACCAGGGTCCACTTTGTTACCTCACAATATTTTTTATTATTAAGATCTATGTTTTGTACATTGTGGAAACAGAATTAAATAAATATGAATATGAATAATACTTGACTAACTAAAAATCATAAAAAGTAAACTAAAAAACTAATAATACATAAAATTCACTAAAATACATATTTAATGCCTGATATAGAAATACACAATACGTAATTTTTTTTACCGGCGGTATGCCTTTATTAACAAAATCCTACGAAGTATATACAACACTACAGATACTACAATAAAAGCATTTGGACTCATAGGCAGTCCAAATGCTCTAGCCCACTACCAGTTGGCAGCGTGCCCAGCATGCTGGCAGCATTGCATTGTTGAATTGCAATGCTTATTCTTTGAGCCAAATAGGTGCCAGCATTTTGATCACGCGTTGCATCGTAAATTAATAATTAATACGTAAATTCATTTCAATTCTGTCACATCATTTCATTTCGGTATTTTTTTTTGCAAATCTAGTCTTATGCTACAGCATTATTTTGCTGTCTGTATGTTAACTATTAACTGCGTCGTTAAATGAGGTGTCCAGCACAGAAATACGTAACCGATATGATTATATCTTATGGATTTCGTTATAAATAATCTTGGTGGAAACATTGACGTGAAAAGGGGCCAATAGCTCCCTACAAATAATATGCTGCTGCTAGTTGGCTCGGCGTAAAGAAGCGAGAACTGTCGCTGTTGGCCTTTACGCGCAGTTGCGCCCTGTTCATTTGATTTTTGGTCCCTTTAGAAGGGAGCTTCTCAGCGGATACGTGACATATTATGTAAAGATTTCATAAACAGATTTTTTATTTAAAATAAAATTTAGGTTCAAATTATCTGAAAAAAAAAATGAAAGAGTTCCAACAAAATATTACAAAAGAGTTTCTCTCATTTGATACTAATATTTTTTGGAACCTCTCAATGACAAATATTTTTACATAAGCATTAGCTTTCACTTAAATGTGTAAATCCGTGTTGATGATATTGAAATTGGACAATGGCATGTAAAAAGTAGTATTTTGTCCATCGCATTTCTGACAAAGATTTTTCATAACCGTAAATTATTATACCGTTTTGCTATTGAACATAATAATATTTTAGGTAGTTTTTTTTAATACCTTGGGATATTTCAATGTAGTATACATGGATTCAAATTGTGTCAATATATGTCTATTATATGATGATGTGATAAGCGACAAAGAAATACTTTGATGAGGTTGTCTTTATATGTTGTAGTGTGACAAAAATAGGAGGACATATACAGGGTTATTATTATTAATATATTAGAGTTGACTTCTGCTAATCCTAACAAACATTCTAACGTGTTTTGACGGAATAAGCACGTGGACCACCTAATGTTAAAAGACTCTTGTGCCTGTTTTGTATTGTTTCATATTTTTTATTACTTTGCTCGATGTAAATATTCAAAGGGAGCACAGCGCGGTCCAGGGTTGCTGCGTTGCGCGCTCTTGCCTCGGAGTAGGCATTTAAAAACAAAAATCTAAAATTTTTGGTAGGACTAGCAGAAGTCGCTGACCAATAACCCTGTATCATATCCCATCTGTCGGCAGTGATGTAAATTATAATGTTACATTAAAAACGGTGAGCAACAATATGTCGAAACCTATTTGGATTGTTGGGAAGGAAATGCAAAAAAGACAATATTAACTCAACAACAAGATTGGCCGTTATATAGGTTCGTAGAACTAACAAAAACAACTCGGTATACAACCAGGCGCTCTGGTCACTCGTCATTTGATGGATTAAAAAACTGCTCAACTATTTTCCTGAACTAGTTCATTGTGAGCATTCGAGCGAGTTTCGTAAGTAGATCGACTCGATACATTTGAGTTAAGAACGAATCGTTTATCGCAAAACTGTCTTCATCTAGCTTTAGTACGAACGAATTATATACCTAATGACGAATATGTCAAACGGCAATAATACATAAGTTAATGTAATACAATGGAGCACAAAATTTCGGCTCCAACGTGTATGGTCCGGTGGCCGAGTGGAATAAGCATCCGGCGTGAAAACGGAGGTCGCGGGTTCGATTCCCGCCCGGGATTAAACATTTTGTGCTACAATAATTTGCAAATATGACGTAATAACCCCGAGATTAAGTACCATCTCTATAAATTTCAAAGTTTTCAAGAAACGATTTTCTCTAAAATATTGCCAGCGTATTCCTAATATGTCAACGTCAGATAACCAACGTCAAATAAACAAGTTACCCCTCGGATTTATTTGGGTTCCTGTGCCAGCTGACGGAGGTAACTGAATTTGAGAGCGATGGTCAAACTTTGCCAGATTTACATTATTTAACCAAAGCAGCCGTGAGATATACCTAATTCGCTGAATCTGTTCAAACAAGTTGTAAACGTTATAATATGTAGTCAGCTGGCAGATATTGTGGTGGCTGGTAGTGAATAAATTAGTTACATGTAAATGCATCTGGCTGGTCTCAGAGCTACTTTTAAGTAGTTTAATACCTACTTCCTTACTAATATCATACACGCGAAAGTTTTTATGTATGGATGTATGGATGGATGTTTGTTACTCTTTCACGCAAAAAACTACTGCATATATTTTATTGAAACCATACAATAATAGAATACCCCGTGGGGTGCCGGGTTAGAATTGCACCTCCCCATATCATCCCGTGGGTGTCGTAAGAGGCGACTAAGGGAAAAATACTGGGAGGTGGGCAGCAGCGCCTTCTAAAGAACTTCCATCTTATACTGCGATCCCCAAGCCGCCTGCCAAGCGTGGGGATTATGGCAAATACCCCCTTAATAGGGGAGGCTGTGTTCAGCAGTGGACGAGTCGGCTGTTACAGTAACAATATTATAGCTTACGCATCAGAATAACACAGGCTATAATTTATAAAGATTTTGTATAATTGTCCAAAATTTAACGATAAGTTTTTTGAAGCGCTCGTTGCGAAGTTTACTTAGCTGTTCTCAACCGATCAGCAAAGTCAAGCAACGTCGCGCGCGGTCATGAGTTGGATGGGTGACCGCTAGTGACATTACTACTGAGCGTTTCCGTGCTTCGGAGGGCACGTTAAGCCGTCGGTCCCGGTTGTCGTCTTAGGATGGCAGTCGTTATAGCATGGTGGTAGGGCATTTTGCGAATGCCCGCCTGGCTAGCTACCACCCTCAAGTAGAAAATCTGTCGCCAAGCACCTAACGGTGTGTTCCGGCAGCTGTCCTTGAGAGCCAGTACTTCAAGGTTAGCCTGAACAACATCTTCGACCACATCATCACTTACCATCAGGTGAGATAGTGGTCAAAGGCTAACCTATCAGGTATAAAAAAAAAAAAAAGTGGGAAGTAAGTTGAAGAAAGTTCTGCCATATGCGACCTATTCTGGCGGGCGCTGCTAAAACCTTTAGAATCACACGTACATAAACTTAATGTGTAACGGAAAGGTTCATCTTAAATTATCCTACGTAAAAGCCTTCTCTGAGAAAAAAAGAAAGTCTGAGATAAAGATCTTTTATAGCCATTGTCGCCAAAATCGCCATAAATACTATAAAATTTTTTGTTTTCTTATGCAAATATGGTAGTAACAAATTGATCCTTATTGTGATACTAATATTATAAAGGTGAACGTTAGTGAGTGTATTTGTATGTTTGCTACTTCTTCACGCTCAAACGGCTCGACCAATTTTGATGAAATTTGGTATAGAGGTAGATGACGCTGGATTAACATATAGGATACTTATTATCATCATCGACCGTCGCCTCGCGGGTTTAACCGCGAGACGCAGATAGTATCACTGTAAAGCTTAGCAGCCTTAGCGTATATACTCGTATGTTCCGGGAAATTAAAGGTTACGACACCCCACAGGCAGAGAGCAGGGCGCATACCGACCCCTCAATGACCTGCACTGAATACCTACTGTACGTTCCATCGATTATAGTTACAGTAAGGGAAAAATATGATGTTTTCACTTTGGCGGCCATCGTGTCCAAATCGACCGAATTAGAATCTAACAAGTCATCCCCATGAGAATAAAAGTGAAAATATTTAAAAAAAAATCTTTAAACTGTTCATTTTATTATTATATATACACAAAATATGCTTTTCAAGTGTGTTCTGTTCATCGATAATAACTGAAGGACGAATAAAAGGGCGGGAATTTTCTTTTTTAATACGTTGATGTGACTTAAATAATATACCTTAACAATTTTTTCAAGTAATAAAAGGGATATACTTATATATCTTAGGTAATGGGCAGGCCATTGTATAGGGGAGGCCTTTGTTCAGCAGTGGACGTCTTCCGGATGATGATGATGATGGCATCTTAAGTAGCATATTATATATATTTACCTAATCGAGACGATACATTATGGATATATATAAAAAAAAAAATGTTAATACAGGTTATTTCTCTATGGTAGGTATGTTCAGTCAGTCAGTTACTTACGCATGCACACACGCACGGGTTTTGGCTTTGAGCGTCCGCTGTTGACTTCAACTTGGCAAACGTCTAAATAAATAAATATATACGCTTTAAAATAAATTAAATAAAAAATGGTTACACCCTTCATGGAGAAAGGACCGGCCAGTTCACACTTAAGTAAAACCAAAATATGTAAATTTAATGAACCTACTCGATTGGGAAAAGGATAAGAAGATGATAATTACAAGCATTCATGATCCGAATTTGAAATAAATGTTAAATTCATGAAGTAATACAAAGGCGTGGGATAAAAAGACTTAACCCCTCATATCGAAGATCCTAAAACGAACGTAAGGTTCTAACATTTCCACTTTGTAAAAGGGGACCTTTCAAGAAACTGTGTCAAGGCAGTGGAACAATACGGAAGCCCTACGACTCAGCCGAGCTGGTTAGTACGGTTGGAGTTAATTGGTGACCTATTTTATTTGAAACAGCTGTGACACATGGTAGTCATCTCTAAGGTTTTCGGTATGTGAACTTGGCCTAATAACTTTAATATTGTTATTGCAATAACGCCTGCTATGCGGATTACATTACAAAATTACAAATATACGAGAGGAAAAATTTAAGTCATGTGCGGGATTCGAACCCGCGACCATCCACCCCTTTAGCCGGTTCCATCCCAATACGATGGTTAAAGAACGATAGGAAAAATTTGAGTTGTTACATCATTGTCATGTTAGCTTAATTGGTTAGAGCATACCCCGGCTAAAGGGGTGGATGGACGCGGGTTCGAATCCCGCACATGACTTAAATTTTTCCTCTCGTATTATATTTGTAATTTTGTAATGGCCTAATAACGTCTATTTGATAGACAAAATAACGGTAATTGATTAATAAAGGTTTTTTTTAATGAGATTTGTAGGCATTTAATTTTATCTAAGGTAGTGTTGGCTCAGTGACTGTGAAACGCATAAGGTCCATGGTTCTAGTGTTAGGACCGTTTCCGTAACACACCAGTAGGTCCTTGGTGACACATTTACAATTTTGGGGTGTTAGTATGCCCTTTCACGACTACAGTAAGCATATATATAGGTATACTCGTAATTTATTCGTAAAGGCTCCGGATATTTGCATTAAATTTAGTATCTTTCTGCACCGGAGAAAGAGAAAAATTTATGCAAACGTATTTTTTTTTAATTGTACATACAGACAAAGCAAATTTGTTCATTTTCATTATTTCTTATACCCACCTTTACTTAGCTTCAGCTCTGTTTCCTCTCTTTATATTATTTATATTATTTCCTATCTTTTTCGTTCCTTTGTTCGAGTACAATTTAGTAGTTTTTCGTGTACATAACCTACAGGGTGTTAATGCAAAATTATCACACAGACAACAGAAGATAATAATAATAATAATAATAGGTAGTATATATACTTTTCAACACAGTAGCTCGTCACGGGCCTTTAAATGCACCGATTTTAGTGTCATAATGTAGTCTATTACGCACTCGTACTTTTTTTTTACTTTACCGCACTAGTGTTTTAAATAGAAAAAAAACTACGTTTCCACACTTCTCGCCAAGGAGATTGTAGTTTGTTTCATTAGTTTTTCATATAAAAACAAACCAAAGATTTTTTTACCTACCGAAGTAGAACTTTAGAAGATTTAATTATAAACATTCTTAATCATATTATTATTGATATAGGAACAAATACGAAAACTTTTACTTTATCTTTTGTAAAAAATTTCGTATTTGTTCCTCGCAAGTGTGTTGAAAAACGTCGTATGACATACGTGCGCTTTGATAATTACAGCCTCTGCTTTCTTGTATATATAGCAATATTGGCTCTGCTGTAATTTTCTACTTTCCGCACTTATATCATAATGTACTATTATAGATGCCGGTGAAGTTACAGGCACATTAGACTTAATAGCTTTATGTCTCACTGTGATAGGCGCAGTGCAGTACGTCACTTGTGACGAAATGCTTGTTATAGGCAGAGTTTGCTGCCACATACTTGTTCCTTCACAATCCTATTCAAAAGGTATAAAAAATAAATAGTGAGTGCAGTTGAAAGTGTGTGACTTTTGTTTTATGGATTCTACTGTAATGGTAAAGAAGCCACAGACCCACAGACAATACAAGCGTGTGGTATGTTCAAAAATCTTCTAACTGGCACCAAAGTAACGTTATTTAACGTCTGTGAAATAAAGTTATTAGAGGTATTTTTGTTTAAATTTAAACTACAAGTTAAGAACCAATCATCGTATGCTATCCTCACGAATATTTACATAAACCCAAAAATATTTTACAGCAATATGATACCACTGAATATACAAGACCCATACGGAAACCATTACTGCTTACGCGCAGGATATACCAAACCAACGTAACACAGCAATGCCGCGATAAATATCAAATCACACCGCAACGTTATCATTTTATCATATTTATATCATTCGCAAAGTAAATACTGATAAACTCTACAATTATCCAAAGAAATATATTTCTTATTGCATTCAAATAAGAACTCCGAGAAATTGTAATAAATAAGGTTAAACTGCAGTAGGGATGGGCAGTGTATAAAGGGTTGCGAAATATTTTTCCGTATAATTATTATGACATTGATTTTCTTCAATTACAGTAACGGTGGCTGTGACCTGATTTTTTGTCTCATTTAATTTTAAATTTGACGTTTGAACACATTCGTATCTCTTAGATCATTTAACTTTGACTTTATTTCGGACTGCATATGCTGATGATGTTAGCTGAATAAGTACAATAATTATTTGTATTATTTAGTGTGCATAGACTAACCTACACATAGATTTTGGACCCACTATTAGCAACAAGTCGTGTTTATATATAGCAGCATACAGCTGAATATGATTATCAATTTATCTTAATTTTAGTAAATATCATTGTTACTTTATCATTGCGAGAATTGAGGTTAAATTTGTAGATATATTTACAAATAAATCTATTCCACCAATATTAAATGCATATATGTAATCACTGAGACCTCTTTGTATCAACGCTGACGAGAAGAAATATTAATAATTAATTAGATATATATTTGATATCATATCTCTATGATAAAGATATTCAATAATCTTTGTTCTAATTGTAATATAACCATTATTGTTTTCAGAACTGACATATTGTTTTATGCCTTAACGCATTCAATGAATACTTCTTTTTTAAAAAATGCTAACATTTATATTAATATAATATAAATTTTTAATATGACATACCTAGCATACCATATATTGTTAAATAAGGTGTTAAAAGAATGACATGTTATAACATAGAAATAATAAAGAAAAGTTACGTATGCAAAAGAATGAAGAAATACAACAAAATAATAGCTTCTTCGTCAGATGGGTCGAAATTGCCTTATAACAATGATTTTAATACCTTGTACTTATAAATAATATACTTTTATCCGTACTTTATGTCCGTAACTTTACAACTAGTACAACACTAGTGAGGTACGGTTTCATCTGTTAAGATTAAAATGTCTAGGGGACTTGTGTGACACACAGTTTGAAACATTAAATTCTGAGTGGGCTTAGCAACTGCTGGTTCCAATTTCTGAAGCAATATTTCATTTTTATTATAAATTTTCCGTGCGTTACTATAGCTTTCTTGTGTGAAGAAGTGGAGTGATTATTCTTTTACGCTGTTTACTTTGTTCAGAGATTTGGTTGTGCGGAAGCAAAAATGATATTTTATTTTTTTATTTATTGCTAGACTTGCCTTTTGCCACTATCTCACCTGGTAAGTGTAGATGTGGTCGAAGATGTGGTTCAGACTAACCTATAATTAGGTTATCCGCGTTGCTTTACTTAGCTGTTCGGTCAAGAAAGGCTAAGCAAACTTCGCTACGAGCGCTTCAAAAAGTTCTTACTTTTAATTTAAGATAATTAAAATTCCTTATCTTTTTGGTTTTAAAGTAGGTAGTTTTGTTTGCCGGTTGTATGGTTTCTTTGAGTTCATTCGTAATTTCCATATTTTTTTTCCTGTAATGAGTGTATGTGTCACAATATGATGTCACATTCAATCGATTATATTTTTGGATATAGACAACTTATAATATTAGTCATTTCGCTTCATACCGTTGTGTAGATAAGAAATTGCAGTTAATTTTTTATCTATATTGCGTAGCTTATCGCTATTAGTAATAGCGGGTTATTCCTTTGAGATTAGTTTAACTATAAATACATATAGCTTTATATATCAATTAATATTCTTAGCGTGTTTAGTTAAATGCGGTAGTGTTTGCAGATATCGATCCCAAGGTTAGACTTGTGTCAATCAATAGGCGTAGTTAGCCTGATTAGTACTTAACTACTTATATCAATGCGTTGCCATTTATTTTCATATGTATATAATATTTTGCTGCGTACACGTGTGTTCCTTTAGATAACTTTATGCCCCAATTGATGAATTGAAAAGAGAGATCTTAAATTAGTTTGTATAAATGGTTTATGTTGTGCCTGCAAAACATTGACATCATTAAAATTAATAGAAAGATTGAAATTTCCTATACTTACTCTAACTTAACTCTTCATCTCTTCAGTTAACAAGTAACTTTTTATTTATTCATAAAGTATTCTTTATTTTACCATTAACGATTTGAATTTATCTTCACAGTATCACCGAACTACCAAAGAAACAATAAGTACCTTTACAGCAAAAAAGACAAAAAACAAGACTCAGTATAGTTAGTAGTGAAACGCAACAAGTCTTCCAAAATTAAATAATGAACTGTATACCAAAGTAATAAGTGATTTTGTGTACAGTAGTGTTAAAAAGTGTTTGTGATAGTACAAAAATGGAAATGCTACGGTTTGCATTGGTGCCGCTGTCCCTAACGATCGGCATCACTTGTGCTAATGTGAAAAAGTGAGTTTTGATACCTTCAACTAATATATAATATGATTATTATCGTATCATCATCTTCCCTTTCACCCGTCAGTACAAATTGCCTTATCGTTTGTGCAAATAATTGTTCCCCCTGTCCATACATACCTACATACATAAAATCAACACCTCTTTCCCGTAGGTGTAGGCAGAGACCACATATTTCCACTTGCTACGATTCTTACTCTCATTGGCTTCATCTACACTCATCGATCCTTTCATACATGAGTGTCGGTTTAGGGTACTCCTTGGCCTTTTTTCAGAACGTCTTCAATCTGATTTCGGAACTTTCTCCCAGGTCTTCCCCTTCCAACATTTCCGTTCACTTGTCCCACGTATACCTGTTTAGTGATTCTCATTTCATTCATTCTCTCCACGAGTCCAAACCATCTTAGCATACCTTTCTCGATTTTTGTCACTACATTCACACTACATTGTTCCCATATCACACTATTCCTTATCCTGTCACTCCGTTTGACTCCAATCATGCTTCTCAATGCTCTCATCTCCACTGCATTTATTCTACTTTCATACTTTTTCTGGCATACCCAACTTTCACTACCATACATTAGTGTCGGAAGCAACACTCCCCTATGAACAGCCAGACGAGCCTTTAAAGACACCTTCTGACTGTTCATAAACGTCTGTCTCTGTCCATCTAAACATTTTTAGTCTTCCTATTGCATTATCCGCTTTAAAGTTAAAGTCATAGTAATTTAATAAAAGGTGTCTACGACGTACTTATGAAGGTCATTTAAAATACTATATACGTTATACTCCACGTTCAACAAAGAAGTGTAATAAAGCCATTACGAAAATTACGTACAATAATCTCGTTATGAATAATTTTTGTTGATTATTGAAATCTTGTCTGTGGGGTGCCGGGGTAGAATTTCACCCCCCATCTCTACCCGTGGGTGTCGTAAGAGGTGACTAAGAAGTAACCCACCAGAAGGTGGGCAGCAGCACTTTCTGAGGAACGGATATCTCACACTGCGATCTCCAAGCCGCAAATATTGTATACTGTGTTCAGCATGGGTGGACTATCCGGGTGATACAGTATTGAAATTTTTGATCTGTGAGTTGTACTCCAACGCAAGCTTCGCTAAGGTGGTGCGTCAATTTCGCGGTTGAATGACCGCCTTGTATACATTTGATAATAGATAAATAATAATGTGTGAAAAGCGCTTATATAATGGTAAATAAAAGCGTTCGCCCCTCTTCTGTAATTTTTTTGTGTTCCGACAACGGTTAGTAGACGCGTTTATCGAAAATATCTCGAGAAATAAAAGAGAGAGAAAAATTTGAGCCCAGCTCGATCGATTCGTTTGCGTTTTGAATCCCAACCTAATTCGAAATTAAGGAGTACTAATTTCGAGGAAAGCCTTGCAGACTCACGCTGCGATCTCCAAGACTGGGGCTAATAGTAAGACAAGCATGGGGATGATAGTAATCCCCAATGTCGTGGGGGAGGCATTTGTTTATCGGTGGACGTATAACGGCTCTTGATGTGATTACTTTTATTATTGATGGACTCGGGGCTGTGGTATTTCAGGCAGTGGGTAGAGTAGTCAGATGAGTAGGTACACACTGCTTTGCTACAAATCCTGTCTCCTTATTCCTTAATTTTCCTTTGGCTTAAGATCGTATCAAGCGGAACTCCGTTTTCTCTGTTTCCGAGAAACAGGTGTGATTGTCATGTATGTATGTATTATCTTTGATTAAATTGATCCCATTGACTTAACTTTCAAGGTGGAACCATAATTTTCAGGTTCGTTCCGATACATAGTCTATTTTATATATTTGTTTATATACACCTATCCAGCTCTACGATCTTGCCTTGTTACCTACACATTTGAGCTACACTGAGAAAAATCTAAAGTCAAAAGCGCCCTAATGACGGCCAATTTATATGGTATAAGGCGAAAAACCGACCAAACGTAAATACGTACAAAAACGCCTTCCAACTAGAAGGCGTTAAACGAGGTCAGTGAAGGCGAATGTTTCTTTTCGTCTTCATTTCAGGTGTATTTTGTGGTCTTTCTTAAATATTGACTTTTCGATGAGGCTGATTAAGTCGTATGTTATAGTGATAATCACCGTATATAAACCGCCGTAAAAGTAAGGTATATTTTATGGTCAATACTGCAATTATTATCGTATAACAAGTTCAATTCTGAAAATACTTTACGGAAGGCGTTTTTGACGGTTGTGTTTATTATAAAACATGGTAGATTTTTATTGATTGGTGAAAATCATCTTAAGAGTTGTGAATTCATCTTACATAGTTCATCTTACATGTATTTCCTTAAACCTATAATACCAATGCTTCTGGTTTGCTAGATTACCGTAAAATTAAGTACTTTTAAAAATAATTTAGAAAATAGTTTTCTACGGGAATTGTTATTGGGCCTTTTAGGGATAAAATAAATGATAAATCAATAAACTGGCCAACCAGAAGTAGAATATATAATCGTACTTTATTCATGTGGTTGTAGTGAAAGGCGCGTGCCTGACAATATTCTTTTTTTTTTAAAGGAGTTATATAACGTAATTTAGTGCAACATTATAACACTCGTTTGGATGATTATATGGGTACTATGCCACAGGATGTTTTAATGTTGGCAATAATGTCCGCCTGCCTAGCGACCACCCTCAAGTAGAAAATCTATTGCCAAGCACCTATAACGTTGTGTTCCGGCACCAGTCCTTGAGAGCCAGTAATTCTAAGTTAAGCCTGTTAACACCTTCGACCACATCATCACTTACCATCAGGTGAGACTGTGGTCAAAGGCTTACCAATCAGCTAAAAAAAACGAGGAGTACAAAAGAGCCCAGGAATTGGTATAGCAAAGTTACGGAACTCTTACTTAAGAAAAGCATTCAAACCTTGCAGTTGTCAAAAGTCTTGTTTGATTCAACTCCGTACCATTTAAAGCTTAGAAATCCTTATGCATTTATTTAAATATGATTAATTTGAAAGGATTATTCCGTTCTACTAAGCCAATTATGCATTCGGGGACGAATTAATATTTATTATGTTTGGTTTGGCTGTTGAAGTTCATTCTAAGGATATTTGCATAATTCGGGGAGCATACCGAATGCCGTTAAATCCTCGCTTGACCCTTTTTTCGGGTCGTTTAGCGAACATCAAAGAATAACCGACGCGTTATTCTAATTCCGAAAATGTGTGGATGTTATTATGGTATTGGATTTTTGTTTTTAACCAATCTGTTTCCGGTAATAAATACTTATGGTATCATATTTGGCAGTATGTAGTCTGTGCGGCCGAAGCACGGACTTTACAACTGAATTAATTTAAACACTTCTTTACTGTACGTATTTACATTCTTCATTGAGTCGACAATACTTTTGTTTTGTTGTGTGCTTTTCTTCTATTTTTAATTTAAATATATATCCCCGTGGGGTGCCGGGTTAATAATAATAAGTCCTAATATTGATCCTTGCGGAACTCCCACTCACTATTTATTCTAACTTCCTGTAGCCGGTATGACAAATATGAGTTAGGATTTAGGGCTGTTCCACGAATGCCGTAGTGTGAATTTAACGGATCAGTTTGCGGTGGTCTACACCGTCAAGTTTCTTTGAAAGATCATAAAATACACCGATGCCGTCGAATAACCTATCCCAGGCATCAAGTATACCTATACGTGATATACATTTTTCACGTCGGTTGTCATGCCAATCTGTTTTTGTTAAACCAAATTTATGTTCAAAAAACATGATATTATGTTCATTAAAGTTGTTTAAGCATAACTTTATCTTATATTTTACTCAGAGCACGAAGGATGGATCTGTATCCGGTCTATAACCAATATCATCAGATTTAGAGAAACCCTGGTGTTCCCCTAATATGCAGCAACATCTTAATCACATCTAACAGGTGGCAAGCTGCTCATTTGGCGTATTGTTTCCCTTAATCTCCTTTCACGACATTGAAATGAGAATATAGAACTTATATAAGTTAAGGATAATGTTAAGGATATTCATAAAATTATATTGTTAAGCCAGAAAATTGTACAGCGTGATTGTTAAAATTAACAAGTGAACTATTAATTTACCAAAACCTTCTGTACCTTCCAGGAACGCTTACAGTAGAAGAGGTATACAAAGACAGAGACCAGTTTGCGGGCCTTGTACGCGAGGTGGCGGCACCAGACGTCGGCCGGATGGGCATCGAGATCTTGTCCTTTACGATCAAGGACGTTTACGATGACGTCCAGTACCTGGCCAGCTTGGGGAAAGCGCAGACGGCGAATGTTAAGAGGGACGCAGACGTGGGAGTCGCCCAGGCTAATAGAGACGCGGGAATTAGAGTAAGTGTCTTCTTTATTTCCTATCCTATACCATTTTCCTGCTTGCCAATACTTGGCTAGTATGGAGCTGTGGTTATACTATACATAAACATTGGGTGGGCATCGGGATCCTTTTATTTTGCATAGAAGAGGTAATACTTTCTACGTTATTTAAAGTATATAAAGACGTTAACGGTGACATCGGGTAAGTTGAAGCGCAGGTTTCGGTGGAGGCTGTGAAGAGAGACGCGGACGTAGTATTCGCTCACGTTAATACAGTTGCAAAAATATACGTAACCTTTATCTTTAGCACTGCATAGGATTGTAGTTTGCCAATATCTAGTCCGTATGGGGGAACGGGTACACCAGACGTCGCGTCGTCGCCTGTAAGATACGCACGCAAAGGATTTGCTAATAGACGAGAATTTACGAGTAAGTGACCTAAAGATTCTTAACGGAATCCTTACCGTCCGATAGGTACTTGAATATATAACATGGGAAAAGTGAAGTTCTTATTTTTTAAATATTGTTAGGTTTGTCTGCTATGCGGATTACATTACAAAATGACAAATATACGATAGGAAAAATTTAAGTCATGTGCGGGATTCGAACCCGCGTCCATCCACCCCTTGAGCCGGGGTATGCTCTAACCAATTGAGCTAAAATCTTTCCTATCGTTATTTAACCATCGTATTGGGATGGAGCGACATCTATAGTACCACTTGTTGTACTACAAACAAAACCAATTTTACAATTGGTTTTAAACTTGTAAATGATGACGCAACCTTATAATTTTAATATTGTTAGGTTTGCAATAACGCCTGCTATGTGGTTATTGCAAACCTATTAGAGTTATGACGTCATGTCATGTTAGCTCAATTGGTTAGAGCCTACCCCGGCTCAAGGGGTTGATGGACGCGGGTTCGAATCCCGCACATGACTTAAATTTTTCCTATCGTGTATCTGTGATTTTGTAATGAAGTTCTTATATTAAAAAATTACAAATATACGAGAGGAAAGCAATAAGATTACTGCCAAGCAACTCGAGCGAGTCTCAATACCATAAGAAAAAACAAAAGTGCAGCATTTTATGCGGTGGTCTGATCTAATCTGCACTTAGAGTATAATCGACATGAAGCTACACGAATGCATGATCGCTGCCGAAAATAAATCCAGATGGTATTTCGTAGTCAGAGATACTTCAGGTGTGCATGAAAGTCTTTACATGGCATTGATGAGAAAATTTCAGAGGGCACTCCAGAAACCTCTTTGAATGGGAAACCCTTACGTGTTTTATCAGTTATTCGAGTGTGCCTTTGAGCACCCTGCTTGTTTTTGAAACAGACAGTGCTGCGAGAAGAATCCAATTAACTTCTATGCACCTTATCGAACTTCATTCGATTGGGACTAAAACGTTAAAACTGTTTTCCAGGAAGCCGAGTGCGACAAGAGTGCTATGGACGTCAAGTACTCGATGGACACGAGGATTGAGGACAACTCCAGGCTGTACAAACTGCAGAAGGCGCAGTTCGACCAGGAGATCAACACTGCGGTGAGTTTACAAATATTTATTTTATTCGAAGCGCTCGTAGTGGAGCTAGCCTAGACAATCTTAACCGATTTTCGAATGTTGAGCAATGTTCGCTGTGATCATCACTTGGATGGGTGACCGCCAGTGGTATTAAGGTACTACTGAGCGTTTGCGTGCTGTGGAGAGCACGTTACTGCGAATCCACCGGAAATATGCGAGAAAGATGAGCAGAGAGCGAGGAAAAATCTACCAATTGCTTTTGAATTGTTCTTGAATAACGAAATAGGTATAACAATTTAGAAATTCAAAAAAATACTGTGATAATCGCGAATTCCTAAATCGATCATAGAATAAAAAGGACCGGAAGGATCACTCCGCAAAGGTCTTCTAATAAATAAGCGACTCTAGCTACGAAGCAATAAAGTGCACTTCAGCACGCAAAGCACGGAGTACCCAAATTTATATTCACCTATGCGTCTCTCTTTCTATCGCATAGGCTCGCATAGCTCTGATCTCTTCTGACGCGGCACGCTTTGTAGAATAATCCCGTCCGGACGGATACGATGTACCTGGAGCTTTGTATCTGAAGTGCGGAGTGAACCAGGCCTGATTCGGTATTAAACTCACCTGAAAGGGCTTTCTTTGTAATATGAAAACGTTGTTTAATTCGAAATGATTTAGTCAGGCATGATCAAAAATGTATACATTTCAGCACTAACGGACGATATATTAAGTTACAGTGATCTGCTAGTAGTTTGTTATATTTTTATATGGTTCATGGTATAATAATTATAATTTATTTGTCGTTGCAGAAAGCCGAAGCTGCATTGGCGTACGAATTGCAAGCAGCGAAGATAAAACAGAGGATTCGAAACGAAGAGATACAGATCGAGGTTGTGGAGCGTCGTAAACAAATTGAGGTAGCTAAATAAGTATTTTCTTGTCATGGTGAAACAAAGTAGAGAAGCAGTGAGGGCTCAGTGACATTGGCTATGGACTGCCGCGCAGCAGGTCCATGGTTCGAATCCCGCCTCGGGCTTGAGTTTCACCGCATGGTGGAAGGGCATTTTGCGAATGCCCGCCTGGCTAGCGACCACACTCAAGTAGAAAATCTGTCTCCAAGCACCTAACGGTGTGTTCTGGTAGCTGTCCTTGAGAGCCGTATTAACTGAGCATTGTAGATAAATAGGCTGATACTGGCAGTATTAAATGAGGATTGTAGATAAATAGGCTGACACTGGCAGTATTAACTGAGCATTGTAGATAAATAGGCTGATACTGGCAGTATTAACTGAGCATTGTAGATAAATAGGCTGATACTGGCAGTATTAACTGAGCATTGTAGATAAATAGGCTGACACTGGCAGTATTAACTGAGCATTGTAGATAAATAGGCTGATACTGGCAGTATTAACTGAGCATTGTAGATAAATAGGCTGATACTGGCAGTATTAACTGAGCATTGTAGATAAATAGGCTGACACTGGCAGTATTAACTGAGCATTGTAGATAAATAGGCTGATACTGGCAGTATTAACTGAGCATTGTAAATAAATAGGCTGTCGATATGTGTACATATCTAACGTTGTATTATGTGCTGACTTCAGGTGGAACAGCAAGAGATCATGCGTCGTGAAGAGGAGCTAATTTCCACCGTCCGCTTGCCGGCTGAGGCGGAGGCTTACCGTCTGCAGACCATTGCTGAAGGAAAACGGTAATTAATTTAATTTTATTTCATATCAACAGCCCTAACGTTAGCCCTCAAATAAAGACCAGTTCCATTAGATGAGAATTGTCGTAATCTTGGCATCTTGGGGACTGCAGTATAAGAGGACGGTATCATCTTGAAGGCACTGCTGCCCACCCTTTGAGTGCAAACCTAGCCTAGCACTCCACTGTTTTTTTTATTTATAGCTGATAGATTTGACCACTTGGCCATTTACATTATAGTTATTATTAGAAACGAGATATTTACCGTGTTTTTGATTGATTATCACGAGGAAACTGAAATCTATGCGAGTGGATGGTAGGCACTAAGAGCAGACGAACCGGTCTACCCTCTTTCTAGTACGTTTTTTCGCCAAGGCGATGCTATTATTGTCACTGTCACTCACACCACCAAATATCGAGAGCTCGAAATCAATCAAAAACACGGCAAATATCCAGTTATCAGTGTTATGATAAAACTATTAGTGGTCTAGGATGGTCAACAGAAAGATCTTCTAGTTAAGGGTGGGGGTTATGCAGATCAGCATGTGCAAAATACCACAATGCGGTGAACCTCAAGCTCTTTTGCCCCTTACGCGATAGCTTCGAGTATTTTGGCGATCAGTTAATAATGTTATGTTTATCATTAATAGTATGAAGATGTTTGACCATTGAATAAAGGCCTCCTCTAAAAGGGTGGTTGCCATAACGTCCACGCTTGGCAGTCATCTTGGATATAGCAATGTAAAATGGTGCTGCTGCCTACCTTTTGGTATATCTCCCTTCGATCGCCTTTTAGGACAACTCTCACAGGAAGATATCATCTACAATAATAATGTCCTCTGTTGGACAAAGCCTTCCATTAGGCGGGTTTGCCATAATCCCCACGATTGGCAGGCCTCTTGGGAAGATATCAGGAATATATAGGGGATAGCAAGCACGGCATCCTACGGGGCTGTATGATAATAGTAATAATCATATTTCTACACGTTACTTAAAGTTATCTGGCTTACGAATTCAATCTCAAAGACAATTTCTGCACCGCATAGTTTCGTGCTTGGTTCCAGATTTCCTGCTGTAAGGTACCTAAGTGGTAAGTAGCTAGCAAGGCGAGCTTGGGAAAAACCGCACAACCGTAAAAATGATGCCAATGTTTTGCCGTTTTCTGAAAATGACTATATTTCCCCAATTCCAGCACTCAAACAGTAGAAGCAGCTAAAGCTGACGCGGAACGTATCAAGGTGCTCGGTCTGGCTGAAGCGACGGCTATCGGTGACGTCGGTAAAGCAGACGCAGAGAGAATGCTGGCCAAAGCGAAGGTCTACAAGCAGTATGGTGACGCAGCCATCATGGCGCTGGTGCTAGAAGCTCTGCCTAAGGTAAGAACGTAAATACATACAATATGTAAAAGGTTTTAGTGTCGTCGGTAAAGCAGTTAGAATAGTCATAGAACTAAACAATGGCTTAAGAGAGGAGAAAACTGAGGACTTTTGGGTCTGTTGTCATTTCTTCTGATTTTTTGATTACGAAATGAAAATAACATTAAAATAAAAATTCAAATAACCCTTACATTAATGAACCCGAAGCCTCATCTATTTAAAACCTATTTATTGAGTCCATTTCAATGAGCCCAGAGCAGAATCAGCGAAGCAGAGAACATTTTCGAGTACGTAAAAAAAAAAAACGTAAAAGTGCGAAGTGTCTTCGAAACCCTTTTCATACAAACAAAGTTTCACCATATTTTGAATACCACGGGGTTCAAGTTCAGGGAAAATTTTGCTTAAATGTCCTTAAGCTTAATATCTGGTTCTGGTTTGCCAGTTTTCCGTAAATTCAAGTATTTTCAAAAATATTCAATTATTATTATTTTTTTTTTTTTTATGCCTGATAGGTTAGCCTTTGACCGCTATCTCACCTGATGGTTAGTGATGATGAGGTCGAAGATGTTATTCAGGCTAACCTAGAAGTACTGGCTCTCAAGGACAGCTGCCGGAACACACCGTTAGGTGCTTGGCGACAGATTTTCTACTTGAGGGTGGTAGCTAGCCAGGCGGGCATTCGCAAAATGCCCTACCACCATGCAAATGATAATAATGAATCGTTTTGTATGGAAATTCATATATATTTACATTTAGGGGTAATAATAAGCAATAAATCGAAGAACTGGAAAATTAGAACCATATATATTAGACAAAACTTGGTATATAAATTCAAATTCAAATTCATTTAATGCATGAACATAGGTACATAAAATGGTTAAGATGTAAATAAACCTTCATTGCTTCATTACATTCAACCCTATTAGGTGTGCAAAATAAATTGTATCACATATGTATGATTTTTTACTATGTTAATTGTAGTTGTTTAAAATAAATACTAAATTCACATTGCAAACACAAGAAAATTAAATGTCAGTTAAACATTTACATGCACCAAAAATTAAATGGACCTAATTAATAAATTTATGTCAATAGAATAAATTATGTAAAATTAATTAATGTTAGAGAAAAAGATTAGTAGTCATAATGTAATTTTATTTTATCATTCATAAATTCATTAATGGAATAGTATAACTTATTTAGCAAATAACATTTCGGTTTGTATTTGAACACATTTATAAAATTAATGTCCTTAAGAGTGGGTGGCAAATTGTTATAAATTTTCATAACCATTATAAAAATGCTATTACCATACAGTCGTTCGACAGGAAATATTGCGAAGCGTAGATTTATGCCTGTCACCATGTAGACTGTTATATTGACTGAGATTAGTCTTTACAAATAAAGAGGATTCGTAGATGTAAATTGAAGGGAGATAGATAGATAGATAGATAGATAACACTTTATTGTACACCAAAAGTAAGAAAAACGTGGGCTTAATATTAGCTTAAATATAATGTTGTACAATGGGCGGTCTTATCGCTTAGAAGCGATCTCTTCCAGACAACCTTTGGATGGAGAGGAGTTAACATACTTTTATTAACGGTGGTGCGATTAAATAATATAAGTAAGTCAAAATTTTCCTACTCACAAACTCATAAAATATATAAATATATTACATATAATAAAATAAATACACACACTACATATAATATATAATTACAAATATATATACTATATACATACATATATATATATAAATATATATACAATAACATAACAGACTGATGTAAACAAAACTTTACATTCTCATTTGTAATAGATAATTCAAACAAGCATTATTAATTTGATGACCGAGACAGATAATACTTTTTTATTTGATCCTTGAAGACCTTCAGTGACGGTGCTCGTCGCACTGAGACTGGCAAAGCATTCCATAAGCGAACACCCTGTACAGAGAACGAACGGTCATAGAAAGTGCTTCTATGCACAGGGATCTGCAGGATGAGATTTTCTGATGACCTAAGTGAAATGTTGTTACAGCTATGAAGGAATTCAAAACGTTCCCGTAGATAGCACGGGGCAGAGGGACTAAACAGAATAGTGTAGAGAAGAGAAAGTATGTGAGTATTCCGACGAAGTCGTATAGGGAGCCACTTGAGCTTATTACGAAATTCAGACACATGATCATATTTACGCAAACCAAATATGAATCGAATACAGAAGTTTTGCAGACGCTCAAGCTTATTCAGCTGGTCCTCCGTTAGATCTAGATAGCAGGCATCAGCGTAATCAAGAACTGGGAGCAGAAGAGACTGCGCAAGCTCTACTTTAGTGGCAGTTGGTAAAAAGTTTCGAAGTCTTCTCATGGAGCCAGCAGACGCAAATAACTTACGGCTAATAGCTTCTAGCTGAAGGTTCCAAGTAAGATATTGATCTAGGGTTAAGCCAAGATTTTTGACCGATTTGCTGTATGGGATAATGACTCCACCAAGCTCGACATTCGGAACAGTAGACCAGTCAACTTTATCAACCATGCGTTTGCTGCCAATGATCATGACTTGGGTTTTCAATGGGTTAACTTTCAAGCCATAGGCATTACTCCATTCTGCTATTCGACGTAGATTAAAATTTGTAGTTTCTATAGCACTAGCAAGCTCATTCAGTGAAGCTTGAGAGTAAATCTGGAGATCGTCAGCATACAAGTGATAGGGAGAAGTTATGTGTGTTGATAATGAATTAATAAAAATTGCAAATAAGAGAGGAGATAAGACACCACCTTGTGGCACGCCGGCTAACAAGTTGCACCACGAAGAAAACGAATCTTCGAAACGCACCCGCTGCCGACGGCCATGTAAATAACTAGAAAACCAATCAATTACTGTTGGAGATACGTTTAAAGAGCGTAGTATGGCAAGTAGAATGTCAAAGTTGATGGTGTTGAAAGCATTGCTGAAATTTAATAATGTCAGCACAGTAAGTTGGCCTCCTTCCATGCCATAACGTATATCATCTGTGATTTTTAAAAGTGCAGTAGTCGTACTATGGCCTGGCCGGAAACCAGATTGGTATGGATTAAGCAAGTTTTGCGTAGAGAGGAATTTTGAAAGCTGATCATGCACAAGACGCTCAAGAACTTTGGACAAGAATGGAAGTATGGAGATTGGACGATATTCAGAGAAGGACTTAGGATTGGATATTTTAGGAAGTGGGATAACCTGGGCTTCTTTCCACGTGGAAGGAAACACACTTTCAGATATAGAAGTATTTAAAATGTGGCAGAGTATGGGAAGAATGGTATCTAGGAGAGGAACAAGCATGTTGCGACTAATACCATCGACTCCAACAGCGTTAGATGTGATTGACAAAACACTCTTTTTAACGTCACAAGCAGAGAATTGATTAAAATTGAAAGAACTGCAGTCTGGAGTTGGAATAGTGGAAAGAAATTGCAATGTTTTAACTTTGTTCGTCTCATCAATGTGAGATGAAGAAATGAAGTGTTGATTGAGAGAATCGATATTTAAATCCTTGGGAATAGACTCTTGACGAGATTTACCAACTCCAATTGACCGTAAAAATTTCCAGATTTTGACTGGATCACCATTTTGAACTGATTTATGGATATGGCGGCGTTGAGCATCCCTAAGCACTGTATTACAACAATTTCGAGCACGAGTATATTTCGTCTTATTAATATCACTGTGACAACTTTTATATTTACTTTTTGTTACAGTTTTTTTGTGCATCAGTGTTTTAATATCATCTGAGAGCCACGGAGCAGGAAGGTGTTTGATTTTAATAGCCCGTAGAGGAGCATGCACGTCATATAGCTGAGTGATAAGCGAGTTAAAGATCTCAATTTGTTCATCTACCAAATCAGCATTTACAACAGGAGTCCAGTCAATATTCCGTGCATCTTCAAGAAATTCTTCCTGATTGATACCACTAAAGTTTCGCTGAAGAATAATTTGAGGCTTGGCTTTAGGAGGACGAATTTTATAGGAAAGAAAAATCAAATCATGATATGAGAAAGCATCAGCAGAAAACTGGCCATGCTTAGCAACATGCTGGGGCGAGGATACAAACATAAGATCAAGAAGAGAAGGTGTTGTGTTTGGGAAATGATGAGTTGCAGCTAAGGAGAGTATTTGCATGTTGCAAGAAGCAATTAAAGATTCTAGAGATGACGAACGTGAATCTTTTTTGAGAAGGCAGGTATTGAAGTCACCCATAATTATAGCGTGACTGTAAGATGGAATAAGATTTTCTAAGATCTGTTCAAAAGAGGAGAAGAAGTTAATTTTTAGGGAAGGGCTATAATAGACTCCGAGAAGTATTTTGTTATGGGAAAGAGTTACTTCAATAAATAGATGTTCACCAGCATTTGACAAGGGTGGCTGAGCTGACATACTAATAATCGAGAAAGGAATATGTGCACGAATGTAGATAGCTACACCACCGCCCGCATTGCCGGTCCGATCATTACGTATGATTCGAAAACCTGGAAGAGGATAACATACGGAAGGAAGACTGGGCTTAAGGCACGTCTCGGAGACTAATATAGCATGAATGTTTTTATTATCTAAAGATGCCAGCATATCAGGAAAGTGAGCCGGAATACTCTGGGCATTGATATGAATAACATTGAAATTTTTAGGTACATCAGAAAATTCATTTTCAAGCGTTTCAGAAAGCGAAGGGTTACTAGTAAAACTATCTGTACTACTACTGCTAGAAGAACAGGAAAAATACTCAAAACTGTCATTTGTGCTGCTACTGTTAAATATGTTTATCATTATAAATATATATACAATAAATAAAATATATACCTATATACTATGTTATAAAATATATGTATAAAAACAAAAAAAAAAAAAAACAATAAAAGTACCAAAATGTACTCTCTTAACATTCTCTCAACCCGCCGGCTGTGTTTATCTACATATTATATAAATATTACGTATTTATTTCAAAGTATGATTTACGCGTTCGAGACACTTTAAATTTAATAAGCGATGTGCAAAAACCTTGCAATACAACAATCTGAATTCATATAATAAAACATAACTGAAAAAGAAATATAAACTAATACAGATTCCGAACGCAACCCATCTAAGCTCAAAATCCAACTGTGCAACGAAACGCAACACTACTGTATCAGAAACTAAACTGTAAACGAAGTTTGTCTATAATATAAAAATACAATTGCAGTGTGAAGTTGTGAACGGACTCAACGGACATCACAGCTTATCTGAGATAGATATTGACTGACGATGGGCGTTTCACTAAACGTATGTTACTTCATTATCAAGACGAATTTAACTAAACATAAAAGGTGTCTGATACTTGAGGTATTCATTGAGAGAATAAAAAAAAAAAAAAAAAATGGTATGAATAATCTACCGTCTACTAACGAACAAGAATTCAGCAAAGAAACACAAAAGTTTTCAGGCGGTAGAATAAAAAGTATCTGTATCAGTGTGACACCAGTAAGCGTAATGTGAATAATACGTAAAAATTTAAAAAGTTAATAGGTACTGAGAGACAATAAGTATGGGAAAAGCATTTACGAACGCGAAGTAACACTATTTCCTGCTAGAACTAGCAGCCCGTCGTTTTGTGACTACAGGAACTGCAGGTTTTTTTGAAGCAGTGGTGATTGGAACTTGTTTCGCAGCAGCAGCTAGTGGCTCGCTGATCTTATCCAGCTCTGAAAAGGAAGCCACTCGACGGCGTGTTCCGTCAGACACCTGCACAAATACGGAGCCGTCTCTGGTCCAGGTTTTTGTGACGCCAAAACGCTGTCGAGCAGCCATAAACACATCATGACGCACTTTGGTTAAAAACTCCGACAACGTTACGCCAGATTTCTTCAGACAGGCTTTGGCACTCCAAATTTTGTTACGCATGGTGTAGTCACGAATCTTGACCAATATAGGGCGTGGCTTATTAGGAATAACAGCACGCCCCATTCTATGGCAACGACTAATGCTCTCAATAGAAAAGTCCGCAATTTTTAATTTATCTATTATAGTTTTTGTGACAATGCCTGCAGTGTCTTCCGTTTTTTCTGTTTCTGGCAAACCATGAAAAAGCAAGATCTTCCTTCTGCTTTGCATTTCCATGTTGTCCTGGTTGCAAGCGACAATTTCCAGCTGAGTTTGGAGTGCTTGCAGAGCAGCGAGGATGAACGTCTTGAAAGATGCAAAATCTGCTTCCAAGTTTGGTGTGGTAGCAGAAGTGGAGCTCTTGTGCAGTTCATCGCGGAAGTCATCCATTTGTTGCATAAACAGTTGCTGCATTTCAACAAGCGACTTCTTGACGTCTTCCATAGTACAGTGCAGTGAAAAGTGATATATATAAATGTGATATGTTTAGGGAAAATGCAGATAACACAAACCGGCAGGTATAGTGACCTTAACTTTAACTTAACATGAGAATTACACTTTAACAACTTGTATTTACTATTTTAAATCAAAATTAAAGTTTACTATTTTTGCAACGATGTTTCTATTTTCGCACCTACCGCCGGAAAAACCAGTCGCAAGAGAGCCGGAGAGTCAGAAGTCGCAAGGCTTTGAAATACGGTTTGCATGATTCTGTGCTCTGCAGACCGCTAATTGCTCTTACACATTTTTTCTGAGCCTTGAAAGCAGTCTCTTTCTCTGCCGAATTAAACCAGAATAGCACACCATATTTTAAGATTGAGCCAACATACGCGTGATATGCACTCAATAATGCCATTTCATTTGCCACTTTTTTGAGCATATATAGAGCGTACGAAAATTTACTTAATTTAGTGCACACGTGTTGTATGTGTGAGTTCCAGGATAAGTTTGAGTCGATAAATAATCCCAGAAACTTTGTCTTATTAGTATGAGCTATTAATTTACCACTGTGACTAATATTGATTTGGTTTAGTTGTGAATTTTTATTTATGAATGTCATGTATTTAGTCTTGTCCAAATTAATATTAAGATTATTCAAATTAAGCCAATCGATAATGTCAGAGAGGGAATTATTTATGTCCATGTCAAGATTATTAGTATTACTGGAAAAGAGTGCAGTGCTATACTAAAATATGATGAAACTACTTTTGTACGGAAAGCGCTACGTGCTAGGCGTCTAGCCTAGCCCAAACGATTTACCATTTCACTGTCGGTGAATCGGTGAAAAGAGTCGGTCACTTTATTTGAATTTATATTTTATTTTGGGTACAATGTTATATACGTGTGTGAATGAGGATGTAGTAACAAAAATCGAGTAAGGTATATTTATGTCAAATCTGAAATGTTAGAACATTTATGCGATCAAAAGTTGTTCATGAATCGTGTGTACATTTTCATCAAACATTTTTTTTAACGGAGTGACAGGATAAGGAATAGTGTGATAAGGGAACGATGTGGTGTGAATGAGGGACAAAAATCGAGTAAGGTATGTTAAGATGATTTGGACATGTGGACAGAATGAATGAAATGAGAATGACTAAACAGGTATACCTACGTGGGACAAGTGAACGGAAGTGTTGGAAAGGGAAGACCTTGGCGAACGTTCCGAAATCAGATTGAAGACGTTCTGTAAAAAGGCCAGGTCAAGAGTACCCTAAGCCGACACTTTTGGTTTGAAAGGTTTGATAAGTTTAGATGAAGCGAAAGAGATATGTAAGGATCGTAATAAGTGAAAATCTGTGTTCTCGGCCTACCCCAACGCGAAAGAGGCGTTATTTATGTGCAATGCTATATACAAATTTCATGCGGATAAGATAGATAGATAGATAACTAGTTATTGAATAATAATAATAAATTAACAATAATCTTATTACTAAAACATAACTTAAGGGTGAACTGGCCGGCCCGTTTTCCATACAAACGTCGTAGGGTGATCACTCCCTTATTTGAGGATTTAGTTCTAAAATAAAGCATAATACCGATTGATCTCGTCATTGTCTGGGCTTGTATGATGCCGAAATTTTAATAAAATAATTAACTTGAGAATTACGAGCTTCGAAATATTTTCATATAAAGTTTTCGAGGCTCATAACTTACTACATAATTATCTTTTTAAAGTTTCGGCATCATACAAGCCTAGATAATGACGATATCAATCGGTATTATGCTTAAGTCTGAACTTAAAGTCTCAAATAAGGGAGTGATCACCCTACGACGTTTGTATGGAGAAGCGACCGGCCAGTTCAACCTTAAAACCTAGTATATCAACACTATACATATGGATTGACGAAAAAAAAGATAAAACTGCTAAGTCATAATGATTTTATGTATACGAGGTTTACACTCACGATAATTAACTGACGTGGAAGAGAAATGCGTTATATTATCTGTAAATTAAGATAATTATCGCATCAGACGGTCGAACGATTATGATATAAATTGATAAAATTATTATATTTGACGTATTCGTACTGACATATGTTATTGCAGATTTGCATATATTTTTTCACATTTCATGATCATAAACAATTTCATTTTTATATATTTTATATTTTCTCTGTCGGTATGCTTTTATTAGCAAAATACTACGAACTAATAAATAATACAACACTACAGCTACTACAATGAAGCAGTGATGGCTCAGTGGCATTGGCTATGGACTGCCGTGCATGGTTCGAATCTCGCCGCGGGCTAGAGCTTCACCGCATGGTGGAAGGGCATTTTGTGAATGCCCGCCTGGCTATCGACCACCCTCTAGTAGAAAATCTGTCGCCAAGCACCTCACAGTGTGTTCCGGCAGCAGTCCTTGAGAGCCAGGAAAATTACAGGCTAATAAGACCTAACAACTGGACGTCTCAGTGTGACGGGCACAGTGCAATTCGTCGTTGACGAAATGCGTCTGTTATAGGCAGAGGTTATTCCACTTAACATCAGGTGGGCCTCGGGTTTGTTCCGTAACAATAACATAAAAAAAAATATTTCAACAACCTACAAGTCATTGCAGACTCACAAGCAGTCCAAATGCTCCAACCCACTGCCAAGTTGGTAGCGTGCCCAGCATGCTGGCAGCATTGCCCCGTTAAAATGTAATGTTTCTTTTAATTTATTTTCTTTGTATATATACACGGGACCCCATCAGTAAGCCTATACGCTGTTCTTCGTTTGGTCCATAATTCAAAGGATAGTCTTTGAAAACGTGATAGAAAAAAAATTGACTATGTGTGATTATGGCGGCCTAAGAAATGATACCTAGTAAAAACAAAAACAAGCAACTTGTTTTTTTTCATCGTTTGGTTTGAGATTTCTTAGTGACTTTTCACATTGGATGCGTTCTACGTATTGCGGTCCGGTCAAGTCGAACGCAGCCCGCACTCTATGTGAACATCATCAAAAAAAGAAAGTCTCAACCGATTTATTACTAAATATATTATTCGGGACTCACGACAACGCACATAACCACGAATTTAAATAAAAAAATTGAAAGCATCATAAGGATAACTACAGATTTAGGAAACATAACATTAATATATAACTTGTAACCACTCTCTCGCCGACTTCGAAAAAATAATGACCAAATTTAAAGCAATAGAAAAATGCCGACAAAACCATTGTCGCTTGGAGCTCACTGTCGCAAGCAGGCAGGGAATAAGATATCTAATTTTGTAATTAAATATAATTTTATATTTTTTTATAACTTTTCTTAATCAGCAATGATGGTCGAACGGTAATAGCTATGGACTGCCGCGATGTAGATCCATGGTGCGATCCCCACCGCCGGCTTGAGCTTCACCGCTTTGCGAATGCTCGCCTGGCTAGCTACCACCCTCAAGTAAACAATCGCATCGCCAAGCACCTAAGGCTGTGTTCCGACAGCTGTCCATGAGAGGCAGTAAAATTACAGACACATGAGACTTAACAACTGTATGTCTCAGTGTGACGGGCGCAGTGCAATTCACTTGTGACGAAATGCATCTGTTATAGGCAGAGGTTAGTCCACTTAACATCAAGTGGGCCTCGGGCGTGTTCCGTCACAATTACATTGTATTACGTATATATACTTGTCTATATCACTATCTTAATTGAGTTCTCCGTAAAATAACATCAAATGGTTTCTTTACAGATTGCAGCAGAAGTATCGGCACCGCTGGCGAAGACCGACGAGATCGTTCTCGTTGGAGACTCCGGTGCGACGGGAGAAGTGGCCCGTCTGGCCAGTGGCATACCGCCCGCATTGAAGACCCTCACAGGCCTCGATCTGTCGGCTGTGCTTAAGAGAATGCATCCTAGTGGCTTTGCTGGTAAGACCTATTTTTCCATAAACATACCTAGTCGTTTCTTAGATCACACGAGTATGTTAGTGATGAGTGATGACTGATTTCCCTTGTGAAACTACAGGTGGACCAGGCTTGCAGGATATGTTTAGCATTTTTGGTAGAAAAAAATATTATGTTATGAAATAAAATAATGTATACATAAATATCATTATCATTTCAACTGAAACTTAACAAAAAGGTATTGGGAGGAGAGCCAAGAGACTCATTAATGACGACCAATTAGGGGTATGTTCCATTAGTCGCTAAGAACGTTATTTTCGATAATTTTGATCACATTCTGCGTCTATGGTTGTGATCACGTGATCGTTTGTAACTGTCATCCCCGTTCCATTTTTAGATAAGAACGCTAAGAATGCCACTAGAATTTGCCACTTCTGTCACTTTTGACATTAGATGTAGCGTTTAAGGCGAAAATAACGCCAAGACCCATGTGGAAAACTTTTTGGGAGTGTGATCGTTTTTAGCGTTTTTAGCGAATCTCACGCTAATGGTACGCACCCTTGTTAGCAAGAGACTCCAAACTCTCGAGCATCGCTGCAAAAATTTTCGGAGTGTGCCACGGAACTGCATGATTTGATTCCGCCATCCCCATTCTTATGGCACTTATGGCTACTTATAGTTGTGTGAGCAATAAAAATAAAATTTTCAGTAAGATGACATCAACAGTTCCATGAAAAGATTAACGCAACCTCATGTTAGCCTTCATATTTTAGTTCCTTCATGTTTTAGGGTGATGTCGCAAAAAACTGCACCAACCTTTTTTTTTTTAATGCCTGATAGGTTAGCCTTTGACCACTATCTCACCTGATGGTAAGTGATGATGTGGTCGAAGATGTTGTACAGGCTAACCTACCACAGATATTATGTAGATGGTACAATCGACTTTTTGTATAGCTACCATATGTCATTCGCGATGAAAATGTAGTCTGAAGAATATCTGTTATTGTAAAACCGGTATACTGGTAAATCCTAGTTTTAACTTGTAATCATCGGATTTATCAACTTGAGTTTGAAGCAGTGAGCCACTGAGCCAGTGGCATTGGCTATGAACTGCCGCGCATCAGGTCCATGGTTCGAATCCCGCCCAGAGCTTGAGCTTCAACGCATGGTGGAAGGGCATTTTGCGAATGCCCGCCTGGCTAGCACCACCCTCAAGTAGAAAATCTGTCTCGAAGCACCTAACGGTGTGTTCCGGCAGCAGTCCTTGAGAGCCAGTGAAATTACAGGCAAAATGAGACTTAACAGGTATGTCTCAAGGTGATGGGTGCAGTGCAGTTCGTCACTTGTGATGAAATGCATCCGTTATAGGCAGAGGATACCGCTTAACATCAGGAGGGCCTCGCGCTTGTTCCTTCACAATAACATTAAAAAAAAAGAGTAAATGTAAGGATTTTAAAAAAGTGAGATGTTTTTAAACATGGTATTGCAATTAAATATGTATCATTACTAGTTACTTTAAATGATTTTCTTTATTCCAGAAGAGCACACTTTGGCCGCTGCGACGAGCAAGAAAAAGGAGGTGGCGGCTTTCTAGGACGCAATCAGGGAGGAAAGCGTCCTTCACAGATTGAAGTGCAGAACTTTTGATATTGTCATGTTAAACGTTGCTCGTCTGCCCTCCACTCCTGTACCAACGACTTATTATAACGCTAAATAACGAGTTAATTGAAAAAACTACTTATTGTAATTTTTTCCTACCATAAAGCTAACCTGGAGTTAAAAAAAGTCACGTTGAAAATATTTAAAATTTAATTACATAACATTTTCTAAGTCAATAGACAAGATCGAGAACTTTCTATACAAAATATTTTGGAAGAATAAAAATCGTGCAATTTTATCAATAAGTCGTTGGGAAATCGGGAACTCTTTTAACCATAGATCAATTTAAAAGTGAAGATTTAGTACTAGAACCCAAATGTGGACCTGAAATTAGGTCCATTCAACATAATAAAACATGGACCAATGTTGTCTGAAATAAACATCTTTAATATTATTATAATTTACCGTAGAAATAAAGGAGTTTTTATTAGACGAGTAGAGAACGAGTCTTGTAATAACAAAAATGGTCCGAAGTAGTTATTAGAAAGAGACGAATAGTATACAGTCAGCTAGATACGATTAAATTTGGACTGTTTTCGTTGATCTAAGCGAGCCTTCCTTTTATATTTCCCAAGAGATTATAGGTACTGAATCTTTTTTATTTGAGTTGATCTATGAGAAAAAACATTGAGGTGAAAAGTGCAGATATATATTTATAATAAAAGGTGTAATCCTTATGTAATCTGTCATATACTATAATAAATTTTATAATAGTTCCATTCTTTTCTTAGTGAAAAATAATGGAACTACTTTTAATAATGTCAATAATAATAGTTGTGTTACTAGTGTGTGTATTTATTTATATATTATCAATACAACCTTTGTACAATATGTATAAACATATATTTTTATGTATATTTAGTTATAATATATGCCATACATAGAACAATACAGATCTTGACTTTTGATGATATTTCTTGGAATCTTATTGTAAAATCTCTAGTACAGAATATACTAGAATTCGTAAAGTGATACATACTTATACATATTTTTTTAAATTTTTTTTTTTAATTTCCTTACATTCGATAAACCACAGACTTGAGTTACTTAGTTAACATAACATAATACCAATTTGAAAACATTCAAGACGTGACGTACTTAAATTTTCAATAAGACAGATACAGATGTAGTATAAGAGGTCACCCTTTATAATGGAGTTAATGTTTGTTTCGATAAACCACAGACTTGTGTTACTTTGTTAACATAACATCAATTTGAAAACATTCATAGGTGACTTACTTAAAATTGCAATAAGACAGATGTAGTATATGACGTCACTCTTTATAATGTAGTTAATGCTTGTTTCGATAAACCACAGACTTGTGTTACTTTGTTAACATAACATCAATTTGAAAACATTCATACGTGACTTACTTAAAATTGCAATAAGACAGATGTAGTATATGACGCCACTCTTTATAATGTAGTTAATGCTTGTTTCGATAAACCACAGACTTGTGTTACTTTGTTAACATAACATCAATTTTAAAACATTCATAGGTGACTTACTTAAAATTGCAATAAGACAGATGTAGTATATGACGCCACTCTTTATAATGTAGTTAATGCTTGTTTCGATAAACCACAGACTTGTGTTACTTTGTTAACATAACATCAATTTTAAAACATTCATACGTGACTTACTTAAAATTGCAATAAGACAGATGTAGTATATGACGTCACTCTTTATAATGTAGTTAATGCTTGTTTCGATAAACCACAGATTTGAGTTACTTTGTTAACTTAATACATAACATCAAGAAGAAAACATTCAAGACGGACTTACTTACATTTTCAATAAGACAGAGACAGATGTAGTATATGACGTCACTCTTTATAATGAAGTTAATATTTTTTAGAACGGGAAGGCGAAAAAGTCGTCATGGAATGTACTTATACGGTTCTAGTTTATTCTGTAATGAGTGCGTAGAAGATATAATTATATTTTTTCAATAAGAATTATCGTAGGATGTATCGTAGATTTTGTACCAGTAGAATGTTAATGTGTTCGACACTGCCTTTCGAAGTTAAGGATGTAGGATTCTTTCTTACTTATTGACGTATTATAGATTGCCGTCAGAAAACCTTTTTCAAGACATTACATCATTCAATTTACATACATTTTGGCATCAATTAATGTTCAATCAATTACATTTTTTATCACTTCGATTAAATCTTTTGTATCAATCAAAATTGTTTAAATGTCAAAAGTTGTTTGAATGTTTTCACGTGATGTAACTACGTTCTGACGTTGTCGGAATGGATGCCGATTTGCGTCCCACGGTCTGATCAAATCGAACGCAGCCCGTATCCCGTGTGTATATCATTTGTCGGCAAAGCAACAGGGCCCCAATTCTCTTAGCTATTGACCAAACGCCACACTACTGCGATGCTTCTGCGATTGAAATGCTGTTAATGTCAAATTCGGTAGTCTGCTAATTCTAGCTCCTAATCGAAGTTGTATAGCAATCGCGTCGCTATCTTGCAAAGGCTTGCAAATCTTGGCACTGAAATAATAATGAAAACTTCTATCAATCAAGCATCAGTCAAAACATAAATACAGTTGTTTTTCTTGCAAACAATACATTAAATAAATATATTTAAATCATTTAGCTATTTTTCTATCTAAAATCCACCATAATATTTTAAGCCACTGTAGCAACGCAATCGCAACAAAATAGCTTAACAGCATACCAAATATGTCAAAAACTATTGATAGCAAGCCACTGATTTGCGATCGAACCTAAATAGCGGGCAGACTACGGATACTGTCTAAACCTACAACTTTCATGCAATTAAGTTGCGTTAACGCCGTTCAATAGCTAAGAGAATCGGGCCCTTGTTCCCGTGTCATCATTGTCGGCAAAGCAACAGGTCAGCGAGTCGGCTATTGTTCAAGAGGCGATCACAGAGGGGCAAGGGAAGCATCGACCGTTTTACATTTGATTAGGTGCAGTGATGATTGGCCCGCATGCCCGTAGCCTGGCAGCCCTTTCTTTACACTGTCCGATGAGTTCCCTACTTTTCTTGTGCTCACACGGTCAGATCGTATTGACACAAAAAATATGTGTTTTTTGAAGCAGTGATGGCTCGGTAGCATTGGCTATGGACTGCCGCGCAGCAGGTCCATCGTTAGAATCCCGCCGCGGGCTTGAGCTTCACCGCATGGTGGAAGGGAATTTTGCGAATGCCCGCCTGGCGACCACCGTCAAGTAGAAAATCTGTCGCGATACCCTAACCGTGCGTTCCGGCAGCTGTCCTAGAAAGCCAGTTAAGCCTTCTAGGTTAAGCCTGTTAACACCTTCGACCACTTCATCACTTACCGTCAGGTAAGATTGTGGTCAAAGGTCTGCAATATCAGCAATAAATATATATATATATAAACTGAAAATAGTATGTTCACATGAGGTCCGGGCTGCGTTCGATTTGACCTGATTGCAGGACACAGAACTCTTGCAGTGTGACCAGTCTTTGATTGCTATGGAACTAACTTAGACTGCAACGTTAGATAAGACATATATAAATATATACCCATTATATATATCAATCAATTAATTTGGTTGCTATCACCATTTTGATGGTAATCATTTAATAAGTTGTTTATTTTGCGCCGTTGAAAACATGACGTCACCAACTCCCTAGTAATGTTCAATCACCGGTAGATAATGCTGCAAGCTGCTCTTTGCAATTTATCGATTAATTGATAACATTGATACCAGAAGTAACCAAGTTACATAATCGCAAAATATCGATTGATACCAATTTCTGTTTGCAACAATTGTACGTTACGTAAGTTACATAATTAAGACTTACAACATAATCTACTAAATTACAATTTTACATTAAATTAACCCCCTTAAAAACATGATTGGTTCTTGCACGACGTGCGATGCCAATACATCAAAATGTAGAGGAAAAAATAATTGGGTTCAGGTAAAAGAAGACTATATTGTTTCTTTTGATTTATTCTTAGTAATTTTGACGTATACAGAAACACAAATATGTATATGTTGTAACATTAATTATGTTACAACATATATACTGTTTACAACTGCATGTTACAGGGTGACGGGGGCGCAATGCAATTCGTCACTTGTGATGAAATGCACCAGTTATCGGCAGAGGTTAGTCGGCTTAACATCTCTCTGGGCTCTCCGATGGGCCTCATGCTTGTCCCGTCACATTAACATAAAAAAATGTGCAAAGTAAATTTAAGGGAATATTTTTGACGGCAAACTATAATATGTGCTGGAGTTTATAACGATTTATAAAAAAAAAAAATATAAATTCAATTCGTCAATAACATGAATACCGAATTCGTGATTCTTAATCGTAGCTGTTTTTATAAACAATAAAAAAACAATGTTTAGCAACCATGATATATTTAAGTTTTGCTGCAAGCATTTCTGTCTGAAGATGAATGGATATTTTGCCATGAAAAATGCAAAATCTATGAGAAATGTAAACTAAAGTTGCATGCCATTTAATTTTAGATGCTTTCTTATCATAAGTACTGTAAAAGAACAAATAATCTTGACATTATATAACATATAAGTTTACCTTTAAAACGATGAATAAAGCTAGAATAACTAGATAGTTCGAATATTTATCTATATCTGTGAAAAGCACAAAAATGTGAAGTATTTTTTTGCCATGATTTAAAAGTTTATTTTATGTTGTCTTTTTGTTGTTTGTTTTCTAGAAGTCAGTACGCAGATGTCTATATAAAAACACATTTTTAAAGTTATTTTAAAAGACATATCTTATAGTTAAAGTTTGAAGGTATTAATTAACTATCCCACCTTAATAGATGAACTGTAGAACAGTATATAATATGTTTTATTAAGATCTTATATAAATCTGCGTTACTTGAAGCATAGGAAAATTATTTAAAAGCATTGTATAATTTTGTCAGCCGGAAAGAAAGACGACATATCTAAAGAGCGTAAAGCACACGCTTTACGCTCTTTAGATATGTCGATAAATTGTTTATCAATAATTTTGATCTTTTATGTGTTATAATAGGTGCGTGTGTCATAAATGTCATAATTCATAATTAACAATGTACGAGTATACAGATAATTATTGTTTTTGAATAAAATGTGTGTAATTTTGCAATAAAAAAAAAATTGTTTCATTGAAGGTTTTTTTTTATGTTATGGTGACGGAACTGGCCCGAGGCTCACCTGATGTTAAATGGACTAACCTCTGCATAACAGATGCATTTCGACAACTCGAATTACACTGTGCCCGTCACACTGAGACGTACAGTTGTTAGGTATCATGTGCCTGTAATTTTACTGCATCCAAAAACTGCTGCCGGTATACACTGTTAGGTGCTTGGTGTCAGATTTTCTACTTGTGGGTGGACGCTAGCCAGGCGGGCATTTGCAAAATGCACTTCCACCATGCGGTGAAGCTCAAGCCCGCGGCGGGATTCGAACGATGGACCTGCTGCACGGCAGTCCATAGCCAATGCCACTGAGCCATCACTGCTTTAAAACCTAACCTTACCTTTTTTAAGTCTTAATGGGGTAGGCAGACTTCAGCAGTGGACGAAGGGCAAAATGGAATCCTATTAACGAGACTCGGCTGTCGTTTGTCCTTTTATATATCTATCAGTTCGTCCGTACGACCGTACGTCACGGGTCTCGTGCTCGTAAACTAATGAGTTACTAACTTACTACACTGTTAGGGGGACTGGAACACAGGAAGATAAAAAATACCACTGGTACACCCAGTTACACTGGGGTAGACCACGGAATAAAATTTGGGTCCTAGTACAGCTAGGTGCACCATGGGGTGCCGGGCTAGAATGTCACCCCCATTTTTTCTAAATAGTGAAAAAAAAGTATCCACAAATGTACAAAAAGTTTCGAGTAGTTTTTTTCAGGCATTAGAACTGAGGGTCATAGATGGTCATTCTTCTTCTCTTCTCAGTCGTTACGCTCTTGACAGAGCGGTCGTGGTCGTCATGTAGTTGTAGTGGGGGCAGATGTAATGCGCCTCACAATGTCACGCCATCGCCTTCTATTCGCGGTCATCCTGGTGCACTCATGCAAGGGACCGCCCACCGCAGATTTAATTTGGTCAGTTCATCGCATGGGTGACCTCCCGCGCGGTCTAGTGCCCTCTACCTTGCCTTGAACGACAAAACGCTCAATGGACTCGCCTCAAAACATGCCCAAAGAATGCGAGGAACCGCGATTGCACTATAGCTGAAAGACGCTGCTTAATGCCGAGTTCTTAAGGTATCAAGACGTTTGTGCGAAACTCGGTCCACGACACTCCAAGCATTCTTCTCCAGCACCACATCTCAAGAGCATCTATTTTCTTTCTTTCGATCTCTCGCAGGGTCCACGTCTCTGCAGCGTAAAGAAATATGGGGAAAATAAGATTTCGCACTAGTCGGATCTTTGTGGCTTTGGTGATATTTCTGTCCCTCAATATTTTCCTCATCTTGTCCATTGAGGTCCTGGTTATCGCCATACGTCGTTTGACCTCGTCGATGCATCCGCCGTTATTCGAGATTAAAGTTCCTAGATAAACGTAAGAGTGGACAACTTCGCAGTTCGCAATCTTAGTCACTTCAGGCGAGTTATAGTTAGCGCGGTCCACAATCATCACCTTGGTTTTGTTGCGATTAATCTTCAATCCAAACTCGAGGCTCACTCGCTCCATTTTCAAAAGTAGTTCCTCCATATAGCGTTCACCAGTCGCAAACAGAGTAGTATCATCCGCGTAGCGTAGGTTCGCTATCTTATAACCGCCAACTTTTACACCATCTGTCCAATCTTCCAGGGTGATACGCATTATAAGCTCGGTGTATGCGTTAAATAAGAGCGGTGATATTATGCATCCCTGGCGAACACCAGAACTAGGATGAAAGTCACTCGACAGAATGTCATCTGTTCGTACAGAAGCTGTGCCATTTTCATAAAGTTGCCTTAAAAGGTGTACGTGATGTTTTGGCGTGCCCATATCCAGTAGCGTCCTCCACAATACTGGCCATTTTACTGAGTAAAATGCTTTGGAAAAATCTATAAAGCAAATAAAGGTCGGCTTGTTGAATTCACGAGCTTTCTCAATTATCTGGCGTACGATAAAGATCTGTTCCCGAGTGCCCTTTCCTTTTACAAATCCGGCTTGCTCCGGTGCAATCTCCTTCGACAGGTAAGCCTTCAGTCGCTCACTAAGAATATCTAACAATATTTTGCTAGCATGTGATATTAGAGCAATGAGGCGATAGTTGTTACATTTCTTTGTGGAAACCTTTTTATGTAAAGGAGTGAAAACTGTGTGAGTCCACTCGGATGGCCATACCCCTGTTTGCCACACTCTACAACAAATAGCGTGAAAGATGTGGTCACCGCAATCTCCTAGAGCTCTAATAGTCTCAATGGGGATGGCGTCTCTTCCCGTAGCCTTTCTATTTTTAAGATGTTGTATGGCTGCTCTTACTTCCGACAGGAGGATTTCAGGCTCCTCGTTTCTTCATTTTTCAGGTTCTTCGTTTTTCGGGACCGTGCTTGAAAAAAGGCTTGACTGAGAATCCTGGAACAGTGATTGACAATAACTCTTCCATGTTTTAGAGATTTGGTCCAGTTCTGTCACCACTTCGTTATTGTTGTTCTCTATAGCCCAGGTTTTGGAAGGTAGAGATCTAGTGATGAGACGAATTTTGTTGTATAAGTCTCTGGACTCATATTTCCCGGCATGTGTTTCGACCTCTTCACATATGTTGCAAAGGTATGAGTTGTAGTCTCGTCTGCAATTTGCCTGGATTTGTGCAGAGAGTTTATTGAGCACTCTAACGTCTACACCTTTGGCTTTTTTAAAACGTCTCTCTTCGACCAGAGCAAGGGTACCGACCGTCATCCAGTGTTGGTGCTTGTGCCTTTCAGTTGGAGGTTTTGATTCTGCGACTGCATGTAAGATAAGCTGTTTTGCGTTGTTCCATAACGATTCCGGTGTTGCTTCATCTTGGTTTATATTAGCCCATTCTGCCCAGTGTTGTTCGATGGCCTCATTGAATCTTGAATTATCTTTGACTTCGATCCTCCTTTGTATGTTCAGAGATCGAGCAGCTGATAGCTTCAGTTTTAACTTTGTGATCAGGAGTTCGTGATCTGATCCACAATCGGCGCCAGGTATGGGAATTGAGGATGGATGATCGCCAGCGTGACCGGATCAGGATGTAGTCGATCTGGTTGCGGTATTCACCTCCTGGTGATGTCCAGGTATACAGTCTTCTTGGATGATGTTGAAATAGACTGTTAGTAATCACCAAGCCATTTTCGTTTGCGAATTGAATCAATCGCTCCCCTCTTTCATTGCGTGTGCCAAGACCAAAGTTCCCCACACAGGTGCTAAATTGACTGGAATTATCTCCAATCTTGGAATTGAAATCTCCCATGATTATAAGTAGCTCTCTGTTGGGCATTTTTGTTATAGTTTTTTCCAAATCTGAGTAGAAGCTCTCTATAGTGTCTAGATCAGCAGAACTGGTAGTGGCATAGACCCGGATGAGGTTTAGTTTTACAGGTGATGATTTTAGCTTTATGCTTATAATACGGTCACTAAGTGGCTCGTAACCCAACACTGATTTTCTAAAATGTTTTGGGATAACAAATGCTACTCCATTGTGGCTGTTGTCAAAATTTCCAGAAAAGTAGATGGCATTGGTGTCTGTAAGAAAATGTCAATTTTTCCTCCAGTGGGTTTCGCTCAGTCCGCACATATACTTAAACCACAGCGGGTTATCTCTCGTTCTAAGGTGTCCAATTTTCCCGTCTCCAGTAAGCCACGTACGTTCCATGGTATGAGTTTTTCTAAGTTTAACAAGATTTCCAGTAACATAGTTTCCATGTGAAGCCTGGTCTACTCCCACATGACACAGATGGTCATAGAGGGGATCATATTAATTGGCCGTAACTTTACCAATTCGCGTTTTACAATTTTTTAGACATCCACCCAGTTTTTACTATTTCTTACTAAATATATCTTTTACGTCGCATGAATATGAGAAACTGATCTCTCAGTTCAGATGCACATATTGCTACCTGTGGGTGTCTTAAGAGGCGACTAAAGGTTAAATTACATGAAAGCGGATAGCAGCGCCTTCTCAGGAACTAATATCTTAAACTGCGATGCCAAGACGCCTGCCAAACGTGGGGATTATGACAAACCCCTTTAATGGGGGAGGCTATGTTCAGCAGCGGACAATCTGGCTGATATAGTACAGTACAACTAGTCAACTATGTAGGTGGACCATAGATAGAGACTGTCCGTACTGGCCGGTCTCTTCTCCATAAAGTCGAAGTATCACTCCTTTATTTGAGATTTTAGGTCCAGAACTAGACAACGATTAGAATTATAGGTACATGACATTTTACAAAATTACAAATTTACGAGAGAAAAAATTATTGTCATGTGCGGGATTCGAACCCGCGTCCATCCACCCCTTTAGCCGGGGTATGCTGTAACCAATTGAGCTTACATGACACAATGACTCATAACTCTAATTTCTGCTCTCGTTCTTCAACCATCGTATAGGGATCCATCCCGATACATACCGCATACATGAAATTTTTTCGACGATGATAACACTAAAATTAATTGTTTGTTCAATTATTTTTAAAGTTACAAGCCTAGGTAATGAACAGATAATTTGACATCATACTTCCTTCTGGACTTAAACCTCAAATAAGGGAGGGATCGCTCATCGTCGCGTTTGTGTAGAAGTGACCGTCTATATAGTGGAACGCTTGGTTTATGGCGATAAATTCAACGTTGTATATCTATTTTTTGATTTTGTAATTTTGTTGCTAGGTTGCACTTTTACATTTTAATGCGGTATACGAAGATTTTAAGCGCTTAATTTACTATCATAGGAAATATCTACAAGTTGTTTAATAATTGATAAAAATAGAATAATCTGTTCTCTTTTCAGTTAATGTACCAGATTTACAAACATAACATTAATTATTTTGTAGTGACCAATCTCCCGCACCTTGTTTTACGAATTAAAGTACACATAGCCAACTTCAGAGTTCTATCTCTTGTATAAATATTCATCAAATTAACTAAAAAAAAAACTGTGCATCAGGCATATAATCCTGTTGACACATAGTGTACTAGAATATCGATAATTAATCGTCATTGTAGAAAAAAAAAATAAAGATCTTGCGCCAATTTCCACGAATTATATCAGCAGTTTACCACGATATATTGCGTTTAATAAAGTGTAATTCCAAACAGATATTATATGAAAAGAAAGTACATTCTTTTATTAATCTGATCTTCAAAAAATTGTGATATTAACTCTGTTTTGTTAGACAAGAAAAAATATATAACCTAACTCGAAATGCTTATAAATTGAAATGTACAAGCGCGAGGCGATCAGTACCGCGCGAGCGCCCATCGAGGTAGGACCTGTGTTCGTTTTGCCTTGCTCTGACGTTTCGTACGCGGAACGCTTAGACGCAAGTTTATAGTGCGACCACAGAGTTTTGATCATGTCTTTATTTTTTTAAGTAACAAACTATACTTTTTATTTGTTGTCCATAATATAAGTATTGTTGTCTTGTTAAGTAACTACATCTTTAGTTTCTGTTCATCCATTGTGTTAAAAAAAGGAAACGTCACAATTATGCAGCCTTATACAGCGTTATTGGAAAAATGCTAACAACCTCAGAGGGTTGACTTCTTCTTTTTGGTCTGCTAGTTTTTATATTATTCTAGTTTAAATTAGTAACTCACTATAACTTTTGTTTTAGGAGGATAAGATGGCAGGCGAATAATTGATTTCCAATATTTTTGGATTCAGTTTATGTCTATAAGTGAACACAGCGATAACTTCAGTTGGAAATTAAACTATCTTCCTCATTTGTACAAACCGGGATACCAGTTAGCGGTCGATAGTCGTATTTACAAATTTACCATAAAATCTGCGTAAGTCCGACTTTCATAATCCAAATGGTTTTCAAAAGGATGCATCCTTGCCCATACAAGAAAAAATGCATATTTTTCTGAGATAATAGAAGTATTTTGAATATTTTGATGAAATCTGAAACCAGCACAAATTACATTTTGGCACCAAAATATTACGTCATTTCATATAAATCTCGTAACTACATCAACAGTTATAAACCTAGAAAACCGCAATTTTGCATATGTATAAGTCATTTTTCACTCGATACATTTTGCAACGCAAACACTTACCGATGCAAATTTGCGTATTAAATAATCTCGTAACTAATTTTAAACTTCTAAACCAAAAAATCTGAAATAATAGAGGTGTATAAATTACATGTAAATAATAATATCAAAGAAGGACCAAAGCCGTAGGTGGTATAGTTTTTCAGAAAAAAATATTGCTCTCCAATACAGTTTTCCCGCCAAAGTTCTTAAAACAATTGGGTTGTTTTAATCTAGTTACTTTAAAATATTTGGCGTAAAAATCTGTAACAATTCATGGCTAAAGAACAATAGTAAATTATCATATCATATCATATTTTTAATGAATAAAGTACCTACATTGATTAGTTTTAAGAATTGTAACATTATATTAAAAGAAGAATCGAAGTTTTAGGTGAGTTAGTTACAAAAAAATAAAAACAGCAATTTAATTACTATTTCCCACCATTTTTGTCGTGTGTTCAAACCCCATTTCCAGTATTTTTTTTATAAAAAGGTGTATTATCATTTATTTTCCATAGATGAAATAGTGAGCATAAGAGTATATAGTGAGGATTGCATTAGTATCAAGAAGTATATACGTTGATTATAGATTGCATCAAAGATATTCGATTTAAAAACAAAAAACCTCAAAATCTGTAAATATATATTTACATTTCGCTGTTTGGTCTACTCAAACTAAATGGATGAAAAATGTTTTTTTAATGGTATAGGTGATATATTGTAGTATGGGAATATGAGGGTGACATGTTTAAGTAATGGAAAACCAAAAACGTCATGGGACGTTTGTGGTTGGTACTAAGTTGTTTTCCGGATGCACAGAAAAATAAACCTCAATCCTATGCATGGTCATTATGGCAGACAGTGTTAACGACTGGATATAGATACTGAAGAGTGTGAACGAGGAAAGTAGCAATTTTTGGAAAATGTAAAGAAAAGAGCTTTTAGTCCGCAGCTTTTAATTAATCCCGTTACGTCAAATATTTATATAAATTTAAGCTGTATATTTTTTTTATTATTTAAGTTTATTGTTACAATAAATGATTCAAACATATCTATTTTTTATTCATCAAAGATGAAATGTAAATATACGATTCACGATGTAGGTTGACTATTTAACCCATTGATATCTGCGATAATGATAACAATAGAATTTCATTCATAAATATGTACATGCCTACTTCTTTTCTATAACATTAGCAAGTAATCGACAAGAAATTGATTATTTACTCATGCCAATCACACAATTTTTAAATTCGCAACTTACATTTCTTTATTAATGAGTGCTAGTATCAAAATATTTTACTCACAGTCACGCTATTCCGTCGTCACTTCTTTCGCTTGTGTAAGCGATGCGCTGGCATTTACCTAAACTTCAGTAGCGTGATTTTGTGAAATGGCTCTTAATCATATAAGACCAGATTAGGAGAAGATTTATTACAAAAATTAATATATTACGCATTTAATTGATTACATTTGTTACGCGTTGTCCATTTTTAATATTTTTATGTTTGTAGAGGCTAATTATGGAAATGTGTATGTATATAATGACTTTTTAAGGTAATACAAGCGCTATTATAGTACGAAACACGTGAAGACCATGATCATCAAATCCAGCTGCAAGCGCGATAACACTGATAAAATTTTGGACTTCCCGCTATATACGATAGTAGAGTACCTACCTACACATATTCTGTGAACATTTTAATCGGCAATCTATTACGGTTCCAAAGATTTCAAGTTCGGAAAACGGACAGAAAGACAACTGAGGGTGTTTTTAGTACACCATGAGCAGGAGTCCGTCCCATATGGCGCGGCGATGGATAACATAAAGAATTACAGCAAACAGCTATATCTACTGCGGGTTCGATTATCTATCCGTCTGCAAAAATATGTCGGTTGAACGAATTTTTGAATGCTGTGGCATAGAAATACCTGCTCTCAATTTAATTATTGTATGTGTGTACCGTACCCCGACCAGTGATATTAATAGATTCTTCAACAAATTAGAAATATTGTTACATAATTTGTTTCTTAAACACTCAAAAAAAATTATAGTAGCGGGTGACCTAAATATTGACATTCTCAAAAATAGTGCACCAACATCTCGTTTGAAAGATCTCTTATTAAATTATAATCTTAAATTACATATTCAGGGACCAACACGTCAGATGAGCTGTATTGACCATATAATAAGCAATATACAGGATGCTATAGAGGAAACCCATCAGCTTTGTCTTTCAGACCATAACACAGGTCAGTCGCTGTGTTTCCCGGTTGATAAAAAACCTAATAAATTAAAACACTGGTACATAGAGAAAAGAAACTATAGTAGAGATAACATAGAAAAGTTTAAAGCTCACTTATCATCTTTGACGTGGACTGATGTTCTAGAGCAACCTGACATCAATAGGGCGTTTGACAATTTTCATGATTTTTTTTGCTTATTATATAATTTATGTTTCCCAATAGAAAAGGTTAAAATATGCCCCGATAAGTCATCTGCCAATTGGATATCGAAAGGTATCAAACAATCTGCTATACGAAAGAGAGAACTAAGATTTTATTATTATAAATACAAAACACCCAGCGCCAAAACAAAATTTAAAAAATATAGTTGTATATTACGAAAATGCATTATTTTATCAAAAAAAAACAGGAATCAAAAATACTTATCTGTAGCAAAAAACAAATGTAGGGCCACGTGGCATATTATACAAGATAAAGTAGAACAAACACAGTCTTGTGATAGTATTGAATCCATTGTCTATGAAGGTCGTAAATTGACCACCACATCAGATATAGCGGAAGCGTTTAATAAATTTTTCATAGGATTAAATAATAAAAGTTCTCCAACATATGGAAACAATATTTGTGACTTTAACTCTATAGAAAATACTTGCTCTAGTATCTTTCTACGGCCATTAAGTGAAGATGAAGTAGTCAAAATTATACTATCACTAAATAATACAAAATCAGTGGGTTTTGATGGAATATCTACACATATTTTAAAGGAATGTACCACTGGACTAATGTCTATTCTTAGGTATCTCATAAATTTCTCTCTCGAAGAAGGCGTTTTTCCAGAGAGATTAAAACTCTCTGTTGTCAAACCTATACATAAAAAAGACATTAAAACTGCCATAAATAATTATCGGCCAATAACTCTTATCCCTCATATTTGCGAAGCTTTTTGAGAAGGCTATGCATTATCGTATAAGTGAATTTATAAATAAATGTAGGATTATAAAAGAGGAACAAAATGGCTTTCAGAAAAAAAAATCCACAACACTAGCTACATTTAATCTTATGCGAGTTATTACTGAAAACATTGATAAACGCATTCCCGTCTGCGTAGTGTTTTTTGATATGAGCAGGGCGTTTGATTTTGTAGATCACGATATACTTATTAAAAAATGCGAACGGTACGGGATACGAGGTCCAGCTTCACGGTGGCTCTCGAGCTATCTTGGGGGACGAACACAATATGTAGAGCTAAAAAATATTGATGACAATCTTATTTATACCACTTACCAATCAAGTTCACTATGCAACAAGTACGGAGTACCCCAAGGGAGTATCCTTGGGCCATTACTTTTTCTGCTCTATATAAATGATTTGCCTAACGTCACAGAGCATAAATGTGTCCTATTTGCCGATGATATTTCGATTGTTATAGCGAACGATAAAAACGATAATAATACTGACTATGAAAATACAATTAATCTGGAAATTAACTCTATAATTAATTGGCTGGAACGTAATAATTTAAATGCAAATTTTTCTAAGACTAAATTCATACAATTTTGTAATTATAATAATAAAAATAATTTATCTCTTAATCTGACATGCCAAAATGAGAAAATTGAACAAGTTGACATCATAAAATTTTTAGGGTTAATGCTAGACGCACAGTGTAACTGGAAGGCACATATAGATTACGTATGTAATAAAATTAACCGTTTTGTTTTTGCTCTTAGAAGGCTTAGGAGATTATCAAATCAAAAAACTGCCCTCACTGCCTATCACGGGTTTGTAGCATCAGTATTGAGATATGGTCTCATTTTGTGGGGTAATTGCACAGATATTAATAAGGTTTTTATTGCTCAAAAAAAATGTATCCGAGCTGTATGTAATGTTGGGCCACTGAGCTCATGTAAACCTCTATTCAAGAGACTGAATTTATTATCACTACCGGGCATGTATATCTTCCAAGTGTGTACTTTTGTAAAAGAGCATGAGGTTTTGTATAACTTCTTTAAAGATAAGCTCAATTCTAGGATAAAAAAAAGAGATCCTACTCTTATTATTATGCCTGTTAACAAATCTGCCTTATTTTCAAGAAATAGTCATATAATGTCAATGAGAATATTTAATAAAATACCCAGAGACATACGACAATTGACACTAAGACAATTTAAATTTAAACTTTTCCAGTGGCTTCATGACAAAAATTTCTACAATGTATCTGAACTACTAAACAAACAATGGACATGTTAAAATATCTAATTATATAATGTAATAACATAATGCTTATTTTAATTGTAATTTAATTTTCTATTCTACCGAACATTTTATTTTGAAAAATGTGTTCGGTTAATGTATTGTAATTGTATTATGACATAAGACATGCTAAATATCTAATTATATAATGTAATGACATAATGCTTATTTTAATTGTAATTTAATTTTCTATTCTACCGAACATTTTATTTTAAAAAATGTGTTTGGTTAATGTATTGTAATTATATTATTATATTTTGTATGCTCAACTAATTAATTTGGTAATTTTAATTTTGCATGTCAGATTTCTGACTAAATATGTGAAACTACTCATTATTATGACTTGTACAACAACTTATAACACCATATTTTACGCAATAAATCTCATTTCATTTCATTTCATTTCATTTCATTTCATTTCATTTCATTTCATTTCATTTCATTTCATTTCATTTCATTTCATTTCATTTCATTTCATTTCATTTCATTTCATTTCATTTCATTTCATTTCATTTCATTTCATTTCATTTCATTTCATTTCATTTCATTTCATTTCATTTCATTTCATTTCATTTCATTTCATTTCATTTCATTTCATTTCATTTCATTTCATTTCATTTCATTTCATTTCATTTCATTTCATTTCATTTCATTTCATTTCATTTCATTTCATTTCATTTCATTTCATTTCATTTCATTTCATTTCATTTCATTTCATTTCATTTCATTTCATTTCATTTCATTTCATTTCATTTCATTTCATTTCATTTCATTTCATTTCATTTCATTTCATTTCATTTCATTTCATTTCATTTCATTTCATTTCATTTCATTTCATTTCATTTCATTTCATTTCATTTCATTTCATTTCATTTCATTTCATTTCATTTCATTTCATTTCATTTCATTTCATTTCATTTCATTTCATTTCATTTCATTTCATTTCATTTCATTTCATTTCATTTCATTTCATTTCATTTCATTTCATTTCATTTCATTTCATTTCATTTCATTTCATTTCATTTCATTTCATTTCATTTCATTTCATTTCATTTCATTTCATTTCATTTCATTTCATTTCATTTCATTTCATTTCATTTCATTTCATTTCATTTCATTTCATTTCATTTCATTTCATTTCATTTCATTTCATTTCATTTCATTTCATTTCATTTCATTTCATTTCATTTCATTTCATTTCATTTCATTTCATTTCATTTCATTTCATTTCATTTCATTTCATTTCATTTCATTTCATTTCATTTCATTTCATTTCATTTCATTTCATTTCATTTCATTTCATTTCATTTCATTTCATTTCATTTCATTTCATTTCATTTCATTTCATTTCATTTCATTTCATTTCATTTCATTTCATTTCATTTCATTTCATTTCATTTCATTTCATTTCATTTCATTTCATTTCATTTCATTTCATTTCATTTCATTTCATTTCATTTCATTTCATTTCATTTCATTTCATTTCATTTCATTTCATTTCATTTCATTTCATTTCATTTCATTTCATTTCATTTCATTTCATTTCATTTCATTTCATTTCATTTCATTTCATTTCATTTCATTTCATTTCATTTCATTTCATTTCATTTCATTTCATTTCATTTCATTTCATTTCATTTCATTTCATTTCATTTCATTTCATTTCATTTCATTTCATTTCATTTCATTTCATTTCATTTCATTTCATTTCATTTCATTTCATTTCATTTCATTTCATTTCATTTCATTTCATTTCATTTCATTTCATTTCATTTCATTTCATTTCATTTCATTTCATTTCATTTCATTTCATTTCATTTCATTTCATTTCATTTCATTTCATTTCATTTCATTTCATTTCATTTCATTTCATTTCATTTCATTTCATTTCATTTCATTTCATTTCATTTCATTTCATTTCATTTCATTTCATTTCATTTCATTTCATTTCATTTCATTTCATTTCATTTCATTTCATTTCATTTCATTTCATTTCATTTCATTTCATTTCATTTCATTTCATTTCATTTCATTTCATTTCATTTCATTTCATTTCATTTCATTTCATTTCATTTCATTTCATTTCATTTCATTTCATTTCATTTCATTTCATTTCATTTCATTTCATTTCATTTCATTTCATTTCATTTCATTTCATTTCATTTCATTTCATTTCATTTCATTTCATTTCATTTCATTTCATTTCATTTCATTTCATTTCATTTCATTTCATTTCATTTCATTTCATTTCATTTCATTTCATTTCATTTCATTTCATTTCATTTCATTTCATTTCATTTCATTTCATTTCATTTCATTTCATTTCATTTCATTTCATTTCATTTCATTTCATTTCATTTCATTTCATTTCATTTCATTTCATTTCATTTCATTTCATTTCATTTCATTTCATTTCATTTCATTTCATTTCATTTCATTTCATTTCATTTCATTTCATTTCATTTCATTTCATTTCATTTCATTTCATTTCATTTCATTTCATTTCATTTCATTTCATTTCATTTCATTTCATTTCATTTCATTTCATTTCATTTCATTTCATTTCATTTCATTTCATTTCATTTCATTTCATTTCATTTCATTTCATTTCATTTCATTTCATTTCATTTCATTTCATTTCATTTCATTTCATTTCATTTCATTTCATTTCATTTCATTTCATTTCATTTCATTTCATTTCATTTCATTTCATTTCATTTCATTTCATTTCATTTCATTTCATTTCATTTCATTTCATTTCATTTCATTTCATTTCATTTCATTTCATTTCATTTCATTTCATTTCATTTCATTTCATTTCATTTCATTTCATTTCATTTCATTTCATTTCATTTCATTTCATTTCATTTCATTTCATTTCATTTCATATCTAGAATAGAATTATAGCTAAAAAATTATTTTTTTAATTTGGTAATAGCTTAGTTTGCGATAGTGCATGAAATGTTATACAGGGTTATTGGTATATAATATGGTAACAACCTCTTAGGGTTGGCTTCTGCTAGTCCTAAGAAACATTTAGAGTAGTATTTTGTATAAAAAAAAATTATTTTCCTTTTTTCTTTTGTTTTTTTTTTATTTCTTTTTGACTGAATAAGCACGAGGACCACCTGATGTCAAAAGTCTTTCTGTAATGTATAGTTTCATATTTTTTATTACTTTGCTCGATGTAAATATTTAACTCTATTCACAGGGACCACGGCGCGGTCCAGTGTTGTCGTGGTGGGCGGTCTTGGCTCGGAGTAGGCATTCAAACACAAAAAAAAATACAAAAACATTTAATTTTCCTTTTTTTCTAAACAAAAAAACCATCTCAAAATGATTGTTATGACTAACAGAAGTCAAACGTAAGAGGTTGTTAGCATTTTACACTAATAAACCTTAGTATACTAGTGTAATGTATATTAAAAAATATCCTTTACACTACCAGTGGTGCAAGCTGGTGGTGTTAAGGGTACGTAAGGCTCCTCGTTAGGTCTGCTTTGTTATTTTTATGCCATTTTATTTCTGATACTGTAATGTAAGCTGTTGGTGGTTATCAATGTGATGATGTAATGGTAGTTAGTATTACATATAAATTTGTTATCAGACAAAGTTATGGCCCACTACGTGGCCCTATCACATGACTTACCTATTTATCAACCGTTTTTCATCGTAAATATTGATAACGATACGTAGGTACATCTATATAATTATTATGTTTTATAGCTGTTAGGTTAGCCAGTGACTTTTCCATTAAGTGCTGTCAGAAATGATGTTTTTTTTAATTTTTTATGATATGTTGACGGATCAAGCACGAGGCATCCTGACATTAGGTGGACTGACCTTTGCCTATAACAGATGCATTTCGTTACAAGTCACGAATTGCACTGCGCCCGTCAACTTGAGACATAGTTGTTAAGTCTCATGTGCCTGTAATTTCACTGGATCTCAAGGACTGGTGCTGAAGCACACCATTAGGTTCTACTTGAGGTCGGTCGCTAACCAGGCGGGCATTCGCAAAATGCCCTTCCACCATGCGGTGAAGTATGTTCATTCAGAAACGATTCAATTACCTTACCCCAACGAATAATTCAATCATCAAAACATTTTTTAAATGCTTTCCCGGAATTGAGTTCAATTCTCGCCTCGAATTCTACTTCATGCCTTTTACCGAATGAAAATGGGTCCTCGGGGCACCCGGGGCGTTTTTATTTGAGGCAATTTGAGTGAGTGTAGAAAAAAGAAAAAACTCGGCTGGAGCCATTTATGGCGAATAAGGTGCTCGATGGTATTTGTTGAGTTTATGGTCAAAAAATTGTTCACAATGATGACCTTGTGTGAAGGTGCATTATCGTGATGCAAGATCAAAGAATATTCTTTCCACAAATATGGCCTCTTCGAATTTCCTCTTTTAAACGCCGCATAACGCCAAATAATATTCTTTATTCACAGTTTGACCTTCCGCAGTGAGAACTCCGAGTGCACAACACCGCAATAGTCAAAGTCAGCAGTCAACATGGCTTTGACTTTTGATCGAATTTGACGTATTTTTTTTCGGTTTCGGTTCAGTTGGAAGGTGCCACTCCGAAGCTTGTTGACTAGTTTACCTGTCAAACTTGTAAACTCACGTCTCGCCAGCAGTAAAAATGCGTTTCATAATTAAACCGCAGAAGCCATTAACAAAGAAATAATAATAATAATAATGCGTTTCATGAACGTTGAGTCGAGATTGACTCGTTCTAGCATGTCCTCAGCGACCCTTAGGTATGTGATAAGTAATTGGAGAAAATTCAGGTCTTTTGGGACTAGCCAAGTGGCAACATGTTTCATACCGAAGTTATAAAATGCATAAAAAGGTACAGATCTACTCGTGAGATACAGAAAGTTCGGCGGCTATCTCTTTCAAACTTGAATGAGGATTTTCAGTCACTATTTCCTTCACTTTTGCCTCCAATAATATGCCCAATACTTCACTTGCAGACGTTGATGGCCTCACATCTCGACCGCTTTTGAACGCTTTGTACCACAAAGTATATAGATTATGGCTAAAGACTTCGTACCACTCATCAGCACGTATTTTAATAAAGTCGATTCACCGTAAGCCTTCTGTAACATTTTCAGTGACTGTGAACATGAAATTCCATTGGCGATGCAAAATTTAAGACAAACACTTTGTTCGATGTTTTTGTCCATTATAAAATTCCCAATACATCAAGATATGATATAACTAAAAACAGCACTGTATTTAATCTAAATAACAGATACTACTCAAACTTCTCGCTAAAATAGAAAACAGTTGAAACAATCTAACAACAACAAACTAACAAAATCCACCAAGCATAAGTGAACAAATCATCCATTCCCGATTATTTTTTGACTGAATGTAATAATTTTTTTTGGAATTTTTGTATTGGTACAATTGGTAAACAGAAATAACTTTATAGCAAATCCAATTTATGCAGTTGGAACCATGCTATTGCTAAGATTTACAGTAAGCAAATAATGTATTAATTTTATCAATACATTATTTGCTTATACAAAAGAGCAGGTTTTAGTTTTGGTTAGAGGAAGGTTATGGAAAGCGCCGTGAGCACGGCGCTTTCCATACAACCGTAGTTTCGTCATTTTTAAATACTAAGTGTTCAAACTCGGTGAAACTTAGCATGTATGTCCTTGAGCATATCTATGCTTCTGGTTTTCCTGATTTCAGTAAAATTAAGTGGTTTCAAAAATAATTCGATAAATGTCTCTGCAAGGGAATTATCATTTTGACATATAGGAATAAAATCAAATAACTGGCATAGACATTAAGCTCAGTATGCATACAAAAAATCACCGAGTTTGAATGCTTGGTATATTACGAAACTACGGTTGTATGGAAAGTGGACTACTCTTAAAAATCCGTGCACTACTCTTAAAAATAATTAGAAAAAATAAAATAATTAGAATCAGCCATGAAAAATATAAAAATATATTTTTCATGGCTGATTCTAATTATCATCCTACACTCGCCCATGAATCTGGGCCTCAAGGGTTCGAAGTAGGTATCATTCTGCTTGTTGACTTACACTGACACTTATGATTTGGGAATTATAAAAATAAACAGAAACCACATGAATAAAGAAATATTATTAAAAGTTATTTTGTGATTAGATAATATGATGGGACATACTCGTAATGTCAGAGAAAGTTGCTATAATGTGTGTTCACTTCGTTACTTTTTGTTTTCTTTTTGTATGCGTATAAAAACACGGTTTTAAAAGTTTTTTTTTATTTTATTTTTTTTATGCTTGATTGGTAATCTTTTGACCACTATCTCACCTATGGTAAGTGATGATGTGGTCGAAGATGTTGTTAAGGCTAACCTAGAATTAATGTCGGTTTTCTTGATTCCTTGATCGGTGTTCTATTTAGCTTATTTTCGTTGAATTTGAATTAACTCTGGTGGCAAGACAAAGAGGTCGAAGTAGGTTTTCCATATAAAAAGGAATTACAACCTACTTATGTACCTACTTAGTATAACCTACTTTGTACAACTAAAATTGTGCCGATATAAAAAGAAACATTAAGATATATATTATTAAATTTTTTGTATAAAAAGTAAGAACCTGTCATTGGCAGTAAGCATTAATATAATAATTGTAATGTAATTTTCTTAAGTGCTGTTGGTTCTATGACAATAAATGAATAAAAAGAAAATTAAAAATAGAAGTGGAAGTGAAACTATTATGGAAGATAACTAGTAACAAAAAATGTCGTAGCCACCTGTACCACCAAAAGATGAATGAATGAACTATTTATTAGTCACAAACATGGGTATTATACATAGGTTTTGTTAAGTTATTTAAGATGTCAAAGAGTATGGAGTTGTTCACAATGAAGATGTATTTTTTTAAATGTTATTGTGCCGGATCAAGCTCGAGGCCCACCTGATGTTAAGCGGACTAACCTCTCCCTATATGAAATGCATTTCGTCACAAGTCACGAAATGCACTGCGCCCGTTACATTGAGACATAGTTGTTAAGCCACATGTTTTTTTTTTTTTATGCCTGATAGGTTAGCCTTTGACCACTATCTCACCTGATGGTAAGTGATGATGTGGTCGAAGATGTTGTTCAGGCTAACCTAGAAGTACTGGCTCTCAAGGACAGCTGCCGGAACACACCGTTCGGTGCTTGACAACAGATTTTCTACTTGAGGGTGGTAGCTAGCCAGGCGGGCATTCGCAAAATGTCCTACCACCAAGCTATAACGACTGCCATCCTAAGACGGCAACCGGGACCGACGGCTTAACGTGCCCTCCGAAGCACGGAAACGCTCAGTAGTAATGTCACTAGCGGTCACCCATCCAACTCATGACCGCGGGCGACGTTGCTTAACTTTGCTGATCGGTTAAGAACGTCTAAGCAATCTTCGCTACGAGCGCTCCGAAAACTTAGGTACTACTTACGCTGAACGTACTGACCACGACATCCAAGAGAGGAGTTGGCTCTGACATTTCGTCAATCTTGATTGACGTGTCTTGAACGACAATATTTTACTTTACAATTCCTTATCATAGGCGCATCTTTACTTTTGAAATCATTGATTAAAGTTGTAATTAATTAGTTTAATGACATTGATAACCTCGAACTTATTTGCTAGCAGCGTCTTGTACCTAATATCAAAGTAGAAACTTAATTTTGAAAAGTGATGCTATGAGATGCCACCTTCTTAACACTGTAAATAATGTATTTCTTTAACCCGTAACCACACACTTTGGTTTTTTGTACACAAGTCATAACGTTCAACTTGCGTCGCATTCTGTGCCCACGACAGTGTTACATAATATTCAACATTTGAAAACGTCGTGAGGCCTATCCTTACGACGTACTCAACCCTTAAAAACAGCGTCATTGATAGACGAGCAAAGCAGCTACCTGTAGGTACCTGTAAAGTACCATTCACGGACGTCTTAATCATAGTATAGAAAGTCGTTCTACTATGACTTAATGTCTTTGACAGGCATGAACAATGAAACTGTTTAAGATCGAGCGTACGAACTCGCACACCTCTTGTATATACTTACATTTAATACCGCATCTGATTTGAAGCAGTGATGGCTCAGTGGCATTGGCTATGGACTGCCGCGCAGCAGGTCCATAATTCGGTACCCGGCGCGGGTTTAAGCTACACCGCATGGTGGAAGGGCATTTGGCGAATGCCCGCCTGGCTAGCGACTACCCTCAAGTAGAAAATTTGTCGCCTAGCACCTAACGGTATGTTCCGGCAGCAGTCCTTGAGAGCCAGTGAAATTAAAGGCACATGAGACTTATCAACTATGTCTCAAGGTGACGGGGGCAGTGCAATTCGTGACTTGTGACGAGATGCATCTGTTATAACAACCAAAAATCGACGTCATTTCGATTTTCATTTTCGCCTTAGGTGCGTTCCTGCAAGGCCTTGGCCAATTATTGTTCGAGCTAGATTTTATCAATGCTCCTGGAACCTTTATAGCTACTGTCAAAATATTAAAAAGTTTTTGGTGGTAACATATTTGTATATAACATATATATATAATATCTGCATGATTTGGAAATCGGGCTCATTACGTAGTTAAACAATAATAATTATCTAATCAATAATTATTATTGTTTAATCTTTGGCTTAGCTTGTACAAATTTAATTTTTCGGTTATCGCGAAAAACCATTAACCTCCTTTTGCGCAGTTGGAGAAAAACTATCCTATGTCTTTCCCCGGGTGTCGAACTATTTCCATACCAAATTACATCCAAATCGGTCCAGTAGTTTTTAAGTTTATTGGTAGCATACAAAAATACAATTATATATAAATACAAAAGCACAAATCTTTCCTCTTTATAATATTAGTGTAGAATGAAAATCTGCCACATTTGACAGTTAGTCAATATCTGGCCAATTCAAAAGGTAGTAAAATTTTGGCATGACAGAGCATTATTAGCACTGACAGGTCGCCCGGAACGGATATGATGAAATCTTGTCCGGATCAAAATAAGCTCAATTGGAGTGCTGGCGCGTATCCGCGTTTAGACCGAAATATATCTTGGCTGAAGGCTTGCACGAACGCATCCCTGGGCAAAGTCGTTAGCCTCGCAACCACGTCTGCGTTATCAAAATTATGGTATAGTACCACCAACTTAACTGTGCAGTTCGCGAGGCCGCTGCTGGTCAAGGAAATCAACTACAAACTGTCACAATTTGAAGGAATGTTGTAGTTCTTTTTTCTGCCGCCTGAACAGATAAGTTGGTGGGACTGTACTAACCTAAAATCATAATATCTAAAGTTCTGCCATAATATCATCCATTGGATTGATAATAGAAAGAAAGAAAGAAAGAAAGAAAAAAGTTTATTTGCAACAAATAGATAATTATAGCAAGATGTAATATAAATAAATTTTAAAATAAACATACATCTATTTGTCACAAAACGGCCTCAACTCAGCGTTATGCTGGTCGTTCAACCAGCGCTGGTCTTCCGTTAAAGCCGTTTGGGTGACATCACTGACAAGCTACTTAAGTTAGGTATAGTAAAGATATAACAATTTTTACTTCGTAAACTACGCAACCTTATATAATCCAATTTACACTAGATTCCAATATACACCTAATTATAATTTGTTTTGCTGTAATATCAAAACAAATATCTGAATAAAATCTGTATAAAAATATGTATAGTACAAATTATACATGTTGAAAACATAGCTGCTTATGTAGACAAATGTAGAGGCATCAGAGGGTATGAGTAGAGTTGCTTGTTAAAAGATAAGGGTGTGAGATGAGGTGTGGAGTGAGTGTGTATTGTGTAAGAGGATGTGTTTGTATGTGCATTTTTTTTTTTACTTTGTTTCCTTTTATAAGGCACTTGTATCAAGCTTTAGAGTTTCCTGCAATTTTTGGTGATCCGTAAGAAATTTTTTAAGTTTCAATTTGAAGCCTTGAACATTTTGCAAGTTCCTTATGGGCGGTGGAATATTATTCCAACATTTAGTAGCACTATAACGGAAACTGCCACGAAAAGCTGCTGTGCGATGTCTTTGCGTTGACAGTTGTACCGCTTTTTGTCGAGACTCATATGGTGTTTGCCTAGGCACCCAGGATAACTTTTTATATAAATAAATTGGAGCTTGGTGCTTGAGAACACCAAAAAGAAGGCATGCTAGGTGTAATTTTTGGCGGTGCTTCATTTTTAAAATAGAGTTTTTATTTAAATAGGGTGTCACGTGGGCCCTCAACGGAATATCAAAACAAAAACGTGCACAGGCGTTTTGGACTCGTTGAATTAATTTATGGGTTTTGGCTAGCAGCCGCGGGCCAAATACTACGTCCATATAGTTAAGCTTTGAGAGAACCAATGATTCTACAAGTGTTATACGCAAACTTTCATTCAAATATGGTCTTATTTTATACAATATCTTTAATTTATAGAAACAATTTTTTATTGTATTTGCTACATGTTTCTCAAACCGTAGATCACAGTCCATAAGCAGTCCTAGATTGCGTGCTTCGCATACCCGCTCTATCTCTTTATTCATGAGCATAACCTTTACCGTTGAAGGAATATTTTCGCGCTGTCTTTTACTTCCGAAGATAAGGTATTTGGTTTTTAAGGGGTTTAGTAACAAACAGTTTTGCGTCGACCAGGTGGCTATCCTGGTAAGATCTTCATTTATTTTAAGTAATAGCATTACTTGTACTTACCTATATGCACACACAAGGTATAAAGCACAAAGTCCAATCGATTTCGAAGAGTATAATATAGATAGGACGAAAAAATATCTACAAAGGTGCGATATAAGTCATCAAACAAGATAAGTAAAGTGTATATTGACAGAAATGCAGCGTTCACAACATAAGTGGTCGCCGATTATCTAGAATATTCTGTGGTATAATAATAAAAAGGTGCCTTATCGTGCAGTGAGCTAATACCCTTGCCGAAACGTGTTATATAGTTTATTAGATAGGTCCTACTTTATTACCCGAGAATTATAAAATGATTACCAACAATTTCAAAGAAAATTATGTCGACTACCATGAGGTAGTAATGCCCATGAGGGCATTATGCGGTATTGGCTTCGATTTTCAGTTAAGACTCTTATAGTCCTCAAATAAGAAGCAGACTCTAAAAGAGATCAACTTTCAAAAGGTATTGGAAAAATATGGGCTCCCTGTTTACCCATAAACTGTTCACAAAGCGCAAGGATCGCCGCAAAAAATATACTACAAAGTGTAGAAGATTTGACTCAGTTTTACTTATTTAACCTAATCTAAACCCACCTAAACTAAATTCAAATATAAGCTAAATCGTCTAGATTTTGAATAATATAAAATATATTTAAACTGATCCGGAGTCTGCAACGCTCCATTAGGTACCTACAAATATAATACGGTAAATGATATACACTTACTGTCCCTAGGGACGAATTGTGTCGTGGATTCGACTAAATGATTGGACACAGAGCTGACGGTCCGAGTTGAGGGATTTGCCTTAATTACCCTGCATGGTCTCTATCACTTCGTGGGAACAGCTGAAAAATAACTGCTCTGGACATTGGCCTTTGGACCAGGATAGTGGTTAGGACACCTTCGCAAAACCAGGAAGAGAACAGAGAGGAGACTAAACCAGTAAACTGTCTCATTAGGTGCATCCTGAGTATGCAATCCAAACGATGAAGTGAAGGCATTATATGTAGGCGGAGAAGTTTTGAAGCGCTAGTAGCGAAGTTTGCTTAGCCGTTTTTAACCGATCAGTTAAGCAAGGGTCCGCCGCGGTCATGACATGGATGGGTGACCGCTAGTGACACTACTATTGAGCGCTATCATGCTTCGGAGGTCACGTTAAGCCGTCGGTCCCGGTTGTTGTGTTAGGATGGCAGTCGTTATAGCATGGTGGTAGGGCATTTTGCGAATGCCCGCCTGGCTAGCAACCACCTTCAAGTAGAAAATCTGTTGCCAAGCACCTAACGGTGTGTTCCGGCAGCTGTCCTTGAGAGCCAGTAATTAAAGGTTAGCTTGAACAAAATCTTCGACCATATCATCACATACCATCAGGTGAGATAGTGGTTAAAGGCTAACCTATTAGGCATAAAAAAGAGGCCCTTCTGCACTTTGGTCGTGCTAATGCTATTCGCTGAGTTTCTGTATTCCCTCCTCATCGATGAAAAGAGTGCTAGCGTCCCGGCAACTTGCTTACCTCCCTTACTTCCTAACCCGTTCCCGGCATAGGCTCGTATTTGAGTGCTAGCCCGGACTCGCAAAAGCTCGATACCGCGAATAAGGTGATCCGAAACCGCACACAGTCTCCCTCACCCCTCGCATGCACAACCTTTGCCGTGATCGAGTCAGTTTCCGTCTTGGAGAGGTGAAAGTGAAAGTTCTTCTTGCTGTTAAATTGTAAAATATTGTTAAAAGAATGGCCCCGAGTTTCTTTCCCGTTCTTCTCGCAGTGGCTCTATACAATTTTTTTTGCAACGTGGCTGTACAATGTAGAATTTTTCAATACAAAAATTTGTAATTGACCTTCATTAGAGCGTCGTAGACGCCTAAATTGAAAAAATATTTTGACTGACTTTTCCGCTCCGAGGCACAGTAAGCTCAAAGTCACACAACGCGCTATGGAGAGGGCTATGCTCGGGATTTCTCTACGAGATCGAATCAGGAATGAGGAGATCGGTAGACTAACGAAAGTTACCGACATAGCCCGGTGGATTAGCGAGTTGAAGTGGCAATAGGCAGGGCACATAGCACGCAGAACTGATGGTCGATGGGGCCGAAAGGTACTCGAATGGAGGCCCCAAACAAGCAAGCGCAGCGTTGGAAGACCACCTACAAGGTGGACGGACGACGGTCGCAGGAAGACGCTGGATGCAGGCCGCTTCCAACCGTTGCAAAAGTTAATTTGGAAATCTATCGGGGAGACCTATATCCAAAGCAGTGGACTTCTTGAGGCTGAAATGATGATAACATTTTATTAGTACCTACCTAAAATTGTACCTATATTTATATTGAACTTTAGTGCCAATCCTTAGTAGATATTGACGATAATAACTGTTAGTAAAGATCTGGGTCCATAACGTTGTATTGCACCGATTAGAGATTAAAATGATAACAGAGAGGCTAATAAAAGGAGTGACATGATACATATAATAGGTAGTATTATTTATAAGTCTGTTATTAACACTCGTCTGAATTTTTTATAAAAAAAATGGCTTTTTACGGCAAAGTTTATACCTACCAGAAGCAAGAAAATTTCGATGCTTGGCTAAAAGGAGTCGGTAAGCAAAAAAGATTGCCTTGTTTTATTTATTAGTAGTGTGAGTTTTTGATTAGATATAACTCATCTAATCAACTTTTATTCAGGCAAATCAATTTATTACATTTTTAATTAGATTTATTGTTTACTTTATGTTTAACGTAGTTACGTACCGAAGGACCTATTATTAACTTCGTTAACACATTTATTAATTTCATTTTTATTCGATTATTACACACATGTTTGTAATAATCGAATAAAGATGAAATTTTAACTTTGCTTGTTTTTGAAATATCTGAGGTGTATATGACCGTAACTTTTTTTACGCAAATAAACTGATTTTGATGATTCTGCTTTAATTAATATCGTATTCGTAGCGCTTTCTAAGCAAGTGTGGTTTATTGTCAACCAAGTTGGAAAATTTCACTGATGACATTTTCCTTAAGATATCTAATGGAAATTTAAATGTTGCATATCTAAACACCTTTAAGTATCTAGATATGCAAAATTTCATGGAGTTAGTGCTTAGTTTGCTTGGCATTGGCGCTTGTGTAATGTGTTCGAGGGACGCAATTAACAAATGGGCACTGCAAAATCTTATATATAAAATTCTCGTGTCACAGTTTTCGTTGCCATACTCCTCCGAAACGGCTTGACCGATTTTGATGAAATTTTTTGTGCTTATCCGGTATCTATGAGAATCGGCCAACATCTATTTTTCATCCCCCTAAATGTTAGGGGTAGTCCACCCCTAAATTTTTTATTTTATTTTTTAGACAAAATTTTTAATTTCAATTTTTTTATGATACAACATACAAAAATATCCTCAATTTTCACCCTTCTACGATCAACCCTTATTTTTTAAATTATTTATATGGCAGAACAACGTTTGCCGGGTCAGCTAGTTAATAAATAAAATCAAATATAAATGATGTATTTATGATAGTAAAAATTAAAATGCTCCGTGTAGGGGCCACGTGGTTAAGACCAGGGGCCGAGAATCAAGGGCTGAATGGGTCCGAGACCGCAAAAACAGCTGTGACTCGCAGCTCATAAACTATTTTTTTGTTTATATCTTTGTACTTGTTTTAACGGTCCGTACCCAAAGAGTAAAAACGGACCCTATTACAAAGATTCCACTGTCCGTCTGTCAGTCTATCACCAGGTTGAATAAATTTAAATTAAATAAATTAATATAATTAATTTAATTTAATTAATTTAAATATCTCATGAACCGTGATAGCTAGACAGTTGAAATTTTCACAAATGATGTATTTCTGTCGCCGCTATAACAACAAACACTAACAATCGAGCAATTGCGAGTCGGACTCGCGCACGACGGGTTCCGTATCCTATGTGGGAACTAAAAAAAAGGTTATAATATAGTGTCTAATGTTGTAAAGATAATATGGAACCCTTCGTGCGCAAGTCCGGATTGCACTAGGCCGATTTTTTCTCCATTAATTAAAGTACTGTATACATAGACATAATAAAACTTGTTCTTTAGTAGAAAATAAGTTTAAAATGCCCATAATAAAGGATATGATTAAGCTGTACTGAATTTAATATGATACATATTAACTCACTAACAACTCAATGGGTTTTAGGAGTCCCTGATGACAAAATCAAAACGATCCTCTCCGAAAAGTCAACATTAAAGATTGACAAGAATGGAGACAGCTACGTCATCACACAGACTGGTCCTAAGGGCGCCAAGGAGACACCCTTCAAGTCTGGAGTTGAGTTCGATGACACTATTGGAGATGACAATGTTCCTGTAAGTAATTTCCAAGAATTTTTAGAATATATTACAAATTATATAGATTTTGGAACGACAGATCTAAGCGGCCTCAGAGCTAAGCGAGAGGTCGCAGTCCCATGCGATGAACTAACCAAATCCGCACTACCCTTGACAACAGTATACATGACGCCATTCACATCGCCAAAGACAGGAACAGGTGGCGACAAATTGTCAAAAATAAGGTGATTTCCACGGGGTATCACGACCCTCAGCTTTGAGGATAACCACGTAAGGTGGAGGGATCCTTTGTAGCTTACTGCTAATGCTTTTTATACATTTTTTAAAAATGTAATTGTGACGGATCAAGCACGAGGCCCACCTGATGTTAATAAATGTTGTTAATAATGCCTATAACAGATGCATTTCGTCACAAGTCACGAATTGCACTGCGCCCGTCACCTTGAGACATAGTTGTTAAGTCTCATGTGCCTGTAATGTCACCCGCCTGGCTAGCTACCACCTTCAAGTAGAAAATCTATCTCCAAGTACCTAACACTGTGTTCCGGCAGCTGTCCTTGAGAGCCAGTAATTCTAGATTAGCCTGAACAACATCCTCGAACACATCATCAGTTTGTATCAAAAGTAACATTTATAATAATAGGTAACTTATAAATAATCTATAATTAAACTTATCAGAGCGCTCTCTCGATGCGACGCATGATCAAAATGCTGGCACCTATTTGGCTCAAAGAATAACCATTGCAATTCAACGGGGCGATGCCGCCAGCATGCTGGGCACGCTGCCAACTGGTAGTGAGCTGGAGCATTTGGACTGCCTAAAAAAAAAAGTCTGCAATGACTTATAGGGATCTAAATGCTTTTATTGTAGTAGCTGTAGTGTTGTATATAGTTCGTAGTATTTTGTTTATTATAGTTATATATTAATGTATATAATATAACAGAGTGCCGAGGAGGCCGGTATGTCGTCCCTGGGGACGGATCCGTTATCTCCTGAGGTTGGAAATCCATGTGGGCGTGCACATGCAGATTTTCACGAAATAACAGTCGGAGAATATCGTATGATCACAACTGTAATTCACATGAAACTTATTACAGCGAAACTACCAAGGATCACTTGGATTAAAATGGATTAAGAGCCAATGGGTTTGCACGCGTGCATCACGGTCGGTTGTCCGTCAAGAAGTGCGCACACTGCAAAAATCAGGGGGGCAATTCTCAAAATTGGGATAAGTTTATCGATTCTCGATATTTATCCCGTGTCACCTATAGACTATTAATATCCCAAAAATATCGACTTTTCACAAAAATGCTATTCTCGCGAGTGGTAGATATAAAAATATGTCCACAAATGAACTTGTGTTCATGTGTATAGAAAGTATAATGATAATCCCGATATCGCAATGTTGCGTGTCGATCGCTAGGGCTTGATATTTATCGATAGTGATATTGCGAGAATAACACAAAACTACACGACTCGATTTTCGCCATGTTTTCTCGATATTTATCTACTACTAGCTGACCCGGCAGACTTCGTACTGCCTCAATCGATAAATAAAAGACCTAAATTTTTTCATAAAATTATCTTAAAACAAACAAAACGAATCGGTATTTAATAAAAAAGCATACAGTCTGTTAATCAATTTAAAGCTTTCTCATAAACTATATTTTTTCTTTTGTTTTGTGGTGCGTAAATAAACAAAGAAGACGGTTTTCCGACGCGCGAACACGCGACGTATATATATATATATATATATATATATATATATATATATATATACGTCCATGCGCGAAACAGGGAAACTACAAATTGATTCCGAAAACTTCTAACGGCTGTCCTTGCGATGATTTATTTATGGTCATCGCAAAGGCCAGACGTACTGGAATTTGTAAGTGTTTAAAATCGAATGGTAAATCCGTTGGAATATCGGTATCCGCGGGATCAAGACATCCTCTCCTTTGTATTTTCCTTATGTGATTGTTGCCTCAATGACGTTATTCATCAGCTTTTTCACAGCCAGTCTTGTTCCATTGCACAGTCGAGACACTCTTTTGAGTCTGTGATGTGACAGAAATCTGTGGGTCATGTGAAAAATCCGGTCGATGTGTCCACTGCAACTTTATTATTTCCAATGTCTAACAACTGCTAAAAACAACTGCAAAGTTTAAACTGCTTTGCAGTTTCATCTGGTTGCAAAAATACTTTCATGTTAGTTGTTAATTGGAGTTTCTTTACATACTGCCACACATTCGATGATTTTAGGCATGAATTTAGTTCATCAGCAACAGTTGATCGGGGAATAACTGGAAGAGTCTGACGAAAATCACCAGACAACAGAATCATGGCCCCACCAAAAATGTTTCGGTTGTCACGAAGATCTTTCAACGTTCTGTCCAGTGCCTCCAGTGATCTCTTATGGGCTACTGAGCATTCATCCCAAACAATCAATTTGCTTACCTGTAAGAACTTGGCCTTTGCGCTATTTTTGGCGATGTTGCAAATTGGTGTTTCGGTGATTTGCATGTTTAATGGCAATTTCAAGGCAAAATGTGTTCGCCCGCCTTCAAGCAGAGTCGTAGCTATTCCAGATGAAGCCAACGCTAGAGCAACATCATTTCGCAATCAGATCCTCGCTAAAAGCAATGAATTCAGAACGTTTTTCCGGTTCCTCCGGGACCATCAAGGAAATAAATTCCACCAGATCCACTGTTCACAGCTTCTATGAAAGTGTTGTACGCAATTCTTTGTTGTTGATTTAATTGTGGAACATTCGTACGAACTGTTTCGGCTATTGCTTCAATGTCGTAGTGTTGTTCTCTTTGCACCTCGTGGTTTAATGCATCGTGCATATTATGACGATTTGGTGCTGTCATACCTAAACATGACAATACTTTATTTGCCATCAATAAACACATATCTTCTATCATGGTTAATTTTCTCATTGTAAATTTCTGCAGTCATTTGGTGAGTAGGTTTCAAAGTTTGACGGCGCACAGGATGCAAAACATCCTCAAACATGTCATCTCTATACTTAACCCACAAATCTTTTGGATTCGAGGGGAAACATGTCGATATGATAGTCGCAAACAATGTACGAATTTGTTGCGGCGATGAAGATATCACGGAATCCTTGAGCGTATCATCCCAGTGCGAATCGTTCCCAAGTAAATGTAATAGTTGACCTGCCTCACGGTAAGTCGCTTACAGCTGTCCATTAACTGTTCTCAGTTGTTTAAACGATGTCGGACCAGGAACATTCAAAAACGACAAATTCGATTTAAACCGTTTAAAGTTGTTTAATTACTATTATTGAATTATTTTTTTTTAATAGATTGCAAATTGGCTTTTTGAAGTTAGGAACACACCTACATTTCTTAGACAACAGTGAGTGATTATAATTTAATATGAACTTTATTGAATAGCAATAAAGTTCAAATTGACTTTACATTTTATTTAGAAAACGTTTATATGGGAAAATGAAAAGGGCTGTTTTAGGGTTTTCACGGAAATTATTCGAATTTTTCTCACTTTTAAACCTTCCCTAGACCTCCACGAACATTTCAAGACCAAGATAAGATAAATCCGTTCAGCCGTTCTCAAGTTTTAGCGAGACTAACGAACAGAAATTGATTTTTATATATATAGATGATATTCATATCACTGCACGAGAACCGCCGTCCAGAGCCATCCGGCCGCCATGACACCTACAACTCCATTCGGTGTTACCCGCTCTAAAAATGAATTATCGAATTCAAAGCAATATCGATTATAGTACTGAACATAATAGTGATCTAAATAATCATAACGTTTCATTTTTAATTTTCGTAACTCCATTAAATTGTTCACGCGCCGTTATGTAAATAAATAATATACATTAAATCTTTTCCAGATTAAAAGCACCTATACCGTTGATGGTAACACCGTCACCCAGGTGTTCACAAGCCCTCTTGGATCTTCCACTTTCAAAAGAGAGTTCAACGGTGATGAACTTGTCGTGGTAAGGAAAATAATTGTTTCCCAGAATTTTTCTTTATCTAGGTATATCACAGGTGACCGAATATTAGTAGGTAGGTACATATATAAAAATACGTTTATGTGCCTACCTACCGATAATCAATATTGATACTCACTGTTATCAACTTGTGCACACTACTAAACAGTTCCATTAGTATTGTGTTTTTATGGATGTTTTTTTTTTATCGAAGCACACACATGATTTTAATAAGCCTATATCTATCATAAATTATGTGCATGTAACTTACTTTGACATATATCCCAAATCATAAATAGCCAAGAACTGTTTTTAAATAAATTTACAAATTATTTTGTAACGCGAGATTTTTTCGTCACAGTTTTTAAAACTTTAAATCAAAAATATCAGACTGATAAACGTTAACCGACCGTTTAAAGCATATTGTTTTTTTTTACAACAACCAAGATTCGTTCTTTTTATGTTGGTTGTGTATATACATTTATTCGTTTTAAGAGTAACTATCATGATATATTTGAAAAATATAACCAAGTAAATAACAAAAATACAATTGTACGCTCCAATAAAACACCAAGAAGTGTAACATATAGGACACAGGTTGTAAGGAACATTTTAGACTTGTTGAAGTCAGTACCATGATGGTTCAAAAGTACCTATTATCAATATTGTGCGCATGGTACATATATTCAATATTTTGATAAAAACGAATAATAATATTTTTTTTCATCCTTTTAGTGACCCTTGCTACTTATGGGATCGATTGTCATTTACTGTCAATGACTAATACATCAAGATAGGAAAATACTTTTCAGTAATTGGAGTGTAAATCAAAAACGGCTAAACCGATTTGAATGGAACAACACAGCAAGCATCAGTATTCAATTAAAAAAGAAACATCAAAATCGGTTGGTCCAGTCAAAAGTTCTGAGACAACAAACAAAAATAACAAAATACAGACAGAGAGAGTACCTCCCCTTTTTCTGAAGTCGTTAATATAGAATTTCATGGTTTCAAACTATTACACTTTTTTTACAGTACCTCACAGCGGACACATTCAACGGTGTTGCCAAGAGATACTACAAAGCTTGAACAAGATGTTCGTGAATAAACCTAAGTATACTTATTCATAATTAGTAATTTATTATTTTTTAATAAATTTTAAAACAACTAAAAATTTCATTGGTTTATTTTTCCTCTTAGTTTTTTTTTTTTTGTAGACCACTAGAGACACACAAGTAGGTAATAAATCTTTAGACCAGGAGTTCTTAAACTTTGAAGAATACCAGCCAAATACCTTTTATTTTATGGAGCCCCATATCAAATGATCAACAGTGAGATAAGAACAATTTATTTAAAGAATTATGTAACACATTAATCTTAGCTTTTATGTGAAGAATGGAACTGTTTTATTAATTGTTTTTTCTACACACTCGCTCGTAACGGGCCTTTGATTTTAGTGTCATAATATAGTCTATTACGCACTGGTGCTTTTTTTTACTTTACCGCACTAGTATTTTAAATAGAAATAAAAAAACAATGTCTCCACACTTCTCACATTCTGAGATTTGGATTCAAATGTGTGTTTTAATCTTTATGAACTTTGATGATCTATGAATGCTTCATAATTCTTCATCCAAGACGACCAGCAAGAAATCTGTTTTCCAAATTCTTATAATACAGGTAATATAGATAGGTCAGCTAAATCTGTACTTTCATCAATCTGTACTCTCAAATTTTGTGAATGAAAATAAATAATTCAGCGGAACCTTGATGAGTATTCTATAGAATATGAATCCGTATACGGAACTCCTAGATTCGGCGGAACCCACTTTGGGAATCCCTGCTTTAGACTAATAAACATGCTATTATGTAAAGAGTACTAGGTCTATGTAGGTACATATACCTAGTACTCTTTACATAATAGCAATAGGCAGGTGTCTAACGCGAGGTATTGCCCATGCAACTTTGTTACATTAAGGACATGATGGTTCATATGGGGTTGGGTCATATGGGATGGGGTAAGAAGTATCTAAGTTTGTTTTAGTCCCTGAAATACAATACAAATTATACTCAGATTCTATCACGTAGGCTTTCCCAGTATCGATATGTACCTACTTCTTTTCGCACACTTTTCGTCCTTTTTACTTTCCAGTTTAATTATAATAAGCTGCTTGGAGATGGTCACTAAGGTAATTGTTGTATTTTACTAATTTTCCTTAGAAAAACAAAGCAAGGAGTTTCCTCTACCTGCGGCGTTAAAGATACGAATCACAAATTATCTAATATATATTATAATATACATGGTTATTGGTAAAATGCTAACAACTTCTTAGGGTTGACTTCTGCTAGTCCTAAGAAACATGTTGATTTGTTTTTTTTTTTTTTTTGTGTTTTAATGGTCCTCGAAAAACATTTCAAAATGTTTCTTAGAACTAGCAGAAGTCAACCCTAAGAGGTTGTTAGCATTTTAACAATAACCCTGTAAGTATATATCTTTAACTCCAAAGAAAGTACGAAATTTTTTAGTGAGTATATTATTCTTAGGGCCGGTTTTTCAATCATCAGATAGTTACTCCTTGTACGAATCGCACTATATCAAGTGCAAAGATATCTAAGAGCGATCAAGTACAAATGTTACCAAAGTTAATGCAAATAAATTTTATAAGGAAATCCTGTGCGTTTTATTTGAATAGTTAGCTAAAAGGTGATCATTCATTATTTTTACTTATGACAGCGTGCACATTGATCGAACATTTTTGGAAACTTATTTCACTACCTTAGGACAGGGTTGTTGATTTATGCTCCGGGGCAAGATGGTGAATGCTATAGCGAGCCTATCTTGCCCCACTTCACCGGAGGACTGCTCACGGGGGGGTTTTAGGGTTGTGGGTTTGTGGGGTTCAAGCCCCACATATCCCCTTCTACCACCCCCACGGTGGAGGGACAGTGCGAAGGCATTACCCTCGCTTAAAAATAGGGTTGTTGATTTATGGTATGGAGTCCGTTTTTGAGGAAGGGTTCCTAGCTGTACAACGAACCCATTGATTTTGCATGAAAACATGTATATATGTGTATATGTGGTTGGATATTATATTCGCTAATAAAGTAAATTCTGTGAAGAGATGCAAAATGGCAAAGTAAATAAAAGGAAAGCCTTTCTAAAACTCCTTTCATTTCCGTAATCAGATCCCTATTTTGGAACTATTTGATTTAGTCAATTTTAGAATGGAAACTTTACTTTTTCAGGGTTCTGTACCTCAAAAGGGAAAATCGGAACCCTTATAGGACCACTTTGTTGTCCGACTGTCTGTCTGACAAGACACTTTTTCTTAGGAACGCGTGAAGGTATCAAGCTGAAATTCACATCATATACTCAGATCTACTGTCCCTTCGAGCTGTGAAAAAATCAAACTTCTAAGCCAACACATTCTAAAGATACTGGCGTTTATGCCGCAAATTTTCGACACTCGCAAGGGAATCAAAACCTACAGGGTACTTCTGTGAATTCGAAATCTTAAAATTTGGTACGAAGCAACGTCTTATAGCACAGATAAGGGAAAAATTGCAAAAGCATACATTTTTAGTTAGATTATATATAATAAACATATTTTTAATAATTTTTAATTTAATTTTGCTATTAGCTTACGCTTGGGTGCAAGGTGTTGTGTTGCACATCACTGCCAGTGTGGTACTGCAGTTGACCAACTCGGTCACCATGGCCTCTCCTGCTCTCGAAGTGCTGGTCGAATTTCCCGCCACGCCAGCCTTAACGATATCATTCGCCGGGCTTTTACCAGCGCCAATGTTCCAGCTGTTCTCGAACCGAACGGTCTGATGCAAGACGATGGTAAAAGACCTGACGGCATGACTCTGGTTCCATGGAAGTTAGGACGGGCCTTAGTGTGGGACGCTACATGCGTAGACACTTTAGCGCCGTCACACCTTTCTGAAACCCACGTGAGGGCTGGCGCCGCGGCTACTTCGGCAGAGCAACTCAAGCGGCGCAAGTATGCTAACCTGGTTGGTTACATATTTGAGCCGTTTGGTGTAGAGACGTTGGGTCTGTGGGGACCGGGAGCTCATCGTATTTTCCAAAATTTATCAGAGCGCTTGGTCGATGCGACGCGTGATCAAAATGCTGGCACCTATTTGGCTCAAAGAATAAGCATTGCAATTCAACGGGGCAATGCTGCCAGCATGCTGGGCACGCTGCCAACTGATAGTGGGCTAGAGCATTTGGACTCCCTATGAGTCCAAATGCTTTTACTGTAGTAGCTGTAGTATTGTAGTAGCTGTAGTGTTGTATATAGTTTGTAGTATTTGTTTAATGAAGGCATACCGCCATAAAAAAAAAAAACAGCAATAAAATACCATAAGTTTTACTTATATACTTACAGGTTTGTACGGAACCCTCAGTGCGCGAGTCCAATTCGCTCTAGGCCGGTTTTTTATGTTGGTAAATGCAGAGACGGACAAGCCGGTGCCATAGAACATACCGGTGCCTAATTGTACGCATCAGGTTATTTTACAGTTAGGTACAGTGTCACCATTGTGTGTGACAATGCACTGCACACGACACTCTGAGACATTCGCTTTTAAGTCTCAATTGCCCGGTAATGTTACTTGCTACAGTGCCCTTCAGACCTAAACACAGCAGTGTTTGCACACTGGAGCTTGCTGCTTGGAGGTTGAACATCTAACACTGCGGTAGTACCCAACACGACGGCCTCTTACTTAAGAGGTCTACCAACTGGTTTGTCACCTGATTGGCACCACCACGGGACCGCGTGTGTATCGAGTATATATTAAGGGCCTGTTCCAGAATGTTCGAGTAATTTCCGGTTATACTACCCAGAACAAAATATAACTGAATAATAAAAACGACAGTTAACATGCAACGCGTTTCAAGCTTTAACCGATGGATAGGCTAAATCGATGACTGTGAAACGCAAAGATAGTGTTTTATTTATTAAATATGTTCTGGGTAGTATAACCGGAACTTACTCGAACATTCTAAAACAGGCCCTTAGTGTACTTACCTTACCTACAGACGAAGGTGTCTCAGCCGAGGTGCCGATCTCTTGAACAATAAATTGCAAAGAAGCCAGCGTATTTTTGTATGAAATAATTATTTAATAAATTTATTTCTATTTTGATTTATGTTTTTTTTGACGGAACAAGCACGAGGCCTACCTGATATTAAGCGGACTAACCTCTAACCTCTGACATCTAACCCTGAGATATCGTTGTGATTTTACTGGCTCTTAAGGACTCCTGCTAGAACACACCGTTAGTTGCATGGCGACAGATTTTATACCTGAGGGTGGTAGCTAGCCATGCGAGCAATCACGAAATGCTCTTCCATGCGGTGAAGCTCAAGCCAGCGGTGGGGATCGAACCTTTTCCTGCACGGCAGTCCTTGGACCTGCGGCACGGCAGTTCTTAGAAATAACCACTTGGTCATCATTGCTTCAAAAATCTAACGTGGCAATGCTGCCCCGAGGGGTGCTGGGTTAGAATTGCACCTCCCCATATCATCCCGTGGGTATCGTAAGAAGCGACTAAGGGAAACATACTGGAAGGTGGGCAGCAGCACCTTCTAAAGAACTGCCATCTTACACTGCGATTCCTAAGACGCCTGCCAAGCGTGGGGATTATGGCAAATACCCTCTTAATAGAGGAGGCCCTATTCAGCAGTGGACGATATAGCTGATACAGTACAAATACTGCCAGCATCCTGGGCACGCTGGTAATGGGCTAGAGCATTTCGACTACCTGTGGGCCTGGAATGTTATTTATTTGGCATCAATGCTGGTATTAGTTAATAAAAGCAAAACGCCGCGCGCCGGGAAAAATAAGATTGCAGCAAAAAACATCTCCAAGTCAGATAGTGAAGTATAGTCTCCAAGACAGAAGTTTGAAGCAGTGATGGCTCAGTGGCATTGGCTATGGACTGCCGCGCAGCAGGTCCATGGTTCGAATCCCGCCCAGAGCTTGAGTTTCACCGCATGGTGGAAGGGCGAAATTTTGCGAATGCCCGCTTGGCTAGCGACCACCCTCAAGTAGAAAATCTGTCGCCAAGCACCTAACGGTGTGTTCCGGCAGCAGTCCTTGAGAGCCAGTGAAATTACAGGCACATGATACTTAACAACTATTTGTCAAGTTGACGGGCGCAGTGCAGTTCGTCACTTGTGATGAAATGCATCTGTTATAGGCAGAGGATACCGCTTAACATCAGGTGGGCCTCGCGCTTGTTCCTTCACAATAATAGTAAAAAAAAAAAAAGATAACTAAATGCATCTCCTGACCTTTGGTTGGAAACTACGTTGGTTTATTTGAAATACAATGCCGCTGGGTGCCATTGTGATGTACAGGCGGATGCTGACGGTTATGGTCAGACGACTCGGCTGTCTCAATTGAACTATTGATATCGTATAAAAAATCAAATACTGTTGAATGGACTCGCATGAGCTTGTATGACGTATTAGGAGCATTGTTAGTTTGATTTGAAGAGAGATAAGTACTTAATATTAATTTTTAACTTTTGTGTACATTTGACCTAGGGAATCTTTCCCATAAATAAATTGATATTTTAACTGTACCGATATGTATATATTAGGTCCTTACATATGAAATTGGCGTTTTGTATGGGAGGAACAAAAAGTCGAATATTTTTTAATATAATATATTTAATTAATCAAAGTATGAACCATTATTTTCTATGCACTTTTGCCATCTCATAGGTAGTTCTTTGATCCCTTTACTAAAAAAACCAGTCGGACGGGAATCAATAAAATCTTTGAAGGCGATTTGGACTGCCCCATCGGAGTTGAATTTTTTCCCTTGCAAGAAGTTATCCAAATTTCGAAAAAAATGGTAATCTGTTGGAGCAAGGTCCGGGGAGTACGGAGGATGTCTTAGACTTTCCAATTGAAGCTCTTCTAATTTAGTAGCCGTCTGTAGCGCAGTGTGTGGTCTAGCGTTGTCGTGAAGCAGCAGTGGCGTGGAGCGATTGACCAGCCTAGGTGGTTTAGCCGCTAGCTTTTCCATCATGGTTTGCAATTCCTGACAATAGACATCAGCCGTAATAGTCTGGCCAGATTTGAAAAAACTGTAATGAACAATACCGGCACTAGTCCACCAAACGCTTACAAGTAACTTTTTTAGGGTTAATTTTCGCTTGGGGCAGGATTTGGCTGGCTGGCCAGGATCTAACCATTGCGCTGAGCGCTTCCGATTATCGTAAAGAACCCATTTTTCATCACAGGTAATGATTCGGTTTAAAATACCTTCATTATTGTGCCGGTTTAGTAATGTAACGCAGCAGTCGACGCGCGTTTGCCGGTTTGTTTCAGTCAATTCGTGAGGTACCCACCTTTCAAGCTTTTTAATCTTCCCAATTTGCTTCAAGTGAATTAAAACAGTTTTATCACTAACATTGCAGCCTGCAGCTAACTCGGACGTGGTTTGCGATGGATCCGCTTCCACAATAGCCTTCAACTCTTCATTATCAACTTGAGTCTCAGGCCGTCCACGGGGCTTGTTCTGCAGGTCGAAATTTCCAGAACGAAAACGTTGGAACCAAAAACGAACTGTGTTTTCTTTTGCAACACGACCGCCATACACATCATTCACCCTTCTAGTTGTTTCCGCAGCACTAGTGCCACGGCGGAACTCGTACTCGTAAATAATGCGATATTTAAGGTTTTCCATTTTGTAAAATGAGTGACGCAAACAGAAAAAAACAGAAGAAAAAAAACAAATGAATGACGATCATCGAAGCACAAATACATGAGTCTATAGCTGTACAAATTTGAATTTGGAATTCCTTACCAAAGAGGAAAAATTCGTGATTAAAGTGGCCAGTACGAAAAACGCCAATTTCATATGTAAGGACCTAATATTTGAAAATGTTATGTAATAAATGCATGTTTTTCATTTATTTTAATATTTTTTATTTTTGTTATTGTGACGGAACAAGCTCGAGGCCCACCTGATGTTAAGCGGACTGACCTCTACCTAGAACAGATGCGCTCGTAGCGAAGTTTACTTAGCTGTTCTCAACCGATCAGCAAAGTTAAGCAACGTCACGCGCGGTCATGAGTTGGATGGGTGACCGCTAGTGACATTACTACTGAGCGTTTCCGTGCTTCGGAGGGCACGTTAAGCGTCGGTCCCGGTTGTTGTCTTTGGATGGCAATCGTTATAGCATGGTGGTAGGGCATTTTGCGAATGTCCACCTGGCTAGCTACCACCCTCAAGTAGAAAATCTGTCGCCAAGCACCTAACGGTGTGTTCCGGCAGCTGTCCCTGAGAGCCAGTACTTCTAGGTTAGCCTGAACAACATCTTCGACCACATCATCACTTACCATCAGGTGAGATAGTGGTCAAAGGTTAACCTATCAGGCATAAAAAAAAGACGCCATATTGTGAAAACTAAAAAGAAGGTTATAATATTGTGTCGCATTTGGCCGATTTTTTCTCTTACGGACTGTTTCAATACTGAACCTTAAAATAGCGAGACCTGACTCACAATTTCCCAATTTTTTTATCTCTAATGGTTTAAACATAGAATTTAGAATATATTTCCACTGGTCTTTACTATCATTTAATACCTATCAATGTTTTTATGGACGACATAATCCTACAGGGATTTAGATAGTAGTTGCAATCATTTTCCAACACATCACACTAATACCGAAAGTATAATGGTAATGCCACTCCAAAACCACCTCCAAAACAGCAGAACCCCAGAGCAATTTTGATGAAACTTGACAGGAACATATAGGTAGGTACCTATACTTATAAAACAAATTATAACAAAGGCACAGATAACTAGGTTTTTGTTTTTCTTTATGTTATTGTGATGGAACAAGTTCGAGGCCCAGCTGATGTTAAGTGGACTAACCTCTGCCTATAACGGTTGCAATTCATCACAAGTCACGAATTGCACTGCGCCCGTCACATTGAGACATAGTTGTTAAGTCTCATTGTGCCTGTAATTTCACTAGCTCTCAAGGACTACTGCCGAAACACACCTTTCGGTGTTTGGCGACAGACTTTCTACTTGAGGGTGGTAGCTAGCCAGGCGGGCAATCGCAAAATGCCCTTCCACCATGCGGTGAAGCTCAAGCCGGCGGTGGGGATCGAACCAGGGTACTGCGGCACGGCAGTCCATAGCCAATGCTATGCCAGCCATCACTGCTTCGAAATCGTGTGGTATTATTTTGTATAATTTAAGCATGCCATGTCAAATAAACCTAATTTTCATTCTGGCTTTGGTTTAAGATAGTGAATACTTTTTATATGACTGTACTTTATAATACATGAGCGCGCGAGTTGACTACAAAAAAACAGGTAATATCGGAAGGTGCCAACTCGCACGCACTTGTGAGATTTGTCAAGATAGAGAGCATTTATTTAATTTGTAATGTAGGCTCATTAAATTATAAGATGTTTTCAGGCGGTGATGCCATAATCTAGTCCTAGCTTAAGGTAAAGTAAATGAGTACTACTAGTTCAGTACTTAACTATCCCACTTACTAGGTTTTCTACACAAAAGGGAATCATAAGGATACTTCAAAAACACAACGTTTATAGGAACACATAGAACACTTTAATAAGAATAATACATCATTAGGGTCACATGGATTACTTCAAAGGTAATATTGTATAGTCACATTTCACAACGATAATACAATAAAAAGGGCAAATTTGGAAGCCAACAAACATAGACCCACACACAACACATGAATATCAGTTACGTTACATTAAATAATATAATACAGTACTTAACTCAATAAGTCTCGATGCAGCAGTCACTTGTGAAGAATAAAGAGAGCTCAGTAAGTTAAGACATTGGTTTTATAGCAATGACTGGCGCCAAGTGTCTGTCGCATATCCATTAAACTACCCGCCATATTTATCACAACCAATCAGAGACATGAGCGTTCCCGCCACAACGTATCAGCCAACCCGAAATAAGACAGGATGGTTCGTCATTGGCTAGTCTAGAATGAATACAGATCATAAAGGGTTTCAGTGTGGCGGTTATTAAAAATGACAAATATCAGCAAGTTTTAGAATATTCTACAATTACATAATGAGTAACTTCTCGTAACTTATTTACTTAAGAGAATCTAAGCTTAACAAATACATGATTCTAACACACTCGTGAGTTTTACGCTCGTCAGTTGACGAAAAAATCAGACATCATTGGTATAGATTCACACTGCTTATATATTTAGAGTGTTTCTTTATGTGTGACGTCATGAGGCAAGTACGAAAACCACGATCTGGTGGGCCTCGTCCTTGTTCCGTCAACATCACAAGAAATGGTGACAATAATGACATAATTATACTGGTTCCCAACAATATTTTAAAATCTGTCGCCAAGCACCTAACGGTGTGTTCCGGCAGCAGTCCTTGAGAGTCAGTGAAATTACAGGCACATGAGACTTAAGAACTATGTCTCAAGATGACGGGCGCAGTGCAATTCGTGACTTGTGACGAAATGCATCTGTTATAGGCAGAGGTTAGTCCGCTTAACATCAGGTGGGCCTCGAGCTTGTTCCATCACAATAACATAAAAAAAAATAAAAATAAAAATAAAAAAATCTTAGGCGGTAACCTCTGCCCATAACACAAGTGATGAACTGCACTGCGCCCATCACCCTGAGACATACAGTTGTTAAGTCTTATATGGCTGTAAATTCACTGGCACTCTTCAAAACGGAAAACAGTAATGTAAACATTATTGCGTGGCCGTAGAAATAGGTATTGTATTGTACTGTATCAGCCGGATTGTCCACTGCTGAACACAGCCTCCCACATTTCGGTGTTGTTTGCTATAATCCCACGCTTGGCAGACGTCTTGGAGATCGCAGTTTAAGATATCATGTCCTCGAAGGCGATGCTGCCCACCTTTCGGTATTTTACCTTTACTCGACTCTTACGACACCCACAGGTAGCCATGGGGGTGGGGGGTGAAATTCTAACCCGGCACCCCACGGGACTCTCTCCTACTCTAATCTACCCAAGAAAATAAGAATCATCAAGATTTTATTTTATTTTACATTAATTTGGGGGGCTTACAGCTATCATTACAAAAGAGGTTTAATAACTTAATTAAGAAAAGCCATTAACAAGCCTCCACAACAAGCCTCAGATTGGATGATTCATTAAAAACTTATCCAGGTATACAGGTATTACATACATAAGAATAAAAAAAATATATACGCGTCGATTTGACAGCCTTCCTTCTCTTAACTAAAAGTAAATCTAAATCCTCGGAGATTAGCCATTACAATTAGCCATAGCAGCCCATGGGGAGAAATATGTATGGTGGCAGTATACGCCTGCAAAAACTCGTTAACAAAGATGCTACAAAAGTTACATATATAATTATAACTAGCGGCTCGCTCCGGCTTCGCACGGGTATAAAATATATAGCCTATGTCAATGAAAAAATGATTAAAATCGATCCAGTAGTTCCGATTTATTCATTACTGCCCGTGGCCCGCACGCGTATATTTAGAGTAAAACAATTCTTCTTTCCCTAAACCATGAAGATTTCCTGCTATCTTTGGAATATCTAAATTCATACACTACATTTTTACTTATTTACTTTTTTTTTAATCTGGAATATCGTCGAAAATATTCATGCATATCATATGCTGTAAAGGGCCATATAGATCTATATTAAATCAACAATGTATTTAAGGTATTTAATTAGATAAGGATTAATGCTGTATTGGTTAAAATCGCTTCGAAGATTAGCCATTATTTTTCGTAAAAAGTAAATGACAAAAAAATATATTGTGGGATATCCATAAGAGATAGACATATACCATAGCTGAGTTTTCTGTAGACCTTTTCAATGTGTACAATAATGAATACATTATTTTGATAATTCTCGTAGGGTTCAGCCTGCGTTTGCAATGTAAGCGGAAAAAATATAATTATTTTTTTCACATTAGAAACCTCAAAAATAACAGTATTTCTCCACTATTTAATGGATGTGATTATACATATAAACCTTTCTCTTTAATCACTCTATCTATTAAAAAAACCGCATCAAAATTCGTTGCGTAGTTTAAAAGATTTAGGCATACATAGGGATATAGGGATAGTATGTAGTGAAGTGATGATGATGATGATTCAGTATACTGATTTCCAGCCATGTTTTTCATAAAAGTTTTGACATAGAATTTAGGGCTTATTCCGGATGTAATCGATAATATATCTAAAAACATGGTAAAGCGATGAACTAATCTCACATGGATTTAGATAAGTAGTTGCAGCTAAAGTGCAAAGATAAATCGTGCAATTTTGACGGACTTAATCCAGAGCTGGTGGTACACTCTTGTTACTATCTGCGGGCACATATAGGTTTTATAACTATAGGTTCTGATAATGAGAATAATACTTTTCTATCAGGGTGCATATACGATACTCGTAAACGCCGATAATGTTATATTGTAGGGGCAATAAAAGCCGGAGCGGGCCTCTTCTGTGCTCATTTGTTGTTTGTGTGAAGAGCAGAACCGACGTTAAATCGAGATGTCTTTTTTGGGAAAAACTTACACCCTGGTGAATCAGGAGAACTTTGACACTTGGCTGAAAGCCAATGGTAAGTTAGAATTATTATATTTATCATGAAAGTAATCGTACTAAAATCTTACATTTAAAGAAACATGAATTTGCTCAATATCACTGCCAAAATTTACCGAATTCTTATATTTAAATTTTACTGTTTCGTAATAAGAACTCTTTCAATCACATTAAAGGCATTTTTCGAAGAAGCATCGTTATTATTATTATTTCTTTGTTAATGGCTTCTGCGAAGAAGCATCGTGATATTGTGATTTAAGAAATTGTGAAGTAATTACACATTTTACAAACTAAAATCTATCAAAGCTATGCTCTGTGGGCTATTGAACCTTTTTCTTTTCAGAACAAAGTTTCTGAAGATCTATTGATTTTTCGTTTTTATAAATGATACGAAATAATGCGTACCTTAAAATTTATCACTTGTGACTGTAACCTAAGTAATGATCTAAGACCTGCCACAAATTAGTAATTTTGACATTTAGATTAAAAGTAACCAATTTAATTCTCAAATTTTAAAAGCAAGTAAATATATTAAGAACTTACTAAGCTTACATTCTTAGCTCTGAAATTTAGACTTACGATCTACGAATAATATTTATTCGTTTTATATAACTTATGATATATATATAAATATTAAAATGTGATCAGGCTAAGACAAGATACTGCCCACATTTCAAATTCGGGTAATTAACCTTAACTGTATACTGATAAATTTTCCTAAGGGCCTGTTTCAGAATGTTCGAGTAAGTTCCGGTTATATTACCCATAGAACATATTTAATAAACAAAACACTATCTTTGCGTTTCACAGTCATCGATTTAGCCTATTCATCGGTTAAGCTTGAAACGCTTCAAGCGATGCATGTTAACTGTCATTTTTATCATTCAGTTATTTTATGTACTGGGTAGTATAACCGGAACTTACTCGAACGTTCTGAAACAGGTACTTAGTCTATCTTCAAAGTTTAAAACACGTAAGATGTCGCGGGTAAACGATTTATTTCGCCTATTATCATATTTAAATAGTACCCATATCCCGCTGTTATTGTCCAGCCTGCAACAATATTATTACGACAAATCGAGAAACAATTATTACGACCTTCAATTTGTTTGAGAAGATTCGAAGTCATTCGTCGTCGCGTCACCCTCTACTGACTTCTGAATTAGGTATAACAATAAGATTAGGTAACGACATCTGAGATTGGTAACTTTAGAGTTAGTAAAAGTATAATTCAAATAAAATATAATTCAATGCAGATCAATTAGGAGCTTGTAAATAAATACAACATTAATTTAAATAATACAAAGTTCAAACTCAATGCGCGCTACGCTTGGTGGATACGATCTTTTGTTTGTTAAAAAAGCGCGAAATAGAGGGAATATAAGATATACTTTTCACATGGATATACGATTTTAAAATGTTCAACATTATTTAAGGATCCGTTAAGGGTATAATTGGTCACATTTTAGTGAAGGATAGGTAGATGTTAGAATTCAATATCGTTGAAGAGCTTCAAAAACCAATTTAAAAACAGCTGCATTTCCAATATTTTTAACTGTCAATCAAGAAGTTAATAAACCTTCTGAACGGATATGTTGAAAAAATTACCGTACATAGTATATATTTTTTCTGAACATATACTATGTACGGAATACTCAGAGGAGTTAATTTACAAAGTGACTAAAATCAGTGTATACCCTCTTATGTCGTTTCGTCCTCAGGGACTATTGATTTCATTTCAGGGTCAACTTCAAATCATTTTATATCAGGCATCAATATCCTCTTGAACAGAATTAGAATTAGGAATACCAACGTAAATTATTAAAAAAAACAAAATAAGAAAGATGGTATGAATTTTTATGATAAGAATAATCTGAAACTATGGTAGGTGAATAATGAGTAATAAATAAATAATAATAATAAATATTTTTTAAATCTTTTAAGAAAACATTAAATTAATATTTTAATAAAACACTTAAGAAATAGAAAAAAATATCTAGTGACAATTCCGCCTAATTTTCCTGTAAGCCGACGTGACGTCACAAACGCCACGCAGCCAAACCGGAAGAATTTTCGATTCTACACGAAGCTTCCTCAGGAGGTCTTATCTCTACGAGCGCACGATCGAGAAATTCCGCAAAGTAACGCCTAAATCTATTCATTAATAATAATAATGAGTGCACAATATTAAATTCCTAAATACGTGTGCACATTGTTTACCACATTTTATAATTAATAACAATGTTTTACTAATTATAAAAATATGTTATTTCACCGGAAATCAACTTGATTGGTTCACTTGTTCCAGTCACTGCTTTTTATGTTTATTTTAGGACGCATTACTTGTTATTGGGTCATCCAAATTGATGATTCTTATTTCTTGGTAGCCATAAAGTACACAATTGAACAAAAAAATAGGTTAAGAGGTGTTTGGCAATTAGGCTTAGGGATCTTAGGTTAAGATGGCGCTTCTTCAGAAGGCACTGCTGCACTCCTCAGTTTAAAGATACTCTTTCCATTGCAAGTCCTAAAATTGCCCATAATGGTAGCGGGACCCTAAAATCCCCCGCTGTTCTTAACTTAACCTAAACGGTGTAATATCTTTGGAACTTGTTGAAGAAATCAAAATAATAGGGGCTCGTTATTCAAAAAGAGATTAGATTAGAGTTGGTAGGCCCCCCACTAGGTGGACTGGCGACATCGTTAAAGCCAATGGTTACAAGCGGCTAATAGCCGTTCTTTGTGGCGTTCTATGGGGGAGGTCTTTGTTCAACAGTGGACGTCTTGCGGTTGATGATGATGATTCAAAAAACGTTTAATTTAGCGTTTTTTGTTTTTGCTCCATCGTATATATATCCAGTAATAACCCTCGGCCTTCCTGTACAACTCGTACGTATCCGTTTGTTAATTATAAAAAGACCACACATATTTCTTAACAATCTAGTGCTATCTCTCTACAAAGACGAATTCCAATCTCGATATCAAGTCAAGCAGAACGCAATCCACCGGCCAGATACCAACGTGATGGAATGACGGAGATCAATTACCGTTATTTAATGAATACCCGGAAAAATAAAAATGCATCCCACGCAACTGTTATAAGCGATGCGGAACTACATCTTTCAATATATTCGTATTATTATGAACACTTGATTATTAGTAATATGATCATGGTACACTCTGTTCAAGAGGATATTGATGCCTGATATAAAATGATTTGAAGTTGACCCTGAAATGAAATCAATAGTCCCTGAGGACGAAACGACATAAGAGGGTATACACTGATTTTAGTCACTTTGTAAATTAACTCCTCCTCTGAGTATTCCGTACATAGTATATGTTCAGAAAAAAATTGACCATGGTACACTCAAGGTCAATATACTCCCAGTTGTAAAACTGTGATATGACTCATAATTTATTTTTTATTACTTTTGAAAAATTACTATTTGAAATATTTTAAACACCTGACTCCACGAGTCTTGAAGTCTCGTTTTGGTCCCCTGTAATAGGGAGCGAGCCTTTTGTCATCTATTGCGGTAGACTGGTAGTCCGGTAGACTGGTAGACCGAGAGGCTAGTACCATCCAAATCCGAGTGCTTCTAAGAATTTCTTATTGTATAACCAAACAAATAACGGTATCCCACGGGGTATGGTTCAATATCACTGCTGAATGAAGCCTCCCCTATTTATAGGGGGTTTGCACTAATCCCCAAACTTAGCAGGCGACTTGGGGATCGTAATGTAATTTCTCCGAAGCCGCTTCTGCCTATCTCTCGTAATTTTACCCTGAGCCGCTTCTTAGGACACCTAATGGTAAGAAATGGATGTTGATCTAGCCCGGTACCCCAAGGCGCTGCTTGTTATCGAACATAATATGGGTGGGATAAATTATGCCATTTTATATCGATAAAACGGCATAATTTATATCTATGCTTACAACCTCTGTCAATATTATAATATTAAGAAGAGATTCCACGACAGCGGCCTCACTGATTCGTTCCCAGGAAAAAAGTGTTGCAAACGTATCAACGCATACAGTACTATGAATAGAGATCTTTCCTTTTTCCCTACAATAACTTTAACATTTTCCCTTCGATTGTCAGTTATAAAAGATGCTTTACTAAAAGTTTCTTGTCATCCATCTTCAGGTGTACCTGATGACAAAGCAGCAGCCATCTTGGCTCATAAGCCGACGTTGAAAATCACGCAAAACGGTGGCAGCTATGTCCTAACTCAGACCAGTCCGGCGGGAAGCAAGGACACCACCTTCACATCTGGCGTTGAATTCGATGACATCATCGGGGATGATACACCCGTAAGTAACTTCTTCCCGGGCATGACGGAAATTGAGTCGAGCGAGCGAAGCGAGCGATTCGATACACTGAGAAAAATGACTTAAAGGCTTAAATCAAATTTGACCTTTTACCGTTGAATTGTAACTATGTAAGGTGAATTCACAACTCTTAAGATGATTTTCACCAATCAATAAAAATGTACCATGTTTTATAATAAACACAACCGTCAAAAACGCCTTCCGTAAAGTATTTTTAAGAATTGAACTTGTTATACGATAATAATTGCAGTATTGACCATAAAATATACCTTACTTTTACGGTGGTGTATATACGGTGATTATCACTATAACGTACGATTTAATTAGCCTCATCGAAAAGTCAATATTTAAGAAAGACCACAACATACACCTTAAATGAAGACGAAAAGTAACATTCGCCTTCACTGACCTGGTTTAACGCCTTCTAGTTGGAAGGCGTTTTTGTACGTATTTACGTTTGGTCGGTTTTTTGCCATATACCATATAAATTGGCCGTCATTAGGGCGCTTTTGACTTTAGATTTTTCAAATATTTTGCACCCAGACGGGTGGTTTCATCTCCCTCCATACCACTGTCTATAAAGATAAATTACACATACACAATCAAAGTGATCGAGAGCCCCCAAACCTTCTCTTTTACCCCCTTTTACCTGTTTTTTCATGCCGAACGATATTTTTACCAGACCAAGTGTTGGCAACATATCATATGGATTTTTTGTATAGATTTTTTGTATCTATTTCACAGTCCAAGAGCACATACACCGTCTCTGGCAACACCGTCAACCAGGTTGTCAAGACCGCCTTAGGAACTGCCACATTCAAAAGAGAGTTTAATGGTGACGATCTTGTACTGGTAAGTATACCTAAGTACTTATAATTTTAGAAAATTATAATTTTTTAATCATACTTTTCCAATTAAATTGTTTTGTATCGTGCGAAATAATCATCACACTAATATTGTAAATGCAAAAATATGTAGAATTCTGTGTGTGTGTGTGACCGCGCGTGCGTTTGTTGCCACCTGGAGGTGAAAAACGGCTTAATGAATTTGGACTAAACCCCAAAGGTTTATCGTCGTGTTGGAGAGAAAATCTGTAGTTGGAAAGACCTGTCATCGAAAGTGTCATAGACGAAAGGTTCTGTAGTCGAAGTGTCCGTAGGTGAAAGACTCTGCTGGGGAAATGGAAATAAATGAATCATCTTGTCGACGAACAGTCCAATGGCGAATCGGTCGTAGGAGAACGGTTGCGGAATCAAGGAATGCGATCTATCCACCCTCAGTTTATAATAACAAAAAGTTAACACTAAAAAGTTCCCATACAAGAAACTTTTTACTTTATCGACAAATTGGTAATACGTACAAGAACTTGAACTTATAAAAAACGGGAGAAACTGCACCCGTACCTCGAACACGGCAATATCACATCAGGCGACGTCTGCTGGTTGACTCTCAGTAGTGTGCGTATGCGTCTACTGCATGCTTGTCTTCCTGTCTTTGTCATTCATTAAAACGTATCATACACAATGGAAGTGGTAGCTGTGTGCATTATATTTACTGTACTGTATCAGCCGGATTGTCCGCTGCTGGACACAGCCTCCTCCATTACGGGGATTTGCCAAAATCTCTACGCTTGGCAGGGGTCTTTAGGATCGCAGTTTAAGATATCAGTTCCTCAGAAGGCGATGTTACCCACCTACCGGTACTTTACCTTTATTCGCCTCTTACGACACCCGCAGGTAGCAAAGGGAGGGTGACATTCTAGCTCGGCACTCCACAGGTCTGCATTATATGCTTGTGTTAAATTTTCTCCACATTATAATGTCGTGATATTAGAGCGTACTCTATCTTCCTTTTTTTATTTAATTCAATGCATACAAGCGTGAAACTTAGTCTATGATTATAGTCAAATATCTCAAGTATCACAACAAATACTAAAAACCAACCAAGGGCAGCTCGGACTCCTACTAGAGAACTATCTGTATGAAAAAGTACGACTTTTTGGTACATTCTGTGTTGGTGCGGAACCCTGGTTGGTTGTACGAGTAAAACTCGTGCTTGGCTGTTTTTATACCTTCGATTTTTTACCCCGAGAACATTCTCCTTTTTATGTAAATCGTTTTTATTATTGCGGATAGGTAAGCTCTTGGCCACAATCTCACCTGATGGTAAGTGATGATGTGTTCGAAGGTGTTAACAGGGTTAACCTAGAATTACTGGGTCTCAAGGACAGCTGCCGGAATTCACTGTTAGGTGCTTGGCGACTGATTACTTGAGGGTGGTCGCTAGCCAGGCGGGCATTTGCAAAATGCCCTTCCACCGTGTGATGAAGTTCAAGCCAGTGGCGGGATTCGTACCAAAAACCTGCTGCACGGCATTCCATAGCCAATGCCACTGAGCCACTCACTGTATCAAGTCTTTTTGTTTTTTTATACAAATGTTGACAAACAAGCAGACGGTCCACCTGATGGTAAGTGGTCCCCGCCGCCTATGAACACCTGTAATATTTCTAAATATAATTACAAGCACTATCGCGTGCTAAGCGAAATATATTTAACAAATTATTGGAGTACAAAATTTTATGCCCAAGGCGGGAATCGAACCCGCGTCCTCCGATATCGCGTCGGATGCCTAAACCCCCTCGGCCACTTGGACACGGCAATTGTGGCCGAAATTTCATACTCCAATCGTATTACTTTAACCGTCATAGGGGACGGTGCGCGGCCATCAACCAGACTACTAGACTTCATCTGATCGAAAGTCGATTCCCGCCTTGGGCATAAAATTTTGTACTCCAATAATTTGTTAAATACACCTGTAAAATCCGCAGCATTACTGGTGCGTTGTCTATCATTAAGAGAAAAGACTCTATTCACGCCTCTTTTGAAGTCTGTAAGTGTTGTATAATTTCAGACCTTTAAAGGCAAATGGTAAGGGAAAAACATAAATTAGATGTTTTAAGCAGGTTTCCTGGCGAAAATATAGCTCTGAAATTATATTAAATTTATTATTAAAACTACTGCATCCTGTAAAACTTATCTTGAAGGTTACTATCCAAGTTTCAAATGCATTTTGTTAGTTATACTGAATAGTATTAGCAGCCGGAACTATTAGAAAAATTTAACAACCAAAATTTCAGACAGCTTTTTAGAGGTGTAACAAATTCGTTTAGTACCAAACTTCAGCTCAGTTAATCTTTAAGTCCGTACGAATGTTTCCGTGGTCCGCTTTGAACAGTAGATAATTAAAAATAAGGATTATAAGAGTAAAAGTTATTTGCGCCCACTAAAACACAACCATTGGTTGAGGCAAAAACCAACTTCGTTTGCTCGCAAATATGATGATCAGGCAACAATAGTGAGACAGCGTGTCGTCTATCTATTGATTCGAACTCATACACTTCTTGTTAAATAGTTAAGGCTTAAGCGACTGCTAAATGCATAACATCAAACTGGCCTTTCCTTTCGCCTTAAACATTAACTGATACCCAATAACATGTCACTCCATCTCGGAGACCTATATCAGTTTCATACTAACAACAGTTGGTAAGTAGGTAATACAGAACAATACTTTATTCACTGTTTATTCTTGTTCGATAATTTTTCCTAATTTTCCTTGTTTCAGACTATCACCAGCGACAAGTACGACGGCGTCGCCAAGAGATACTACAAAGCTTAATTTTATTATATCATAATCCTTATTTATTGTTTTACATAATATATTTTGTTAACAATTAATCGTTTTATTATATCTACTTACACGTATTCAAAACCTACGTTGAAATTATGACTTGCATACGTTTATCTAAGGTATCTCCACAAGGTACAAATAGCTGTGTCGTTGGCAATAAGTCAGCCGTATACTACACGTTGATTTGGATAGCGATCTAGAAGAAGAAGAAGATTAATTGCAAATTCGTGATCCTACACGTAAGATTAAGATTGCGATATTTTACTCGACAGTTAATTTTCCTTCAACCTGTGCACACTTACGTGCTGAAAACATGGACGACACATCTAGCACCTGCTTGGCAATTATCTTTGCCATATCATTGCATGAAATGAAGAAGAAAGAGCCTGCAGTGGCCGAAAAAATGGTGAACGATAAATGTACACACACGTGAATATGTTAGGCCGAATAAAGATGTTTAAAGTAAATTAAGGACAAAATAGCATTTTGTAACTAACATCGATGTTTAGAACAATTTGCATAAATCGTGGTCACGAGCTGACTCAAGTCAGCATCGATACAACTTGATCGGAACGTTGAGTTTAGTCAAAAAAGTCTATTTAGACCTTAATTTGTGCGCGAATAGAACTGAAAGTGTAAGTAATTCCAACATGAATATAGTTCACACATAAAGATGTTTATAGATATGGACAATTCTGAAAACTATTTTCGTACATTTTAGTAAATAATCAAGGATAACTCATGTGAATAAGTCAGATAGCTCTCACTATAGTTTCAACCACAGCCGGTTGTCTTTTTCAAGAAGAGCTCAGGACGCCCCCGCGTTGACGTATTGCTTTGCACTGTTTGGCCGTACGTCTTCGTGGAGGTTTACTATAAAAACTGGCGTGGTTGACACTCATTTTAGTAAATAATACGGAATAACTCACGTGAATAAGTCAGATAGCTCCGACTATAGTGTCAACCACATTAGGTAGTATTTTTTTTTGTTTTGAATAGGAGTGCAAACGATCATGCGGCTCACCTGGTGGTAAGTGATCACCGTCACCCACGAACATCCGCAACACCAGAGGTACCAAGGATGCGTTGCCGGCCTTTGAGGAGGGAATATGCTCTTTTCTTGAAGGCCCCTAAGTCGTATCCGTTCGGAAATACTGCACCTGGCAGCTGGTTCCATATTGTGGCAATGCGAGGCAGAAAATGCCGTGAAAATCGCAAAGTTGTGGAAGAGAGGACAGCTTAAAACAACTATTCTTACTTATGTTAAGTTATGTTATTTTATATAAATTGTTAAATAAATTTAATTAAAATAATTCTTTTTACTAGTGTAATACGAAAAACCCGGCGTTTGTCTGTGATACGTGGGGAGGGTAGACTAAGGGCGTATACCATTGGACGCTATATTCGTTATTTTCGGTAATTTTGATCACATTTTGTGTTTATGGTTTATATTAAATGTGGATCCATAGACGCAAAATGTGGTCAAAATTATCGAAAATGACTCAAATGGAATACGGTCTATTTCTTCTATAAGAACGGTCGCTTGTTATTTTGTGGAAGCATATAAAATAATCTTGAAATGAATCGTCTTTTATCCTCCGAATCATTTTAAAAGTTCTAAAGTGTTATTGTGATCCCATTTGCATATTCGGCCCTAAGGTAAAATTGAGGATATTTCGCAATCAGTTCATGCCTTACTTGACCTTAACCTCTGTTAAAACATAAACCCAAACTTACCAACCAAATAAACGCGTCTATTACACCTGAAGGCGTGCCTTCTAATCGCCAAGCACGTTCTAGAAGTAGACATAAGATTTTGCATATTTATAGACGTAGATCTCAAAGAGTAACATTTTTCGAAACTCCTAATACTGGATTCCACGTGCCGGAGAGCCTAACAGATGTTCAGCAATGGCAAATTTGTGCACTTCGTTGTTTTTACTGCCTTTATGTGCTCCTTGATGCGGCATGAGATAGTTCGCTTGGTTTGTCCGATGTAAGAACCTCCGCAGCTGCAGTTGATTTTATACACGCCGAGATGTGCAAATGGGATTTTATTTTTTGGGGAACGTAGACTGCGTTATTTTCTTATGCGGAGTAAATATAGTTTATATAGAGTATTTATCCAGAATTAGACCATTTGTCCGTTACTCCCCACAAATATGGCAAGAAAGTGGGGTGGCGATCCACCTTAGGTAACATTATCCGTTTATTTCGTGGTTTTGATCCTTCGACTTTCATTTTGTATTCATTTCTACGTAAGACCTGCGGGACGTGGGATAACTCATCAGTGAGGTGATCTGGATCGCAAAGATCGCATCGGACAAACCAAGCGAACTATCTCATGACGCATCAAGGAGCACATATCACAAATCTGCTATTGCTGAACATCTGTTAGACTCGGGCCCTGATCACTGAATCGAATTTCATAACCCATAGGTTCTATATCTACGGAGCGCCGCTACATTCCTGAAGCGATTGAAATATCGAAATGTAAGGGTTTCAATAGGGAAGAAGCAATGATATTATACAAGATATGTTATATGGCGAACTGAAATGGCCCCATCTAAACGACCCCCGGGACAGTCTCGTATCTGACCGCACTTATTCAGCGAGAGACAGTCCAACGTGCGCGCGTCTCTTTGAGACGCATATAATTAAAAAAAAATGCCATTTTGCTTGTACAGAGCTGTGGTAATAATTATAGGACAGTATACAAAACAAAAGGAATTATGTATCACCTATAAGTCTGTATAAATTGACATTTTCTCTTAGTATTTTAAATATTTTTATGTATTTCTGAAAACGAGTGCTTGAAATCATAGAAAAGGATAGTAAAACGTATGCAGTAGTGCGTAGGACAAGGATGAAGAGCGCGGTTATCGGTCGCGATGTTCCGTGTCATAGATGAATAGAGTAGATGTGACATTGCATCTGTGATTGAGTACCTACTTTACTAAATGAATATTCAGTAAGATAGAGCATATTCTTTTGAAAAAGAAAAATTAGTTAGCATATAAATAATGATTATAAACGAAAGTTGTGTTTTTTTATTACTGATATTAATTCCGTATGATTTATCCATATTATTATATCAAAAATTTAACACAAAATGAATAATCAATTTCAAAGCGCTGTATTTTTCACAAAAAAAATGTAACCATCAACTTTTCACTAAGTAACCGATTAAAAAACTATTAACATTCGATAATTAAGTAGCTTGTGATGGTAAAAATAGATAATTTTAAATAAATTTTACACAATTATATAAAATTATAAGTATGCATTAATCCTCCGAATCACATAATTTGTCCTATCGCATCTGTAGAAATAATAATCTTAGTTCCGACATCGTTGCGCGCTATCCCTGTTGCTCACATAGATTCTCCGATTTTATGTATGCACTCCGGCGCATCTTCGAAACAATCTATCTATACAAGTACATACATCAATTGACGGCACGGGTGTCGTTAACAAACGTTGTTTAACACCCATTGATATCTGCGATAATGATAACAATAGAATTTCATTCATAAATTGGCCATAGTGGGTCAGCCGATGCCAAAGGATTAATACGTATAAACGTATCTTTCATAATCTTTGGGAAGAAGGCTATAAACTCTCCGGCACGTGGAAACCAGTATTAGGAGTTTCAAAAAATGTTACACGTTCGCATAAAAGTGACTCTAATAACATGTGCAGTGATACTGTGAGTGTATTTTGTCTAAACTTTCAGTCGAGTTCGAGTTCCAGTGGTACGCGTAGCAAAGGACAAAGAAAGAGGGTAGACCGTTTCGTCTACTCATGATTTTTGTCAACCGCTCGTGTCTTCAGTCACCCCGCGATCATTATGCATGCAACTGCGGAAAAATATCGATAGCTCAAAAGTAAAAATCACCACGGTACAAATCCCGTATGTAATAATAATATTTGTACCTAAACCGTGATAGTTTAGAAAAGTGTTTGTTTGTATTGTTCCTGAAGACTGAAAACTGTTAGTTATGATTTATATTATAATGCTGATCTTAATCCAATATACAAATATATTACAAAGAGGTTTCTAAACGTAGTTTTGGTTATCAAGGGAATGATAACAAACCAACATCGTCATAAACCACCGTGCGACGCTGTAGTTGGAATTGATTTGTTCATGAGCATACGGAGGTCCAGCATAAGTTTATAAATTCGAATTGGTATAATACAAGTACAATGCTACAAGTGGCATTATAATAATAATAATAACATCTCAAGAGGCTCTCGCTAGACGGTTTGGATCAAGGGTCGGATGCAGAAGGCAGTGATACTGGACACAACACGCATGGTCCGGAGATTCCTCTCTCTGCAGCCCTAACCACCGGTAGCTTGGGCTCTGCCCCACTACCAGCGGCACCCTAGTGTTAAGTTTTTTATAATATATTTTTATTGTTAATTATTTGTTTTTCTAATAATGTTGTAAAAAAAATATTTTGGAAAATAAATAATGTGATTAATAATAATAATATTTATTTCACAAACCTTGGTACAGTTGCAACTAAACCTAAACACTAAAGATATTCACACTTATTATTATATTATAACTAAGCATAACATAAAGTGGCTAGTATTTGTTGCTGTGTTGACGTACAGAACCTACCCTAAGAATAATCTTGAGTCGTAGGTCATTTGTGACGAGATATGTCAGACTATGAAAATAGTAACAACCATAGACGTAGGATTTTTCGCTACGCTCAAAAGACCTATGAAGTGTGGGAGTGAAAGGGCCTAAACAGGTACAAACCGTCGTGAGAGAAAAAGAGATAGCGAAACAAGAAGTCGGTATGTACATTTTTACGCGAGTAAGAGGCCATAGCGTCCCGGCCTATTCCAAGTCGGCACGGATTTTGTGTATTTGCTCAAAAATCTTACGATTAAAATACATAATATTTATTCTGGAAGAATGGCATCTTGTTCAGTGAGTGAATGTGAGGTCACAAGACGTAATAACCCGAATAAATACACGTTTCACAGGTAATTTATGTTTATTTTTACTGCTTTTCTACCGACTTCAAAAAAGGAGGAGGTACTCAATTCGTCTGTATTTTTTTTTTTTTTTTTTATATTTGTTACCTCATATCTTCTGACTGGGTAAACTGATTTTAATAATTCTTTTTTTATTTGATAGCTGATGCTTGCCGTGTGGTCCCATTTAAATTTCATTAAAATCGATTTAGCCGTTTTTGAGTTACACTCCAAAAACTGAAAAAGTGTTTTCCTGTCCTGATATTATAATCAATGTTTGTTACCTTAGACCTTTTGACTGGGTGAACCGATTTTGATAACCTTGTTTTTATTTAAAAGCTGATGCTTGCCGTGTAGTCCCATTTAAATTTCATCAAAATCGGACAAGCCGTTTTTGAGTTACACCCCAATAACTGAAAAGTATTTTCCTATCATGATGAATTCTCATCGAAGCTCAAATTTGGTGGTAACACAGTAATATTTCCTCAACGGTATAACATAGAAATAAAATTTTGGATAGGAAGATAAAACGTGTATTATGCTGCAAGCAAGTCTTATTTTGATAATTTAAGTCTGTTATATGTTATTATATCTGGTGGTAAGTTAAACATAAGCCCATAAGTAGCAAGGGTCACTAAAAAGGGCGAAATAAAAATTTTTACCAAAAAAATAGAACCGACTTCAACACTCAAATGTGTGAAATAACTTGTCGAAGTCGGTACCATGCGCACAATATTGTGATGATAGGTACTTTTGAACCGTCATGGTACCGACTTCAACAAGTTATTTCACACATTTGAGTGTTGAAGTCGGTTCTATTTTTTTGGTAAAAATTTTTTTTGATAATCATCATGTCGTCATTTTGTTATAGAATGAAGAACTATGGAAATATTAGATAATAGGTTCATCTTCATACTTATCATCAAATTACATTGCTAAAAGAAGAATTGGTTGGTATTTTGCTAAAAACTCTAAAACATTTGTTTACGATAGAGCTTGACAAAGTTCTGACGTCAAAAGTATCGATAAAGTTGATAGTTCGTGTCTGACCAGTAGGTTTGATGTGGCTGCTCGGGTACATATTTCAACCTCAAAAATACCCAGTAGTTAGTGTGATCATATATTAGTTTTAAAAATAATAATATAATTATATAATCATTAGCCAGAAGTTGACAGATCAGTTTTTGGCTTATTGAGCGTTTATGAAGGGAGTAAATATTTTTACAAGACATATTATTCAAAATTTATTATGATGGTTTCTTTGAAAAGTTCGCCCGAACACTCAATAAGTAATTGAAAATATCTCTTACTTCTGTCATAAAATATTGGTATCCTTAACAAATGGCTACTTTACAGGATGCAATTTAAAATAACTATATGCACGCATATAATAATGTTTGTTTTCTTACAGATTTCAAACAAATTTTTATTATGTAATAAATGGTTTCCGATTAGAGATAGGGGTAGCTGGACTCTAAAACTCTACGATTTGTAGTAAACATTTTGAATCAAAATGCTTTATATAAAGAAAACATCGACGTATACTAATGAAAGACTCAATACCAACTTTGAATGTCCCTGTAAGTATCATTTGCACAGATTCGGAAATTATAGTCATTAGCTTTTGGAAATGATGACACTAATAAGTTTATTTTGTCATATTTTTATTAATTTGACTGTAGGCTATGTAGAGTCAATCTAACCCTTCCCGTAGCGTTCCTGGTGAAAAAAATCTATAATAATCGCCATGGCAATGCATTGCCGCGCTGGATTGCTATGGCATTGTATGGCCATTTTGCCACAAAATATATTTTATATTTCCTTCCAGATCAAATTGAAGAGAAGAATCAATTGAAAATAAGGCGGCCCTGTTCTTACGTAAATACGAGTAGATATATCACCACCGTAAGCCATTACCTGGTCCATCAAATCAAGTACTGTCTCCACGGAAAACAACTTACTAACAAATGTTTTAAGTTATGACACAGAAAAAATAAGCTCTTAAGAAGTTTAAAAACTGAAATAAAAATACTGATTAAACGGCTTTTAGACTTAAAAGCAGACGTTAAAGAAATATATATTATTGCTCGTTCATTGGAATCTTTTAAAAATCAGCTTAAAACTAACTATCTTTCGCTCTAACTGTAATATTTACAAACACTACCGACCTTTTCTATAATTTTCTTACCATGTTTTATATGTCTATTTAGGTATATTTTTGTCTTTATTTATATATGTTTAAAAATATGCATGTATATATATACTTATTGTATGTTATGTACTCATATAAATATATATCTATATATAATCATTATACTTTACGTATATTGTTGTGTATGTGTATAATATAATTAATTTTGTCTTGTTTAATTAAGTTCTCTATCTATTTTTTACTGTTCTAGTATTTGTAACATTCGATTAAAAACCCTGTCCATGTACTGTCAAAATGTCCAATATTGTTGGGTTGTCTGGAAGAAATCGCTTTAAGCGATAAGACCGCCCATTGTTTCACTCAGTTATTATGTATCTTTAGTTGTAAGTTTTTTATGTTAAAGTTAATCTTTGTGTTACAATAAAGAGTTTATCTATCTATATATGTAGTAGGCCAGGTAATAAAGATCATCGAAATGATGTACATATCGTCATTTCTACAGCCCAAGGAGCTATCTTAGGAGCAAGGAATTATATAAGGGACAAATTCAATCTTTGCTTACCACATGTGAATATTTTATGGTCTAAGATCCGGCTGCAAATTAGTGCACTCATCGCTTTCGCTAAAAACCAATATACCAATTTACAATGTACTGATTAGAAGATCTGTATATTGCAGCGTTAATGGTAATCTTCACTAGCTTAACCCTTAACCGGAATCGTTATTTTGACCAACCTAACTGGAATCGTGGGTCAATTTGGACCCCAAAGTGAAAACCCTCATATTTCCTAAACTAATTTAGGTAACCACATAAATGAATGAATATTATAGTAAAACAAGTTGTCTACAAAATTTAAATATGTTTTTATTAAACAATATCTTAAAATTATCTTATTTTTTTATAAACAACACTTACTCTTATTTTTGGCAGGATTTTTTCTATACCACACTTTGATATATAATTAAACCATAAAAAAAACATAAAACGAAAAATATATATATGTTATAAGGTTTTCCGTATCTTCCCCTTAACAAAAGTATAGATTCTTTAAAATAAAAGTAAAACATAAAAAAAATAACATCCTAATCTAATAAGGAACAAAAATATCAATATCAGTCTATCAATGTAAGTATGGCACTGTATACAATTTTTTTTTGTACCGTTTGAATCGATTATTTCCTCGGTAACAAGTGCCACTTGATGTTTGTCTACCTTCATCATCATTATCTTCATCAATAATATCATTATCAGAATCACTTGAGTTAGATGAAATATCGAGTTGCAGATTTTCATTGTCGCTAATGTTTTCGTCTTCACAAGGTTGAAAATCACTTAAACATTCTGGCTCTGTATCTATTTCGTCTAATAATAATTCGATGATCTCCTTGTCACCATAATATTGTGTCATTGTTGTTGTAAAATGCTTGAAACAATACAAAATAAAAAAGTATGCACTAAGAGAAAAACTTACGTAACTGGAATCGTGGGTCAAAATGGACCCGGCGATGGCACGTACCTCTACTTCCAGTTAACTCCAAGCGCCGAACGTCTGGCCCCCGCCACACCTCGCGACGTCATGAGATTACATGGGCGCACAAGCGTCTAGCTTCACGCGTTTCAAAATAAAACAGTTATTTAGTTGACGGTGGGTCCAAATTGACCCACGATTCCGGTTAAGGGTTAACTAAGTAGTTATGGTAAGTTTTATTTTCATCTTGTTACGATAAGAGTTATATGAGTATGACTTTTAAAAGTGCTGTACAATTTTCGACCTACAATAAATGCATTTGACTTCAACTTTGAATGGGTTTTATTTTAAACATATACAAAAAAAAGGAGGAGGTTCTCAATAAGGTTGTATTCGTGTTTTTAAATTTGGTTTGATTTTCATGAAAAAAACTTATTTTATTCGAAAGCATATACTTTTAGATTCATCCCATTGAAACTTCATCTTAATTAGATAAGTAATTTGGTTTTTAAATCATAATAACTGGAAAAATAAGTTACCCAAGTAAATGAATTTGCACATTTTGAATTTCTGTGATTTCTGTAGTTACAATAGTCTCAATGAACTATATAGGGCATAATATCAAACTAATGTGTCCTATGATTCAACCCGTAAATCTGTCGATAATATTACGCCCGAGTCATGACAACACTATGTCACTCACACATTTACATTTCTTTTTTTGTAACACCGTTCATCCATCACTGTTGGTCTTGTACATCCTAAGCCTATGGTAACAACACAAATTGAGATGCTGTCAAAATCACGACCATCAAATCAAAATGGACATTATTGCAAAATATCGGCTTTCAAATAACTTTTAAAAGTATTGGAAGATAGATTTATTAAAAAAATCTATTTAAAGAGACGTCTTTGACTTATTTTTGAAAAAAATCTCGTTAGACTTTGACTTAGTTGAAGTGTACAGTGTACAGTAACCGTGAAGTGTACAGTACTGACACAGTAGATAAGTATATGAAACTCCATATACATACTGATATATTGATATATTGGAGACCGGCAATGTATTCCATATCTCCCCGAAAATAGTATCAAAAAGATAATACGCGTGAAATCACCGGAATTCGACGGTCTCCATAGATACGCAGGACCACACCTGCCACAGCTATAATCCACTTTTTATACAATGTGCTTGAATGGCTCGTTCTTACCTGCGTTCCAGTGAAAATGATCGTAGTCCCAGTCGAAACAAAACTATTTAATGCCTATTGCCCAATATCTCCTGCCAATTTCCTATCAGCAATATGTGGCCCTAGACTAACAAGTGCTATTTCAGTACCTGGAGAGAGTAGTTTTATATAACAAGAAGAATATACGGAGAGTAAAATAGCTAAGGAAGAATTAAAGGATAGTTAATTGCAGATACAATAAAAAAGCTGGGCATAGATGGTAAAGTTCAAAGGAAAAACAAGACGCCGATAGTTTCAGATCTTCGTAACCTAAAGCTATTGAGATTCACAAAACCTGCCGTCCATATGTGGGAGTAGTAAGAAGCGACAGAATGACATGGAGAAATACCAGAAGTTGGGCAGCAGTGCCTCTGAAGAACTGCCACGATCTTATTTGTGATCCCCAAGACGCCCTCCAAGCGTGGGGCCAAACTCCTCAATGGGGGAGACCCTTGGTCGACTGGACGTTCCTGTTGATATGATGATGATGATAATGAAATTCTGTACTTTTGTCTTACCTTTTCCGATTTATCATACCGTCTTACATTTCTCGATTTATATTTACAGTAAACACTATCACTATCCCATAACTTATATATAAGATAAGGAATATAACCCTTTAATTTAAAAAAAAACATCTGGGAAATGTATTTTAATTATTAAAATAATTGATAATGAAATAAGGAAAAATATTTAGAAATAAACGCTTACAAAGTTTATCGTGCCCATCCTTATTTATAGTTTTCCCAATCTTTAATATTGAAATAGAAAATCACAATCTCAATTTTATTATATAATTATTTGCTTAAACAAGGGCATAGAACATATAATACTACGTATAGAATGGATACTCCTCTCCCCCCACCAAAACGAGTGTTCGTCACCCCGCCACCGATTCTGAGCTGTCGCTGAGCTGACTTAAGTACGAGACGCGCAACTCGTGCGCGATGACGTGACGATGAAGCGTGTCGATTTAACGAGAATTTTAAAAGTTGAGAATGGTACTCTTGTGCTGTTTAGCTTGCTTAATAACTAATCGAGAAAAGGATTGTTTGTTGTGAATAATGATTTTTTATTATACGAGAAGAACATAAATTACCTATTATTGTGATTGTAATTATTATCATTACTTGTATAAAATGTGAACTTGGAATGATAGTTTTTGTATAGTGTAGTCTATTATTGTATAAGTAATGGAGTGAAATGTGAAGTAATGTTTACCTACTCTGCTGTGCATTGCATATTCCTACGTCGTACATGAAGTTGGATTGTTGTGCTTGAATGTTTCTGAAGGTAGGTAAGGTACGCATAACCTATGAAATCTAATAAGTCATAATAACCGCATCAATAGATTGTTAGGTAGATAAGTACAACAATTATTCATACGATGACAACCTTAGACTTCACGCACACATTTACGCGTGTTCAAAAACAACATTTGTGTAGTATCTGTGTAATAGGTAGTTAGAACGCGGCTTTTGTATAGAGAATGAGTCGAGTGTCCAGGCTGTGACACGGGACTCTAATTAGCACTCGCAGCAAAAATGAAATTTGTTCTCTTGATGCACAAATAACTATTTATTGTTTAGTAACTAATCTTAACCATTATACCATTATGTTGTACCTATTTGGTTTACGTAAGAAAGTTTCAATGTAATTAAAAAATTAAGCCTTGTTTGTAGGGAATTGACATTGCCTACAGATGCTCCGTACTATGCTCCGTGCTAATTTTTGTATTCGACCTAATAAGAACGAAAACAAGAGCAATGCGCATTTTGCTTGTTCACTATGACGATGCACGTAACACGTACCTAATGAAAATAAAACGGTCAAGCGCTTCTCAGGCCACGCGTAATTTAGGGTTCCGTAGTAGACCGTTACCATAATATAGAACGATTTTGTTGTTCTTTTTTGTCTCTTCCACATTCTTCTTGTCAAAGCTAAAATATAAGAGTACGATTACTGCCAAGTTATTACTTCAATTGTAATTCAAAAATTAATTCCTTTGTGTCTTCTATAGGTACTCGAATGAAAACGCAACGATAGCGCGATTCAGAATCCGTTCGTACATAGCGACAGCTTTGTGAAACATAATATATATATATATATATATATATTATATATAATAAATATATTTATATATATTATATATAATAAATATATTTATATATAAATATATAAATTTATTTTATCGATCAACAAACAGAGTTATATATATATGTTATGTACTCTCAATCCACGGAACTGTATCAACAAAAGTGACTCACATCGTCATTGCGACATCCCGCCGCCGATAATTCATGAGAACGCTGAAGAGGCGCTATTGCAACATTTTGGACACCGGCTTCGTTTAAAGAAATGAATCAAAATTGAATCACTTTAAGTTCTCACATCGAACTATCGTCACCTTACATTTTCTATAATTATTTTAATTGTAATTTTTATAAATTAAAGTTATTAAATAAATTTCGGTTTTTTTTGAGTCCTCGCACGCTGCCTCTCCTAACTGGCGCAGTCGTGTGTAGGATCCTTGAGGAGCGTTTCTCAAGGCCGCGAGTTTACGATCATCGAAGACCGTATCCTGGGAGCTGCTCCGGTGGTTTTCAAGCCCGTTCGAGGATCCGAATCTACGTATCAGACAGCGCGAGGAGTATCAGAACATAGATACACCAACAGAGGCCGAAATGCAGTTACTGTGAGTACATTAGATCTTCTAGTGTTTTGCTCACCTTTTTCCTTTTAACTTGTGTGATAACTAACTTCCAAAATTTTCCATCCACGAAAATCACGGAACTTGTATATTAGTAGTAGTAGTAGATCTAGGAGTAGAGATTTAAATAGGCAATTAGACTACAGCGATAGTTTTAATTTAGAGAATTCAGGAGTAGATATGGCTGATTTGGACCAAATTTTTAAAGCACTTCGCTTAGTGCCAGATTTTGACGGAAATGTAAACGTTCTTACCAGGTTTATCCATTTGTGTGACCAATTGATAGAGGAATTTATAGTCAAGGAGCCGACTAACAAACTTAGGGAGACTGCTTTATTGAACGGAATTTTAAATAAAATTACTGGACCCGCAGCCCGCCTTATCAATTCCAATGGCGTTCCTTCGGATTGGCAAGGCATTCGGAAAACATTAGTAAATAATTTCTCAGATCAACGCGACGAAACCGCCCTCTACAACGATTTAGCTTTATTAACACAGGGACCGGGAACTCCTCAAGAGTTCTACGAAAATTGCCAGAATTTATTTAGTACCTTGATGACATATGTCTCATTGCACGATACCATAAAAAGTACTATCGACGCAAAAAGGGATCTGTATAGGAAGCTTACTCTCAAGGCATACGTGCGTGGATTAAAAGACCCGTTAGGCTCACGTATCCGGTGCATGCGCCCGGAAACGATAGAAAAGGCTCTAGAATACGTCCATGAAGAACAGAGCACTCTATACCTGCAACAGCGTAATGAGCACCTCTCAGAACGGAAACAACCTATTACCCCACATAAACCAATGTTACTGCCAATGCATAGTTCCTTTGTGCCACCGTTTAGGTTTCAAGGATTTACAAATCCTGGACCTTCAAGGCCACAATCGTTCATACCGCAGTGGAGGCCCAACTTTAACCAACAAAATCAGGTAGGTCCGTCACGCACACAACAGATTTTCCGTGCTGCACCCCCTAATTACAACCCTCAAGAGAACACTTTCCGGTTTGCCCCGCGTAACTCAGCGCCTCGTCCAATGAATGGCGTCAGTCATTTCGTTTCTAAAACTTTACCACCGACGCGGCAATCACCTTTTAATAATGCTCACGATTGGAGGAAATTTGGTAACCCTCCTCCCACTAATTATTTTAAAACTAGGGAGATGAACTACAACGAGTTTTCAGGCCACGAATCGAACGATGACTCATGTGAATACTATCCGGATTGCGACTTCTATGCGTATCCAGATTATGGTTACGGCTATGATGGGCAGCAGGATTATCATAACCAATATCCTGAAGTCCTGTACGAAGCCCCGGTTATTGAGGAAACTACTGAACGGATTGAAAAATCTGAGCAGGATTTTCAGAAAATGACCACATTAGACAAACCAAAATAGAAGTAAATCTACAAACCCAACGTCAACTTCCATATATAGAGATTGGATCACCACCTTTGAAACTATTGATAGACACAGGCGCGAACCAGTCTTTCATCAGTCCCACTGTAGTCGAAAATTATTTTAGTGACGTACCATTAAATTACACCCCATTTGAGGTATGTAATATTCATGCAGTGACCCGCAGTAACTATTCGATTACTATACCTACATTCTCTGAACTTAAGGATGATGGCAATATTACCTTATTCGTTTAAAGCTTCCACAACTACTTCGATGGTTTGATAGGTTCAGATTTATTAGACAAATGGGAGTCCACTATCGATTATAAGACAAAAACTCTTCACACTCGGAACGCGAAAAATCCTATAAAGCTATATGACTCGCGGAACGCTAATTTATACGAGGACGTTATACCAGCTGGTTGTACCAAATTAGTGAAGCTTCCAATTAACGTTCGTGACGGTGATGCCGTTGTGATAGATCAGATCATATCTAATTGTCATATAGCTGAATGCCTAACTACCGTTAAAGACAACCGCGGAATTTTAGAAGTACATAATCCGAGCCGTAGTGACGTAATATTTTCAATGGATCGCCCAGTATGTGCCGAAGTCTATAATGTTCAGTGCACGCGCACCGAACAATTCCCCGAGCGCGTAAAGGAAGTTCTTTCCCGCTTGCGAACTGATCATTTAAATGACGAGGAACGTATAAACTTACAAATGCTATGTTCTCAATACGCGGATGTATTTTACCTAGAAGGTGAAAGTTTAACTTTCACCAATAAAATCAAACATTCCATAAAGACCACTGATGAAGTACCCGTATACACTAAAAGCTACCGCTACCCTTTCATACATCGGCAAGAAGTTCAAGATCAGATAAGCAAGATGTTAGATCAGGGGATAATCCAACCATCGGACTCCGCTTGGAGTTCGCCGATTTGGGTAGTACCTAAGAAGGCCGATGCCTCGGGAAAGGTCAAATGGCGCTTAGTAATAGACTTTCGGAAGTTAAACGAAAAGACTTTGGATGACAAATATCCGATACCTAATATCGCTGATGTCTTGGACAAATTAGGTAATTGCCAATATTTCACTACTTTAGATTTGGCTAGTGGATTCTACCAAGTTGAAATGAACCCTGCTGACGTCCCCAAAACAGCATTCAACGTAGAACACGGCCATTTTGAATTCCTAAGAATGCCTATGGGGCTTAAAAACAGTCCCTCCACTTTTCAAAGAGTTATGGACAATGTTCTCAGGGATCTACAAAACACTGTATGCCTAGTGTACCTAGATGACATCATAGTGTTCAGTACTTCCCTGCAGGAGCACATGGTAAATCTCGAGAAAGTTTTCAAAAAACTCCGTGAATCCAACTTTAAAATCCAAATGGACAAGTCGGAATTCCTCAAATTAGAAACCGCTTACTTAGGCCACGTCATTAGTCGGGACGGCATCAAGCCTAATCCAGACAAGATATCTGCCATCCAGAAGTATCCACTTCCGAAAACTCCTACCGAAATAAAACGATTTTTGGGACTTCTCGGGTATTATCGAAAATTTATTCCAGACTTCGCTAAAATAACGAAGCCAATGACACAATGTCTTAAAAAGGGTTCGAAAATCACATTAGATAAAAATTACAGCGACTGTTTCGAACAGTGTAAAATGCTTCTAATAAACGACCCTATTCTTCAATATCCCGATTTCAGTAAAGACTTTGTGCTTACAACAGATGCTTCCAATTTAGCCATTGGGGCTGTTCTCTCTCAGGGTCCCGTGGGCTCTGATAAACCCATTGCCTATGCTTCGCGTACGCTAAATAGCAGTGAAATTAATTATAGTACCATCGAAAAAGAACTATTGGCTATAGTGTGGGCAACCAAATATTTCCGACCCTATCTATTCGGCCGAAAGTTCAAAATTATGACCGATCATAGACCACTACAATGGGTCATGAATCTAAAAGAGCCAAACTCTCGCCTCACTAGATGGAGACTAAAGCTCAGCGAGTACGATTTCACCGTTTGTTATAAGCAGGGCAACCAAAATGTAAATGCAGACGCCTTATCCAGAATCGAATTGCACAACGAAGAAACTAGCTCTTCTTTGGCAGTAAACCCATCAGAAAAGCGACCATCAATAGGGCAGAATTCGGATACTATAACAGCAAATTCCGATACTGTTACGGTGAATTCAGATACCATCACGGTTCACTCTGGTTCTAGCACTCTGACGGCTGCTGTTCACTCAGATACTGTCACAGTTCACACAGATGCAGAAAACCCAATCATAGACATTCCTATAACCGATTTTCCGCTAAATAAATTCATCAAACAAGTCGTTTTTACCGTCGTTGACGACGTCAAAAGCAGGCCGACAATTACTAAACCATTCGATAATCATACTAGAACAAGCATTCAACTATGTGCATCCAATTTAGAAGAGGATGTTGTAACAGCAATCAAAGCCTATATCAACCCCAAAGTCAAGACAGCTATACTTATTAACCCCGCACCAGCCATGTACTCGATTATTCCTATAATCCAAGATAAATTCAAAAGTTCCTCAATGGATTTAGTCCTAACTAAAGTAGAACTTGAAAATGTCAAAGATTATTTAAAGCAACAAGAGATACTTAGAAATTACCATGAAGGCAAAACAAACCACCGTGGTATCAATGAGACGTATCTAGCCTTATCTAGAAAGTACTTTTGGCCCAAAATGAAAGACCACATAGGAAAATATATTAATGAATGTACTATATGTGGCCGTGCTAAGTACGACAGAAATCCCATCCATCAAAAATTTCGTATAGTGCCACCACCAACTAAGCCATTTGAAATAATTCACATTGACCTTTTCACCGTTGACACATATAAATATCTCACGATCATCGACGCTTTCTCCAAATATGCTCAAGCTTACCATATAAAGGATGCAACAGCGATTAGCGTAGTTCAAGCTCTACTCAGTTTTAGTACTCATCATGGACTTCCAATGACTGTAGTCACTGATCGAGGTACAGAATTCACCAACCAAATTTTCCTAGAATTCACCAGACTTCACGATATAAACCACCATAAGATTCTTCCATGCGTTCCAAATGAAAACGGTATGGTAGAGAGGCTGCACTCTACATTACTTGAACATCTACGTCTATTGAAACTGGAACATCGAGGTGAATCTGTTATAAACTTGATGCCTTATGCTATTCTGGCTTATAATAGTTCAATTCATAGTTTTACCAAATGCCGACCTATGGACATAATAACTGGACATTTAGATTCCCGCGATCCAGTAGACATAAATCTATCAGAAAACACTCTTCAACAGTATATGCTAGAACATAGGACTAGAATGCAAAAAGTCTTCGAAATGATTAATAGCACATCCCTACATCAGCGCACCCAAATAACTGAGAACGCTAACAAAAATCGAGAACCTGAGATACAGTATTACCCTGACCAACAAGTCTTTGTTCGCAATCCTTTGGCTAGTAGACAGAAATTAGCTCCTAGATATACGCAAGATACAGTGCTTGCTAATTTACCGATTCACATTTACACAAGAAAGAAAGGTGGTCCTGTCGCCAAGTCCAGGCTTAAGAGAGTCCCTAACAGCGCACAATTGTTGCAGGATTCTTCTTCTGATCCTGGGCGCAATACAAGCGGAAGAACTAACCCTGACTAGCTTGGATAATGGACCTGGTATACTACCGTTCAACGTTGGATCGGCCAAGATAGTCACTCATTATCATTCATTTCTCCAAGTGGTAGATTTAAAAGATTTACGTGATAATGTTAACTTAGTTAAGGTACAGATATCGTCTTTTTCTCTTCAGTTTCACAATAAAACTCTTTCGCTTTACGAACCACACATGGAACACTTACGTAATAAAATTTCAAAATTATCCGAGCAATTGGAAACGTTTGAACCCAACCGGGCTAAAAGAGGTCTGATTGATGGTTTAGGTTCCGTAATAAAAAGCATTTCCGGGAATCTCGACTATACGGATGCTATTAAATACGATAATGCTATCAAATCCTTGCAAGAAAACGAAAATAAAGTGGTTACAGAAATCAATAATCATGTAAGCCTTGGCAAGAATTGGATATCTCAAAATTCTAAAATCATAGATAATTTGGTTCAAAATCAAAAGAAAATTGAAATGGCTGTCAATGACTTAATTTCAAGTGAGATGCAACGTGAAAGTAACATGACCATGTATGCTCACCTAGCGCAGCGTCTGATTATTTTAGCAGATAATGTGGAAGACTTATCAGATGAAATAATTAGGTTAGAAAATTTATTAGGTTTTATACGCGCAAAAAGCGCACATCATCTCATGTTCAACATCAATTCACTCAAGGACATGATAAGTCGGTTGAACAATCTCTATAGCAGAGAGCAAATACCGAACGTTAGTTTTAGAGAATATTTTGATTTAATTAAGATAGGTTACTATTATAGCAATAGCAATATAGTACTAGTATTCAAGTTTCCGATTATCCGTCCCGCTACCTATGACCTTTATAGACTTTCCATAGTCCCCAACAAAGAGAACAAGGTCCTTATACCCTCTCATCCCTACCTAGCAATTCACGACCAAGATTCTATGTACATAGAGGCAGAATGCCCGAAGTCTAGTAGCCTCGGATATCTATGCGAAGAAAGAATTAATCATCACGGGAGCCAAGCTGATTGTATCTTCCAACTGATCACTATGCAGCGAGTGGATAAGTCATGCCAATTTACCTCTATTACTCTCACTAATGAAGCAGTTGAACAATTAGATGACCGACACTACATATTGAGCTTTCCATCACCTACAAAGATTCGTCTATCATGCATCCAGGATCAATATGATACAGTTCGAGGAAGTTTCCTAGCCACAATACCTAAGGGATGTCTACTACAAACCACCGAGTTCACTATAATAAATAACGAAGACCGCATTAAAGGACAAGTAATGAAGATAATGAACATGCCACCGGAAACCATTTATAAAGTTGATGAAAGGAAAATAAAGTTTAAATCTATCGATCTTCGAAAGCTCCATGACAGTAACACCGAAATGTATCTGGAAACACCACTTACCATTTCCAGAACTGAAACAAAGAACCTCTACTATACCATCGCACCATTGTACATACTCATGTTAAGTGCATGTGCACTCATTATTTGGTTCACCGTACGCCATCTACAAGGCAAACGAAGAAGGCATGTGATCAACCTGGACAGGAACAAGGAAGTAGAAGCAGACCAACCTGGACTGTCGGCGATATTTTCGAGCCTAGCCCGCCAATAATCACCGAACTTGAGGAGGGAGGTGTTATGTACTCTCAATCCACGGAACTGTATCAACAAAAGTGACTCACATCGTCATTGCGACATCCCGCCGCCGATAATTCATGAGAACGCTGAAGAGGCGCTATTGCAACATTTTGGACACCGGCTTCGTTTAAAGAAATGAATCAAAATTGAATCACTTTAAGTTCTCACATCGAACTATCGTCACCTTACATTTTCTATAATTATTTTAATTGTAATTTTTATAAATTAAAGTTATTAAATAAATTTTGGTTTTTTTTGAGTCCTCGCACGCTGCCTCTCCTAACTTATAGAACAATATTTTCTTGTAAAAGTCTTCATAATAATAACTGTGAGACCAACATCGTTGACCACACATTAAGTATGTACAGTCGCCTGCAATAAGAAGTATACACGTTGTAATTATCAAAATTGTGTTCTGTTTTTCCCTATGTAATCAGAAGTATCTTAAAATCGAAGAATAATATGAATACTTTTACTCAGGTTAATGTTAACTTCGATAAATAATAACTTAGCGACATCACATTATTTTGAAAATTACGAAGTGTATACGAGTACTTCTTATTTTGTGAGTTAGACATAGGAAACATTTGTAAAGTGGGTTCCACACTGCCACAGCGTATTCTAACTGAGATCGAACCAGGGATTATATAACAATAAATACTATTTATTTTCACCGGCGGTATGCCATTATTAATAAACTACTACAAACTATACACAACACTACTGTTACTTCAATAAAAAGCATTTAGACAACCTATAAGTTATTGCCGAAAGTAAATAAGTTACTTCATTGTTGAAGTTACTAGATATTCTTATGACAACATTAAACATTTTGAATCCACGTGCTATTATATTTTGAATGTTTACATCAACGATTAATTTACTATCTAATACTAGTCCTAAATTCTTTATGACTTGAACTTTGTCAAGGTTAGAATCACATAACACATATTAATATGTAAAATTGCAAATTTTTGTATTACGATTAAAAATAATAGATTTACATTTAATTATATTTAAAGTTGTTATTTATAAAACCATACGCTGAAAATCTGTCAAGATTCTGTTGGAATTTTAAGGAGTATTTATAGAAAAAGGTGATAAGTATTTATAACATTATATATTTTCAGGTCATCGGCATATAAAAGCAATTTATAAAACCTAAAACATTTTTCAATACCATTGACGTATAAGATAAAAAGTAACGGGCCTAATATTAATTCTTGGGGATCCCCAGAACTAATTAATCTCAGCGGGTTCTTTTAAAAGAAATTAATATTTTAACTTTACCAAGTCTGTATATATTTTAGAATATTACATATATATGTTCATAAAAAATTTAGTAAATTTAAATTAAACAGTTGTCACTGTTTAATAATCACGTTAACAATACTAGGAATAAAGATAAAATAGCGGTGCCAGGTCCTTCTTAGGTAATTGTGTACGGTTTTATAATAAAGGTCCCAAACATATTACAACGCTCACAGAAGGGAAATTCAAGTTGCACGTGAAAAACACATTGATTAAAAAATCCTACTACACTGTTTCTGATTACTTACCACCTCCGACAATTTCGCCTCTGCCAAGCTATTGCTTGTCACCTACATAATTTAAACAAATATTGTAATAACTTTTTTATATAGTAAGTATCTAACATATTGTTAAAAGATGTTTAAAAGAATGGCCCAGAGTTTCTTGCCCGTTCTTCACGCAGTGGTTCTATACAATTTATTTGCTAAACATGGCAGTACAATGTAGAATATTTCAATACTAAAATTTGTAATTGACTTTCATAAGAGGGTCGTAGACGCCTAAATTGAATAAATGATTTTGACTTTGGCTTTGAATTGTATCCACATCTGATTTAAAGCCACCAAAATTGATCACTACTTTCTGGCTACGGTTAGTGATATATTTATATATTATCCTCGAATACCATCATAAGCTCTTTTGTCTAGTAAAATCCTGGGATTCGCTCTATCGAACGCTTTTTGAAAATCTGTATCGGTTGTTGCGGGGGGTGACAATGCGCACGCGCGCATCCTTGGCTAGTGAGCACTTCAAGGCCACGACGCATTCGCCTCCGTGTCGTCGTCGAATTTATTGTTGTTTAACAACAAGATGTTTTTATTTTAGATTTAGTTTTCAATGCAAGTCTTTACCTATTATAAACAGGCAACTACTTCGGCTCGTCTTTAGAATCGGTATACACCACAATGTACCAACTTTTTTTTTTCAGGTTTCAGGTCAGGTTTTGTTTTAGGTTATCTTGAATAATCACACGAAATTTTATCTCATATATCAATCAATAGTTTTTGAGAAATAAATTATTGAAGTTTTAATTTTAACTCAGATCTGCTTATATTGTGCTTCTACTAAGTACCTACATGGCATAGCCTAATGGATTCAAAATACTCGTCTGACTGTTTTTTTATGCCTGACAGTACATGGCATAGCCCAATGGATTCAAAATACTGGTCTGACTGGTTTTTTTCCCTTGACCACTATCTCACCTGATGGTAAGTGATGATGTGGTCGAAAATGTTGTTCAGGCTAACAACATTTTCGACCACAGCGCTGGAGCTGTCATAGAATTACTTCATTATTTTTGTTGACGTTTTCGTGCTTGTGATTAGAGACTCATTTTTTTCTTAAAGAAGAAGCTAATTTTGAGAAATTTCATTAGTATTTAAAAACTATAGGGTTCTGAAGCCCTTTCCCCTCAACGGGAAATATTCCGCCCTCTCTTCCCCTTCCCATAGCACAAAATATATACATATACTATATCTAAAGTCGTTCCCATGTATGTTATGTAGATACACATTTATATATTTTTTTTAAGTCAGTTTCCGTAATCTCCCACCAAAGTTCATGAACTGCACTATCATCATGATTTTTTTCAGATTTTTAAGCCAGCAGTTTAGGTTTTGGAGGGGTGGGGACGCCCTATTGGAACAAAAGTGTGCACTTTAAAGTTTAATATTTCGTAAATGGAGCCTTAAATCGACATTTTTATTAGCAACCCCGAAGTCATTTTTCCCAAGACCTATTCAATGGTACCCCACACAATGGGATAAACAACGAAAAAAAAAATTCTTCCCCACATCACTTGTATGGGTTTATTGCTACACTAAAAAAAATATTTTTCAATATATTATTTTATACTTTGTCGGCGTGATAAGTTTACATACCTTTACGAAATGGCAGCTTTCTAGTACAAACAGTCTCTTAGCAAAACCTCGGACAGACGGACAGACATACGGACATGACGAAACTATAAGGGTGACTTGGAACTTGAAGGACTACGGAACCCTAAAAACGTGATTCATAATTTTCTACCCGAAAATGTGAGCATTATCTTCAAAAGAAATATCGTCAGTAGATATTACATTATCAAAGATCTAGGTAGGTGAGTAATTACATATCTACTTGCCGGTCTTGCCATAATGCACCGATAAAAAATAGATAACGTAAAGGCTAATAAAAGGAGTGACAAGTTCACATAAAATACTAAGTATAATTTACGACACTGATAATAACACTTGTCATTAAAGTTAAACAGTGAAAATGTCTTTCTACGGCAAAGTTTATACATCCGATAAGCACGAAAATTTCGATGCATGGCTCAAATCATCCGGTAAGATTACTTTTTTTAGGTAGCGTAGACTTTATTTTGTGATTGCATGATTAATTAGATAAGTACCTTAATGTTATACAATAAGTTTATGGTTCCTTACAACAAAACGGTCCTATTTCTGGTGTATTCCGGTCTGATAGCACAATCGGATCCACGTCATTTATTTATGAAAAAAAAAAACGTTCTGATCCCGATATTATTTTCCGCTCCGTTCTGATCACACTCATTGTTTTTTCTTACCTTACCATGTCTGGTCTACATTCAAGGTACTGTATATTATAAACCTACATAGCATATAGGTAGTCTATTGAATTTCCCAGAATGTGTTATGTCGCTTTGAGCGTCCAGGCCATCTATTGTCCACTATCGTCAACTGTTGTGTAAGTATGCTAGTAATTTCTTTTAATTTAAGGGGTTCTTTTAATAAAGAGTATCTACACATATATTAGTTTTTTATGGGTTTATGACGGTACAATCAGGAGGCTCACCTGATGCTAAGCAGTAACCTCTGCCTATAATTTGTTATTATTACATTTCGGCACAAGACTGCACTGCGCTTGTCACCCTGAAACATACAGTTGGCAAGTCTCGTGCGCCTGTAATTTCTGTAATCCAGTTATGTAACTCATTATTAACAAAATCTGATTGAACTTATTGATAAATGTATGCCCCTCTCTGAAAGCTAAGCTGGCTTCAAGCTGGCTTGAATTATCTGCAAAAATCATGATTACTTTTTTAAAAACTAAGCTAAGTAAGTAATAGTCGTTGAACTTGGGAGCGAGATAATTTTTTACCAAACTAAAAATTCTTATAGTAAATCCTTTAAAGTAACTAAGATAGATAAGTAATAAGTTGCTTGTTAATATCGGGTAATGACTTGCATTGAAAATCGAAATCTTGTATTAAGAAACATAATATATTATCATAAGTTTCACAAAGCTGCCGATAGATGGCGCTGTACCAATGCGTTAGAACGCATTTTTCATCACACTATCGTTACGTTTTCATGCGAGATACCTATAGAAATCACAAATGAACTTTGTTTAATTTGCGAATGACAATATTGTGAATTGAAATAACAAGTAGGCAGCAATCATACTCTTATTTATTAGCTTTAGCAGGAAGAAAGTGGAAGAGATTAAAGAACAAAAGAATTGTTCTATATTCTATTCTGATAACGGGCTACTACGGAACCCTACACAGCGCTTGACCCGACACGCACTTGGTAGTTTTTTCTATGATTTCTATCAGATTTTGTTAGTAACGATTTTACTCTAATTTTATGATATAATATAACTAACTTAGCTTACATGATTTTGCTCTAAGGATAGCGGGCCTACTCATCCATTACGTAGACGAGTCTATAAATAAGTCTCCTAAGTTATCGATAGATAAGATTATGACAAACCTTAACATATGACTGTGTTAAAAATATGACGAAACTATTTTGTTTCCTATTCTGCCGATTAGACGGTCTTGACGCATAATGTCCATAACTCATATTTATCCTTAACACATTATGTCATTATCGCACAATCGCTTAAACACATAATGACTCGAAGGCGTAATGACTTAAACACATACTGGCTCACACGCATAATTACTTTCGATTTCTATTCAGCAGCGGCAATTTTATTTATTTGTGGCGGAACAAGCACGAGACCCACCTGATGTTAAGTGCGCTATTAAACGCCCGTCACCCTGAGGCATACAGTTAAGTCTCATGTGCCTGTAATTGTACTGGCTCTCAAGGACTGCTGCCGGAACACACTGTTCGGTGCTTGGCGGCAGATTTTATATTTTAGTATTGTTGCTTCTAGCTCGCCAGGCGAGCGTTCGCAATATTCTCTTCCTTCATGCGGTGAAAATCAAGCCTGTGGTGGTGTGAATCGAACCATGGCCCTGCGGCACGGCAGTCCATAGCTTTTACCGCTCGGCTATGAATGCTTCAATAAAATAAAAACGAAAATATTTAATTATATACTGTACTGCATCAGCCGGATTGTCCACCGCTGAACAGAGCGGAGAGGGAGGGTTTGGCATAATCGCCACACTTGTCAGTGTTTTGGGGATCGCATTTTAAGATATCAGTTTCTCAGAAGTAACTGTTGCCCAACTTCCGGTATTTTACCTTTAGTTGCCTTTTACGACACCCGCAGGTAGCAATATTGAATTCGAATTGTTAACATAAAAGAACATTACTTACGCATTCCAGGTGTCCCCGATGACAAAATCTCTGCTATCCTCGAAGAAAAGTCATCCATTAAGATTGTCCAGAACGGAGATAGCTACGTACTCACGCAGACTAACCCGAAAGGCGAAAAAGTGAACACCTTCAAGTCTGGAGTAGAGTTCGACGACACTATTGGACATGAAAAAATTCCCGTACGTACCAAAGTAACATAATTTTCAGAAGGGTGACCGTAATAATTATTAATAAAACAAATATTTTCAGAATACATTAAATTAATATTTTATAAAAACACTTAAAAAAACATATCTATTGACAATTTAGCCTAATTTTCCTGTTAAGTCGATGTGACGTCATAAACGCCACGTAGACAAACCGGAAGAATTTTCGACGCGTTCTCTTCTACACCAAGCATCCTCAGGAGGTTTTAAAATTGAAAATTAGGCGGAATTGTCACTAGATATTTTTTTACACAACTGCCCAAAGAAAGGAATAATATGTTTTCAGGGTTCATGTATGTATGTTTTTTATTCCAACACAACTTCTATATGGCCGAACCGATTTGAATGTATGAGATCGTTCCATTCGTCTTGATAGCGCAAGTGACACTGATATATTTAAAAAGAAGAAAATAAATCAAAAGGGCGGATTTTACACATCATATTGTGAGAGAAAAATTTGTTTTTTTTCCAAACTCATCGAGTGGGTTAACAAAATGAACGGCTCTAAAAAACGATTCCATAAATACCTATACATTGATTAAAACTAAAACATGCAGTTTTAGTTTCAATGGAACGACGAAATAACACGTTTAACGATACTAAATAATTTGAAATATTTGATGGAAATTTGAAATATTAATTGAAATAATAATTATTCGTCATGCGTAGATCAGTATGCGTTAATTATTAGTACGTTTAGGTTTTGTTTTCATTTTTATTTCTTCTTCTTTTGTTTTATATAATATATAAACCATATTATGGTTCAGCCAAATTGGTGATTTTATTTGCAGTTATTTCATGTAGCAAATCTTCTTGCAGATAATAGGGACATCGGCCTTTGTGACGATTACTAAGATATTATTTTATTATTTTAATCACATCCTGAGTCAAAATCAGATAAATCCTTGTACAACTTTCGTTCCGGATTAAGCGTATTGTACAGCCATTAGTGGTAAATTAAGGTCATGTAAATGTTTTGAATTCTTTTCTGAGATTTATGTACTCAGTATAGAATATATACAATGTAATTTTAGGCATTTCATAAATGTGATAGCGAGGGTGTGTGTTTGTGTGTGATCACTCACTCATGTTTGGTAACGCGGTAGTCAATTTTTTTTTATGGTGTAGGAGGGCAAACAAGCAGGCGGCTCTCCTGGTGGTAAGTGATCACCGTCGCCCACGAACATCCGCAACACCAGAGGTATCGAGGATGCGTTGCCGGCCTTTGAGGAGAGAATATGCCCTCAATTATTGATATTTAGTAGTTTTTTAGGGAGCGCCATATTACAAAGTATCCCCGTGGGGTGCCGGGCTAGAATGTCACAATTGCTGCCTGTGGTGTGTGTCGTTAGAGGCGACTAAGGGTAAAATACTGAAAGCTGGGCAGCAGCACCTTCTGAGGAACTGCTATCTTAAACTGCGATTCCCAAGAGGTGTCTTGGGACCAAGCCAAGCATGGGGATTAAGGCTAATCCCCCTTAATGAGGGAGCTTGTTTATTAGATTCAGCTTTGGACCATCCAGCTTATACAGTTCAGTACAGATCTATTTTGTGTGTGTACACTATTACTACTATTTTATATATACCGTGGTTATATTGTTCCTTGCATTTATTCCAGACTAAGTCTACCTGCATCGTTGATGGCTCCACCGTCACCCAGGTGATCACTGGCCCTCTTGGAACTGCTACTTTCAAGAGAGAATACAACGGCGATGAACTTGTTGTGGTAAGAACTTTTTTATTATTTATTTTGGTAAATATATATAAATGTAGGTAAGCATGCGCATGTCTGTGTATGCACAAGTAACATATTTAGGTTCCTTATAGGAGCGTATATTAGGTAAGTAGCGGTTAGGTAGTTCGAGACCTTTCAGTCTAAAAAAGCACGCCTCTCTACTAATTCCTTGATCTATCAAAAGCTTTCCTTGATCTGTCAAAAGCATTTGACAGTGCCTCTGTCCCACTTCTCATAGAAAAGATGGATACCAAATTGGTATCCGAGGCTTTCCTTGATAATTTTTCAGGATTATTTAAAAAAATTAACTCAATCTGTCAAAATTCAATCAGTTAAAAGTAATGTAGAAAATTTTAGTGATTTTGGTGTGTCTCAGGGAAGTGTTCTTGGTCCCACTATTTACCTTATTTATGCCAGCTATAGATCCCAAACTGTAAAATTGTCCTTTTATTAAATTATTAATAAAAGAAGACACCTGGGAAAATGCTCGTAAAAATGCGGAAGCGGTTTTAGCGATTATTGTGTCGAGATTGGGTTCCAATTTATTCAATCTTAATATAAACAAAACAACATTTCTAACCTTCGTGCATCTTGGCACACTTTCTAACTTGCTCTCCACCATCTTTCCTTATCAAAGCCTATATGAGGGGCTTGATATGCCCCTTATTTTGTCTCTAAATGGGAAAATGAATAGTCCCCTACAAAACTATTTTACCAAATAATTGTATAAATACACGAAAAACTGATAAACCAGAAGCATAGATTTTAAACACAAGGATACTTGGTATTTAAATTATGACGAAACTTCGTTTGTATGGAAAGCGCAATGAAAACACTAGCCATAAAATCTATTCTAATTCCCCCTAAATCTAATCTATTTTAGATGTAGGGGTAATTGGAGACATTGGAGGATGTGCATTTATAGACTGAAATATCTCTACATCTGGGTTTTCTGTTATATTAATTAATTCATAAACAGTTTCTAAATGCTGTTTTTGAGTTACCTACCTACATAATGTTTTTTTATTGCCCATGGGTTAGTCTTCGAAGTTTGATGGTTACTAAAGATGTGGTCGAAGATTGTAAAGAAGCTTAACCAAGCATGGGAAACAACACTCAAGGACGGCTGCCAGAAAACACTGTAAGACACTTGGTGACGGACTTTCTGCTTGCCCCATGCTCTTCCCCCATGCAAATAACTGGTTTGATACCCTATTAGATGGGTACTACAGTTTGGTCCGAGCTCAGAGCCGAGAGCAAGAATGCAAAGATGTGGTGAATGGAGGATACAGTTATACATTTATACCATCATCATAATCACACCAACCGGGACATCTACCGTTGAACAAGGTCTCCTCCATTAATGGGATTTGCCATAATTCTTGAAAGTTGTCAGTAAAAAAAAGGCGCTCCTTCCCACCTTCTGGTATTTTTCCCGTAGTTACCTCTTACGACACCCACAGGATGAAATGGGGGGAAGGGGAGGGGGGGGGGGGACTATTAAACCCGCCACCCTATGAAATTACTTACCACCCATTAATTGTTACTGTTTTTTTTTATTTCAGTATATTACAAGCGACAAGTACGACGGCGTAGCCAAGAGATACTACAAAGCATAAACCAGAGTATATATTTAAGTTAATTTATATATGGATCTATTTATTTATTGTTGAGAAATACATTTTAAATTAAAAACATTCCTGTTCATTGTTTTTGTTTCTCAGACAAACAATATTATAAAAAAAATTAAGGGTACCGTCTCCTAATAAATATGTAAAGAAATGTAAGTCAAGCTCAAAATCTTACCTTGGCGACAGAGTAATAAACGACCGTTGTGTGGTAAAAGTATACCGTGCGGCGCAACAGTATTACCTTGGAGCGACCAGTCGGATGCGATCAAAATACGCACAATTGTGCGCTTAGAACGCACAATTGTGCGTATTTTGTTGATTGTCAACTTGATAATTCTGAAATATTAGCTGTAATTGTATGAGAATTACTTAAGAACTATGTCTCAAGGTAACGGGCGCAATGCAATTCGTGACTTGTAACGAAATGCATCTGTTATAGGCAGAGGTTTAGTCCACTTAACATCAGGTGGGACTCAAGCTTGATTTGTCCTGAAAAAACAGCATATAGTTCTTACTTGCTAAACTAATAGTAGGTAGTACATAAAACAGACAGCTATGGGAAGGAACAGGATTCCAACCATATACGTACCAATTGTTATGAATTGAAGTATTGAAACTTAAGCGAAGGATACTAGGAATTAAAAATGAGCAAAGCGAGAGTTAAAAATATAAAATTCTAAGCGTAATCAGGGTTATAAAGTTCTGAGACGCAAAATAACTTTGATATCGAGCGGAACACAATTTTTCTCCTCCATAAAGCGAGGAAAATGATTAGTTGCAGCTTAAATAATATAGTAATCTAGTGTTCAGTCATATCTTTAAAAAAATCAATTTACTTACAATTGGTACTGTCGGGCCACAGGTCCATAGTTCGATCCCCGGTTTGAGCTTCACCGACTTGTGGAAGGGCATTTTGGGAATGCTCGCATGGCTAGCTACCATCCTCATGTGAAAATCTGTCGCCAAGCACCTAACAGTGTGTCCCCGCAGCAGTCATTGAGAGCCAGTAAAATAACAGACACATGCGACTTAGTAGTGTCAAGGTGACGGGAGGTGTGCAATTCGTCACTTGTGTTAAAATCTTATAGAGTCATATCTGTCAGATAGGCTACAGAAGGTTGGAATAAATGGAAATACTTCTTCCGAGTCATTGGTGAAAATGGGAGTACAACAGAGATCAATTTTGGGACCTTTTCTGTTTCTGACGTCTATTAATGATCGGCCTTGCATTGTCAAAGATTTCTGCGATATTGTTTTATTCGCAGATGATTCCTCTCTGATTTTTAAAGTAGTCAGGAAAGACAGTGAACTCATTCATGTAAATAATGTGTTATCTATTGTAAAAACCCCTAACCTATACTTTATTTTTAATATTTATTGAAGAAATGTTTGGTTGGAACCTAACGTTGGATCCCTCAAACCCTATCTTATTTTGAAAATATTATTGTTAAGATTCCAGATTGCCCAGGCAGGGATTGTTTAGCTGAGAGGCTTCCACCTGGATAATCTGTTTTGAATGCTTAACTTGCCGGCCGTTCGCCGGGCTGAAAAGGACAAAGTACAAAAAAAACAAGTAATCAAGTTACAAACAATAAGACTTACATGCAACTTATGATAGGTCGCGTCGGCGATCCCACTAGAGCTACCTAACTATTCAACATTGGCCAATAGAATAATATAGGTTTTTACTCACGCGTGGGCGAGGAAGCTCCAATGGCGACATTCTTCCTCCCAATCCGGACGTCACCACTATCATCCAGGCACCAGCACAAAACTCCAATTTTACAAATATCAAAATTATCGCGTAGTACAACAAACACGCGCAACTCAAATAAAAATACAAAATTCACAACGGGGTTACTCAAAATACGTCAAAATATACAAGAGAACGACAAGCGAACTTCAACTTTTGTCACACCAAATTGCCCACAGATCAAAATAGACGACTACGATGGGAGCGTTCGAAAACTTGCCGCTAAGTTGATCGGTCCGAACAATTATTTTTATTGTTAACCTAGAAACCTAGATGAGTACAATTACCTATTCGAGTGCTGGACTGATAGTAGATTTGGCCAAGGTGTGATCGTTTAGTCTAATGGTAGAACCATACATTATGAACCATTGCAGTAACCTAAATTCTTTTCGGGACGCTAAGACAAGCTAGATACCTATAAGTTCAGAACTTAGTACAGCCACATCCTAGTATACAAATAAATATAGCAGAATAAGAAGTTGCATAATAAAATTCTAACATTCCTAACAGCTGTGCTCTATCAGTTGAAGATTGTCATTCAGAACCTGGGCTCTACATTCACATGCCATTTTCCAATGATTAATTATATACTTATACAATCCTAAGTTTGTCAGTAGTAGTAAAATTCAGTTATCACTAAATGACTTTATTTATCTTATATTCTCAGCTATCTAATATTGTATAAAATAACTAAATGCCATAAAGTCCTCTGATTCGGGGAAGATGAAGTAAATTGAACACAACTAATATTCTAATAATTATAAAATATTTTATAACTAATTTTCGTGCTTTGTCAACTAATGTTTATAAAATAAGATAAATCAGATAAAATTAGATTATTAATAATGATGAGTATATATAATTTTCAAACTAAATGTAATTAGTTTGTATTGATTCTATATGTACTGCAACTGTATGTGATAGAAGTTTTCTCTGCTCTCCAGATAAATAGTGCAGTTTTTTCGCTTTGCCAGTAAGGTGTTCAGACATACTATATACCTATAGTGGACTTACTGCACTGAAGGCCTAAGTGATTCGTGTTAAATTGGTTGTGTCTGTTTCATTTATTATAATTTTTTGCTGCCGCCAAATTTTTATTCTTCAGAAGTGTGTTACAGAACTCGACGATAATGGTAGATAAATCGTTCGAACTACGCGATGTTTACAGAATATATACTCAATATATTCTGTAAACATCGCGTATCTCAGACGAACCGAAGCCTAAGCTTAGTGTCGTAGCAAAAGCAGAAAATAAGCAGAAAGGGTCCTCCTTTTTTATTTTTTTTCTTTAGCTGTAGGATTACGGAATTTTCTGATCTCTATACACGTCTTCCGCATATTGCGGTCAATCTTTTCACTTATCATCTAGTATCGCGGTTTGGGTAATCATTTCTTTACGATTTTTTCTTGAATGTTGGACAGCTGCTCTGTCACAACATCAACAGCTCTCTCAAGATGAACATTAGAGTCCTGGACGGCTGATATCTTTGTGTCTATAGCAAGTTTGCGATTTTTCCTCTCTATTAGATTTAGACGTTTTTGTATCCGAAGAGGAAAGCGAAATATTGGGAGGGAGCGAACGAATCATTTTCGTCATAATTCTTTCTCTAGGCATAAAATATTTTCGACGCCGTGAAATGCTGTCAATGTAAAGCTAAATGCTACTAATAAAACCATATAAAAAAACTAACCAATTCAGTACGCGCACATCTGCAATTAAGGTTCTGCATTCACACTCACTTCATTGTATTCTTCAATTCGCAGGGATTGACGAAATAGTTTCTCAGCCCCCACCAATGTTGGTTAGTGAAATGAAATGAAGTATGTGAATAATATCAGAGCGGACAGCGCTTATGAATGAAAAACTGACTCGCATGTATCCCTGGTAGTTGTGCTCGTAGGTATCACGTATTCATTTCAATACAAGAGCATGAACTTTATGCTTTCCTATTATTTTACACGAATATTATTTTCGAAAATGCCAATATGAAATTTTAAGTAACGTGGACACGTCTATACTGTACGAAATCCAAGGCAAAGGATTAATGTATTCTAAACTTATATAAGATATTATCCTTTCAACAATTTTGGCAATGGTGCATAGTTTTGACATGGGTTATTAGGTTTGTTGTCTTGGTTTCTGTTTTCATTAGCAAGAATTTTGTTTTACGATTAGCGCGCTTCATATCTATCTTTAAACTGTAATTTCTGAGCTCAACTGTACACAACAAATAAATATGTAAAGAAGTGTAACACTTTTACAGTTACCGCTTTGATTTCGGACTCATCAAGTTGAGAATAAAGAAAACACACACCATTGTGTTTGTGTCTGTGATTCCAAATTCAATTGGATTAGTTAATTGATTTGGCGCTTAGAAATGATCGCATCCGATTGGTCGCGTCAAGGTAATATTATTGAGCCACAGTGAGGCCAATTCGAGATTAGTTCGATTTAAACGAAACTATAACTTAATCAAAAATAATTTTCGTGAAAATAAGCCAAATCATAGTCAAACTTTATTCTATTTTAATCGAGGAACAAGTGAACTGACCATAGAGAAAAACATTAGATTCGAGAGATCCTCAATGACCGATTATATTTAAAATTATAAATCGATATCATAATGACTGATCATATAATCTGTTTAGCAAAATACTGATTGTAAAAACAAGGGTATTTTTTTATAGCTATATAATCGAGTTTACGTGTGGCGTTATGTCATATTTATATATACGAAATCTCCGATAAATATATATATATATATCGGAGATTTCGTATGGTTTTTTCTCGATATTAAAGTTTTAATAGCAAAGCTCTCTTAACGTGGGCGTACATATGGATATCTTACAAATGAGAAGACACAAATGACTAAAAAAACCCTTGGTTCATCGTAGCCATTCCAGTCCCCACCTTGCAGAAATTTCTCATTCATGTGATTCCGGTTAGGTTACCTCTTCATTATTGTGGTACCTCCACTATCACGATGTCATCTTTAGTACACTTTCCAAGGGTCCGTTATCATCTGGCATCATCATGATAACACGTGGCATGGTGAACAACTATTTTAGAATCTATGAAATAAGATCAAATTGTAATCTTATAGGCTTGTGCCAATATTTTCCAATCATAAAATGACCGTTTTGTAATAGGATCGCACTGATGTAGACTGATTAGTTCACAGTCCTCAAGTGATATTATGTTAACTATCATAGGTTTTACTGCATAGGTGGTGCCTGTTCCGATGGTCGGTAGAAGAGTGCCGAATCACCTGCATTGTCTAATGACGTTAGTACTACTGACTGAAATGACACACTAGAAATAACACCGACAAATCTTAGTGTTGCCAGTCTCGTAGAAAACTAACTCCAGTAACCCAATTGATGTTTTTAAACGTTAGTTATTTGATGGTATGATGGATGAACGCTGAGAAGAGTCCGATGTGTTGCAGTCAACACAGATCGGGCTCTTCTCAGCAACCTACCACCCTCAACTAGAAAATCTGTCACCAAGCACCTAACAGTGCGTTCCGGCAGCAGTCCTTGAGACCCAGTAAAATTACAGGCACATGAGACTCAACAACTGTGTGTCTCAGGGTGACGGGCGCAGTACAGTTCATCACTTGTGATGAAATACATCTGTTGTACCACTTAACATCAGGTGGCCCTCGTGCTTGTTCCGTCACAATCAGAATAAAAAACTAACATAGAATGGATACTGGCTCTTAAAGACAGCTGCTGAAACACACAGGTGCTTGGTAACAGATTTTCCACTAGAAGATGGTAGTTAGCTACATAGACATTAGGCCTGAAAGCAAAATGCGCTACCACCATATTGAAATGACATGCCATTCTAAAATGACAACCAGGGCCGATGACTGCACTTCCCCTCAAAGCACGGAAACACTAACTTAGCTAGTAAATGCAGTAACAACTGTCCATCCAAACAACTCAAGCGCTTAACTCAGTTTTAAAACATACATATAAAAAATATTTTACGATAATAACAAATATTTTAAAAGTATTTTAAGAAAACATTTTAAGAAGACATCGACGAGTCTCGATCGTGCGCTCGTAGAGTCAAGACCTCCTGAGGATGCTTCGTTTAGAAGCGAAACGCGTCGAATACTCTTCCGGTTTGGCTGCGTGGCGTTTCTGACGTCACGTCGGCTTAATAGGAAATTAGGCGGAATTGTCACTAGATATATATCATTTTTATAAAGATTTTTTAAGTGTTTTATTAAATAATTAATTAAATGTTTTCTTAAAATACTTTTAAAATATTTGTTATTATTAAAAATGGATTTCCGCAAAGTAACGCCTAAATCTATTCATTATATTTTACGATGTTTTGAGAAATCTGGCCGCAAACCTCATCTAGTAATTATTTATCAAGCATATGATGATGTGGTGCAGAAGCTATCTTGATATAAAAACAAACTATGCCTGCAATCATTATATTCGATTCGATTCAACGCTCATCGATTGTTCTCTAGAATATCTCTGGTAAAATAAACAAGAAAGCTTATTTTAATCTTGGCGATTAAAATTAAATTAGTTCAACTTATTCCGAATACCAAATAATGGATCTGACAGGACTAAGACCAATTATAGTTAAGTTTTAATCAAGTTCGTGATATGGAATCGACCCCACCGTACACTTTTTAAACCACGCCTGCCACGCTAAGATTTTCATTCTTGTGTTTTTGAGTTTGACATTTCTTTATCAATACATATTTATTACTAATAAAAAACTACAATCTTTAATAAAACACTAAATATTTTATTAGTAATAAATATGTAACGACTCCTAATGACCCCCCTCTGTACTCCAAAAATATTATTTCTTAATTATTGTTGTAACAAAAACAAAAATGTTGTTTTATAATTAAAAATATATTCATAACTACAAATAGATCTATACATAAATTTACTTCAATATACACTCTGGTTTATGCTTTGAAGTATCTCTTGGCTACGCCATCGTACTTGTCGCTTGAGAAATACTGAAATAAAAAAAAACAGTTACAAGTAATACTTATTATTCATAAGTATACTCCATTGTGTGGCAGGTTTAATTGTTAACTATATTTATTATATTTGACTTTTTTACTATATTTGACTGTTTTTTGACCTTTCTGACCATCATTGCATCACAACAAAATATTAAAAAGGCATTTAACTCCTATATTGTAGATGCATATGCCGTTCGTGTCCCGTGGGGTGCCGGGCTAGAATTGCACAGAGGCGACAGAGGAAAAATATCCAGAAGGCAGAAGAAGAACTATTATCGTATTCTGCCATCCTGCGACAGTAAATTAATAAAATAAATTCATGTAATCTGCGATCGCCTGCCAAGCGTGGCAACATTCGCTCCCCCTTACGAGAGAGGGATTTGTTAAACGATGTACGCCATGACTGTTGATGATGATGATGCCGTTCAGCGCAATTAAAAGTACTATAAGCATTGAATTTATAAAAAAAATAAGTATATGCTGTCGTGATATAAGAGCGTATCCTACTTTCCTATTTTATTTAAATCGATGACTAAAAACACTGACTTTTGGGAAACAAAATCTAGTTAAAAGATTAGCAAGTTTAAATATTACAGCACTATACAAAACTACAAATATACGATAGGAAAAATTTAAGTCATGTGCGGGATTCGAACCCGCGTCCATCCACCCCTTGAGCCGGGGTATGCTCTGACCAATTCAGCTAACATGACATGACGTCATAACTCAAATCTTTCCTATCGTTCTTTAACCATCGTATTGGGATGGAGAGACATCTATAGTACCACTTGCGTTGTACTACAAACAAGACCAATTTTGCAATTGGTTTTATACTTGTAAATGATGATGCAACCTTATAATTTTAATATTGTTAGGTTTGCAATAACGATTAATACATTTTTCCTATCGTATATTTGTGATTTTGTCATGTAATCCGCATAGCAGGCGTTATTGCAAGCCTAACAATATTAAAATTACAGCACTTTACAATTTTACTGCTGTGCTACGGGCCATCCGAAATGGTAAAATGGGCATCATCATCATGATCATCATTATTTCCTGTAATTATTAAATGGCTAATCGTTGTCCTTCAATACAGAACATGGCAATATGAACACCGCAATATAGTCTATGAACTGCACTGGCGTTCGTAGACTATTTTTTTTTTGTTTTTTTTATTTTTATTTTCGATAGGTTAGCCTTTGACCACTATCTCACCTGATGGTAAGTGATGATGTGGTCGAAGATGTTGTTCAGGCTAACCTAGAAGTACTGGCTCTCAAGGACAGCTGCCGGAACACACCGTTAGGTGCTTGGTGACAGATTTTCTACTTGAGGGTGGTAGCTAGCCAGGCGGGCATTCGCAAAATGCCCTACCACCATGCTATAACGACTGCCATCCTAAGACAACAACCGGGACCGACGGCTTAACGTGCCCTCCGAAGCACGGAAGCGCTCAGTAGTAATGTCACTAGCGGTCACCCATCCAACTCATGACCGCGCGCGACGTTGCTTAACTTTGCTGATCGGTTGAGAACAGCCAAGTAAACTTCGCTACGAGCGCTTCGAAATTTTCGTATTACCCATGATTACCCATCTAAAAGGGTATAAAACCAGTTTTTTGAATGGGGCAAGTATAAAATCTGTTGCCAAGTACCTATCTAACAGTGTTTTCCGGCAGCAGTCTTTAGTTTTTTCTTTGTTTTTTTTTTATTCCTGATACGTTAGCCTTTGACCACTATCTCACCTGATGGAAAGTGATGATGTGGTCGAAGATGTTGTTCAGGCTAACCTAGAAGTACTGGCTCTCAAGGACAGCTGCCGGAACACACCGTTAGGTGCTTGGCGACAGATTTTCTACTTGAGGGCGGTAGCTAGCCAGGCGGGCATTCGCAAAATGCCCTACCACCATGCTATAACGACTGCCATCCTAAGACGACAACCGGGACCGACGGCTTAACGTGCTCTCCGAAGCACGGAAGCGCTCAGTAGTAATGTCACTAGGGGTCACCCATCCAACTCATGACCGCGGGCGACGTTGCTTAACTTTGCTGATCGGTTGAGAACAGCTAAGTAAACTTCGCTACGAGCGCTTCGAAAGTATTATATATTATATAGTATTACTTAGTATTGGTTCTCATGGCTCACAATCTTTACTAACCATCAAAGTTCAAAGACTAACCCGTGGGCAGTAAAAAAATAAGTAGGTAGCTCAACTGCATTTAGGAAGTGATCATTAATTAAGTTATTTATGAGTTAATTAATATAACAGAAAACGCATATGAAGAGATATTTCAGTCTAAAAATGGCACACCTCCAATGTCATTACACCTACATGTAAAAAAGCGTATAGACGCTACCTCGTCTGTAACATTGATTCTTAAGGCTAGTGCGAAAATCTATGCTTCTGGTTTGACAGTATCCGTAATAAAGTGAATTATAAAAATTAATTGGAAAAATAGTTTTTGGGATTTTTTGTTTTCAAATTAAGAGATAAAATAAATACATAAACAAACACTAACAAACCAGAAGCATATATTATAGGGTCAAGGATATGCATGTAAAATTTCAACGAGTTTGTACACTTGGTATTTAGAATATGACGAAACTACGTTTATATGGAAAGAGCTACGAAGACGCTAGCCTTAAGTCATCGTGGTGTGTGCAAGTGTGGCGGACATGTTCGAGTTCAAATCGTTGCACTCACACACATTTAAATAATCCCGTTTAGTAAAGAGGCGTGCATTTTTAGACTTAAAAGATCGCTAAACCTATCCGCTACTTACCTTATATACGCTCCTATAAGGTACCAACATATGTGACTACATATACCTACTTATTCTATTTACCAAAATAAATAAAAAAGTCCTTACCACGACAAGTTCATCTCCGCTGTATACTCTCTTGATAGTAGCATTACCGATAGGGGTATTGATCACCTGGGTGATGGAGGATCCATCAACGGTGAAGGTAGATTTAACCTGGAATGGATGCAATGAACAATATAACCACAGTATATATTACACAGTAGTTGTAGTGTACACACACAAAATGGATCTGTATGCTGCGATATTACTTTACGTACTGTACTGTATCGGCCGGATGGTCCTCTGCTGAACACATCCTCCCCAATAATTCCCACGCTTGGAAGGCGTCTTGGGGATCGCAGTTTGAGAAAGCAGTTCCTCAGAAGGCACTGCTGCCCATCTTTCAGTATTTTACTCTTAGCCTCTTACGACACCCGCAGGCAGCAATGGGGGCTGACATTATAGCCCGGCACTCCACGGGGATACTTTACGTACCGTCGCATCGTTGTAATATGGCTCTCCCTATAAAACTACTGTAATAATACTAAATATAAATACTTGACTACTGAGTTACCGAATATGAGTAAGCGGTAACAACTAACAACACACTCTCACGCAAACACACACCCTCTCTCCACATTTATATGTCGGAGCGTAAGCAGTTTGCTACGAGATTGACAACGCTATGATATTATCGACATTATTCTAGTCTGTGGTCGCTACTAGTCTATAGTCATTTAAGTAACTGTGAATCAAAGCTTACGTTACATGACACTGCAGTTGACAAGTCAGTCTTATCTTATACTAGCCGCCGAAGAGGCAACACCTAACTAAGGAATGAAACTAGTGACAGCATTGATATATAGTGATGACCGTGATGAGTGTGAATGAGATGTATCATTGATGGAAGATGACAGCAGTTCATGGAGTTGTATACTTTGAAGACGGCAAACATGCCATAGGGATGATGAGTTATGAAAATAGTGAGACTGTGAAGAGTGTTCTGCAAGGCGATGATCGGAATGGCTATCGGGGGTGGACGGAGGTCATTCCGGGGGTCCCCCCATAAACTGTGGATTGAGGAATAAGCGAAGAGTGTTCAAGTGATATGTGTCTTCGCATTTGCACGATACCCACATGTACGCTCACGTTAAACCTGATGATGTCTAGAAGAAACCCATTACGAAATCTGCGGCGCATAAAATGCGTAAAATTACATTTTATTTTTCTGAGCTGAGTACACTAGGAAAAGAATTCAACACACACCGTCATATTCAAAACTTTAACATAACCTAAATTTACCACTAATGGCCGTACAAGTATAATTATGTTTAATCTGGAAGGAAAGTTGTAAAAGGATTTATCTGATTTTGACTCAGGATGTAAATAAAATAATATCTTAGTAATCGTTACAAAGGCTGATGTCCCTATTATCTGGATTTAGGGAGATTTGCTACGTGAAACTAGAAATAAAATCACCATTTGGCTGAACCATTTATTGTGAAGCAGTGATGGCTCAGTGGCATTGGCTATGAACTGCCGTGCAGCGGGCTTGAGCTTCACCGCATGGTGGAAGGGCATTTTGTGAATACCCGCCTGGCTAGCGACCACCCTCAAGGAGAAAATCTGTCGCCAAGCACCTAACAGTGTGTTGCGGCAGCAGTCCTTAAGAGCCAGAAAAATTACAGGCTTATGAGACCTAACAACTAGACGTCTCAGTGGACGGGCACAATGCAATTCGTCGTTGCCGAAATGCGTCTGTTATAGGCAGAGGTTAGTCCACTTAACATCAGGTGGGCCTCGGGCTTGTTCCGTCACATATAACATAAAAAAAAAGAAGAAATGAAAACAAAACCTAAGCGGACTAATCATTGACGCATACTGATCTACGTATGTAATATAATTATTATTTCAATGAATAGATTCAGCCCATTACTTTGCAGCATTTACTTTAATAATAACAAACATTTTGAAAATGTTTTAAGGAAACAATAAATTCATATTTTAGTAAAACACTTCAAATATTAGAAATATATCATAAATATAATAAATAAAATATATCATATATTTATTACTAAATATATTGCGACCTCGAGAAGAAAAATCTGTCGCCAAGCAGCTAGCGGTGTGTTCCGGCAGCTGGCCTTGAGAGCCAGTAACTCAAGGTTAAGCCTGCTAACATCTTCGACCACATCATCACTTATCATCAGATGAGATTGTAGTCAATGTCTTGCCAATCAGCAATTAAAAAGAAATATATATCTAGTGAAAATTCCGCCTAATTTCAATTTCAAAACCTCCTGACGATGCTTCGTGTAGTAGCGACACCCGTCGAAAGTTCTTCCGGTTAGGCTACGTGGCGTTTATAACGTCACGTCGACTTAACAGGAAAATTAGGTCTGAATTGTCAATAGATATATTTTTAAGTGTTGTTCTAAACTATTAATTTTATGTTTCCTTAAAATATTTTCAAAATATTTTTATTATTAATAATTATGACAGTCACTATCCTAGAAATTAGTTTGGTACGTACGGGAGTATTGTCAAATCCAAGAGTGTCTTCCATCTCCACTCCAGACTTGAAGGTAGTCACTTTCTCGCCTTTCGGAGTAGTCTGCGTCATTACGTAGCTATCTCCGTTCTGGACGATCTTATTGACTGACTTTTCAGAGAGGACAGCAGAGATTTTCTCATCTGGGATACCTGGAATACGTAAGCAATGTTCTTTTATTAAACTATTCGAATTCGATATTACTGTTACTGTGGAAGTCGTACGCAAGGGGCGACCAAAAGGTGGACAAACCGTGCCTTCTGGTAACTGATATCTTAAACTGAGATCCCAAAACGCCTGCCAAGCATGGGGACTATGGCAGAACCTCCCTAAATGGGGAGGCTCTGTTCAGCAGTGGACAATCCGGCTGGCGCAGTACATTTTTTTTTTTTTTTTATCATTTATAGCCGAGTAGTAGTAGCTATTGACTGCCGTGCTGCAGGGCCATGGTTCGATTCACACCACTGGTTTGATCTTCACTGCATGATGGAAAAGACTATTGCTAATGCTCGCCTGGCTAGCTATTAGCTACCGCCCTAAAGTAGAAAATCTGTCGCCTGTCATTGTGTTCTTGCAGCAGTTCTTGAGAGCCAGTAAAATTACAGGCAAATGAGACCTAATTGTATGCCTCAGGGTGACGGGCGCTAACTAACAGATACATTTCGTCACAAATGACGAACTGCATCTTTTATAGGCAGAAATTACAACTTAACATCAGGTTGTAATTTCTGCCTCTTGCTTGTTCCGTTACAAATAAATAAGTAAAAATGCCGCTGCTGAATAGAAATCGAAATAAATTATTCGTTTCAGCCAGTATGCGTTAAAGACATTACGCCTTCGTGTCATTATGCGTCTAAGTATAATTAGACCGGAATACACCAGAAAGAGGACCGTTTTGTTCTATGGAATCATAATAGTAGATTATGATACAAGTGAGCTAAGTTGCTCATTACACACGAGGCTGTGTGTTGCAGCTCGAGCCGTAGGCGAGGGCGTTAATCAACTGAGTGTATAATAAGCAAGTTGCTTACGAGTTTCATACGCACTTTTTTAACACCCTTGCGAGGAAAATAAATATATATTGCACAAATACGATACAAACAACATACGAAATTATGGAAAATAGCGCGCAAGTTTTTTTTAATTGGCGCGCGGCAAATGTATGATGGTTGATTACATATAAACCTCTTTGATTTTACAAATCTGTATTACCCAGTTAAATTGAAAATGCTCTGTTTACTCGCATATAATTTGCAGTTAGGTACTAACTAACTTTGTAGGGATAGTTCTATTACGCACTAGTGTATAATATGATTATGCACGAGGGTGTTATAGTTCGGTTTATGGCCCTAAGAACGATATAATAAAGCTCACTTTACGAGCAAGGGTGTTGAAAAAGTATTTTATAACATTTAGGTACCTAATTAATTATGCAATCATAAAAGTAAGTCTATGCTAAATTAATTTTATTTCTTACCGGCTGATTTGAGCCATGCATCTAAATTTTCGTGCTTCACGGAGGTATAAACTTTGCCGTAGAAAGACATTTTCACCGTTTAACTCAAATGATCCGTGTCGAAAATTAAACTAAGTATTTTGTATGTACATGTTACTCCTTTTATTAGCCTTTTCGTTATCAATTTTGTGTCCGTGTCCGGCAAGCGGATTATTAAATAATCACCTACCTAGATCTTTGATAATGTACCTAACACCTACTGTACGAAATTTGAGTCGTATCTACAATCTGCCGCGATACGCGGTATAAATTCTAACCCCAAGTCTGAGGTCACAAATGAATAAAGGTCGAACACCGAACCAGACCAAACGTTTTCTTCTGCCGGTTGCCGGGCACGCCCGACCTGCCGGTTTCTGGCTGTTTGAAGGGATTGAGGAGAAAAATGTGAGCCTCGTGCTCGCGGTGTCGATATTTTTTCAATTTCGTTCCGGTTTGATCATAATCGATCGCGCTTACTGCCCTTATTGTCTTCCGTGAAACACACTTAAAACTGGTACCATTTCTATCACAAAACCAAAATAGTATCGCAACCATTTGAAGCAGTGATGGCTCAGTGGCTTTGGCTATGGACTGCCGCGCAGCAAGTTCATGGTTCGAATCCTGCCGCGGGCTTGAGCTTCACCGCATGGTGGAAGGGCTTTTTGCGAATGCCCGCCTGGCTAGCGACCACCCTCAAGTAGAAAATCTGTCGCCAAGCACCTAACGGTGTGTTCCGGCAGCAGTCCAGATGTTCTACTTGAGGGTGGTAGCTAGCCAGGCGGGCATTCGCAAAATGCCCTACCACCATGCTATAACGACTGCCATCCTAAGACAACAACCGGGACCGACGGCTTAACGTGCCCTCCGAAGCACGGAAACGTTCAGTAGTAATGTCACTAGCGGTCACCCATCCAACACATGACCGCGGGCGACGTTGTTTAACTTTGCTGATCGGTTGAGAACAGCTAAGTAAACTTCGCTACGAGCGCTTCAAAATTTGATAATCGCGACAAACGATTTTTTTTAAAAACCTCGTGACATCTTGGAGATAGCTATCTGCACCCTTATAATTAGTTCCACCATCTGAACGAATTAGTGACGGAAGACCCCGGCGGGCCACGAACCGATCTAAGGCAGCAATAAAGCCGCTGTCTCGTAGGATCTGCCACGAGTTCCAAATCAAAGTGAAAGTCAAAATCATTTATTCAATTTAGATGTCTACGACGCTCTTATGAAGGTCAATTACAAATGTTTGTATTGAAATATTCTACATTGTACTGTCACGATCAGCAAAAAAAATTATATAGAGCCACTGCGAGAAGAACGGGCAAGAAACTCGGGGCCGTTCTCCTAAACGTCTTTTAACAATGTGTTACACATACTACATACATAATAAACTTAAAACAATATTTGTTTAAATTACGTAGGTGACAGGCGATTGCTTGGCAGAGGCGGTGTTGTCCAAGCATTTTTGTCATTTAAATATTCACAAACTGTGAAGTAGGATTTTTTTATCAATATGTTTTTCACGTATAACTTGAATTGACCTTCTGTGAGCGTTGTAATATGTTTGGGAATTTTATTCTAAAACCGTATACAATTACTTTATTTGTCTTTGCTAATCTAAAACCTGGCCCTGCTATTTTATCTTTATTCCTAGTGTTGTAATGTTGATTGTCACTGTTTAATTTAAATTTACTCAAATGTTTACGAACATACTTATGTAGGATAAAGATTGTCTCTATCTCAGCAGCAGCTCCCCACAGCAATACACCATACGACACAATACTGTGGGAGTACGCGAAATAAACTAGGCGAGCAGTAGCTACGTCTGTTAACTGTCTTATCTTACGAACTGCATATGCAGCACAACTATGTCTTCCGGATAGATCATGTACATGTGGATCCCACTGTAAAGTTGAATCCATTTTGATTACTATAGTCTGGTTTTTAATTCGAGATCAAAAATTTAAACAAAGAAATGTCAATATATGTCATTGTCAAACTGATAGGTCAGGGTGTTCAATAGTTTTTCTTCAAAAATATTCTCACAAGTGTGGCAATTAAAAACAAAAAAATCTTACACTATTTTTTTCAGGCTTGAATATATGCGTAAATATGTACGCGCATATAAAAGTGTTTTATTGTTTCATAATGATGCAATAAATTATAGCATTAAATATATTTTTTACATTAAATGCTCCATCCGTTCCCAAAATTAGAAAAATTACCAAGTACTTATAATTTTTTTTAGCCTTTGTTTACATTTTTGATCTCGAATTAAAAACCAGAGTATAGGAAGACTGTCGCATTGTCAATAGAGAGTTTATCTGGGCCAAGCTTAATATTTGGTTCAACATAAGTAACATTTGGTAAAGAAAACTTATAACATTTGGTGTTGTTTTAATTTAATAACACATTATTAGCAGCAAACCATTTATAGATAACACATTATTTACATGAATGAGTTCACTGCCTTTCCTATCTCCTTTAAAAATCAAATAAAATTATTGTACCGATTTGGTGGCAAGGCGTCTGCCGAAGGAATAAATATAATCATAAATTTTTAAAATAATAGGCTTTGACCAAGCGTGGATTACGCTGGCGCGACGTTTTAATTTAACCGAGAAGGGTCCCGCGATATCTGGCTACCCCTTCGAAGGCTCTCGCCTCCCGCACCCGATCAGGGGGCAGATCTCCAATTTCAGGAAGGTTAAAAGAAGTTGGTGGTGATGGCTCAGTGGCATTGTCTATGGACTGCCGCGCAGCAGGTCCATGGTTCGAATCCCGCCGCGGGCTTGAGCTTCACCGCACGGTAGAAGAGCATTTTGCGAATGCCCGCCTGGCTAGTGACCACCCTCACTCAAGTAGAAAATCTGTCACCAAGCACCTAACGGTGTGTTCCGGCAGCAGTCAGAGAGCCAGTGAAATTACAGGCACATGAGACTTAACAACTATGTCTCAAGGTGACGGGCGCAGTGCAATTCGTGGCTTGTCACGAAATGCATCTGTTATAGGCAGAGGTTAGTCCGCTTAACATCAAGTGGGCCTCGAGCTCATTCCAAAACAATAAAAAAAAAGTAAATCATAATATAAACTTGGCTACTACCACCTCAAATGTGAAAACGTTAGTTTGAATGATATCCCTTAAATAAAGAAGATAAAGAATATCTCGTAAATAAAAAACCAACCGATTTCATGCAACGAATGATGTTTTTGAAGCAATGATGGCCGAGCGGTAATAGCTATGGACCGCGGGTCCCTGGTTCGATCCCCACGGCCGCGCCGCGCTGGCTTTATTAACCGCCTGGCTAACTACTACCCTCAAGTAGAAAATCTGTCACCTTACGGTGTGTTCCAGCAGCAGTCCTTGAGAGCCAGTGAAATTACAGGCACATGAGACTTAACTGACCTTTTAAAATCTCTATCACAATTATTGTAAATTACTTGTTTTTAAGGTAAAGAAAATATATTAAATGTTATCATTTAATGTTAATTCAAATAATAAACCAGTTATTACATTTCATGAATGCCGTACACCATTGAGTTATACTTACACTCCAATAATTTTAAAATGTTTTCCTATCATGATCGTCGACAGTAAATGATAATTGATCCTGTAAGTAGGAAGGGTCACTAAAAACGGTGTAATTTTTTTATATATCAGAAAATGGAACCGACACTAACACTCAAAAGTTTTAAAAAAATAACTTGTCGAAGTCGGTACCATGCGTACAATATTGTGATAATAGGTACTTTGAACTATCATGGTATCGAATTCAACAAGTTATTTCACACTTTTGAGTGTTGAAGTCAATTCTATTTTGAGGTAAAGATTTTTAAATCTATAACACATTTTTCTTTTAAATTTCTAAACATGATTTCAAGCACTATGCTAATGCTAAGCAAATAGCAACGCTAACCATTTTTTAGAGGAAGGTAATTGAATATTCATCTTCCAGTTAAATGCTCCTTTAGTCCAGTTGACTCGTTGATCACACCATCCCCTATGGCAGTCAAAAATAATTAATCAGAGCACACAATTAGGATCTCTCCACCATCTTGGTGGTCAAGAGGAGGTTGAGACGCCAGGTGCTAAGGACTGAGAGACAGTACGATTCTCTTTTGCATAATGAAAGAGAATTACCAGCCAGGGAAGATGGCTGGGAAGCTTTTCGAAATGATAAGTAGTTGAATCAATTTTGTTTTACTTTTTATTATAACAAGCGATAAGAGGTTAAATTAAAGAGCGGTATTGTGTTACCATTTTTGGTCCGGTGGTGTGGTATGATGATTTCTATATAATGACATATAAAAACATAATATATCATCATGTTCCCCAGCCGCTTTCGGCCACGGCGACCCAAGTTTCTGTTATAAACTATCGTAAATTAATTGTCATATAAAGTCCAGACGTAGATCATGTGCTTTGATATGACTGATATCCTATTTTGTTCTTAAACGTGCGAAAACAAATGCCACACACACCACCCACAAAATTATACCTGAGGTTCAAAGGTGGTATATTTTTAAGATCGTCTCGTTTATCATCTAGTTCTCGCCTCTTGTCAACTTCAAAAACATACACATTTTGCATCACCAACCGCACTCTTCGCGGTTTTGTTCAAGTGCCTCCCAACGATAGGGGTAAATTTTTCATCTCTTAATGTGCCTCTTCTGAACATTTTTGTACCGCAAGAATTGGCCACCGCTATTCCGCTTGCCATTCTCGTCACATGGCCACACCACCGTAACAGACGTCACAATAAATAAGCCTCTATTCCGCCAACATTGGCTTTTCTTCAAACCTCCGTGTTTCTGACACGATCTGACCACGATATATTTAGTATATCACGGAGATATTTAAGGTGAAACCTATCTAAAACGCGTATGAGCTTTCAATACAGATACCACGTTTTCGAGGAGTACAGGAGATTCGGCAATACAATTGACATAATAATACACCTTTATCTTTGTGCTAAGGAAGGAACAAGTCTTGTGAACGAAAGACTTTGTATCGGAGCTTACCAGATGCCGCCGAAGCAACATTGATTCGACTATTTATTTCTGGATCCAGGTCTTCTTTGCATGTAATCACACTGCCTAGGTACTTAAATACTTAAATTCGTCCACCTCCTCAAGGACACTATCTTCGAGAGATACTGAAAGGTTCTTGCGATTCAAAGGCATGACCTCAGTCTTCTTCACTGAGAAAAATCTAAAGTCAAAAGCGCCCTAATGACGGCCAATTTATATGGTATAAGGCGAAAAACCGACCAAACAAAAATTTTGAAGCGCTCGTAGCGAAGTTTATTTAGCTGTTCTCAACCGATCAGCAAAGTTAAGCAACGTCGCGCGCGGTCATGAGTTGGATGGGTGACCGCTAGTGACATTACTACTGAGCGTTTCCGTGCTTCGGAGGGCACGTTAAGCCGTCGGTCCCGGTTGTTGTCTTAGGATGGCAGTCGTTATAGCATGGTGGTAGGGCATTTTGCGAATGCCCGCCTGGCTAGCTACCACCCTCAAGTTGAAAGATCTGTCGCCAAGCACCTAACGGTGTGTTCCGGCAGCTGTCCTTGAGAGCCAGTACTTCTAGGTTAGCCTGAACAACATCTTCGACCACATCATCACTTACCATCATGTGAGATAGTGGTCAAAGGCTAAAACTATCAAGCATAAAAAAAAAAAAAAACTTTAATACGTACAAAAACGCCTTCCAACTAGAAGGCGTTAAACGAGGTCAGTGAAGGCAAATGTTCCATTTCGTCTTCATTTAAGGTGTAATTTGTGGTCTTTCTTAAATATTGACTTTTCGATGAGGCTGATTAAGTCGTATGTTATGGTGATAATCACCGTATATAAACCGCCGTAAAAGTAAGGTATATTTTATGGTCAATACTGCAATTATTATCGTATAACAAGTTCAATTCTGAAAATACTTTACGGAAGGCATTTTTGACGGTTGTGTTTATTATAAAACATGGTACATTTTTATTGATTGGTGAAAATCATCTTAATAGTTGTGAATTCATCTTACGTATTTACAATTCAACGGTAAAAGGTCAAATTTGATTTAAGCCTTTAAGTCGTTTTTCTCAGTGTTGACGTTGATTTTTGAGCCGAATCATATATATTTCTTTTTTCATTAATTATGAAAATTTGTCTAAAGTACTTGCAGGATATCCGCCGGGCAACTGGGAACGAAGTAAAGATCATCAGCATACATAATCTCCCTAATGATATCTAGTGAGCATTTGGTGAGAGCTCTAAATATCAGGTTGAAAAGCTTGAACAGACGTTACTGTTCTGAAGCGTATATGAATTTCATTAGCAGATGTTTCGTAGCTTTTTCAACGACCATAGAGAAAGATATACAGCATAAGCAGTGTCGGAGCTAAAACACATCCCTGCTTGACACCACTATTGGTCCGAAATACAACAGTCCATACCATCATGTACCAGCCTCAGAATACAGACAAACTTTTCCGTACATCCTAGTTTAAGCAGAACCATCCCAAAAGCTTCACGGGGAACGCTATCAAAAGCCTTTTCCAGATCGACAAAGCAAAGATATAGCAGCTGCAACTGCTCTTTGCTTTTCTCTTGCAATTTTCGGAAGGAAAATATAGCATCATAAGTTCCCTTACCAGGGTGAAACCCAAACTGTGTCTCAGGTAGTATTGTTTTTGTTAATTGTATGGCACAAACTACTTCTGGAAGTGTAGGCTCATCATCTTAGGTAATTGTGCACAGTTTTATAATAATGTTCCCAAACATATCACAACACTCACAGGAGGACAATTTAAGTTGCACGTGAAAAACATATTGAATAAGAAATCCTACTACACAGTTTGTGATTACCCAAACGACAAAAATGCCTATTTTCCGCCTCAGCCAAGCTATCGGCTGTCACTTACGTAATTTAATCCAATATTGTACTGTACTTTACTATATAGTAAGTATGTGACGCATTGTTAAAAGACGTTTAAAATAATGGCTCCGACTTTCTTGCTAGTTCTTCTCGCAGCGAGTCTATATTTTTTGTTTGTGCTTGTCGGTACAATTATGAATATTTCAATACTAAAATTTGTAATTGACCTTTACAAACGCCAAGCTATCGGCTGTCACCTACGTAATTTAAACAAATATTGTAATAACTTTACTATATAGTAAGTATGTAACGCATTGTTAAAAGACGTTTAAAAGAATGGCCCCGACTTTCTTGCTAGTTCTTCTTGCAGCGGGTCTATATTATGAATATTTCAATACTAAAATTTGTAATTGACTTTTATAAGAGCGTCGTAGACGCCTAAATTGAATAAATTATTTTGACTTTGACTTATCTTCTAACTGAAGGTTTCGCGGGTACTCAGGCAGTGAGTCAATGAAAGAAAAATCCGCTGAACGAACAACTTTTAAGTAAATATTGGAGATGATCTGCCCACCGTTGTAATGCTTCTTCCTGTCCCGATATTAAGCATCCATCAGTATCTCTTAATGGCACATTGACCCTGTACTGTAGCCCAGATAACTTCTGCACCTCACCAATGAAAAGACCACGCTGATTTGTATCCAAAAGCATCTGCATATAAGTAGCCTTCTCTAACCACCACTTATCCTTGATAGTTCGCGTAAGCTTTCGCAGCTCAGATGCACTCAGCCTAACTCTCTCATTAATGCTAACATTATCAGTTGCATATCTTTGTCTTTTTATCTCCAGCAATCTATCAAGTCTTTTTGTGTCCAGCTATAGCTTCAACAAGGACCTCATTGTTTTCTTCTAACCAGTCATCATTAACTCGCTTTGGGAAGCGTGTCAGAAGCAATTTTAGTTATCCGATTTGTAATGCCATTTTGGTTGAAGGTGGCCATAATCAACGTCCAGTTGACTAAGTGTCCACGCATCGTGGACACTTAGTTGTTGTTTATAGCTTTCAAGTACTTCACCAACCTGCAGCTTTTACTACACGCGTAGCTTGAACTCTTCCAGATCGACTAAGAAGGTGAAGTCTTATTTGTAATTTACAAACAAAGCCACGTGCAAGTATAGGCACGTATGTAACTATGATCTTGCAGTGATATTTCTTTTTAAGCGTTCTAAGCCATGATGGATTTCATGCTTGGCCAGGGCGACTCCCTAACAGCATTAAAGGCACTGATACCTAGAGTCAAAAACATGATATTTGTTTTCATAAAATTAAGAAATGCAGCATCAAGTGATATCTTAAAAATGGTAAATTGCTCATTGGTCCAATCAATAGTGTCATATTGCATTACAGTATGGGGTAGCTGCTTTCCAACGAATCTGATTTAACTAGAGAGAGCACAGAGAGCGGTGCTTGAAGTAATGACTAAGAAGCGCTACAGATATCCCACAGTACAGCTATATAATGAGTGTTCTGTGCTTTCTGTAAGACAAATATTTGTCATGCAAGTGGTCCTTCGTAGGCACAAATCGTTGCCATTTAACCCTAACATCAATCTCGGAAAACGTAGAAGAGACAGGATATGTACTGTTGATTCTTATAGAATCACTTTAACCTCCAGACACTATAATGTACTTAGTTCCCGCCTATACTCGTATAATGCTGCAAATAAAGCAGCAAGAATGTATCCCCTATCTCTTAAGAACTTAAAGGTTGCTATGACAATCTGGCTAAAAAGTATGACGTACGAACAGACAGAGAATCTGTTTCATATAATGAAATAACAATCTCTGTTTTACCTATATAATTAATAAAAATAGACAAAGCTTATTGAAATTTGACTTATAATTTGTACAGACAACACATTATTTTCACTATTCATCACATACACTCTCTCTTACATATCTCTGTAGTAGTGTAGATCTACATTTTTTATTTGCAGTGTTTTTATGATAAAACTTGCCGTTTTGGTGAAAATCACGAAAAACTATTTTTTTTTTACTTTGACCTTGAATTTTTTTTCCATACAAGGGAAAGATGGGGAACTTTTCAAATTATATTTTAAAAAATCTCACTGATTTTCAGCTTGGTGGGAATTTATGTAGCTTTACTTTTATTTTTTGGTCTAATTTGCCGGACTATTCTAGGTAATCGGAACTATTTGAATTTCGAATGTTAAATTTTTTTAAAACGACTTGCAACCTTTTTAGTAATAAAAAGAATTGGCGGGAAATCATTTGTCAATTGTTTTCTTTTCACACATCAAAGTTCTACGTACAATGCTATTAAAATAAGAATAGGATCATCCTAGCGCCATGTTGTGACGTCAAAACTAGAACTTGGTACAGTGTTCAAAAAAAATATGATAAAACATGTATAAATTAATAAAGAAAATAAAAAAACCCGAATGCAAATAATTTATTTTCGTTAAGTGTTTTATCGATCAATGGAAATTAAAACTGCCAGATAATATATTTATAGAATCTATTTTTAAAGCCAATCATTTTGATACCCAACACGATGACTTTGGAAGAAAAAAATAATTGTTTTTCTCACTATATAGCGTCTTAAATCCACCAGTTTGTTTTTTATTTTTTATGTAGGTACATAGTGTCACTTGAGCTATCAAGATAAATCTAACGATATCTCGTACATTAGAATCGGTTAAGCCGTTTAGAAGTTATGGTGAAATGAAGAAACAACTACTATATACATACATGAAACCTGTAAACTTAACACACCTTTATGTGGGTAGTCGTGTAAAAAAACAAGTAGTCATAGGTCGGTAAATGAAGTGGTAGCTGACTGTAGGTACAGTAAACACAGAAATAATATGAACTGATTTTATTTGTAAGCAATATTTTGTACTTAGGTATCTTAATTTGAGTCGCTTAGCTCTTCGATGCTGCATGTGCTGATGGTCCACTGAGTCAGACTCATCGTTATCATCGTAACGGGTAACGAAAACAAATATAACAATCACCAAAAACATATTAAACAGTCAAAAAAAATTTTAACGAGAAGATCAATAAACACTCGGAAACGTGTCGCGTAGCAGTACACTGTCGGAAAATAAGACCCCGACGCCCGCGTTTTCATCAAACCAAAATGGCGTCTGTGCTGTCAACCTTAAAAATATGAATTTATTAAAATTAACAATTTCGGGTCACTCATTTAAAATTACCTATAAATATATGGTACTGCTTTATTTTTAAGTTCTGCTGATCGTACTTATTAGAGTGAATATGAGTGAAGTTAGCGGCGAGCTCGTCCTATTCTTATTTTAATCGCATTGTACGCAACGAAAATAGAATTAAGTCGAAAAGATTTTAGAGCGATTTTAAAAGTTCTCTCTCTCTCTCTACAAGACTGTGCCGCTCGTATTCAAAATGCTTTTGGGAGAGAAGCACCTTGTTTGAGCACCATGAGGGGATGGTTTGCTGAATTTGAGAGAGGTCGCGTTTATTTACATGACGAATTTCGTGAAGGGCGGCCTTCAACTGCCGTCAATGAAAATAATGTGGCTACTGTTAAGCGGCTAATTGAAGAAAACCCGCGGATTACGTATGAGACAATTCGAGGACTATTGGGGATTGGTATGAGCTAAATTCAGAATTTTTGTCACGAAGAATTAAAAGTTCGGAAACTTTGTTATCGTTGGATCCCTCATGAACTGACAGCGGAGCAGAAGCGGGCTCGCGTGGAATGGTGTTCACGGATGCTACTGAAGTACGACCACGGACATTCTAATGCTGTTTATGACATTGTCACAGGAAACGAAACTTGGATTTATTGTTTTGAACCCGAAAAAAAAACAGCAATCTTGTGAATGGGTGTTTGAAAATGAGAACAGGCCAACAAAAGTGAGGCAGGGAGAAACGATGGTAAAATAATGATCGCGTTTGTCTGATAGCAGTGATAGCATTCAATCAGCACGTAAAAAGCATGCCTTCACATCTGTGGTCCTCCTGTTGTAGAAAATGATTCGATCGCATAAAAAAGAAATGTGTAAAGGAGAAAATTTTAAAAAGCAATACGAGTAAACATAATATTTTGATTATAATATGTTGTTTTTTTAAGTTACGCAAAACTTTTAGTGTAACCTACGTATTACTATGGTATTGATATATCGCAGACCCGGGATATTCAATATCTACCCGATAACAGTATCAAAATGTTATCAAAAAGATAATGCGCGGAAAATCACCTGGATTCGACGGTCTCAGTATGTGGTCGTGCCACACCCGCCGCGGCTATTGTTCACTTTTTATACAATATGCCTGAGTCACTCGTACTCACCTGCAAACCCAATGGAAACGATCGTAGTCCCAGTTGTAAAAAAACAAAACTAGTGACTATGACGTAATATATAAATATAAATAAATACCTATCTATCGCCCAATATCTCTTTCCACTACAGTAGCAGAGGTAGACAGTGTGCTGGACTTAAGAATAGACATCTACACTTGCATGATGCTCAATTAGTCTTTAAGCCTGGACTTCCCACAGAAACTGCAGCTCTGAGCCTTAAGTATACGCTGTACAATATACTCTACTGAAGCGTACGTCTGAGTAAGGATACTTTCTAGATCTATCAAAAGCTTTTGAATTAGTAACGAATGAATGCTATATGGCTAAATCAGAAAATATAAGCGACTGGCTCTCAAGGACAGCTGCCGGAACACAGCGTTAGGTGTTTGGTGATAGATTTTCTACTTGATAGCTAGCCAGGCGGGCATTCGCAAATTGCCTTACCACTATGCTATAACGACTGCCATCCTAAGATAACAACCGGGACCGACGGCTTAACGTGCCCTCCGAAGCACGGTAGCGCTTAGTAGTAATGTCACTAGCGGTCACCCATCCAACTCATGACCGCGCGCGACGTTGCTTAACTTTACTGATCGGTTAAGAACAGCTAAGTAAACTTCGCTTCGAGCGCTTTAATGATACGTTAAAAGAAAATTAGAACGAGGAGCAACAGCTTGTTGCACGACTTCAAGCTCTTCAAAGCTTTAACTGTCTTAAGTTACTGCATAATCCGCTTTAAAAACAAGTTCTTTAACAATTGTGATAGAGATCCTACAAGTTGCTCTTTAGTTTATGCTAGTATTTTATGTACATCAAACGTTACATGAAATCGGTAAGTTTTTACTTTACGAGATATTTTTTATCTTCTATATTTAAGGGATATTATTCAAACTAACGTTTTCACATTTCAAGTTGTAGTAGCTAAGTTTACATTATTGTTAAACCTTCATTTCACAGAAATACACTTATCAATGTAATAATGAAATAAGACATTGGGATTTTTTTCTTTGGATACGATACGATGCAGGTGGGTAGTCAATATAGTTTTATTTTTAAGATATGACTCCTGATGATAAAATCCTGATCATGAATAAAATCATTTTCAACGTAAAGGTAAGACTATATTGCTTGTGTATAATTTTCTTATTTGAGACTTAGTGAAAAATTATTAAGTAAAGACTTTAATGCTTCTAATTTTTTGAGTTTATAATATATAACCGATTCAGTATATTATTTAAAATTCTCATAATATTGTTCATTTATCAATACTAAGTTCTTAATACTAGTACTAGTACTTAATAAGTGACTATATGAAATGTTTGTATCAGCAAAAAATGTGTTTGCTTACATGGACTATTCCTGCCAACATAATAATGAAGAGGTATAAACGGACAGCAAAAATGGTAATAGCTACACAACGACATCGATCATTAACTTGTACAAGTGATGAAATAAATGATGCACGACAAAAGTGGATAAAGACAAGTTTTTGCTGGACCAACTTTGATAATAGGTGTCCAACAGCTGGACACCTATTACGAGAGAATGGTCACAAAGAACGAATGTCTAACATACATTATAAAGGTATTTTTGGTATATAATATATACAACAGTTTTCTCTACTGAGAGTAATACACTCTGACGATTTGATTTTCCCTTCCTTCAATGACTGCACTTTGCACTAAAATGTTGCTGATATCATTTGTGCTTAACAATGATTTATACCAGCAAAATAATTTCAGTAAAACGTTAACAACGGATAAAATTAATTCGAAGTTTTCTAATCCAAAAAAAAATGTGCTGCTAATAAGTTGAATATTTCACATCAATTTTCCTATTTCTGAAATCTATTAAAATACTATGGAAAGATGATTATGTGGTTTTTTATGAGAAAACATCATGTACTGAATTTTAACGTGTTAAGAATTATAAGTAAACACTAAATGTTTTAAGAATATTCATAGAGTTAACTTTGCCTAGTCACATGCACAAACGAGTCGAACAAACTACCACAAAAGAGTGGTAGGGGAGGCATTCTTTTTACGCTAGTGACATTTTGCAGTCAGTCTTGCCTCGACAGTTAGTTTGAACGGATGACAAATTGTGACGTAGTGAATAAGTAAGAAGTGATAAGTGAAACAGAAAATGTTTATGTGTAATGTTTTAAAATGAGGTATGGTATAGATATAGTATATTTTTGTAAAATTTTGTTAAAATAATTTTAAAAAGAATGACCCCGAGTTTCTTGCCCGTTCTTCTCGCAGTGGCTCTATTAGCTGAACGTGAATATAATGAAGAAACATATGCGTGAGAATCAATGTATACTTTTATAATTTAATATCTCCCTTTCAAACGCATTAATATAAGTAAATCCAGCACCATAAAAAACGATGTTATTTAACATGCCATTCTGAATAAACTACACTCTTAATAAAAGGAAATAGAATTTCATTGAAATAAAAAATATATAAAAATTACCAAACAAGACATTTAACAGGTAATACTTGTTACAGAAGAGGCTAATACCTTGAATGTACAATACTTCTACAATTCATTATTATTTTCTATAACTGCTTTTAATTATCGTGGTGAGTCATGCTAAAGCTCAATAAATGTAGTTACCTAAGAAAATACGTACCAAATATTTTTGTTTATCTAAAGATAAATCTGAGCTTAAATATCTAAAGATGTAGATGAATTGTATAATTATGTTGTTTTATTAATAAGATGTTATTTATGTTCATACGTAAAGTTACCTACTTTTATTGAGTAGTTAAATATTTGGCGAAACTTTGGAATATGAACATATCCACTTAATTTTTAAAAAACTTTATGTCATATTTGTGAGGTAAGACCGAATCAGGAAGGAAGGACAATGGTGGTATATTATACAAAAATCTTTTTAAGATATAAACGCAAAAAATGTGTAATAATATCTTAAAACCTCTTTGGGTCGGAGCTAGAATTGAACATTCACTTACCATTACACGTATTTTGCCAAATGTTCTATATATGCCAAATGTCTCATGCAATGTGGCAATCTTATATGCATCTACTGGGCACATTGCCAAATTTACAGCTGTAACAGAAAGTTGTGCCAAAGGGAAAACCAAAATACAATAACTGACCCAGGAATCGAAACGGAGACAGTAATACCATATAAAAATAGTCTTATTTTACGTAAAAAAAGTACCATAAACCCTCATATTATAACTTTTTAAGACAGGAAAATGAACCGATAATTATTATTAATAAATTCGCTCAGCAATTTGTTACCGTCACTTTAACGTTATTTTTTTTTTCATAAGTGTTTGTACATAAGTACAATAATTAAGAAAAATAATAAGTATTAGCTCTATTTCAACATTTTCTTTGTAAAGGCAGGCCATAAAGTCTTAACTCATTGTGTGATAAAAAAATAATTCTAGATATTCCCGCAATAATCATAAGAATATAACAATATAAACTCGGATATAGAAGATATCTTTAAAGTGGCATTTACATATTAGCATAGCAACTAATATTTCAGACATTATGCCATTTAGAATCTTCAAAGCGTGTACACGTCCCAAAAAACCCGCAAGGAAACTTTATGACCAACGTGGAGTTAGCAATAAAACAATTCCAATGGCGAGTGAAGATAACTGTTTATTCAAATAATTCCACCAATATGTCACATCGGATACAAGTGATTGCGTGTTTCAGACACACGGTCGCTCGTTTGTGAGCGCCATCTAACAAACCGTTAACGTACTAACTTTATTAGCACCTTGCTATTGCATGTCAACATTCAGTCTTGAACATTCCGCCCGCCATGGACCAATGTCCATAATCCAATTATATAAACCATACACCATACAATAATATAGAGGCACAATATTATGCTGATACTACAAAAAAATACAAGTCGCTAATAATAAATTAATACAACCATGAGTGAAGCGGAAGTTATAACAACTATATTCAGTAATTAGTATTATAAAGTAAATTTTTACACAAAAAAAATTACCAGTAATTATCATTACAAAGATGTAGAATTATTTCAACAAACAGATTTAACCGCAAAAATAAAATTAGATGTACCATTATAACTAATACTAAATGCCGAACACTATATTAACTGGTTGCCGGCAAAACACACAGTTTGGAAATTGGTCGCTTAATCGTAACACCCTTACAGCGCAAACTAACGACGCGCGTAATTTTATCCAAACCACTATGCTTCTGAATAATGATACCATACAACCATCTAGCAGGTGGCATGTTGTCTTCCTTAACTAATACGACATCTCCGATTTCAGGTTCAGGAGTACAACTCTTCCACTTATGACGCTGCAAGAATTGCGTTAAGTATTCTTGTGACCAACGTTTCCAAAAGTGCTGGACCATTTTTTGTGTCAACTGCCATCGCCTTAGACCTGAAACATTAGAGCCTTCGTAATCCATTTCCGGGACAAGAACCAAAGGCTCTCCCACGAGGAAGTGCCCTGGTGTTAATGGAAAAGGATCATTTGAAGACTGACTCAATTGTGAAATTGGTCTCGAATTGAGACAGGCCTCAATTTGAGCCAACACAGTTGTGAGTTCTTCAAATGTCAAAGTGCTATCAGCGATGACACGTTTGAGATGATGTTTAGTGGAGCGCACTCCTGCTTCCCAGAGTCCTCCAAAGTTCGGACTGTAAGGCGGGATCCTGTGCCAAATAGTCCCATTTGTCGCCAACCAATCAGCTATATCAGTAGCAACGCGTGAGCGTTCATGAGCAAAAAGTGCCTTAAGCTCTCGATCGGCCCCTACAAATGTGGTTGCGTTGTCGCTCCATAATTCTGCACAGTGACCACGACGAGCAACGAAACGCTTGAAAGCAGCAATGAAAGTGTCCGAAGTAAGGTCACTTACTACCTCCAAGTGGATTGCTCTCGTCACCATGCAAATGAAGAGGCAAATATAGCCCTTAAAGGAACGATGTCCTCGTCCTTTGGTTGCTCTTACAGCTATTGGTCCCGCATAGTCTAACCCACTCTGTCGAAATGGTCTACTAGCAGTCACTCTAGCTGGTGGGAGCTGACCCATCAGTGGGTGAACAGTTTGCGATGAATATCGCAAACATTTTACGCACTTGTGAATAAAAGATTTGACAAGGGTTCGCAAATCTACGATCCAATATTTGGAATGAATGTAATTGATTGTTAACTGGGGTCCTCCATGAAGGGTTCTCTCATGAGCGTCTGCGATTATTAATTTGGCCAGGTGAGATTGACGTGGAATCAGAATGGGATGCTTTCTACATTCTGGAAGATTAGCACCCTGCAATCGGCCACCGACCCGCCAAATTCCATCTGTGTCCTGAAATAGATTGACCCACTTGAGGGTGGTAGCAAGCCAGGCGCGCATTCGAAAATACCCTACCACCATGCTATAACGACTGCCATCATAAGACGACAACCGGGACCGACGGCTTAACTTGTTAGGTTTTCTACTTGAGGGTGGTCGCTAGCCGACGGGCATTCGTTAAATGCCTTTCCACCATGCGGTGACGCTCAAGCCCGCGGTGGGATTCGAACCATGGACCTGCTGCGCGGCAGTCCATAGCCAATGCCACTGAGCTATCACTGCTTCAAAATACAGATCCATTTTGTGTGTGTACACTACAACTATTGTGTAATATACTGTGGTTATATTGTTCATTGCATCCATTCCAGGTTAAATCTACCTTCACCGTTGATGGATCCACCATCACTCAGGTGATCAAGAGCCCTATCGGAACTGCTACTATCAAGAGAGTATACAGCGGAGATGAATGTGTCGTGGTAAGGATTTTTTTATTTTGATATTTATATTTGAGTTTATGTAGTCACATATGTTGGTACTTTATAGGAACGTATATAAGGTAAGTAGCGGATAGGTAGGTAGCGATCTTTTAAGTCTAAAAATGCACACCTCTCTACTAAACGGGATTATTTAAATGTGTGTGAGTGCAATGATTTGAACTCGAACACGTCCGCCACACTTGTTGTTGTTCAAACTCGTTGAAATATTAAATTTTAAAATCTATGCTTCTGGTTTGCCAGTTTTTGGTTTTGTATATATTTTATATCTAAATTTGAAAACAATTGCCAAATATCAATATTTCTAAAAAAAAAAGCACATTATTACGGAAACTGTCAAACCAGAAGCATAGGTTTTCGCACTAGTCTTAAGAATCAATGTTATAGACGAGGTGGCGTCTATACGCTATTTTACATGTAGGGGTAATGACATTGGAGGTGTGCCAGTTTTAGACTTAAAGATCTCTACATCTGCGTTTTCTGTTATATGAATTAATTCATAAATAACTTAATTCATGAACACTTCCTAAATGTTGTTGAGCTACCTACTTATTTTTCATTGTCCATGGGTTAATCTTTGAACTTTGATAATATTTAATATTAATTTCGTCAATTAGCACGGCTTACGCCAATAACACTAATGATATAGACATCACCATTAATAATAATTATAAATGAAGTGTACAATTTAAAATTAAAATAAGAATTAAGTTCAAAGTTAATGTCAAAATAATAATAATAATAGTCACTAATAATAAACAATAATTAGTAATTGTTGAACAAATATGTCAATCTTAAATCTACTACTTATAAACTATAACTGTATGCGTGAAGTACGATAGTAGGTACGCTGCCTCACAGTACTTTGATGGTTAGTAAAGATTGTAAAGAAGCTTAACCAAGCATGAGCATTGCCAATTAAACCTGCCAAGCCTGCCACACAATGGAGTATACTTATGAATAATAAGTATTACTTGTAACTGTTTTTTTTTTATTTCAGCATTTCTCAAGCGACAAGTACGATGGCGTAGCCAAGAGATACTTCAAAGCATAAACCAAAGACCAGAATGCAGTATATATTAAAGTAAATTTATGTACAGATCTATTTATTGTTGTAAATACATATTTAATTAAAAACATATTTTGTTTTTGTTTCTAAGAAAAACATAATAATGCTGAAAAAAAATCCCAACTCCCTGATGTAGCGTAGAAGGACCTTAGGTCGCTGGCACAGCTGCTCCAGTAAACACTCGGAACGACTCTTGTAGTCCGGTTGTAATTCTTATTTGTTCCGTGGCTTCATATTGTAATAGTACATGCTCCACGGTCTCATCTTTTTGCATACATCCTCTACATTGAGGACTGTCCGTTGCTCCAGTTTTATGCATGAAATAATTTAGGTTACAGTGACCTGTAGTAAGGCCTGCTACATTGCGCAGTTCCTCACGCTTTAGTTATTTGTCAGCCTCTTTTTTAGAGTTGGGAACATGGCCTTTGTTTGTTTGCAATCCTCTGTATTAGTCCACAGGTTTTGTTGTTTTCTCTCGGTGTGACGACGTAGTAGTTCCCGCACTTCCATTGCTGATGGCTTGTAATGGTTCTTTACGTCATCACATACCTGTTTTTTGTTCCTTTCTTGGCCAGAGTATCTGCCATGGTGTTACCCGAGCATGTCCCATTGTCCATGTTATCATTATTCTGTAGTTGTTTGACAGCTTTTGTAAGGCAGCATGACACTCAGCTATGACTCTAGACCTGGTACTGGTCTTCTGAGTGTGTTAGAATCATATTTTTGATAAGCTTAGATAGGAGAAAGTACGCGATGGACTTTTCTGGGGGGGGCTCGTGCGTCAGCAATGGAATACTTGATTCCATTCTCTGACGTACCACTGTCCGGCAAAGCTCACCCATGGTCCGGTACTGAATGTGGACGCACTGTGGCGTTAAGACGTCAAGCATACTTAGGCTGGGCTTATGATTGTAGGCATAAGGCAAAGGATATTCACCGAAAGAAGAGAGCTTTTAACAAGGCTGCCAAATCCAGCAAAAATGTCTTCCAGAAGGCTCGTTTTGACCACATTGGCCGAATAGGGAACAAGCTTGCTTCATACCCTACGGGTAGTAAAGCGTTTTGGCCCCTAGCTAAATCAGTTGAATCGAACTTCTGCCGTCCCTCACTGCCTCCACTGCAGAAACCTGATGGAACGCTGGCTAACAGCGCTGAAGAGAAAGCAAACCTGTTTGCTTCTCTATTTGCGGAGTCTTCACGTCTTAATGCTGGTACTGCGACTCCTCCAATTCTACCACGAAGCGAAATTGACATGAATGACATACACATTCGCCAAAAGCATGTTCGTAAGAGACTATGCAATCTGGAGGTGAATAAAGCCAGTGGACCTGATGGTATATCTGCAATAGTTTTTAAAATTTGTACGCCTGAGTTGTCTCCTGTACTAACACGCCTTTTTCGGCTGTCTCTTGAGACTGGTAAAGTGCCCAAATCATAGAAGCTTGCTAACGTGCAAACCGTGCCTAAAAAGGTAGTCGTGCCGACCCTGCTAACTATATACCCATCTCTATCTCGTCTATACTCTGTAAAAGTATGGAGCACGTTTTCAACTGCCGGCTCCTGGCATACCTAGAAGCGAATGATCTCCTCAGTGACCATCAATACGGGTTCCGCCGAAATTTGTCCACTGGAGATCTTCTAGCGTTTGCCACTTATCAGGAGTGAAGCCATTGAGAAACAAGAGGAAGCACTAGCCATCTCTCTGGACATCTCTAAGGCCTTTGGCAGGGTCTGGTATGACGCCCTTATCAGCAAACTTCCCGCATACGATCTGCCTACTGGTTTTTGTGCGTAGATATCGAATTTCCTGAGGGATCGCTCATTACGAGTAGTCGTTGATCAAATAGGCTTCTCGTCTGATCAAATAGGTATCAATGACGGTGTTCCCCTGGGGTCGGTGCTCTTTGCGACGCTCTTCCTGCTGCATATCAACGATCTGCTAAAGCCTGGTACCTTTGGGTATGCAGACGACAGCACGGTTGTTATAGAGGGCTATACATCTACCGCACGTACCAGTGAGCCAGGTATCCAGAGACTCAGAGAAGCTATGGTCGAACGCTTGAACTTATATCCCTTAAGGCAGTCTCCGACTGGGGCGATGCCAACCTGGTCAATTTCAATGCCAATAAGACCCAGCTTGGTTGTTCTCCGCCAAAAGGAGACCATTTCAACTGTCTTCAACTTTCTTAGAGGTATCCGTGCCGGTCACAGACCATCTAGACCATCTTGGTGTCACCCTTTCGTCGACTCTAAATTTTGGCTCGTATATCAGTCAAAGGCTCAGTTGGCCGCAAAAAAACATTTCATTCTGACTTCCCATTTTACAAAAACATTTTATGATGGCACCAAAATCATTATCACTACATAGTATAAACAAAGTTGCTTCCTGCTGTCTGTCCCTATGTATGCTTAGATCTTTAAAACTACGCAAAGGATTTTGATGCAATTTTTTTAATAGATACAGTGATGCAAGACGTAGGTTTAACTGTATAATATATGCATAACACTGACAATATTAGTTTTTTTTTATGTTATTGTGACGGATCAAGCACGAGGCCCACCTGATGTTAAGCGGACTAACCTCTGCCTATAACAGATGCATTTCGCCACAAGTCACGAATTGCACTGCCTGCCGACTGCCGCGCAGCAGGTCTATGGTTCGAATCCCGCTGCGGGCTTAAGCTTCACCGCATGGTGGAAGGGCATTTTGCGAATGCCCGCCTGGCTAGCGACCACCCTCAAGTAGAAAATCTGTCACCAAGCACCTAATGGTGTGTTCCGGCAGCAGTCCTTGAGAGCCAGTGAATTTACAGGCACATGAGACTTAACAACTATATCCTAAGGTGACGGGCGCAGTGCAATTCGTGACTTGTGGCGAAATGCATCTGTTATAGGCAGAGGTTAGACCGCTTATCATCAGGTGGGCCTCGAGCTTGTTCCGTAACAAAAACAATAAAAAAAAACAATGGATATAATTATTGTTCTGTGATTCACGCATGTAAAGCAACGGGGATATACTAGTAGAATGATAAAATGGTAAGTACTCGATTTTGTATTTTATGATTTTACCACTATTTGTAAAAGATGATCCACCACATATCTCACGATTATAAAATAATTAAACCATAAGGCGTCTTTATAGTGATAGCTTGAGTTTACATGCATGTTTACATTATTAAGCATTTTTTGTATTGGTCATGTAGTTTTTCTATAAAGCTAGGCTTACCTGAAAGTTCAAATTGAAGTTTACAAATACCTACCTGTATTATTGGATATTCATTTTAGTCTGATTATACTTAACTACTAGATATGTCTAGTAGTACAAACTAATTTTGTTATACAGGGTTGTTGGTGAAATGCTAACAATCTCTTCGGGTTGACTTCTGCTAGTCCTGACAAACATTTTGAGTTTAGTTTTTTTTAGTATATTTTTTTTGTGTTTGTTTTTGTTTATGTTTTTTATTACCTAGCTCGATGACAAAACTATTTCCAAGATGGAAATAGTTTGAGACAGGGGAAGGACATAGAATAATTTTTATCCAACTGCGCAAAAAGAGATTTGAGCGATAACCGATATACCCGCGGGCGGAGCCGCTGCCGGAAAGCTAGTTTAAAATAAGTAAGGACCTATTACGAGTATGTTATCTTAGCGCACAGAATTCGCTCTGGACACAAACAAATTTGGCTAAAAAAGAATCTTCACCTAATTGCGAGACGTGTGTACCTACGTATAGTACCACCAACTTAACTGTGCAGTTCTCGAGGGCCAGTAGCGCCCTCGAGAACTGCACGGAAAGCTCAGTCAAGGAAATCAATTACAAACTGTCACAATTTGAAGGAATGTTGTAGTTCTTTTTTCTGCCACCTGAACAGATAAGTTGGTGGGACTGTATAGTAGAAGACGTACACCATTTGCTTGTGGAATGTGTCCGGCAAAAAACTCAACGAGTTGTTTATGAGATCACATTTGAACAATGGTTTTATTCAAATCAAATAATTTATTTCAACCAACAAGGATCATGTGACAATATCGTTTCAAACAAATCAAATAGCTATCAGACAAAATAATAATTGAATGTCATAATTAATAGAATTCATCAATATGTGGCGTCTATACTTTATGTGGGAGTGTTCACACATGTTCTAGCGGAACCTGTATCATAGAACATATAATAATATGCCTGTATCTGAAACTGCAAAACAATTATCCAAATTTGAGGGCATATGTGTATATATTTTGTTTATAAGTGTTTAGGTTACAATGGGACTGGTAAGTTTTTTTTTCTATTACATAAAAAAATACTATGACGGAAACCCATAGTTCTAATATTGTAATTTTTGCCTTGTCTGCTAAAGGAATAAGTATACAAAAATACAACGAAAGGAAAAAAATATCTACGAGCATCGTAAACAAGTTTAAAGCTAATTCAATAACTAATTTTAATATTGTTAGGTTTGCAATAACGCCTGCTATGCGGATTACATTACAAAATCACAAATATACGATAGGTTTTTTTTTTTTTCACGCACATGACTTTGTACCCTTTGTACCTTACTATTGTTATTGTTTCTTTGTAATTTCCTGTTCTTTGGTGTCAATAAAGAGTTATCGTATCGTATCGTATCGACTTATATTTTTCCTATCGTATATTTGTGATTCAATAATTAATCTTGTTTGTAGTTCAATTCAGTTTGGCTTCAGATATCGCTCCGTCTCCGACAAGTGCTACATAGGTTTACTTGAACAGATCTTTAGCAAAATATATTAGATTTGTAGCAGTAAGAAAATTATATATTAATCTTGATCACAATATTATATAAGGCCAAGAAAAGACCGAATCACGTCTCCTTTAAGTTTTCTCGATAGAATAAAATTGCAAAGTTGACTCTAAACTACGCTTGTAACGTAAATATCTTAATTATATACGTATGAATGTGTATGAAAATATATTAATAAAATAGAAAAATCTTATCAAGAGGGACAATAAAAGTTATATTTTCTATTTACGTTACTTATTTTTGTGTTATTAAGCTTACTTTCAGATTTCACCTAATCAGATTGCGATTTCACCATCGCTCTCTCTCTTTCACTCCTACGCAGTCCGAAAGTGACCAAATTTCAGCATTTGACAGACGGTTAAACGACAGCAGTGAAGGGAAAATTTGTGCTTTGTCTTACTCAATACGATAGCTCACTTGGAAGAGCATGTCTCAGCTATAGGGACGGATGGTTGCGGGTTCGAATCTCACTCGTAGGTTGTTCAAATTATTCCTTTCGTTGTAATTGTATAAGCTTAATAAAATTGTATATTAGTCTAGCCGGCTTTAATGCTAAAATTGTATTAGAGTAATTCTTAATAAATATTTTAGATTTTTGTAACTGTGTACGCGTTCCAAGTTTTATGCAAATACAATTACCTGTATCTTTATCTCTAAAGATTGCTGATAAGGAACAGAAATCTTCATAAAAGGAGTTTTTGTCAGAAACTAGTATTATCTATTCAACGAAACTGTAATTAATACTTCACAAAGAAAATATTTAAAATGTCTTTCTACGGCAAAGTTTACACGTTTCAAAAGCACGAAAACTACGATCTCTGGCTGAAATCAATCGGTAAGTTTAAAACAATGCAAGTATAAAGTATCGTTTAAATGCGACCCAATCCTTTTTTTTTTTTGTTTTGACTACTATCTCACCTGATGGTAAGTGATGATGTAGTCGAAGGTGTTGTTCAGGCTAACCTAGAAACACTGGCTCTCAAGGACAACTGCCGGAATACACCGTTAGGTGCTTGGCGACAGATTTTCTACTTGAGGGTGGTAGGTAGCCAGGCGGGCATTCGCAAAATGCCCTACCACCATGCTATAACGACTGCCATCCTAAGACAACAACCGGGACCGACGGCTTAAAGTGCCCTCTGAAGCATGGAAGCGCTCAGTAGTAATGTCACTAGCGGTCACCCATCCAACTCATAAGCTGATCGGTTAAGAACAGCTAAGCAAAATTCGTTACGAGCTTCATGAATTCAATCATTCGATAAATTTGGTTAGGTTAGGTTAGACTCGTTCCTGTTTCACGTGGGAGGAGAACATTTAAAACAGAACATATTCCATATCTGTTTTCAAGCTTATATATGCTGCGTCTGTGATAAATGTCATCTGAATTACTCCAATAGCTGAATACTGGAGTAATATAGTAATCTAGTATAATATAAAAATTAAATCATCATCAAGTCAGTAAAAAGAAATAGACAAACAGAAAATACAATTTTATTTTATATGCTTGCAGTACGAGTCCTGCATAGGTAGTTCTCTTAGGTATTGAAAAAAAAACCGGCTATGTGCGAGTGGGACTCACGCACGAAGGGTTCCGTACCATTATCTCGTTTTCATTATTATTATTTTTAGCAAACAACGGTGAAATCCTCTTTTATTGTATGGGAGCGCCCTTAAGTATTTATTTTATTTTAATTTAATTAATTATATTTCAAGCAAACATAAAAATAAAACTAAATATTCTGTGAATAGTTAAAGCGTCTACCTGTCACCGTTATCGAGCAAGAAACGGTAAAAAAATTAAGTTTGTTGTATGGGAGCCTCCTTTAAATATTTATTTTATTTTATTTTTAGTATTTGTTGTTATAGCGGCAATAAAAATACATCATCTGTGAAAATGTCAACTGTCTAGCTATCACCGTTCTTGAGATACAGCCTGGTGACAGACGGACGGACAGCGAAGTCTCAGTAATAGGGTAGGTAATAGGGTTTTTACCCTTTGGGTACGAAACCCAAAAAAAGGCGCATTTTACAAAAAAAAACACTACTACTATAGTAACGTTCAGATCCTCGGTTCGTCATTTTATATTATCAATTGTAGTCATTTCTTTTAGATATTCTTAAAGCAGTTTTTCTTAAGCCTAGCATTTTGCTTGTTGTAGTGAGGTGGAAAAATGTTTTGTCTCCTGTTTGATCTCGTACCTTTAAAGCCTTCGCTATTTTATATATACTATTCTTAAAATCTCAGGCATCTAATTGATCCCGGGTAACCAAATGCAGATGTCCTGCAAGGAACACTATTCATGTTCCTAATTCAAACTCTTTTCGCCTTCTTTAAAACACTCCAACAAAAAAGACCCATTTTACAAAATATATTTGTATTCTACTCAAGGATAAAAAACAACAAAAATAAAAATGTATATACCTTGGTTTTTAATTCGAGATCAAAAATGTAAACAAAGCAATGCCAATATATGTCATTGTCAAACTAACAGGTCAGGGGTATTCAATAGTTTTTCTTCAAAAATATTCTTGCTTACTCCGTAGTTTCACACATTTTTATTATATCGAAATAATTGCATACCTATAATGTATTATATATTTACCTTAGTCGCCTCTTACGACTACCACGGGAAGAAATAGGGTTGACATTGTTACCCGGCATCCCATCGGTTGATGGGCCACAAAAATACCGGAAGGTGGGAAGCAGCGCCTTCTAAAGAACTGACAACTTTTACTGAGATCCTCAAGACGCCCGCCAACTGTGGGGGTTTTGGCAAATCCGCACAATGGAACCTTGTTCAACGGTGGACGTTTTGGTTGATATGATGATGATATATATATTTTCTATACGTCTTAAAAAAAATTACAAAGTTCCTCATTTTGGAGTCGCATATCTAAACTACATGCGAACATAATTATAAACTTCCAAAAATTCATACACCAACTTTCAAGTAAATTTTAATAATTTTTATTTAACTTTCTAATTTTAAAGTCATCGTGCTGTAGTAAAATGTTATTTTATAACTTATGCAAGTATTGTTGGTATATTGCCCAAATGAATTGTGAATTAGTATAATTTAAACTTTACTAAAAGCTCGAAGGCCATCTTTATAAAACATGATAAGAGTTAATGAGAACACAAAATATATTTAATACATTTATTTTTCAGCAGTGAAATTCTTACATTCTGTAGATCCACAATGCGCATCAGCAGTCTATCCTATTGCAGGGGAAGAAGCTACAGTATACTTGAGAGTGGCAACTCAGACCTCAGTAAATATGAGTATGCATACCGTGAGAATCAAAATATAAAAATACAAGATCTGTGAAGTTAAAAACAAAATTATTAAAAAATCGTGGTAGCAAATACTTACGTCGATTTGTTTTTACAAATTTGGGGTTTTAAAATGCAAACATCCAAAATGGACAATTCTCATGTCAACAAAACATAAAAGTAAGAAAAAAATTTGGTCATACACAAATATTTCAGCTATGTCAAGTATATTCTGACAATTCACGAAAATATTATTTTCGTAACAATAAACAAAAACTAAACACAACTCTCTGACAACGAATATAACAATAAAATTAATAACACGAAATTCAACAACAACAAGAAAAACCATCGGCGAGTAACACAACAAATACGAACGATTAAGCAAAAATGGCGCAAGTTGGAAAATGTCGACGAGTGTGGCTATTAAAAACAAAAAATTCTTACACCATTTTTTTCAGGCTTGAATATATGCGTAAATATACGCGCATAAAAAAATGTTTTATTGTTTCATTTTAATGTAATAAATTATAGGATAAAATATTGTTTTTACATTAAATGCTCCATCTGTTTGCAAAGTACTAATAAGTACTTGTATTTTTTTTTGCACGGTTAACACCTTTGTTTACATTTTTGATCACGAATTAAAAACCAGTTAAAGTTACTTATATCATAAGTCCAAAAAAATCATTAATTGTTTACATTACATATCTAGATTTTTGGATTTCTTGACCCATTCTCCCATTAGCATGCTCAGTGAACCTTTATTCAATTGTAAGCTATGCAAGGGCAGACTTGCGAGGTCTACAGCTCGGAGAGCCACTAGTTTGCTTATATCTTAAAATTTTGACTTATTATATTATGATAGTTAATGATATAACATTTATATTTTATTATAAATTGTATTCTTAAAATAAATGTTGTGAGTAGGTGCTAATACACACAAAAGGTACTAAAACAACAAAGTAATACACACACACACACACCAACTTCCACATATATGTATAATTTAAGCCCATAGTCAGCATTTCAACAAATGCCTGCTATAAAAGTAATCGTAAGATAATTGAGGGTGTATTGGGTTCTTGTCCAAACATTTGACAGTACACAGTACACTTACAAATTTTCAATTAAAGAATTACAAAATACCAAATGAATTTTGAATACTTCCATTAGGTATCCCCGAAGACAAAGTTGCCGCAATCATGGCTGAAAAGTCGAGTGAGAAGATTGTCAAAAACGGGGACAAATATACCCTTACGGAGATCACTTCTAAGGGCAAGAAGGACATTACCTTCAAGCCTGGAGTAGAGTTCGAAGATATCTATGAAGAAGACAATATTCCTGTAAGTAAATACCGATCTGTATCCGAAGCACAACAAAGCAGTTTTTGCACGTACGCACTTTACATATTAGTTCACTAAACTTATTCCTGTATACCCGCAATCTTGTCAAGTCATTGTTAAGAAATTTAAACATGAACATTTCTAAACATACAAATTTGTGGGAAGCTCATCATCATCATTAAATTTAGACCAGATAACTATCAGATATCATTTGAATGAACAGTGCTTATCGTTCATGAGTTGCAACAAAAAAAAACTTAATTTTTTATTTATATATAGCTGATAGGCTAGCCTTTGACCACTATCTCTCCTGATGGTTACCTAGTGATGATGTGGTCGAAGATGTTGTTCAGGCTAACCTAGAATTACTAGCTCTCAAGGACTTCTATTAACTTATTACTTATTAAGTACTATTTACACGTAATCCGCGCGTTCAATCACTACTAAGGAAAAGAAGAGCAAGAACTCACATGGTAATTTTTTAGACTAACTAATCAATTCAAATATACACACGTTTAATATTTGTTTTAATTATTATGAATAGATAAATTAATTTAAAAAACACTATGATACAAATATACATATTTAATATTCTACACCTATATGAAATAAAAATGAATATAAAATATTAACCCCGGTTGTCGTCGCTGTCATGCTCAATGCCTACGCGCCACAGCTTAGATAACTATAGTACTGATTTTTTGTATGTAAAAAGTTTACTAAAAAGATGAGTAGAACGCATTTAGTTAAAGATTCCACACCACCCCCCGCAGTATTGTTGATATATTATATCCTCCTTACATAATATGAAACAGCGCCCGTTATAATTACGTTACGTCGCGCTCCCTCGGGAAATTATTTATAATTGCAATTCCAGGATAATATAATAAATAATAGGTAAACTCTGCTTTTACAAATTGAGAACATGGTTATAAATTATGGCCATATATTTTACTTATAGTACAGAGTTGTGTGTTCAACTGGTTGAGTCACTGGTCCTGTCTAGGCTCAACAACGTGGATGCAGTGTATGGACCTAGTCTGCTTGTTCGGACAAAACGCAGAAAAGAAAGAAGCCTTGTCACACCATTTCTTAATCACCATACCATTTTGAAAATGAAATCTCGTCGTAAGCTTTATCTAGCATGCCTGCTATTTGGTGTGGTTAATCTCAAGATTCATCCCTACTTATATAACAAGTTAAGGTTGGCCTCTGATAGTAGCCACTATAAGAGACGCTACAGAAGACATGATTCTCTGTAGCTGTCCATACCACGACACCGTACCAGAGCTTTATGGGTGTATTCAGTTACGCGGTGACCAAATGTTGCAACAACCTGCATTAGAAAATTTAAAAATGTAGATACTTTTAGGTTCATACTCAAAATATTTTTAATTGATGAGCAGATTAAGCAGAGAACAAAAAATATTTACAGTTTTTAAAATTCTTAAAAATAATAACAAGATTCCGTCAGTACCTACTTATTTAAAATAAAAGTGGAAAGAGGTTCCACCTGGTCTTTTAATATTTTAATAGTTTTAATGGATTCAATGGTCTACGGTCTACTGTCTAAAAAAAATTTAAAGTTCACATAGATACGTATTTTGTACAATGTAAGTATAAGGTGATATCATCTTGCTAAGCCATTATACATAATATTTTAAATAAGTAGGTACTGACGGAATCTTGTTATTATTTTTAAGAATTTTGAAAAACAGTACATATTTATTGTTCTCTGCTCAATCTGCTCATCAATTAAAAATATTTTGAAATATGTTGAGTAATACCTTGTTTGTTTTTGGATACAATGTGCAATCAGTATTTTTTATAGGATAAACATGATTAGTTCAATGTGTGGTCTCATCTTAGTTTGTCAGAGTGTGTGGTTAATTGATGCGCACTGTTTTTTTTACGAGCTCTTAGATAATTCCCTTTACTTATTATTTTCAGTATAAGTCCACCATCACTGTTGACGGCAACACCATAACACAGGTGATAACGAGTTCTTATGGAGTTGCCACCTTCAAGAGAGAGTACAGCGGTGATGATCTGGTGATAGTAAGTAAATGAAGGGTATGACCACAGAGATCTAGAGAAAGGTCCTCTTACACGCCACGCGAGACACCTATATGCAGCGTCCACGGCATACACAGCTAATATTACTAAAAATCCCGTCAGTCTTAACCTATCCGAGGTGAGCGTGCGAGCAGACGATATTTATTCAAATGCCGTATTGTTCAGTGATTGTCATATAACCAACTTTTTCAATAATAAGTGCCCATTTTTATTAGAATTCTTATTAATCTGGGAGCCGTTTCTATCTTGCTTGTATCAATTGCTTAAATTTTTGAAGATTCACTTATTAAAAATCTTAATATATCGAATCTTCTGGTACTGATCATATCGAAAAAGATTTTATCTTTATACTAACTACCGCTTTTGCGCCGTTTGATACCACCACGGGGTTAAATCGGGATTTCTTAAATTTCGTATGGGGTGAAATGGGATCAGTAAGTTTTTAATTAGATAAGTACCTGATATTTATTTTAAGGGTTTAAGAGAAAAATAATTTTAATATATTTGAAATGACGCGTGCTCCGCGTGTTACGTTAGAAATTTACAACTGGTTGTAATTTGGTTAAATAATAAGGTCCTTACGTCAAGCAATTTTTTTTTTGTTTCAGCATATTTTTAGTGACGAGTACGATGGTGTTGCCAAGATGTACTACAAAGCTTAGACTATTTATTAGAATTACTTTTAAATAATCGCCTTTTCTATGCCAAGAATATGTGTATTGTTTGCTACCTTTATCCATGTAAACCTATTATAATACTAAAAAACTGCGATATAGTTATATCAACTCTTTATTTTAGATACTTTTTATTTTGTCTACAACTAACACAATTAACAATCATCAGTTATCATAATATAGTGCATAACAGCGAATGGTCTTATCGCTCAAAGCGATATCTTTCAGACATCCTTGGGGAACAAGTGAAGAGGAGCTATTTATGATAATTAATAGTAGGTAGTGTTTAAAGATATAGTGCTGAATGTTACCTAAATGTTTTAATATGTTACTAAAATTATTAAATATGTTATTGTATATATCATTGTACAATTTCTTCTGTACGAGTTCCAATCTAACCCGGGCACCTCCTCGACAGCCTGCTCGAACGCAGCTAGCATACCTTCCAGTGATTTAAACTGTAGTCCTTTGACGGACGGAAGATTGACAAGTGCAGTGACCAGGAACTTCTTCGTTTTAAACGCAGAGAGCGCGGGCCCTTCTCTCTTCGTTTTTAACCGGTGACACTTTCCTGGAAAGAATTTAAGCACCAGGTTCCCTGATAATATTAAGTAAAGAAAACTAAAAGCGTCATGATATAAAAGGGAAGAAGACTAAATAATATATTGTAGAGAAGACATAGAAGCATCAATCAATAGTGAATAACAAGCTTAGCCACAATAGCTTGGTACGAAATTCATACACGTGGTCGTATTTGGGCAAGCCAAACATGAACCTTATTAAAGAAACCCAAGTTTGTCAAGTTTCATGCCCTCCATAAGTTTAGCTTTTGTCAAATCAATTATATTACTGTGTGAGATCTAATAGCATTCGAATTCGAATAAGTTTAGCTTTTGTCAAATCAATTATATTACTGTGTGAGATCTAATAGCATTCGAATTCGAATAAGTTTAGCTTTTGTCAAATCAATTATATTACTGTGTGAGATCTAATAGCATTCTAATTAGAATGCTATTAGACCTCACACAGTAATATAATTGATTTGACAAAAGCTAAACTTATGGAGGCGTCACTATAGGAAAGTAAAAGAAATTAGTGCAATTTTAGAGGCAGTTTGCAATGGGAAAAGTCTTCTTAGCGAGTCTGCGGCAGTAAACGTTTTGCAGCTAAAGGGATCTAAAGTTGCGTTTGCACAATCGGATGTGATAGATACAGGTAAGGCATAATGCCTTATACACGGTATCAGTTTAAGGTGTTATCACTCCATAATATACATGAGTGGACTGGTATTGCGAGAGCAGCAGACCTTTTTCGCCTCGCGAGAGACAGAGATAAATGTACAGAGCTGATCGCCAACTTTCAGTAATTGGAGAGACACTATAAGAAGAAGAAGAAGAATATATATATGTGTGTAAAGAGTCCGTACCTAATAACCAATAACTTAATGTAATAAATATGAGAGTTTTACACGAGATATACCTACCTACAGCCATGATTATGATGATTTTATCCATACTCCAAAATTATCATTGATAACCATTTTCTATTGAATTTTAAAATAGGTATGTGATTTTTAACTTCTAATTGTTATCTATAAAATTTTATCGTACTTAGATAACATGGTATAAAATGATAGTGACGGCGGGTTATGGATTTATCTTTACTCTAGTAATCCACGAAACGGTGCCCAAAACACACAAAAATGGCTTTCTTAGGAAAGGAATACAAATTCGACAGGCAGGAGAATTTCGACGGATTCCTTAAAGCGGCGGGTGAGTCTACCAATTCTTATGGTACAATACCTATTGTGTTCTTTACCCTAGCACTGTTAAGTATCCTCCTATAGAAAATAGATACTGCGCCAAATGAGATGTGCTACTTATAACTCAATCATTTTACAGGGATGTGTTGCCTTACATTTGGTTTACAAAAGAGCTCAATTAGATTTTGTGTAATCGTAGACAGACATGTGATACCTATAGCACATTACGAATCGGATGATCTCTAATGTTTAATTTCCTTAGTAAAATGTACCTGATCATTCATTCGGCAACGGCAACCTACTAAATTTTAATTGCAAAGTGGCCTGGTTTATTATTCCACCTGTACGCCAAATCTTATCGATTAATTACTTGGATAACACGTGATTCGCGATAGATGGAACATGACTCTGCGACCATGGTCATTCTGTCAAGTTTTTATTCGGTTGTATATAATTTTTCTATATGTGGCGTTTACAGCACCTTCTATCTATTTAAGAACACAAATGACTAAAATATCAAGGATAAATTTTAAAACTAAGCGTGAGGATGTCTTTACTTCACGGAAGCGCAATACCATCTGCGGAGTTCCCCAAGGAAGCGTTTTGGGGCCTCTCTTATTTATCATTTATATAAATGACTTGCCCAATGCAGTTACGCAGCCAATGACTTTGTTTGCAGACGACAGTACCATAACGATAGCTTGTAATAACTTTGACTCATACGAAACTGACATTAATAATGCTCTTACATCTGTAATTTCATGGCTAGATAATAATAATTTAAAAATTAATTTGACTATAACAAATATCATGCATTTCAGCCAACGTTTTGAAAACCCGTCTAACATTACGTTGAGTTATAACAACAGCAAAATAAATGTAGTGGACAATGCAAAGTTTTTGGTAATAATTATAGACAAAAAGTTAAATTGGAAACCACAGATAGAAGAGCTAAGTAAAAAAGTTAGTAGTTTGGCATACGCCTTATATAAACTTTCCGCTGTATTAAACACTGACGCATTGCTTTGTGCTTACTATGGTTTGGTTGAATCTGTTATTAGATATGGAGTAATTTTTTGGGGAAATTCAACTAATAAAGAAGTCATATTCAAAATGCAAAAACGCTGTATTAGGGCAATGTTTTGGGCTTCGAACAATAGAAAGTTGTAAGCCATACTTTCAAAAACATAAAATTTTGACCCTTCCGTCTTTGTATATACTGGAAATAGCTATATTTGTTAAAACAAACCCCGAATTGTTTCCAAAATTATCCGACTTTGTAGAGAGAAACAGACGTGACAACAATATAGTATGCCAATATTCAGGCAGCACTGCTCTTCTGGGAAAGAGTGCAGTCTGTATGGCACCACGAATATATAACAAAATCCCAAAATTGTTGAGAGATTTAAATATCAATGCATTCAAAATTAAATGTAAAAAATTATTAGTTGATAAATGTTATTATAATGTGTATGACTTTTTAAATGATAAATTTTAATTAACAATAATTGACAATTAACCAATGACATAATCAATATATTTATAAAATTTAATTGAAATATAATTTGAAAATATGACATTATAAAAATTCTGGATGACATTGATATATTGTATTTTGTGTTTAGTGTGAAATAATAGTTTTTAATATTTTATTTATAAGGTGTAATAATGTTATAATTGCTTAATTTTATATTTAATCTCAATAAGAATGTACGGTTGCTCCATCTCGTCAAAATTGTACGCCTACATAGGCAAAACATGGTGGAACAATTTTAAACCCAACAACTCTGTGCATAACCATTATATTATGTATAATTTACCCATGTTTTGAACAATAAATATATCTTTATCTTTAACCAACAAATACTGATACTTAACGCCGATTTAAAATGTACCTAGTTTGAACCTATGATAAAAAGTAATGATATTTTTTACGAGCCGGCTGCCATGCGAAAGCCGGAAGCAGCGATACCCGACTCGTGCTTGGCCAGTTTTTTTTCCTTAGTCACATTTAACAACACCCAACAGGAGGCCATGGAACATTTAGTATTAATTATTGAGCGTTGACGAATGCTAAGATAACCCATAGAAATTATTCTAGATGAAAAAAACCTAATCTACATGATTGTACACTACAGCAGTTTATTATCAATTATTTGATTAATTAATCTGTTTGTATAATTACAATGATAAGATATATCTTTATATTATTTAAGTATAAATAATGTAAAGATAATAAGAAATTTTATTTTTATTCTCGCCACATGTGGCGTCAGTACAATATTTTTTACCTGCTTCTTGAAGACATAGGTTTATTTTTAAGTTATTTTGACGGAACTAAGCCGAGGCCCACCTGATGTTAAGTGGATTAACCTCTGCTTATAACAGATGCATTGCGTCAACGACGAATTGCACTGTGCCCATCACACTGAGACGTACAGTAATTTCACCGGCTCTCAAGCACTGCTGCTAGAACCCACCTTTAGGTGCTTGGCGACAGATTTTCTACTTTAGGGTGGTAGCTAGGCGGGCAATTAAAAAAAGCCCTTCCACCAGCGAAAAAAAGTTACTCCAGTTATTACCATAGTTCTGAATAGATTTATTATTTTAGTACCGATAAACTTACATCATAATTCATAATCGCTTCCGAATCAATTTCGTATTGTTTTGTTTAGGATTACGTATTAGGTACGGAAAGAATTGCACATTTACAGTAAAACGCCGATGCTTTAGATTACAAGAAATGGGTGTATATACATGTACTTGGCAATTAATAAAAGAGTCACGTATCTCTTTGAAATATATTAATACCTACTTAGGGGACCTATAATAAACATAATAAACAATTTATTGACCGAGCGAGAACTTAGTTCGAGCGAAGCGTCTCTGCTTTATTGACCGAGCAAGAACTTAGTTCGAGCGAAGCGTCTCTGCTTTATTGACCGAGCAAGAACTTAGTTCGAGCGAAGCGTCTCTGCTTTATTGACCGAGCAAGAACTTAGTTCGAGCGAAGCGTCTCTGCTTTATTGACCGAGCAAGAACTTAGTTCGAGCGAAGCGTCTCTGCTTTATTGACCGAGCAAGAACTTAGTTCGAGCGAAGCGTCTCTGCTTTATTGACCGAGCAAGAACTTAGTTCGAGCGAAGCGTCTCTGCTTTAACTTATTACACAATAATGCTTTCGTATATCCGGTTGTTCTCCTCTACAGGTCGCATATCTTAACCGATTCTGACAAAATTTTGTTTGAAGTCTGAAGATATTTTGTCGATTCAGTTTTTGGGAATATTTCATAATGACGGAGGTATACATTATATGGTGTTGAAAGTGGACGCCTGCGCTTAATTTAATGTCAATGCCCTGATACGCTCGTTGCTTTTATGTGATAGTCTCTCTCTCTCTCGTTTAATCAATTATTTATTTTAGATGTATCTTTTTAATATTGTTAGGTTTGCAATAACGCCTGCTATGCGGATTACATTACAAAATCACAAATATACGATAAGAAAGTTTTTTCCCCGCACATGACTTAAATTTTTCCTATAGTATATTTGAGATTTAGATGTTTCTGTCACCAGTATATTAATGCGAGATAAATACGGGAGAAAATTAGATCACAAAATTATGTAATTATAACATTAATTACAATTGGAATAATATTACAATTAATTACACTAGGAAAATGAAGCAATTCTATAAATGGATATATTCCTTTTATACCGTACATACATCTCTCTCAAAATTATGTAATTATAACATTACCAAGAATGTAAAATTATTGTATATTTACTAAGTACTTACCTACTTATTTCTGATACAACTATAGCTTTCGCTGGGGCCCGCGTGTCATTGATTTAAGTCCAAGAAAATCATTTATTATTTACATTATATATTTGGATTTTGTGACCCATTCCCCCATCAGCGTGCGCAGTGAACCCTTAATTCAATTGTAAGCTATGCAAGGGCAGACTCGAGAGGTTTACATCTCGGAGAGCCGCTAGTATAAAATAGGTTCTAGATTATATTTATATTGCAGTTGAAATATTGATAATTTGTGTGCGATTATTATGGAACCTACCTATATAAAATAATAAACACAATAAACAATCTCTATAAAATAGGTATACTAGATTATATTTCAATTGCCGAATTTCTCTGCGAATTTTATTAGTACGTACATACGCGCGCTCATGCCGCCAGTCTAGCTCACGCAGGCGTTGTAAGTAAGGATGTAACTACTGCCAAACACCCATTTATCTATGAAAGCCATAATCGATGTCTATTAATTAGTCCAATCAGATATCATCTCAGATACTTAATATACTTGGTAACCTAAGTAGTCCTATTCCTTACCTATAAAATTAGGTATACTTACAAAGATTCAAAACTTTTTACTCGAACTTATAAAAATGTGATACGATTAGGTTGTTATCTTAGTTTTAATAAAGACTACATAATTAGCTAGGTTACATAATTACCTACCCAAAATACACGGACCATTGCCAATCTTTACAAAGTAACACCATGCCATAGCGTTTGGAGTCCCACATGGATAAGTTTTAGGTCCATTGTTGTTTATAGCCTACCTACACCAACAACAAACAGGTGCATATGGAAAATAATACATATATAATATATTATTTTTAAGGCCTTCCTGAGGAGCAAATCGCGAAGTTTCTAGAATTCAAGCCCTCCTCAAAATTAGTGAAGAACGGTGACACCTACACCTACATCTCAACTACCAATGATGGCACCAAGGAAACCAACTTCCAGTCTGGAGTAGAGTTTGATGACACTTTCCAGGATAAAGTCCAAGTAAGATGACGTTATTTCCTATATGTTATCTGTCGCTATGTACCTAACCTTGTGTTCCGGCATGCAGGAGGTACTCAAATGTATTTATTCATAATAGGGTATATATTACGAGTAATTCGATACATTTTAGAGGCTATCAAATCATTAAATATATATATATATATATATATATGTATAAATATATGTGTATAGTCATGTGCGAGATTCTGCAAAAATCATTAATTTGTGTTGGTTTTCTAGTTTTTATGTCAATTCATTTTGGTCCTGTTTGTGTTAATAATGTTTTGGCCAGATATAAAGTCTATTCAAAATATTTGAAAATAAATATTTCTGCTTATTTTTTCATCTCAGATTAAGACAACTTACACCGTAGACGGCAACGTGGTCACACAGGTGGTGACATCGGGCCTTGGTTCTGCAACTTTCAAGAGAGAATACAACGGCGATGAACTCCTAGTTGTAAGTTATTACTTATTTTCCTAATTTCCATCGATAGGTAACAAATTGACATAGTCATTGAGATAATATTATCAATTATCGTACGTAGTATCATAAAACTTAATGCAAATAGTCTAATGATATGTATTCTGAGACACAATTTACATTGTAAAAACATGTGAGGAGGTTGGTATAAATGTAATTGCAAATGTTGTTAGTTTTAAAATTATTAATATTGAATTAGAAATATTGTACACACTATATACATACATTTATACAAAATCATACATACACACACACATTGAAGATCAACTAAGATTTGCATTTCTATTAGTATTATATCAAGATATTATTTTCACGAATCGCGTACTAGAATTGACTGACATTGCCTCATCACACTCATTATGATTGACAGGCCCATAGAAATAGCTAAAGAATTAGACAGAGCAGATATTGCACGTTCATTTATATGTAATATAGAAAAATTGCCATCTGAGATACGCACAAAAACCTCAGACTTAATGATAATTACCCAAAACATAAGAAGTATCTATAGTAACATGAATGATTTACAAGTGACAATAACGGAATTAAAATTTGATGTAGATGTTATAGTCTTATCAGAATGTAGACTTAAAGCTACTAAACTTTTACCTTATCTTACAAACTATAACTCATTTTCCACGACAAACCACCTTAATCAAAATGATGGTGTAGCTACCTATATTAAAAACAACCATAATGCTCTTGTAAAAGAAATAATACTGGAACATGCTTCTTGCTTACAAATTAAAATATACTCAACGATAATTTTATGTATATACCGTTCACCTTCAAATACTAAAGCTGAAACTTTTATAAACTCCTTATGCAAACATCTAGATACCATAAAATCATTTGAGAATATAATAATAGTAGGAGACATAAATATAAACATCTCGCCTGATACGGAGGAGCGAAGTTGTGAAAGGATGAACCGACTTAGCTACTTAAATGCTTTATCTGTTCATGGATTATTACCCGGTCATCACATACCTACCAGAGGTAATAATTGTCTTGATCATGTCATTCTTAAGCTAAACTTAAATAAAAACGCTGCAACCATTGGTGTTATTAATACTTCTATAACCGATCATCTTACAATCTTACTGAAATTTTCAAGAGTAAATCAATATACAAATATGTGTAAAACGAAAGTACATATCGACTTTGATAAAGCATTACAAAATATGCATTTAAATACTGCAGACCTTATGAAACTTAATGATCCTAATATAATATCTACAGTACTAATTAATAATATACAAAAATGTCTCTCGGACCATACTAAAACTATTACTTTACCTTGCAGTAAGCGTATTTTAAAACCATGGATCACTCAAGGCATGCTACGATGCATAAGAAATAGGAACGATATGCAGAGAAAACTACAAAGTGATCCCGATAATAAAATATTGAAAATAATATATAGAAGATATAGGAATTATTGTAACAATTTAATTAAAAATCTTAGAAGAAAATTTGAAAAAAAAGAACTAGCAAAATCTGCAACAAACAATAAAGCTTTATGGAATACGATAAACAAAATAACACCTTACAAAGCAGCAAAAACTTCAAACATACAATTACTCAATATTAAAACCTCGACTCTTGATTCTATTAACTACATTAATACATACTTTTCTAGTATTGGCAAAGAATTAGCAGAAAATATAATACAAAAAAATAATAATTCACAAAAACACCTTCCTTTAAATTTATTAGAAAATAGAGCTTCTTCATTTGTTTTACTAGACACGGACCCGGATGAGATAAATAGTATAGTTGAAAATTTAAAATCAAAAAGCTCCTTTGGCTACGACAACATTCCCACAAGTTTTCTAAAGCTATCAAAAAATGCTCTGATTCCGATCATTTGTCATCTAGTAAATCTGTGTTTCTCTCAAGGAAAATTTCCCATTACTCTAAAACAATCTATAATTACCCCGGTATACAAGAATGGAGACAAACATGACATTAATAACTATAGACCTATCTCAGTCCTGCCATGTATCTCAAAAATATTAGAAAAAATTCTAAATAACAGACTAGTAACCTACCTAAATAAATTTAATATAATTTCAAAATCACAATTCGGTTTCAGGAAAGGTCTATCAACCGAGGATGCTGTTATAGCTTTAAGTAATTATATTGTAGAACAAGTTGATAAGGGAAATAAATGCCTAGCCGTGTTTTTAGACCTCAAAAAGGCCTTTGATACTGTCTCTGTTCCTATTCTTATTCAAAAACTGGAAAGATTAGGTATACGAGACACTTCCCTTGCTATATTTAGAGACTACTTAGCTGAAAGAAAACAAAGGACTAGAATAAGTGTAACTATAAGTGATGATGTTCCTATTAACTATGGAGTGCCTCAGGGCAGTGTGTTAGGACCTACTTTATTTTTAACTTATATTAATGACCTTTGTGACCTACAAATTCACAATGGGCATATAATATCTTATGCGGATGACACCGCTATAATTTTTACTGGATCCTCATGGAACGAAGTTAAGAATAACTCAGAAATAGGGCTACAACAGATTGCTATATGGTTGAAATCAAATCTTCTGACACTTAACGTATCAAAGACTAATTTTATAAGTTTCTCCATGAACGTTAGGTCTCAACCTGATTCAAACTTTAAAATAAAAATACATGACTGTAATAATAGCAGTTATTGTGAATGCCCAATACTGGAAAAAGTAGAGACTACAAAGTATCTTGGGGTGGTAATTGACCAACGCCTATCTTGGCACGCCCATCTTGAAATGCTTATGACCAGAACCAGAAAATTAAACTATATCTTTAAAAGTCTTAGACATGTGGCACCACCTAAACTTCTTAAACAAATTTATATTGCTATAGCACAATCACTGTTAACATACTGTATTCCTGTTTGGGGAGGTGCCACAAAGACAAGATTTTTGGAGCTAGAAAAAACACAAAGATCTTTACTAAAGTTAATGTTCTTCAAACCTTATATGTATCCTACTGACATGCTTTACTTTTCTACAGAAGTACTTACGGTTAGAAAACTCTACGTGCTAAATACAATATTAAAATTACATAGAAGTCTAAAATTTGACCCCAATATATTAACAAAAAGAAGAAATGATATTGTAATCTGTACATTAAATAGGAGCTCAACATTTGCTAGTAGACAGTATACAAGCCAATCTAGTTATTTATATAATAAGATAAATAAAATATTAAATCTATACCCCCTCAATAGCTACAAATGTAAAACAACCCTATCAAATTGGCTATTACAACTAGGGTACGATGAGATTGAAGCTCTTATGGAAAGAGTATCTTAGGTTCGTTAAGTAGTTTGTAATAGCAAAATCCAAATAACAATTTTCTCTTACAAGCACATAAACACACACACACACATTGCCTTTCGCCCAGACTTTTTGAGAATGGTGCCTTAGCTGGATGCAAATCTACCTTCTCACACACACACACTCACGCACACACACACATACACACTTATACTCTCATACATGCACACACTCACACATACATACACACTATGTTATTCGTAATTTTCATACATTCGTAAAAACTATTACACATAATTATTAAAACGTTATGTACGTTTTAATAATTACACGCAACGTCTCATTTGATGTTGAAAAGATGTTGCGTTTAAAACACACGTTTTAAACGCAACATCTTTACACTTGGACCATACACCGTAACACCACAAGTACCTGGACTGACCCACACAACTGTATTCACGCAATCGGCCGCTGGCTGGCATTTAAACTCACACTTTTAACATACACGATATACCACTATTGTGGGTACTTTGAAAAAAAAAATGTTTATGCTGTATTTACTTATTTTAGATTGTTTTCGTTTTAAAATGTTTTATATAAATATACAAAACGCCTAAATTGTAATCCTAATGATGTGGAAGAGCAAAAACGCCTAACACAAGTATTGGCAAAATACTTAAAAGGTGTTTTTAACCATGGTTGAACCTATTTGTAACCTTTATTACTGAATAAAACATTTATTATTATTATTATTATTATAAATGTTGCCGCAAAGGACCCAAAAAAGGCGGGTATGTTATTTAATGGCTACTATCTTACTGATCGAAGACCTGCCTGCGAAACTACAGCTGAAAAAATAACTGTGTCAATAATTATGTAAGGAGAGAATTATGCATGGAGTGAATTTAAGTGAGTTCATTACTGCTTCTAGGCTGAACTACTGCACCGACATAAATGAAATTTTGAAAAGAGACTTTTTACCGCGATATCGTTTCATTTCTGATATCTTTACCGAATTAAAGTAGTAAGATAGTATTTTCGTTAATTACGAAACATATTTTTGTTTTACAGACTATAACCGGTTCGAATTTCGAAGGCGTCGCCAAGAGATGGTACAAGGCATGAAACTAATCACATCTTTAGTACCTAATCATAATGTTAATTTATTAATAATTAATTAAAGCGTATATTTTATACTTAACTTATTGACGTTTTATTTCCATCCTTATCCTTACTAATCTTTACGCTGCTTACATCTTATTAAACGACTTCAAAAGGAGGTGGTTCTGTATTTGACGGTCGATTTTTTTTGTAAGTTTGTTACGCCGTTACTCCGCCAACTATGATTATTTTTTGTTAGGTATGGTATACCTGCAAGTTGGTCCCATTTAAATTCTATCGATAGGAAATATAACTTAGTCTCTTATTGACGTTACAGATTTTAGTACATGTAAGTACTAATACAAATGTTCAATCTAACTGTTTAAACTCTTAAGGCAGACAACAGGGGCAAAATATAAATTGCTTCCCTGGCAAAATACTTGAAATTGAAATATTCATAGATAAATATCTGTTTGATATATTATGTTTCACTGAAACATGGCTTAGAGCACATAACATGTAATTTGCTGTAAATAATTTTTGTGTAGGCAGTGTGTTTAACAGATCATCTGCAGAAGGAGGAAGGTGTATTATCCTTGTAAAAAAATATTTAAAATTTAAAGAACGCCGTGACCTAGTGAGATTTTCTGTCGAACGTGTCTGTGGGGTTGCTTGTGTGGAGGTGGATAGGTATCTCGTGTTGTGTGTATATCGACCACCAACAGATGAAGGTCGTGCTCAAAATTTTACAGAATTTTTATCCACTTTGGAAAGTATACCTATTACAGAAAATTTCTAAATGCAAAAAACCCATATTTGTATGTGGTGATTTTAATATAGATATTTTATTGAATACTAAAAATAAGACTGATCTTATATTCTGTGAGCCCACTACGATATCAGACACTTCAGCTACCTGTATTGACAATATATAATCAAACTGTAAGACTAAAGAAAAGTCAATAATGAGGAGTGTTAAATCTGATCATGAGGGCCTTGCGATGAAATTTAATGGAATCAGAGAAACAGAGAGGTATGAAATTGAACATAGACCTTTAATAACTGTAGGCTATATAGAAATACTCACATACCAACATAGAAGCTAAGCTTGGCATTACAAGTTTTTCTCACAGTGATCCGAATGATATTTATAATAGCTTATTTGCTTTAATAAATACTGAGTTTCAAAAAGTTTGTCCAATAATAAATGGAAAGTTGAAGTTCGATTATTGGGCAACTAAAGGTATTCGAAAAAGTAGAGATTATTTGTTTGATCTGTATAGCAGGACAAATTAAACATCTTGCAAGCAGTTTCATGATTATGTTAGGAACTATTCAAAAATGTACAAGTCTGTTTGCTTGTGTGCTAAATCTCTTAAAGAGAACCAAAATTAGCAAGTCAAAAAATAAAATAAAAACCATTTGGAAGACTATAGAGTCATATCTGTCAGACAGTCTACAGAAGGTTGGCAACAACCTTCAACCTTCTGTAGACTGTCTGACAGATATGACTCTATAATCCACAGGGATCAATTTTGGGACCTTTTCTGTTTCTAACGTATATTAATGATCTGCCTTGTATGGGCAAAGATTTCTGCGATATTGTTTTATTCGTAGATGATACCTCTCTGATTTTTTAAAGTAGACAGGATAGACAGTGAACTCATTCATGTAAATAATGTGTTATCTATGATCTGTAAATGGTTCGCTGCTAATAATCTTATCTTAAATTCAAAAAAGACGAAACGTTTATAGTTTTCTTTACCAAAAGTAAATTATGTTGAACCAAACATTAAGCTTGGCCCAGATAAACTCTCTATTGATAATGTGACAGTCTTCCTGGGAATCAAAATGCATTCAACTTTACAGTGGGATCCACATAGACATGATCTCTCCGGAAGAATTAGTTCTGCTGCATATGTAATTCGTAAGATATGGCAGTTACAGACAGTAAAAAGCACAAACATTTCGATAGTCCGTAACGTTATCGTATCGAGTTCACCGCCCGTTTACGCAGGAGGTAATGGTTGACAGTACGCCGCATCGTTTGCTGGCTAACGTGAACTCGATAGGATTACAAAAGTGACGTCATCCAGCGTAAATCACAACAATCATACCTTTTTTCTAAGACCTAACAACTCATTCGAAAAGAGGTTTTAAGTCTTATTTTGCCTATGAAAGTTCCTCTCACTGAGCAAGTAATATTAAGAGTTGGCACGGACCTTGTTGCTTTGAAACTCAGATTTGAAGTTATTTTATACCAACCATTACAAATGAAAACTATATTTCCAACACAATAATAGTGACATTTGTGAGTGTTGTACTACTGATTCCCTAAAATCGATTAGTTACAATGAAATCGATTCCATTACAATCGATATAGGAAAAAATGGTACGAAGGTTAGGTTTATAAAATATATGTTAACCGTTGCAGCAATTTAACCACACATGTGTGGTTGTATTGAAAGGTGCATAAAGTCAAAATGACCACACATGTGTGGTTTCATGCTCACCAATTGAATTTATATGTTTTGTTCAATTATACAACTAAATTGTGTATTATTGTCTATGGACAAATTGTAGCGTGTTAAACGCGCTTTATTTTGACGGTTCAATGAGAACAAAATCTATTATAGTCAGAGAGAACGAACTGAATGAATATGAAAACATATTTATGCTTTCATTCGGTTTGCGCGCGAAAAACTAAATCTGAAAAAAAAAGTGTTTTGGTGACAGTTTTACTTAAATGTGCGTAAAATAATGATTTACGTAGTTCTATGGATATTCATACAGATAATAAGTGCGTAAAAGAAATAACATAGTGCTAAATAAGTAACAGTTTTCGGTAATAACAATAATAAATTATGTGACTAGCATTGTTGATTCGTGTTTCAACAGTGACTGACATAGTGCCATTGATTGTTATAATTACGAGTATGTACCTAATTTCTCCTTGTATGCGTTATTAATCTAACATTTGTCGTAAAGTTTAAGTTTTCATACTAAAATGCAAATTCGAAACGATCCCGTTTGCTATTGAGTTAGTCGCCATATGCCAGTGTAATTTTTGAAGAGCGCTGTGACATTGTCGATAATACTTTATCGATATTTACATTGATCGGTGAGTTTTAATGGCAATGTCATAACTATCGTGGTTTTATGCTTTACCAACCACAAAGTTCGATTATTTTTGTAAAAACATATACTTTTGTATATATATGTATATACACATATATAATACCTACGCTAATTATATTTGTATATATAAATAATTAGCATAGGTATTTTTACACCGAAAGCAGATCGGAAGACACGATTAATCGCTCCATAAATTTCTAAACGGGATGTTATTGCAAAGCTTGTGATATTACCAGAAATCGCAAAAAAAAGATATCTTAGTGTTATGCTATTATCATAATAATTGACTTCTGTTTCAGAAGTTCAAATTGTTAAGCTATCAAACTGCCAAATTGCCACAGAAAACTGAGCTGTAATGCAAGTTTGTGGTTATTTTTATACGATTTTGACACATTTTTTTTGTAAAATGAAAAATGCTTTGTTAGGTTGAAGGTATTCCTGGGTGATAATTATGCAAAATAAATTTGAATACCTATATACAAGGTTATTGGTAAAATGCTAACAACCTCTTAGGGTTGACTTCTGCTAGTACTAACAAACATTTTGTGAGGAAACATTATTTTCATTTTTTATTTTTTTTTTTTTATTTTTTTTTTTTTATATGTGTATATGACTTAATAAGCACGAAGGCCACCTGATGTTAAAAGTCTGTTGTGCCTGTAATGTATTATTTCATATTTTTTATTACTTTGCTTGATGTAAATATTCAAAACTCTATTCAAAGGTAGCCCGGCGCGGTCCAGTGTTGCCGCCGCTGGCGTTCTTAGCTCGGAGTAGGCATTGTCTTTTACTACGTACTACGACACAGAACTTAAAAGTGCCGGACAGTAAAAAAAAATCCTGTGTATGAGTCATTGTCATGTTAGCTCATTCGGCCAGAGCATACCCTAGCTATAGGGTAGATGACGCGGGTTCGAATCCCGCGCATGACTATAATTTTTCCTCACGTTCATTTGTAATCTTGTAATGTTATAGCGTACTTGAGATATGTAATACGAACTGTAAAACAACAGTTATCAAGGGTGTTAGATTTTTAATTTTTACTTGTCATATTTGTTGTGACAGTTAAGCCACAGAATTGAAAGTATGCCAATGCTTGGTCCAAAATGTGCTCAGAGCGTTTAATGACATGGAGTGCTCACGGTGCGCATCCGTGGGGCCGTGAGTACTGTCAGCGCTGAGTGGTTACGTCATCGATAATATCACACTTATCAGTCATGCAAATTTGGTTTGGGCTTGGTGCCCTTCGTACAAATCGGACCAGCTCTGAGCGTGCTATTGGTACGATTTGCACAAATTGAAACGCACTCCAAAATTGCTCTGCTAAAATTATTAATATAGAAATGAGTTTATCTGGTAATTCATTCCACTATTTGCCTGTTAGTAGTTTTTTGTACAGGGCTAGCCTTTAGTAGGATGATGGACAAGGGACACTTTATCGTGATATACCAGAATGGATTACTGTATCCCGTTTCAGTAAAACATCACTTTGTTTTTTTACTCAGTGGGATCAAGCTATATGCCTACTTGCTAGCTACTATGTGTACATATAGACATATTTGTTTTTTATATTACAGATAACTTAACGACCAAGAACCTGAGAAGAAAGAAGATAATGAAAAAAATAAAAGTTTAAAATTACCATTAAAGTTGTTTAATTACTATGCAATAGTATTTTTGTGAGATAAGTGTTTGTTACTCAATTACATTGTTTGCACAGATTTAGATTTTAAGGAAACGTTTTTGAATGCTTGAAAGGAAACAGTGCATCAAATGTACAAAGAAACTTTTCAAAAATTATAAATATAACCATACAAAATGCGCGCATTATTCTCGAGAGGTTTTCAGACTCTCAAGTTGATTATTTTGTGTTTCGGCCCATAATTGATAAGCACCATAATCTCAGCGTGAAGGTACCTCTTCACGTATGCGTTCTCATGCTAATCTGCTTCCTCTAGAGCGCCTCACGGGAAGGCATTTTCTTCACCGAATTGAAGTCACCGACGTGATTAGTGAAAGTTTCCCTCAGAACGAACCTGGGATGACGAAATTGTATTTGGTGTACACACCGGGGTTTAAGACCACATTAGTGTACGAAATACGAATGTCCGGACTGTAATGTTCCCTATATTTGTATTGGAGGTTGTTTCAAAGAGTACCATACCATGTAATCATAGCTTTCTTCTCCTAAAATACAACTGCATTTTCGAGTGTTGGTTGATATGCAAACGGACTATAAATGGAAAATACGCGAGAGCCGTTAACCTTGTCTCATTGTGTTGCCAGATGTATGTTTGATTGTATTAATTCCCTCTATATCTCTTTAGAATCTACCGTTGCCGGGCTGAGAAGCAGATTTCAGGAAACACACTTTTGTTATTGAACATGCTTGTACTCTTTTGGATTTGTCATAAAAGTACTAGGTTTTTTATTTATTGAATTAGATATCGTATGACGTTTCAGAAAATTGTGAATGTGCGGGTTCGATTCCCGCCTTGGGCATAAAATTTTGTACTCCAATAATTTGTTAAAAATATTTTCGCTTAGCACGCGATAGTGCTTGTAATAATATTTAGAAATATAGAAGGGTAGCGACATCATACCGAGAGTTAAGTGTTTGAAAAAACACTTTTCGATCAGATGAAGTCTAGTAGTCTGGTTAAAGTACGATTGGAGTATGAAATTTCGGCTAAAAATGCCGTGTCCAGGTGGCCGAGGGGGTTTAGGCATCCGACGCGATATTGGAGGACGCGGGTTCGATTCCCGCCTTGTGCATAAAATTTTGTACTCCAATAATTTGTTAAAAATATTTTACGCCTATATCAAAGAAACTGACAAAATGGTATTGCTTCCAATGTAACACGTATTTTATCTTGCATGAAAAGCAAGCCTTTGATTACCATCACAGCTTTTTGGATCAATATGAGGTCGAATACGTTGTTCAGGCTAAGCCTATAATGGAAAATTAATCTTAAGGTCCACTGCCGGAACATTGTTATAGAATAGACTTTAGGTCTGGAGTTAGGTGCTTGGCGACAGATTTTCTACTACAGGATTGTAGTTAACCTTTCATAAAATGCCCTGTCACAATGCAGTGAAACTTAAAGCAACTCGCAGGGATATGAACCATGGTACTCCATGTGGTAGTCGATAACCATTACTGCTTAGCAATCATTGCTTCATAAGTCGAATTGACATGTAACTTAATTAATTAATTGATTAACTTTCAATCACATAATTTGCCATAAAAGTAACTTTTATTGGCAATAAACGCTTACATAGTAGATACATCGGATTTTTTTATCGACAATGTAACCGATAACAGTAACATCACTATTAGTAATATAATTTTCATACAAATATTTGCAAGATTCTAAAAAAATATTTTATTCCGTTTTTTACACTAAGGCAATTTAGTAAGAGATCTAGAAAGCAATAAATATAAGTTTCATAAGATTCAACTTGTCTTATTTGGTCAAAGAATGCCATTTTACTTCATAGTAGTACTTCCAATGTATGGTAAATACAAGTAGTCGTGATTAGTGAATTTCTATAATATTTGATGAAATTTATGAGATCTAGTGAAAGTTTCAATGAAATAAATATATGTATTCATGTATAATACAGGCTTTTATTTCAAAATTCTTCAGGAGCATGTTTTTATCAGGTTATAAATTTACACGATCAGGTGAGCTTGAACATAATATACGTGTGCTCTAACAATGAATTCAATCCTATTTTATTAGAAAATGTTGAGTAAAACCAAAAAAACTAAAGATGCAGTTTAGCAAAACGTATAGTCTCATTTATATAGATACAGGTACATTTATAAAATAACCATACATAAGTCGATTATTTACACATTTTCTATGGTGAGTGCATAATTTTTCATAGTGTCTTGGTTTAGGAGAGATATTTTCCTGTCATAGATAAAAAAGCTAAATGTTAGTATAAATCATCGTGATAAAGTAATTATCAATTGATATTTTCCTCTTTATTTTATTTGAATTCGTTTTGTGGATCAAAACATATGGCGTAGAATGTAAAACTAGATAATTTTATTTCTTGGTCCGCCATGACCTCTGGTGGCAAAGTGTCACATTGCATAATGACATAGCGCGAGCGAGAGGGTTAAGGAAATATAAAATAAAACAAATTTATATACACAGATTTATTAATTTATTCAAAATCATCAAAATATTGTATCGTGCGATATATCTTCGCTAGTATCGAAAACCGTATTATTGGGGTATGTATACATAGTTCCAAAGTAATTTGTGTACTAGAACCTCTTTACCATACATATTTTTCATTGTACATAACAGTTTTCAATATATAATACTTATTTTCTAACTGTCGTATATGTAAAAGTAAAAAATACTGCACGTAAATTGCACTAGTAAACTTGTCATCAACTGTTAACAATTATTATTATTTGTAGTTCAATCATAAAATGTAGTATTTCTGACGCACCTTTTTTAATTATATATAGACTGTTGACTTTTAAAAACTTTTTTGGTGTAGGTAGTTGAATTATTTAGATATTTAATTTAATCTTGCAGCTGATCTATTTCATTTGTATTGCAAGAAGCTTTCTTTGCACTGATTTGTTTTATTTATCGATTCAATTAATATTTTTCTGCGTAACATATGCATATATGAAATTACAAACATAGTTTATTTAACTGCACTCGAAAGTTGGTTAATTTTAAAATCAAACAATGTATAGTATTATAAGTATTTAAATAATAGGGATTGTATGTTGATACACATGTTGATTTTTATATAGTATTGAGGTGACATAGTACCTTAAATTCCATGCCATAGCTCTATCGATTCAGCATTTACTTTGAAAGTATATAAGCGATGGAGTTTTGTTTATAAGTTGGAATCGGACTGGACCACTATAGCCAATTTATGAATGAAATTCTATTGTTATAATTATCGCCGATGCCAATGGGTTAAATGAACTGAAAAAAAACAACTCAGATTATTATCACAAGCATAGATATGACGTTATTTACGCTATTTATTATTAATTGTATAATATTTAGGTCGATTTTCATATGTTAGATAATAAATATTGCTCTAGCCGTTCAGTTAGCAAGTACAGTGCCAGTTATGTAGAGAAAAATTGATAATACCTGGTGTTTCAAAATACTTTGGAGCTAAAGATGTAAATAACAGTCCCTAAAATACACATGTTAAGTTTCGTGGCATAATAAAACATTCCGCGTGATGGTTTATGATCACCAGCATCGAATATGATATTTCCTAACTTATTGACACTATGAAAAAGTATATGTACCCATACCACTGACATTATAAAAAATCGATACTAGAAAGGTATCGATACTTTCCTTGAGCAACACTAAACTTACTTTACGTTACGTAAATATTTGTAATTTATATACAAATATATGTAAGTACAGCAATTCGCATGATAACACATACCTACTTAAATTACAATAAAAACCAAGCGATCATTACGCTCTGAAACAATAATGTAATGTCAATGACATATTTTCTTCAACTCACCGGTTCTGGATCTCATGGAAATCTATTGTTTAAACATTTTTATTTGTGTTTCGACACCACAGACTTCGCATTTTCTTTGCGATTTCCATATTGTATTGATGTTCACTATGAAATATTAAAATTTTTGAATAAAATGTATTTGAGGTGATATATTTACTAAGTGCCATGACATACATTATGACATAGAGAAATGTAATATACCGGGAACAATATGATTAGTCTATAGCCATGACATTCCAGTTGAGTTGTCAAGGTGACAATGACTCGTATCGTATTTGGTAATTTTGGACAGAAATCGGTACACCTGCAATACTTTACCTTATTTTAAGGTTGGTGACGCTGGAATGGTTCCTCTATGATTGATATTCGTCAAATTTAGCTTTTTACTTGGTGAAAACCAAACATATTTTTTCCGGTATGTTACTTTTCTCTATGCGTTACTTGCTCAGTGAACCAAATTTTATTGTAACATCATTAGAGGTATTAAAATAAAACATTATATATAAATTATGAGCTATAAATTCTCAAGCCAAGAATCTACGCCACTGATAATTTACCATATGAATTACAAACAGCTACTATTACACCTTTAAACAGAGGGAGGAGTTTCAAGAAACCCTGAAGGGCCGCCAGCCGGCGTGATGTGTATTTTGCGCTAAATTTTATGGTGTTTCAGCAGAAAAATAGGCTATTGAGTTCAAGCAGTGCATTCTATAAGTTCTAATTGTTCACTAAAGGTGATTCCCGACAGAACTTTCGTCTCCAGCGGTATTTTACCGTCTGTTCTGGGAAAGAAGAATGCTGTGAAAACCTGGAGTGCGTAGTAATGTACCTACCTAACAGTTTTGCAAAGACAAACCACGTAGCATTTCATGAATGCGCCGTTACTACAAATCGAGAGTGCTGTGACTTGTAACCGTCTAGGCTTAGTGTTGTTTTAAGTTCATATTAATTTTAGGATAATTAAAGCGTTTATTTTGTATTAGTCAGCTTATGGTTGGTTTTTTTTTTGGTTTATGATTGTGTCTGTTATTACATTACCAAAAATAAAGAAATTACTTAACTGTTGGTGTAGTTTTGTCTTTTTATTCATCTACTTTCCTTTATTTTTAAGGAATAGTGTAGCAAACGAGCATGATATCGAACTTACCTAGCCTATAAGATCAGAGGGGGAAGAAAAATGCTTCTCACGGCCCTGCTATGAGTTCGCCACCCAATAGTCTTTTATGCGCCACCAATAGAAGCACACACTGATCCATCTCATCATCACTGTTGTATGCTCAATGCGTGGCAACATCCCACTCACACCGACCTTAGTAGTGGCATGCTGCCACGAATTTTGTCTTAGTCGCGTTTCACAACATCCAACGAGATATCCTATAATCCCTAACCCACGAACTGTTCGGTATATATAAATGAAACGCACAATTGCACTTCGTTTATTTTTATTAAGAACCAAAAGTCCAATAACACAGCTTCTACGTTTCACATTAAAATCTTCTTCTTCGTAGTGGTTAGAATGTTGGCGTAAGCATGGTCATCACCTCAGAGTTCGTAGGTAGTTAGTCTGACAATCCGTTGGTATTCCTTTCGTGTCGCTGCCTGTGTTCTTCTGGTGCATTTGTTGACAGCTTTGGTTGATCTTGAAATCTTGAATGCATAGGTGATCTTCTTTGAGCCTTATTATTTTCAATTTGACCATGCACAATGAAGAATTTCATAGCAACATTATTGCGCCGCAAGACATATCCGACGAGCGAAATTGGTGTAAATGTGGGCTGGAACGGTGGAATATGGACGCTGTTTGATGCAGAGTTTTGGAAAATGTCCTGAATTGGGTTCATCGTACATTAGCATCACTTCCCTCCAGTGCCATAAATTAATAAATACCTACTTTGCGCCTGGTAAACGACATGGTACAATACTACTTCTAATCTTGCTGCCATGTTTGTAACTCTTTTCATAGGTAAATTATGAATTAACAAACACAATAATAACATGAATTTTCGAAGTTTTACCACAATTGAATACGTTACGTCAGCCATCTGACTGAAAATTTCTCAGTGACATGACATTCGTAGATTTTTGACAGATCCTCGATAGCCAGCCTTCGAGCTTACGTTAGAATTAGGTTCGTGCTCGCGATTTCATACAAAACTTTTTACGTGACAAAACATTCACGTTAAAATCTCGACACGTTAGTTGTCAAAACCTTTTTTTCTGTCAAAATTTAGTTCCTTTTACGCACTGTAGAGGCACTGATCAAATCCTATACAAAATGGTGACATTTCGATACGTTTACGAAACGGTTACGATTTCGCAAGTTTTTCGTGCTTGGGCTACAGACGTAGCTACTGCTCGCCTAGTTTATTTCGCGTACTTTCACAGTATTATGTCGTATGGTGTATTGCTGTGGGGAGCTGCTGCTGAGATAGAGACAATCTTTATCCTACATAAGCGTGCAAATCGAGCTATATATGAAATGGATCCTAGGGAATCTCTGAGATATCTTTTTAAAGAAATTGATATTGTATCTTTACCAAGTCCGTATACATGTACTCGTATGTTCGTAAACATTTGAGTAAATTTAAATTAAACAGTGACAATCACGATTACAACACTAGGAATAAAGATAAAATAGCGGTGCCAGGTTTCAGATTAGTAAAGACAAATAAAAGGTCCTTCTTAGGTAATTGTGTACGGTTTTATAATAAAGATCTCAAACATATTACTTCGCTCACAGAAGAGAAATTCAAGTTGCACGTGAAAAACATATTGATTAAGAAATCCTACTTCACAGTTTGTGATTACTTAAACGACAAAAATGCCTGGACAATTCCGCTTCTGCCCAGCTATCGCCTGTCATCTACATAGTTTAAACGAATATTATAATAACTTCATTATATAATAAGTATGTAACACATTTTTAAAAGACGTTTAAAAGAATGGTCTCGAGTTTCTTGCCCGTTCTTCTCGCAGTGGCTCTATACAATTATTTTTGCTGAACGTGGCAGCATAATTTAGCATATTTTAATACTAACATTTGTAATTGCCTTCATAAGAGCGTCGTAGACGCCTAAATTGAATGAATTATTTTGACTTTGACTATCAAAATCAGTTCAGTAGTTTTTAAGCTATAGTCAAATAACTGGATATGTATTTGCATACCTGGATGATTTATTGGTAATCGCAATTCTATCCATGGTGCACAGTATTAGAGTGTATGACTTGTAAAAAACAGGAACCGGCTTCCTACACTGAAAAGTATAAAATAATTTGATGACCATGATAATGTGAGCTCAGTGATTTGAATCCGCCTGGAACAGACTTTAACAAGGCATTTCATACTTTTCAGTGTTAGAAGTCCTATCTTTTATCTTTGTTAGTGCTAGCAAACTAAGTGTACTGTATATATTCAAGAGGTACCTCTTTCAGGGCTACTGAGGGCCTAGCAAGCACTCGCTCCATTTTGTCGGTGGAGCTACAGCCGGCAGCGGCAAAGAACACTCTTGACCTACCATTAAAAAAAATGCCCAAATGATAGTCGGGCCTCGCTCTTTCAGGGCTTTGCAACAGCTCGTTAAAACATGTGTGTTGATGAAGATCACAGCTTCATTAATACATAATATTAATATGTATATTATATTATGTACTATTGATATAAATCAGCGTTTTCAGTATGTGTTGATTAAATAGAAGATAAAAGTCAGGGTATAAGTATCTAAAAGAGCTATCATATAAGTAAAGAGATATCATAAAGGGGCCCCTTAACCCTACTCCTGGGTTGCAAGTCCCAGGCCCCTCTAGCCTCTTCCTCTGCAACGCGATGGACCCGGCACCCGCACGGTGAATCCATGGAATGCTAAGTAATAAGTCTCTCTATAATATCAAATTCCTAACTAGTTCCCCAGGGACTACTGTATGGGTTTATTCAACAGTTGCCCACCGTTCAAATAACCTTAATGGTTAAGTATTTGAAGAGTCGGCAACTGATGCATAACAACGCGTAAGTGTAGCCCCTTGGCTCCAATTAATTTGTTACAACATCTGATTGAAATAATTGAATGACGACAGTTTCGCGATGATGTATTCACATTATTTGTTACTAAACAAAGCTTTTATTTACACTACGGTTTAAATCACGCAAACACTGCTGTCGCTGCATACATTGCGAACGCTCGGTTCATATCTGAAATACGAGAATATGCACGGTTTGCGTGCAAACAATGTGAACCGGGTAGCAGCCGCGCTTATAATGTCAATTCAATTATCGACATTAGAAATATTTAATTTCAATGCATTCTTTTGTGACAAGATTGTTTTACATATAAAATTCTAACCACAACAACAAACATATTCTCATTTATCTTTCAAATTTTGAGTTTGACTTTTGTGCACACGCTGCTCTATCTAAATTCTGTGAGCATTGCAGCCGGAGGCGACGTTATAGACAACATCATATTGCTATCGTGGCGTAAGTTTAGCACGTTATGAACCGAACGTTTGCGTGCAAACAGTGCAAATAGCGCATATTTGCGTGACTTGAACCGCGGGGGTAGTGACAATTGTGCATACGGAATCGCGAAACTATTCTATTTCAATCTGATTTTGGTAGTAACAAATTAATAATTGCAAGCGTCCATAGGCTGCGGTAACCTCTTACTATCAAATGGGCCACCGCTTGTTTGCCACCTTTGTCAAACCTCATGCCAAAATGGTCTTAAATTATAACTTTGACGGCTCCACATTTATTTATATTTGTTGACAAAAAATATATATACTTATTGTTTTTTTTTGTTTAATGCTTGATAGGTTAGCCTTTGACCACTATATCACCTGATGGTAAGTGATGATGTGATCGAAGATGTTGTTCAGGCTAACCTAGAAGTACCTACTGGCTCTCAAGGACAGCTGCCGGAACACACCGTTAGGTGCTTGCAGTTTTTCTACTTGAGGGTGGTAGCTAGCCAGGCGGGCATTCGCAAAATGCCCTACCACCATGCTATAACGACTGCCATCCTAAGACAATAACCGGGACCGACGGCTTAACGTGCCCTCCGAGGCACAGAAACGCTCAGTAGTAATAACACTAGCGGTCACCCATCCAACTCATGAACGCGCGCTACGTTGCTTAACTTTGCTGATCGGTTGAGAACAGCTAAGTAAACTTCGCTACGAGCGCTTCGAAACTCAGTGAGTTTTAGTAGATGACACTCCACATTCTGGGCTAGAAAGTTTCTTTTCTCGGTTACTTACTTACTTATCTTCCTACTAGTTCAATATTAATCTTCAGGCCAACGTTTTACATCAACTTTCAGGTTTGTGATTCGTTCCATTTACGAGCTAACTCTTGACATACGGACGGATGGATGGGCAGTCAGACAGACTGCGGAGTCGTTTTACCCTTTGAGTATAGAATCCTAAAGACCTATATCTACTTAGGTACCTACTAGTACTTAGGCACCTATAAGAATACAATAAAAAACTATGATAATAATAATAATAATGATTTATTGCCAAAACTTATTAAGCTATTACAATACATTGCCTTAACAAATTTAAATGACATGCGAAGGTTTGACTATTGGACACAAGGATTGTATATAAGAACCTGTGTCACCTGAGCTAGTATTTAAACTGTGTTACAGGCGACAAAGCCCTCCGTTTGTAGGAAACTGATATTTTACTATTAATTGTCTGTATAAGGATTTAAATGAATAATAGCTAAACGTTAATAATGATTAACATGCATATGCTTGTAGTTTATGTTAAGATAGTTGTGGAATTATGTGGTATACATTAATGATTAGCCTATTTAGGAGATTTACTACTAGGTAACAGTAACAATATTTAATAAAATACGTAGTTGATCAAATAGTGTGATCGAATGCAAATTGAAATTAAAACAATTTGAGGTAGGTACATTTTGTAACTGTAAGGTATACAAATACGAATAAAAAACCAAAATAAACTTAAGAATAAGCATGCAAAGGGAGATGTGTGAGTGTGTGTGTTGTGTGTATGCAGTTTTGTAAGTTTTTGTGTAGGTAGTTTTATAAAAAGCGTAGATAATTTAAGGTAAATAAACTATGGTGTGGGAGGTGAGTATTTGATATATATATAGTTACTTATGTTCTATTTTAATTTTTATCATTTTTTTAGTATTCCTGTTATTTAATAGTTTGGATTAGACCTTCTGTATCATTGTAAGAAAGAGTTTTTAGCCAGTCATGGGTGATCTGATTCACTTTATGAGGAGGAAGTGGGTAAATGTGATACAGTTGAAACTATGACAGAGGTACTTAATAATCTAAGAAGGTAAATAGCAGAGCGGAATTGAAAGGCATCAACTGAATTGACAGTGTAGTGGTAGGTCATTTTGAATACTAGCTTACCTATAGCCACATTTATATACAAAATCTGTCCCGAAGCCATCCAAGCGCTTAGCCGGCGCGGCGTGTTGCGTAAGCTAATTTATAGCTTTATAGGTACTCTACACTCGATAATACATTCACATAGCAACACATTAGATAGGCTAGGCTATCAGTTTATAAAAAAAATAACCAAGCCAATACATTATCTGCTTTATCTACGTTATCCTGACCCTAATCAAAGCCACGCATATTGACATAGCACTTGTAATTTTATGTTGTTATCAGTTCACTTTTATACGTTATGGTTTCAAAATTTTATCAGTTTGGCGCTATTTTGGTTTGGTTAATTAATAATAATATTTTAGCTAGAGAGGATGTGCAAGTAAACCGTGGAAATATTAAGTATGACTTGTATCTACCTGCACTACATCCACAAAATCTTATGAGAGCCTTAAATTTTGCCGTAAAGTCAAATTCATTTATTTAATCTAGGCGTCTACGACGCTCTTGTGAAGGTCAATTACCAATTTTAATATTAAAATATTCCACATTGTACTGTCAGTCCAGTCCCAGTCAGTCATTTATTCAATTTAGGCGTCAACGACGCTCTTATCACGGTCAATTACAAGTTTTAATATTGAATTATCCTACATTGCACTGCCACGTTCAGCAAAAAATGTATAGAGCCACTGCAAGAAAAACGGGCAAGAAACTCTGGTCCATGTATTGTAAAATTATTACAATATTTGTTTAAATTATGTAGGTGACAGGCTTGGTAGAGGCGGCAAGCATTTTTGTCGTTTAAGTAATCACAAACTGTGTAGTACTGTATTGTGCTTACATTCGTAGTGTTCTTGAGTATTGTTCACAGGTCTGGAGCCCTCAGTATGTATGTCATATAAATCGTATGGAAAAAAACACTTAAAAAATACAATAATATATCTAGTGACAATTCCTACTAATTTTCCTGTTATTCTCGATCGTGCACTCGTAGAGTCAAGACCTCCTGAGGATGCTTCGTGTAGAAGCGAAACGCGTCGGAAAATCTTCCGGTTTGGCTGCGTGGCGTTTGTGACGTCACGTCGGCTTAACAGGAAAATTAGGCGGAATTGTCACTAGATATATTTTTGTATTTTTTAAGTGTTTTATTAAAATATTAATTTGATGTTTTCACAAAATATTTTAAAAATATTTGTTATTATTAAATATGAATTTCCGCAAAGTAACGCCTGAATCTGTTTATTACAGACTCTTAGGGTAAAACCAAACAAGCGCAATTTTGTGAGTCGTGAGTCGCGCATTTTGGTTCAGTCATTTTACGTTCAACTGAATTTCTGTTGAGTTGCCAGACGAACTTAATAAATTTATTTATTCAGTATTGATATTGAGCGTTGGTACGGGCTGTTCGTGTCGTCGAGCACGATGGACCCATTAAACATATTGTGTATTTACGAAGCCCATTCCGAAAAGGAGGCCAGAAAAAGAAGCTGGGTAAACCCACTTAATAGTCAGAGGCTGATATGTGGACAGTTCCATACTTTATTTGAAAGTTTATGTGCAAATCATCTTTACCGCTCCCCTCCCTTGCCCTTCCCTCACCACGGTCGAGTTTACGCGCATTGAATCGGTAGACATATCATTTTTCGTCGTCGTGTGGCACCAACTGTCTTTTTGTATGAAACCGAATGCAACAGAATTTATGCTACCGAAATTCTGCGACTCACGACTCACAAAATTACGCTCGTTTTGTTTTACCCTTACAATACCGCTCGCGATGTTATATGATACTTATGAAATGCGCTGTAAATGGCATCATTTACTGCTTCAAACAAAGCAAAATGTTTCACATATCTTGTATTAGTTTAAAAATTTGAACTCACAAGTTGATAGCGCTGAATTGCTGGAAAAAATTATCTTCGAGTGCCAACATTTAACTCGCGTTTTACGCCTCTTCTAGCTATTCTACCTGTTAAAACAAAACACTTTCTTTTGCCGAACCCCAACTTTTATAAACAAATTAATGAAAAGTAATAGTGAATTTGATGTTCTCAGATGGTGTGCGTTTAATTAGTGTTAATTTTGCTTCTGGATTTTTTAGCTCTCAAACTTAATCTCTCGACACAATTTCCCGCCACATTAACATATTTTGTTAATATTGTATTTTTTTCTGTTCTACAGAACTATATTTGTAACATTTTGTACCCAAATATGCTACAAAATATTAATGATTATTTAGTACTACTTTATATTCTCATGTTAAAGGTGAACACTTGTAATTGGAGGGTGAATTTACATGGTGGAAGGGCATTTTGCGAATGCCCGCCTGGCTAGCGACCACCCTCAAGTAGAAAAATCTGTCGCCAAACACCTAACGGTGTGTTCCGGCAGCTTTCCTTGAGAGCTAGTAATTCTAGGTTAACACCTTCGACCACATCATCACTTACAATCAGGTGAGATTGTGGTCAAAGGCTTACCTAACAGCAATAAAAAAAACCCAAAAAAATTACCCAGTTTTTAACTCCTATAAGATTAATTGTTATTTATTTGTCATATTTTTTATTTTTTTTATTAATAATTATGCTACGCACTACAGACTCTTGGTCCGTAAGTACTCTTTTTTGATTGCACACATACATTTTCCAATTTTATAATATACATTCTCCATACATCATTGACTTTTTTACACTTAGATGTAAGTTAGTGTAAAAGGTGTTAGATCTTAAAAACTAAGTGAGTCCATATATAAATTAATTCTAAGTTTTTTTTAGTAACATGCTGAATCCTATTTTATTCTAAAATTTACACATATAATTTTAAAATGAATTTATTCTATAATCTATACATTCAATTTGTCCCGGATGGACCTGCTACTGTCTCCGGGTGCCTCTTTCTCCTTAAAATTTTCTCCACGACCTCTTCGTTGCGACTTTTATTGCCATTTTAAGGTTGTTGTTGGTTATATCTTCTTCCGTCGCTTTCACCGCCCGCCGCACAGAACCACCGATGGCGTCTGAGCTGTCATCAGTGTAGTAGGTGCAGCTTTTTTTGTGTCGCGACAATGCCACAACCGCATGCGGAACGCTGTCCTCCTCTGGATGACAATGACAGACTCGTATGTCAATCCCTGTGCCTCATGTACGGTCAAAGTGCGAGACCCCGGGTCACACCCATACCCTTCACTGATCAGGAAGGATTTCTCCTCCTGAGTCAGCGTCAAGTATAGGGTGCTTGGGAGTTCTTTTGGTATTAAGGCCCTGTGTACCGTTGAAGCTTCAGGGAGTGAACACGAGAACTGGAGGAGTAGACGCCCGGGTACACTTCGCGTAGGACGTATGCCACATCCATGGGATTCCGGTGCGTGCAAAACAACTCTTGGCCGATGGATGCCATTATATTGGGATTGCTTTACCGTATATTGAAGAGGTTTTCTCTTTCAATATACGGCAGCTGGTTGACATCTCCAATGATGACGACATCTTTAGCATACAGTAACCGAGCAGCCATTATGATGGCTCCGAAGTGGTTCATGTGAGCTTTGTCTATGAGAAGACGACTTTCTCTGCGCTCCATGAACCCATTCGCCAATACGGAGGCCAAGGTGCGCACTTTGGATTTTACTCCATCGCCTATGCTGTGCGCTACCTTGTCTCTCAGGTCTTTAGCTGCTTCGGTTGTGGTGGTTACTATGATGTCCTTGTCAGCATCGAAGTTGCCAACCAACCAAGTTGTTTTGCCGCATCCGGGAACTCCATTTATCCATGTGATTTTTGGCAACGTCCAGTGCTCCCATGCTATCGCTGGTTCGGAGCCTCCCGAGATGGTGTTTGCCATCTCGATGATTTTCTCCTGCAGCATTATCTTATCATTTTTTTCTGTTCTACAGAACTATATTTGTAACATTTTGTACCCAAATATGCTACAAAATATTAATGATTATTTAGTACTACTTTATATTCTCATGTTAATGGTGAAAACTTGTAATTGGAGGGTGAATTTACATGGTGGAAGGGCATTTTGCGAATGCCCGCCTGGCTAGCGACCACCCTCAAGTAGAAAAATCTGTCGCCAAACACCTAACGGTGTGTTCCGGCAGCTTTCCTTGAGAGCTAGTAATTCTAGGTTAAGCCTGTTAACACCTTCGACCACATCATCACTTACCATCAGGTGAGATTGTGGTCAAAGGCTTACCTAACAGCAATAAAAAAAAAACAAAAAATTTACCCAGTTTTTAACTCCTATAAGATTAATTGTTATTTGTTTGACATATTTAGGCTGTAAGGTTTCCGATGATAAAAAAATAATATAATAAATAAATGTTTTTTTAATGTACTTCACAACAATAAATAGATCTGTTACATAATTTAACTTAAATTTAAGTAATATATTCTGGTTTAAGCTTTGTAGTATTTCTTGGCGACGCCGTCGTACTTGTCGCTTGTAATATACTGAAAAAAAAACAGTTACAAGTCATAATTATTAATCATAAGTATAACCCATGGGGTGCCGGATTAGATTGTCACCCTCTCATTTCATCCCGTGGGTGTCGTAAGAGGTAGGGCGACTAAGGGAAAAATACCAGAAGGTCAGCCACGCCTTTTGTTTACTGTCAACTTCTACTGCAATCGCCAAGACGCCTACCAAGCTTGGGGTCTATGCCAAAACCCCTAATGGGTTTTTTGATGAAGATGATCTATTGTATAACTGTATCCTTCATTAACCCATTCCAAAATTCGAAGATTTCTGTATTCATGTTGATTAAATAAGATTACGGACTGTTTTTCCTTGACATTCTAATCAAAATCATTTTAAGAGGTGTACAATTTCAAAAAAGTATGTAACCCTTGTATCCTCTTAAATTGTAGACTTGTAGACTTTAAAAAGAATTACTTTTTTAAGAGAAGCTAAAATAATTGTAATTGGGACAATGTCGTTTTCATCGACGAGTCATGGCTGAACGCCAATCACATGGTTTCTCGTTCTGGGACAGATGACACCCAAACGTCGAAATCAAATTGCCAATGGGAAAAGGAGCACGACTCATAATATGCCACGCTAGCTGTGCGAAGTATCGTTTTGTGGAAAACGGTTTATTGGCATTTTAGTCAAAAACCACTACTGACTACCACGAAGAAATGAATGCGGGTGCATTCAAGGAGAGGTTCCAGGATGCGTTGCTACCTGGCCTGCCAGAGCCTTCAGTTATACTGTACCTGCGACTTCGTTCGCGATTGTCGTACCTGCAGACTAATTATTCACATTTGAGCACTTTTTATTTCATATTAAGCAACGCTGTGGACTGCGGTGATTTGAAGCACTCTTAGCTAGCTCAGAGAGGAGTTTTTTACTTTTTTGAAACTCCCGGGTTGTATTTTCCAGAAGACAGTAGTTAAATAAATCAGAGAGCTCCTTCGCGGTTCGCACAATAAATTTGAATCAAAGTACTTTGTGCGCTTCTTTGGAATTTCGATTTTAAAACAGCGTCCCTTTGGGGGAATCTTCTTGTTTGGCGGTAGAACGATAATACTTATATTAGATTGTGCACTTCCATTGCGCAGTCTCCAAAATGTATCCGGCAAAAGATAGATAATTAAAAAATCTGATTGTAGCGATTATTCCAGATAACAAAAAAATAATAATTGAAATCTACTCTTTCTAGATTTAATAAATGACAACTAAATGTACATTTTGACTTTCATCCCCTTTCCCGAGGCAACCGTACTGAACTTCGGGATTAAAAGTAAACAATGTCCTTCTTCGTAGTATGAACTCAAATCGTGTTTAGTTTCATTGAATTCCATTCGGTAGTTTTGGAGCGCGGCCGGGATACCGATAGATAGACAGACAGAGAGATAGACAACAAAAAATCCAGGCATTTTGGCATCAGTGTCAGCTACAGAGTGCTCAAAATTATTATTTTCCAATTATCTGTTATGTTCAGAATTCGATCTGTTACAGTTTTATTATAAGTATAGATAACGCCCCTTATCATTCGTTGCAAATAAAAAAGTACTTATCCAAGCTAATAGAAAACACGAAGTTGGTGGCTTGACTGCAAATAAGTGACGTTGACGCCAAATATGTCAGTGCTAAAAGCAGAGCTGATGAAATTAGTCAATGACCATAAGCCGGCAAATGTTCGATATGAAATAGATGAGCTGGCTCGTACTCCAGAGCCAGCTCATCCAGATCATCGCGTTTTCCGAACTCCCCCATACCACTGCCAGTCCAATGCCATTGATCTAATCTGGGCTCAAATTATAGGTTATGCAGCCCGCCATAATACTTCTCTACCGTATGGCATAAAAATGATGAAAACGCCTTTAAAGAGTATGAAGAAACATGAGAAAAAGTTACAAGAGATGACTGGATTAAGGTGGTTGAAAAAACTACAAACATTGATGACTTTGACTGCGATATCCATATAGATACTATGATTGGCCAGCAACCTGGGCACGCTGCCAACTGGTAGTGGGCTAAAGCATTTGGACTGCCTATGAGTCCAAATGCTTTTATTGTAGTAGCTGTAGTGTTGTATATAGTTCGTAGTATTTTGTAAACCTCTTTGTTGTTAAAAATCTGTATTAGCCGGTTAAATTGAAAATGCTCTGTTTACTCGCATCTAATTTGCAGTTAGGTACTAACTTAACTTTGTAAGGATAATTCTATTACGCGGGTTCCAATCCCGTAAATGACTTTAATTCTTTCTCTCGTAAATTTGTACTATTGTTAATGTTATTTATTGTACATCACTAGTCATGGCGAATTGATAGGTGTCAGAAACGCAATCTCTGAGCGGCAACACTGTACCTACCTATGCGTACTTATCTATACTTATAATAAAACTGTAACAGGTCAAATTCTGTACATCGAAGATATAAAAAAAATTGAGAGCACTCTGTAGCTCATACTGAAAAAACTGTATTATATTTTTATTTTTGTCTGTCTCTGTCCCGGCCGCGCATCGCGCCAAAACTACTGAATCAATTTCAATGAAACTTAGCATGATTTCAGTTCATACTACGGAGAAGGACATTGTTTACTTTTTATCCCGAAATTCAACACGGTTCCCTCGGGAAAGGGGATGAATGTCAAAATGTGCACTTAGTTGGAATTTATTAACGCGTAGTCCTATTTAAATATTTATTTTTTTGTTAGAATAGTGACGAGTGAGAAACCCCACGGAAAGCCCGGCACCCCATGGCCAGCTTGGTACCCTTTTTTAGTTTTTCAAACTACCTAAACTCTAAAATCTGGAACATTTGCCACAACAGCTTTTTTAACTATCTTTCTTTTGCCTGATACATTTTGGAGACTGCGCAATGGAAGTGCACAATCTAATATATCTTCGTTCTACCGCCTAACAAGGAGAGCATTGGCGAAGAGACGCCGTTATAAAATCGAAATAACAAAGAAACGCACAAAGAACTTTGCTTCAACATTAATTATTGTGCGAACCGAAAAGGAATTCTCTGAGTTACCTACTGCCTTCTGGAAAATACAACCCGGGAGTTTTCAAATCCAAAGTAAAAAGCTTTTTTCTGAGCTATGCTTTACTAAGGCCGTATTCCACTTGACGCCAATTTTGTAATTTTCGGTAATTTTGATCACATTCTGTGTCTATGGTACAAATTAAATGGAACCATAGACGCAAAATGTGGTCAAAATTATCGAAAATAACGAAATGGCGCAAATGGAATACGCCCCATGAGTGCTTCACCGCAGACCACAGCGTTACTAAATATGCGATAAACAGTGCTCAAACGTGAATAATTAGTCTGCAGGTACGGCAAACGCGGACGAAGTCGCGGGTACAGCTAGTCTAATATACGCTTCTATAAGGTACCTATAAGTGACTTGTCCACACACAGACATGTGCATGCCTGCATGCATATGCATTAACTACATTTACATCCAATTGCCAAAATAAATGAAAAAAAAAGTCCTTACCACAACAAGTTCATCACCGTTGTATTCTCTCCTGAACGTAGCAGTTCCGCCAGGGCTACTGATCACCTGGGTGACGGTGGAGCCATCAACGGTGAAGGTAGTTTTAGTCTGGAATGGATGCAAAGAACAGTATAACCACAGTATATATTATACAGTAGTAGTAGTGTACACACACAAAATAGATCTGTATTCTGCGATATTATGACTTTACGTAGTGTAATGTACTGTATCAGCCGGATGGTCCACTGCTGAAAACAGCTAATCCCATTAAGGGGGGATTTGTCACAGTCCCCACGCTTAGCACTAAGCGTGGTACAAATAAATTCACCAATAATGCTGTATCATAAATGGAAAAAAAAAGCGAAAGAAGAAAAAATTAATATCAAAAATCAGGAAACAAAATTAACAAAAAAACGAGTTCACAGAGCTTCAACATAAAATACGCATTATAGGAATAACAACTCGACAGATCTCACTCCAATTTAAACGGGAACACATGACGAGCTCCAGCTTTCGAATATAAAAAAAAATAAACCGACTTTGTTTGCCGCAGGTCAATGGTTCGAATCCCGCCACGGGCTTGAGCTTCACCGGTTAGTGGAAAGGCATTTTGCGAATGCCCACCTGGCTAGCGACCACCCTCAAGTAGAAACTCTGTCGCCAAGCACCTAACGGTGTGTTCCGGCAGCAGTCCTTGAGTGCCAGTGAAATTACAGGCACATGACACTTAACAACTATGTCTTAAGGTGACGGGCGCAGTGTAATTCGTGACATGTGACGAAATGTATCTGTTATAGGTAGAGGTTAGTCCGCTTAACATCAGGTGGGCCTCGTGCTTGATCCGTCACAAGAGGTAATAAGCATAAAAAAAATCAGACGAATTTAGTACATCCTCCTTTTTATGAATTGGTAAGAACCTTCAAATCGATAAACCCTGTAAAGAGTTATGAGAACGTCCAGAAAAAAATACAATTTAGAACCTCCGCCTTTTTTGAAGCGGGTTAAAAACGAAATCTGAACGGGTTAATTGTTTAAATGTTATAAATTAAACCGGCAAAAACACTCACGTTGAGGATCGAATACGTCGACCCGGGTTTCGAGCATATAAAAGGAGGCTGCGGAGCGGGTCAGGGAGGAGAATGTACTCGCTGACCCGATCCGAAAAAAGAGACCAGGGCGGAGAAGGCGCCGCTATGCGTGCCTTCTTTCGTCACCCTAGATGACTTGTGTGTGAGTTTGGGGATCACAACCTGTGGTGGGTCTGGGACCCACCATAAGTGGGCTAGGACATAGTGCCTCGTAGGCTTAGACGAATAGCATCGGTGCGGCTGCGGTAGAATGTTACAGCGAACCCGCGCCGCCCCACACAGACGCCGAGGGCTACATCGCTGGGTTTTTAGTGGGTATACCGGGCAATTTGCCCGGGGAGTCCCACATAACCACGCGGCCTCTGTAACCCCCCCCTCAAGACGCCGCGTGGTACGCGTAAGGCGTTTTCCCAGCGGGAAAAAAAAAAAAAAAAAAAAAAAAAAAAAAAAAAAAAAAAAAAAAAAGGGTTTCGAGCATATCAGATACTCATCATCAGGGCGAGTGCGCAGCTGCGTCTGCGACCTCGCAGACGCGGGTCGAAATATTCGACCCTCGACGTTTAGCTAACCGTTACGGGTTAATAGTTGACGCACCGATCTCCTTATGAAAAATAATAATTATTACGGTCACATCGGTCCTGGAAATTAGTTTTATACGTACGGGAGTTTGCCCACCGATGGTGTCTTCAAACTCCACTCCAGATTTGAAGGTGTTCACTCTGTCGCCTCTCGGACTAGTCTCCGTGACTACGTAGCTATCTCCGTTCTGGACAATCGTAGTGGATGACTTTTCAGCGAGGCTAGCAGAGATATGGTTATCAGGGATACCTGGAATTATATAAACCTTCTTTTACTATGTACTGTATTGTATCAGCTGGATCGTCCACTGAACACACCCTCCCCTTTTAATGGTGTATTTGCCATAATCCCCACGCTTGGCGGGCGGCTTGGGGATCGCAGTGTAAGATAGTAGTTCTTTAGAAGGCGCTGCTCTCCACCTTCCAGTATAATTCCCTAAGTCGCCTTTTTCGACACCCCCGGGATGATATGGAGAGGTGCAATTCTAACCCGGCACTCCACGGGGATTTTATATAAACTCTTTTTTTATATAAATTTTAAATTATAATAACATTTTGTATAAATTCTTTTATAAAAACAATTCAAATTAATTTTAAGCATTGATAGCCGAGCTGTAACAGCTATGGACTTCCGTGCCGCAGGGCCATGGTCGATCCCCACCGCCGGCTTCAGCATCACCGCATGGTGGATGAGCATTTTGCGAATGCTGGCAAGCTAGTAGCTAACACCCTCAAGTAGAAAATTTGTCGCCGAGCACCTAACAGTGTGTTCCGGTAGCAGTCCTTGAGAGCCAGTAAAATTACAGGTAAATGAGACTTAATAGCTGTATGTCTCAGGGTTACGGGCGCAGTGCAGTTCATGCAAGTGCATCTATTATAGGCAGAGGTTACTGCTTAACATCTTGTTCCATCACAAATAGATGGTTGCTCTCTCTCTCTCTTCTATGTTAACACAGAGAGATTTGTAAAATGCAGCGAGTTAGGTAATAAGGCTCCAAAAATATATCTATGTCATAAAATGTCATACCAAAAAGAGAGATAGATATATATTTGGGGCCTACCTCGCAATATAAACAGAAAAAATTTAATTATTAACGACATCACATTAGAAACCTCAAAAATAACAGTATTTCTCCACTATTTAATGGATGTTATTATACATATACTTAAACCTTCCTCTTGAATCACTCTATCTATTAAAAAAACCGCATTAAAATCCGTTGCGTAGTTTAAAAGATTTAAGCATACATAGGGATATAGGGACAGAGGAAGCGACTTTGTTTTATACTATGTAGTGATGTAGTGATGTTCGAAAGAAAGCTTAAAGCTAATTAAAATTAAGTCTTGTTTGTAGGGCAATTCACATTACCAATAGACATCGCTCCGTACCTAGGTACCTACGTATTCGACGTAATAAGAATGAATCATGAACGTAACGCGCGATTTAAATTTCGCTTGTTAACTATGACATTGCACGAAATACGTACGTTATAAAAAAAGTGATTCATAATTTTATATCTCAAAATGCAACCAATATACCTTCAAAACACATATTATCAGTAGATTATAAATTATCGAAGAGCTAAGAATAGATAACGGAAAGGCTAATAAAAGGAGTGACATATAAAACACTTATATAATTTACGAGACTGATAATAGCACTTGTCATTAAAATTGAACAGTGAAAATGTCTTTCTACGGCAAAGTTTATACCTATGAGAAGCACGAAAATTTCGATGCATGGCTTAGATCTAACGATGTTTAGAGTTTAGTCATAATGGCTAAACTCTAATCTCTGCCTGGTGCTACTTTTTTTTCTAATCAGATCTAATATAATGACCTACTGTCCAGTAAGTAAATTACATACTTACTTACTGGACAGTTGGAGATACCAAACTTAAAATCTCCTTTCTTACTGGACAGTTGTGAATAAGTCTCCGCTAGAGTTCACTTACTGGATACTTTTTAGAGATGTTATGGCAACATCACATTTTAGAGAAATAGTAGGTACATTATGCAACAAGTGCGTGAAGTTTTTATTACAATCGAGACGGGTTTTAGGCCTAAGATCGAAGATCGAAGGTCTAAATGGAGTAGAGATTGTAATAAACAACGCGCACGAGTTTCATACGACGTTTTTCATTTCAACACAATGGGTAAAAAACTCTTTGGTTTGTTTTTACCTATTTAACGAACGAAACAAACTACGATCTCTTTGGTGAGAAGTGTGGAAACGTTGTTTTTTTTCTATTTAAAACACTAGTGCGGTAAAGTAAAATATATGCTATGACGGTTTATAAAATACAGTAGGTACTTTAAAAGTAGACCAGACATGGTAAAGTAAGAAAAAACAATGATTGGGATCAGGCGTAAGTATTTTATATAATTTAGGTACCTACTTACCTAATTAATTATGCAATCATAAAAGTAAGTCTATGCTACCTAATCAAAATTCATTGTTTTCTTACCGACTGATCTAAGCCATGCATCGAAATTTTCGTGCTTCTCATAGGTATAAACTTTGCCGTAGAAAGACATTTTCACTGTTCAATTTTAATGACAAGTGCTATTATCAGTCTCGTAAATTATATAAGTGTTTTATATGTCACTCCTTTTATTAGCCTTTCCGTTATCTATTCTTAGCTCTTCGATAATTTATAATCTACTGATAATATGTGTTTTGAAGGTATATTGGTTGCATTTTGAGATATAAAATTATGAATCACTTTTTTTATAACGTACGTATTTCGTGCAATGTCATAGTTAACAAGCGAAATTTAAATCGCGCGTTACGTTCATGATTCATTCTTATTACGTCGAATACGTAGGTACCTAGGTACGGAGCGATGTCTATTGGTAATGTGAATTGCCCTACAAACAAGACTTAATTTTAATTAGCTTTAAGCTTTCTTTCGAACATCACTACATCACTACATAGTATAAAACAAAGTCGCTTCCTCTGTCCCTATATCCCTATGTATGCTTAAATCTTTTAAACTACGCAACGGATTTTAATGCGGTTTTTTTAATAGATAGAGTGATTCAAGAGGAAGGTTTAAGTATATGTATAATAACATCCATTAAATAGTGGAGAAATACTGTTATTTTTGAGGTTTCTAATGTGATGTCGTTAATAATTAAATTTTTTCTGTTTATATTGCAAACCCATGCTGAACCCTACGAAATTTATCAAAATAATGTACTAAATATTGTACACATTGAAAAAGTCTACAGAAAACTCCGCTATGGTATATGTCTATCTCTTATGGATATCCCATAATAACATTTTTTTAACCTTTACTTTTTACGACAAATAATGGCTAATTTGCGAAGCGATAACCAATACTGCATTAATCCTTATCTAATTAAATACTTAAATAAATTGTTGAATTAAATATAGATCTATATGCCATTTTACAGCATATGATTTAAATGAATATTTTCGAAGATATTACAGATTTAAAAATTGCGGGATTTACCCTTCCAATTTAAACGTTTACAGTTTCCGGTAGACAGACATCTTTTGCATTGACCATTAATAAATCGTAGGGTCAAACCTTCAACGTTGCAGGCTTAGATTTGAGCGTTGACTGTTTTTCATATGGCCAACAGTATGTCGCTCTTTCAAGAGTAACCTCTAGAGAAAACATGTTTGTATTGTCTAATGACAAGAAAGCTGTGAACGTTGTATATAAAGACATTCTGTAATATATTAATTGTTGTAAAAATAAAATAAAAAGGTAAAAATTTAAAAATTAAATAAGTAAAAATGTAGTGTATGAATTTAGATATTCCAAAGATAGCAGGAAATTTTTATAATTTAGGGAAAGAAGAATTGTTTTACTCTAAATTTAACGCGTGCGGGCCACGGGCAGTTATGAATAAATCAAAACTACTGGATCGATTATAATATTTTTTTCAGTGAATGATATAGGCTATATATTTTATACCCGTGCGAAGGCGAAGCGGGCCGCTAGTTTGGTAAGTATAAAATAATGTTCTCATAGTTAAGATTAGTTACTAAACAGTTAATAGTTATTTTTGCAACAAGAGAGCAAATTTCATGAGAATGAGGGCATATTTGCTCCAAGTGCTAGAGTCCCGTGTTCCCGAGTAAGCAAAGGATTCTATAATTGTGATTGTGATTTTCTATTTCGATATTAAATATTCGGAAAAATATTAAATAACGATATGTACATGTCAAACTTATGTAAGCGTTCATTTCTATATGGTTTCCTTATTTCATTATCAATTATTTTAATAATAAAAAAACCTTATATGATATTAAAATAACAGGGTTATGTGTATTTAAATGTTTCTAATTTGATTTTCATGGCATTCCATACTCAAATCACTTTGTCTCACTCTCGCAAATTTGCATTTTGCTCAATGTTTCCTAAACATGCACGTTTAAGCCACTGATGAAAAAATACAGTTGCAGTCATCACATCAGAAATGTAATATTAATTATTATTGTAAGTATAAATAGAAAAATGTATGACTGTATGGCAAATAAAACATATTTTATAACAATCAATAGTTACAAAACGACAAATATACAATAGTTTTTTTTTATTTTATTTTAGTTATTAGCGGGATACGAGCCCGCGTCCATCCACCCCTTTAGCCGGGGTATGCTCTAACCAATTGAGCTAACATGACATGACGTCATAACTCAAATCTTTCGTATCGTTCTTTAACCATCGTATTGGGATGATTTTTTCTATCGTATAGGTATTTGTAGTTTTGTAATGTAATCCGCATAGCAGGCGTTATTGCAAACATAACAATATTAAAGCAATCAATAGTGTTACTCTAAGCGGATATTAGGTATGTGGATGGACATAGAGGCAGAAGAAATTTAAAGAAGATTTGTCTGGACTGCATGAAGGAGAATAAGTGTCAAGTACTGCACTGTACATACACAATAGAACATAATGGAATAGGTAATACTACATGTTGTGCCGACCCCTTAGGATCTAACATAATTATGTCCATGGCCGACCCCACATAATATAACATAAGGACATGAAGAAGAAATATACATTTTACGAGAAGTGCACTATTCGTTCAGTCTATGTGTAGTTCAAAAGGCAAAATTACAACATCAATTTCAACAAACAAAATTTTAGGTTAAAATTCACGCTCTGCTAAATCGAAGAGAATCGCGCCAAGTTATTTTGATAATTAATGATTAAATATATTAATTACAAATGTAGTACCGCATAGGTGCTACCGTTCATGCACTTATTGTTGAAAGTTGGTAAAATAAAGTTTTATATATTATGGTCACCACCGCCGTCCGCCATCTTGTCCTTCCTTTCATAGTCTTCATTTAGTTTAGAGTATAAGTGATGGTGATATTGCCGTGTGTTTATAGGGCAACATAGCTGGCTATGTGGGTTGGCTGGCTATGTATTGATACTTATCCCTTCCTTCGTATAATTATGATAGAACGTCACATAGTTCGTTATTCGAAGGATTCATCCTTCGAATAACGAACTATGTGACGTTCTATCATAATTATGAAGAAGGATTCATCCTTCGAATAAGTATAAAAAGAAACGTAGGTAATTCAATCTCAAAACAACAGAATGCCAATTATACCTACCATGGCGGGCGTGTTTTAAAAAGTGTACCGTGCGGCGCTCAGTTCCCGCGTGGGTTCAAGTCATGCGGTTGTACCGCAGGAATTTTGCAACTGCATTAATCGTACATTGATTAACTTAGGAATTTTGCAGAATTAAACAACGCAGAATATATAATTCTGCGTTGTTTAATTCTGCAAAATTCCTAAGTGTGTTGTAAAATGGTGGAGAAGCCAGTAAGTATGCGGATATGAAAAATTCGGGAATATCTTTCATAAACGAGTAAATAATAATATTTTGGGAACCTGGATAGTTTCATGCAACATGAACTTTACATTAAATCAGAAAGAGCTTTGGAACATTGTTAGTCCTAGAACACTTTGTATGAAAGTAATTTCCAGTAGTTTTTTTGAGTATTTTTAATTTTAAATATGTCTAAGAAATCTCTAGAAATATCATAAAAATAACTGAAAAAGGTCAACAATTCTAATTAAGTATTTGTTCTTCAATTGGCATAAAAATATCCTAGAAGTACGGTTTAAGTCTGATAGCTGTCAAAGTGGCAGTTGATGTCGTATTTTTCTGTTTTGTATATGTATATTTTACAAAACAGAAAAACAATACCAAAAATATAGTAAGTATATTTGGTATTTTTTTGTATTTGTATTATAAATTATAAAACAATTACCTACAAATTGATCTGAAGTGTGACAACATTCGTATTTGGGCTCCAAATGACGTAAAGATGGCCGAGTAATAGGTCTTAAGTATAATAGCTGTCAAACAATTGATGTGGTATTTATAAGTATTGACTTCATATTTGTCCTAAATATAATATAAAAATAACGCAGAAATAGGACTTAGGAATGACATAAATGTCAAAACGACAGTTGGCGTCATATATTTAAGTTTTGATTTAATATTTAGGCTACACATTATCCCCTATAAGTGGATATATAGACACTACATAAAATTACCTGTAAGTGTATCTTTGGTTTAGCAGCTATCAAGGTGAAAGTTGTTATAATACTTTTCAGTTTTGATATTAGATTTGGCCTACAAATGACATAAAATTATAAAAAAATAGGTGTTAGGTAGGACAGCTGTACAAATGACAGTTGATAATATTTTTTGTTTTGATTTCATTTTTGGAACACAAATTACATTAAGATTACAAATTAATTGATCTTTGGTCTAACAGCTGTCATACGTGACTCACTTCTAGGTTATACTAGAATAATAATTCCGGGCATGCTAGGCTCGCTGCTAACTGGAAGAGGGCTGAAGTTTTTAGACTGCCTGCAAGCCCAAAATGTCAGATAGATTTACTAAATGCTTTCGTTGTAGTACCTGAAGTGTTTACTACAGTTTGCAGCAGTACATATTCATAGTCAAATAAAATTCTAAAGTAAGTATATCTAAATTACGGAAAAATAAAACCGTATCATCCTTTTTGGCGCGTAATATATACCGACTTTTAAATTATAGAATATTATTTCCAAGAAAGTAAGTCCAGTCTACTGTAATAAAATACACGAAAACCGCAAATATTTTTATTAATAAACATGTAATAGAAAATTAATACGTAAACAAGCTTACATATTGTGGCATAACGCAATCCACGCGTCTCAAAAGCTGGGACCGCATTTCAGAGGCGCGCGCGGCGCAGCGTGCTTGGTACCTGAGCGACCGACACTACCTAATGCATTTACGAATGCGTAAAAGTGCTGCAGCTAAGTGGCACGACTCTTTCGGTCACAATAGCAATGCGGCATAATGTAGAACGAAATCGCCAAGTAGTAGAAATTATTGTCACCATTGTTTTTGTCACATTTATTTTAAATAAAAACATATTTTTTGTAAGTTTTCAAGTCCTCTGAGGCTAAATATCGGCCCACCGTGCCACGGCTCGGTAGCGTAGCAGAACGGTTCTTCCAACTCATGGCACAAAATAAAAAGGACCAGAAGGAACTCATCTCTCCGCAAAGTCGTTTATATATATATATATATATAAGCAACTCCGTTACGACGCATTAAAGAGCAATTCAGATCGCACACCGCTGAATACCTAACTTTTATATTCACCTAGAAAGCGCCAGTCTTTCTATCGCGTAGTTCTCATCTCTTCGACGCGGTACGCAGGCAAGGGTTGTGATATTATTGTGATATATATATATATATATATAATGTTTATTCGATCTGTTTCGGTACAAGCTTATTTAACCCATTGGCATCGGCGATAATGATATTAATAGAATTTCATTCATAACTAGGACGTAGTGGTCCTGACGATGCCAACTTATTAATATGGATTCACTTTTTATTTATTCATAGTGCTACGTTGAAAACCTCAACCAACAATAAATATTAACGTAGGGATTAATCTACCTTCAAATTATAAATAAAATATAAATAAATTTATAACTCTATAAGTAAAATATAAAATAAGCTTTCCTTCGACCACTAACTCACCTGATGGTAAGTGATGATGTGGTCGAAGATGTAGTTCAGGCTAACCTGGAATTACTGGCTCTTAACGACAGCTGCCGGAACATACCGTTTGGTGCTTGGCGACAGATTTTCTACTTGAGGGTGGTAGCTAGCAAGGCGGGCCATTCGCAATATGCCTTACCACCATGCTGAGAAGAATGCCATCCTCAGACAACAACTGGGACCGATGGCTTAACGTGCCCTCCGAAGTTGTAATATCACTAGCGGTCACCCAACCAAGTCATGACTGCGGCAGACGTTGATTAACTTTGCTGATCGGTTAAGAACGGCTAAGCAAACTTAACTACGAGCGCTTTAAACTTATTGTCCCTATTAAAACACAATTGGCACTACCTTGATTGGTTATCAGTTTTAAATTTTTGGGCACAACGGTGTTTTAATTGTACAGTAAATATAAACTATTTAGTACCTTGTGGCCATCAACAATAAAATCGTGTAACTTGTTTGTAATTTTATAGTTCACTTTTTGGTATGGCAGGCGTGTTCTTTAATTTTTTTATTACTTGTTTTTATTTTGTACATTTTAGTTATAAAACAATATGGCTAATGTTTAACTTACCACCAGATATAGTAACAATAGTAACATATAACAGACAAAAATATTAAGTAAATGATCACCAAAGTAATCTTGAACTGTAATCTTATAACCAAAGTTTTAACATCTCGCTATACTATTTAAGCAAAATGACTCCAAATAAATCATTGTTAACCCAAAAGTAGAAAATTCTCTTCACGATGCTGTTCTCGTGTTAACCTTTCAGAACGATCAACTGCAGACTCCTCGTTTCGTTTCTTTGATACAATAACAAGGAAACGATGTTTGGTAAGCCTCCTCTCTCTAGTCTTTTTTCACGTGAATTCAGAGACTCATTTTTAAGTTTTTTCGTCATTTGACAAGCTGTCCTGGTTTTCTTAGAAAGAGCCAGTGCCAGTGTGTTCCGGCAGCAGTCCTTGAGAGCCAGAAAAATTACAGGCTAATGAGACCTAACAACTGGACGTCTCAGTGTGACGGGCACAGTGCAATTCGTCGTTGACGAAATGCGTCTGTTATAGGCAGAGGTTAGTCCACTTAACATCAAGGGCCTCGGGCTTGTTCCGTCACAATAATATAAAAAAAAAAGAGCCATATGTAATTATGACAAATAGGTAGGAATATAAATTACAAAATCAGAAATATACGATAGGAAAAATTTAAGTCATGTGCGGGATATATATATTTTTCCTATCGTATATTTGTGATTTTGTAATGTAATCCGCACAGCAGGCGTTATTGCAAACCAAAAAAATTTAAAAAGGAATATAAATTCTTATTCAAGTCAAAAAAAGGCATTTTTGTGAATGCCCGCCTGGCTAGCAACCACCCTCAAGTAGAAAATCTGCCGCCAAGCACCTATCGGTGTATTCCGGCAGCTGTCCTTGAGAACGAATAATTCTAGGTTTTAGCCTGTTAACACCTTAGACCACATCATGACTTACCTACCATCAGGTGAGATTGTGGTCAGAGGCTTACCAATCAATAATATATATATATATATACGTTAAAATCCAAAATCACGAAGACAAATCTGAAGTCCAATAATCCAAGCAGAATGTAGTATTACTTAGTTTTTTTTTAATCCAAATAACACTAGGTGTAGAATCATTTACAGTAGAAAAACGTCTGTTGCGACGCGCTTAGGGAGGACATAGATGCTGACTACCGCTGTCGGTCAACTCCACCGGATTTTGGCCGAGGGAAGGCCCTCTTATAGCCCGGGAGGCCCGAGACGGAGGAAGAAGGCGAAAGCGCCTTCTACCTCCGTCACCTACGGGCGCCAAAAATGCAGCGCTATTATAAGGGGGTTGAGAGCGAGCTCAAGGGCACCACTGTGGTTCGGACCTCGGCTTGGCTCGCTGCCGGGAGACATTGGAGGGGTCGGAACTACTCGTAAATGCCCCGGTGCAGTGTTGTACAACACTGCAGTTGAAAATGGGCCCTATGGAATATTACTCTGTGACTATTTGGTTGTGTAACCGTATTCGCATTTGTTAGTAACCAAAGCTTATATTATTGAAGTCCATCAGTTTCTAACTTTAGTTACCTACTTAGTTAACAATTGTGCATGTACGTAATCGCGAAACTGCCATTTTTCTATTTCAGTCAGATTTTGTTAGTATCAAAGTAATAATTGACCTGCTGGTATTCACATTAAGCAAGCGTACATAGATTGCGGTTACTAGTTACCACTTACCATCTGATGGGCCGCCCGCTTGTTTGCAACCTTAGTGGTATAAAAAACCTAGTTTTGTTTTCGAGATAGCTCCACATTTATATATCTTTGTTGACTAGAAACAAAAAACTAATTTTAATCTATCCATGAGTTCTATAAAATGACACTCCACATGCTGGACAAGAAAGTTATTTTCGGTTAAATATATAGTTACTTATACTTACCTTCCTGAGCCACAGAATAAAAAGGACCAGAAGGACCACTCCGCAAAGCCATTCCAATAAACAGGCGACTCTACGAAGCAATAAAGTGAACTTTAACTCGCAAGGTACGGAGTACCTAATATTAAGTATATAGTAATAATTACTTTTACTAACTATTAGGTCAACGTTTTAAACAAAATTTCAGGTTTGTATTTCGTTCTGTCTACGAGCTTGGACTCGTGACATACGGACGTATAGACGGGTAGTCAGACATACTGCGAAGTCGTTTTGCCCTTTGAGTATGGAATCCTTAAGGATTCCATACTTACATAGTGCCTAAGTACTAGAATGTAGGTAATACCTACCTTCTAGTACTTAGGCACTAACAGAGTAGAATAGACAACTATGGCAGATGATTAGCTGTTCTCAACCAATCAGCAAAGTTAAGCAACGTCGCGCGCGGTCACGAGTTGGATGGGTGACCGCTAGTAACATTACTACTGAGCGTTTCCGTGCTTCGGAGGGCATGTTAAGCCGTCGGAGCCGGTTGTTGTCTTAGGATGGCAGTCGTTATAGCATGGTGGTAGGGCATTTTGCGAATGCCCGCCTTGCTAGTGTCCACCCTCAAGTAGAAAATCTGTCGGTCGCCAAGCACCTAACGGTGTGTTCCGGCAGCAGTACTTAAGAGCCAGTGAAATTACAGGCACATGAGACTTAACAACTATGTCTCAAGGTGACGAGCGCAGTGCAATTCGTGACTTGTGACGAAATGCATCTGTTATAGGCAGAGGTTAGTCAGCTTAACATCAGTTGGACCTCGAGCTTGTACCGTCACAATAAAAAATAAATAAAAAAAAAAACATAATCTGTCCCGATGCCATCGAAGCGCCTTAGCGTGTTGCATAAGCTATTTTGTAACTAGCATTGTAGTGTAGGTAATCTACACGCGATAATACCATCATTAACAATCACGATAGGCTAAGCTACAAGTTATTAAAAAAACAACCAAGTATTATCTACGTTATCCTGACCCAAATCAAAATCACGCATATTGACATAGCACTTGTAATTTTATGTTGTTATCACTTCACTTTTAAACGTTATGGTTTCAAGAACTTCATCAGTTTGGTTTTATTTTGGGTTGGTTAATTAATAGTAATATTTTATCTCGAGTTTTCTCTCAAGTTAATCGTGTGAATATTAAGTATGATTTTTCCTACCTGCAATACATCCACAAAATCTTGAGTGTCTTAAATTTTCGCCCTGACCGTAAAGTCAAATTCAAAGTAAAAAGCATTGACCTATATATACTAGACGCGACATCTCAAACGAGGATAGTCGACCAGTGCAAGTATGCCGGTCGGCATACTCTCCCCCACACGCAGCTGGGCACTCATAGAGATTACACGCGCTATACGTTCGAAAATTTTGTATTTTGAATACACAATTTTCGACAATTAAGCGCGTGTAATCTATACGAGTGCCCAGCTGCATGTGGGAGAGAGTATGCCGGCCGGCTTACCTACACTGGTCAACCTCGTTTGAGATGTCGCGTCTAGTATATATAGGTCAATGGTAAATAGTCACATTCATTTATTTTATTTAGGCGTTTACGACGTTCTTGTGAAGGTCAATTACCAATTTTAGTATTAAAATATTCCACGATGTCCTGCCAAAGTCAAAATCATTAATGCAATTTAGACGACGCTTTTATGAAGGACAATGACATTAATATAGAATTATTCCAAATTGTACTGCCACGTTCAGCAAAAAAAATTATAGAGCCACTGCGAGAATAATGGGCAAGAAACCGTGTTCCATGTATTACAAACTATATTGTAAATTATTAAAATATTTGTTTAAATTACGTAGGTGACTTGGTAGAGGCGGAATTGTCCAAGCATTTTTGTCGTTTAACACACTTTGTAAAAGTGTGTTAAACGAGCTTCACCGCATGGTGGTAGGGCATGGCTAGCGACCACCCTCAAGTAGAAAATCGGTCGCCAAGCAACTAGCGGTGTGTCCCGGCAGCTGTCCTTAAGAGCCAGTAATTCTAGGGACTTTCGATCACATCATCACTTACCATCAGGTGAGATTGTGGTCAATGGCTTACCTATGAGCAATAAAAAAAAGAACTCGTCAAATCCAATGTCAAAAACAGGCATGATTAGGCATGGTTTTTTAACATAACTCACTAACTACTAATTCTAGTATACAAATGAGACTTGGCAAGACATTCTAAGCTAATAAAGGACACATATTGAGGTAAAAAGTTAGTCTCTAGGACATCTATTTGAAATACTAGAACCTCAAAACGTTATTTTACTAATATATTTTTTCGTAAGTTGGCATCGTCAGGACCACTACATCCTAGTTATGAATGAAATTCTATTGTTATCATTATCGCCGATGCCAATGCGTTAATTGTAATGTTTTTTTCGAATTCTGTTATCAGAAACATACACACAAATTAATAGCGACATGTGTAAAAATAATCATGACTGTGCGCTTAACTGTTCAGGATATCCAGCAAATAGCCAAACGTTCCCCGGCCTTTTGCGTATCTTCAGAGTCTTACGACACCCAAACCCCCCAACCTGCTTATGGGGGTGGGTACCCTTTGTACCCACCCCCATAAGCAGGTGTATTTGATAACGTCGATTCACCGTAAGCATTCTGTAACATTTTCAGTGACTCCGAACACGAAATTCCATTGGCGATGCATTTAAGGCAAAATTTAAGACAAATTATTTTTTCGATGTTCTTGTCCATTATGAAATTCGCAATACATAACTGTATACTGTATCAGCTGGATTATCCACTGCTGTACATATTCTTCTCATTAAGGGGGCGTTTACCATAATCCCCACGCTTGGCAGTCGTCTTGGGGAACGCAGTGTAAGATAGTAGTTCCTTAGAAGGTGCTGCTGCTCACCTTCCGGTATTTTTCCTCTACGATACCCACGGGAAGAGATGAGGGGGTTACATTCTAGCCTGGCACCCCGCGGGCAAGCAAGATACACACTAGATATGAAATAACTAACAACCCGACAGCAAATTATTCATTTCCGTTAAACGTTTTATCGTTCAATTGGACATATAACTACATGTTATATACATATACGGAATAGATTAAAGCCCTTCATTTTGATACACCACTCGATAAGTTTTTTTTTTTTTATAATACAATGGCGACTAAAATCCGCCAGTTTGTTTTGTTTTGTAGGTACCTAGTGTCACTTGCACTGTCGATATTTTATTTCTAAATTATTCTCTTTTGTTTCGTATTTGCAATACGAATTTAACGATATATCTTACATTGAAATCGGTTATACCGTTTAGAAGTTATGGTGCAATAAAGAAACTCACAAACATACACACGTGAACCCTGAAACCATAACTCTCCTTTTTTTGGGCAGTCGTGTAAAAACACATTGTATTTAATCTAAATAACAAATCCAGCTCAAACCCCGCGCCAAAATAGAAAACAAGTGTGCTAATGTAACAAAAAAAATAATTGACCTATAAAGAAATCATCCATTCCCCACATGCTTTTCGTCACATGATGAACTGCTTAGCGCCCATCACCCTGAGACGGAGTAGTTAAGTCTCCTGTGGATGTAATTTTACTGGCTCAAGGATCTGAACGTTAGCCAGACCAGAAAAATGTTAATCAGGCTAACCTAGAGTTACTGAAGCCAATAATTCTTGGTTAGTCTGATAAACGCCTTATAACACATTATCAGTTACCAGATGGTAATTAAGCCTCTTAAGTAAGAGGCCGTCTTGGTGCGTCCACTGCAGAGTCAGATATTCTACCTCCAAGTTGTATGTAAGTACACTGCTGTGTTTAGGTTTGAAGGGCACCCTTCCACATACAATGGTGACTCTGTAACTTTAATGGACAGACGAGAAGCTTGCCATCAGGGACAGGCTTGTCCGTCTCGACACATATAAACTAAAAAAAGATGGTATCTAGCCTATACACAAAATGCACTACAACCAGAATGAACCTCAAACCTGTGGTGATTTTATGCATGGCAGTACTGGCCTGTCACTTGTTCAAAACCTATACTTGTTTTAGTTTCATTTCAAGCTTTACTAGAGGTAAACAAAATTATCTTATAGATAGATAATTAAACATTATCGGTATGATCATTTTGATAAACTTATTTTAAAAAGGACCATGCATAAGCAAGGCCCAGGGCATTTTTAGTCTAACGATGCAATGGTACCACAGTTAATAGAAACCATCATTTTCGGGCAAAATAAATTTGCTGTGGTACATCAAAGGAACTGTCTAATGGTACAATGGGGCAAATGAATGCACACTTTGGTACCGGCAGCTGAAGCTGCCACTAGCAAAAGTGTGCAGTATTGGAACTCCATGTATTATCTTGTGCCCTTTGCTGTGGAGCCCATGAACAGTTGGGGCACTGAATTTAAAATATTAGTTGTGAATTGTAGCAAAGGTAGATTTGTGTGATTGTAGGGAAGATGGAAAGGTCACGTTACTACGGCTCTAGCTCATTCCTGATGCAACATATGGCCATTACTACCCATTGTGACAATGCAGAGAGTATTAGGGGCGCATTTGCACCTGGAATGCTAAGTGTTGGGTTATTTGATTGCCTATACATAGCTTTTAGTGATTATATTTACAGAAATTTCAGTAACCACATATTTAAAAAATCACACAATATATAAGAATCATATGTATATATTAGGTATATATTTATTTATCCTATTCATTTAACTAACTTTAAATTAACATCACAGAATAAACACATAGGGTTATCCTTATATAATTCTTGTCTAGCGGTTAGATTACACCATTTGCACACTAAATAGCTACTTCCATCTATTGGGGTAAAAGTCAGGGCACAGAACATGTTTAGGTGATCATTCTTACATCTAAAGCCAGACACTTCTGCATCACAGCATTGACATATGTATGGCCTTTCTTTATCTTTATCTACAATATCCAAAATATGAGGTTGCATAACTTCTTTTAAGTTCTTCTTGTTTTTCTCAAAGAAATAGTCTAGAAACTTCTTGGCACCTAAGAAATATTCCGTTTCATTTGAGTCCAATTTACCTTCTTTTTTGTGCTTTTCATAGTAATTTTGTAACTGTTTATCAGCATGTATTAACAATATCTCTTCTTTTATGCTTTCAATCGAATCTTCCGGTAAATTAAAATCACAGCCAAGTTTATATATGCTCATTAATATTTTGCACAGTGAACTCAAAATAAGATAAACTTTCAGCATGTAGATATCTGTACAAGCTGTTTGGTACACACTTTCATAATCAACCTGGGGTGGTACCTTTGTTTTCATTGTTTTATACCTCAAGACTTCTATGACGTCCCAATAGTTACACAAACTTTTTGTTGGATTTAAAAGAAGAATATCCAGCAAAGAATCAAGTGTTTCTTTAGTACTAGCAAATATTAAATCAACTTTTATTGGATCTTTCCGGCTATTCAATCTTCTGTCAATTGCACATATAACACACATAGTTTTATTAGGTGAGTAAGATATACTATGCAACTCGTTTATTACTGTTACACACTGATATTCTATGGTGTCAATACTCATATCTAACTCTGTACTAATCATGGTCAAATCCAGTTTAAAAATCTTACCATTGATCGTAGTAACATATATTTCACTGCCAGCTTTAGTTATATTTGTTATTCTATAATCATTCATATTGTTTATGTGTTGCCCCAGCACATTACAATTGTTGTCAAACCTAAGCACAAGTAAATGTCTGTTTTTGTTACATGCAAGCACTATATTATTATTAGTTTCAACATATTGTAAGAACTTGGATATCATTCTATCTTTGTCTGGCCATATTATTTGAGATTTTATTAGCTGTATGGTGTTGTCTTGGATTTGACAAAGGAAAACTATAATTTGTCCTAGTATGTTAGAGCAAACAAGGAAGAATTTTCCACTATGGTTCTGAATCCATAGCATAGACACTATTTCACAAGTATCACTTACAAATGAGCCAATCATTTTGGCAGTAGGATTTCTTTCAGTCCTTTCAATAAGCCAAAGAATAATATTTCCGTTTTTCTGGGCTGTAATAAAGTATGATGAGTTATCCTGATTTAAATTTGGCGACCAGCAAATGGCTGTAGTTGCTACCATGTATACCATTTCTTTAAGTGAATTAAAGTTATCAGGTTTATTAGAATTTACCATACTTTCTTTGGCCAGTAATTTTGATAATTGAAGAGCACACTCCCAGTTATGAAGATGTTGTACATGAATTTCTACGACACCAATGTTTGTTAATAAGGCAATAGCAGAGTCGTGGTTATTCACTGCACCGACTGGAGACCATTTGAATTCGATGATGGACGACATTTCCATAACAAGCTGGGAATTATGCGGCCACAGCGCGTGGTCAACAATCATTTCAGTCATATCAAGATTTCTTAAGTCTTTGTTCACAATTTTATCTGTAAATAACTTTTCTACTGGACTAGACTTAGGATGGTTTATGAACGTTTGAATACAGTCAATCTTCTTATCGAAACAACGTAAATTATGCGACAATTCATAAATATGCACACCTTTTTCTGTCAACATGGTTATAAATGATCCATGCCATGTTAGCGAGACATCCTGAAATTTTGTTAACTTTAACGTACACCTCGACAGTTCTTGTAGAACTTGGTGAGTCATTATATTGTATTGTACTAAAACCGTGTAAAATGTAATGAATGAAACTTGCAACCTGTGGTTGAAACAAAGAAATTATCAGTTTTACATCACTGGGTGGGAAAGTAACATTTTATATTTAGTTTCGCAACTGTATATTTTGTAATTGGCTCGTGTTTAGTGTTGCCAACTCGATACCAAAGATGGGTGCTAAAATCAAAGATTACTAACCCACTGGTGCTATATGAAATCTCAAATAGTGCTAGATTGCCATATATTTACAAAAAATAATGCTAAATGTATTGGCCTTGAAATAATTTAACATAATCATCAACGATCTAATTTCTCGATACAAAGTAGTAATGTTATTTTTTTTTAGCTCTATCCAGTCATCCTCACTGTCAACGGTCTCTTCTGCTGTATATATTTCTCCCTGTACTTACTGTCACCGTGGAAGTGGATGGCTTTGGCATATCTTTCTTTCTTACTTTTTATATTGTTAGACAAACTTATCCCTGCTAACTTGTCTTTTTCTTTATTCGAATTACGGTTACCAGAAAATATTAAGCAGAATTGCTATTTATTGCTAGGTGCTTTATGTTAGATTTGAGTGTTACACTTATGAAAATAGTGCTAAATCTAGCACCGAAAGTGCTAAGTTGGCAACATTGCTCGTGATTGGCACCGTGCAGTGTTGCCAGATCCATGAGTAAAAAAAATATCCGAGATTTAATGCAAAATTATCGTGTTTTCATCGCAAGTCCAAATTTTCTTTTTAAGATACTCAACCGAGTCTAAGAAGACAATAAATTTACTGTAGGGTGTGTAACCTTAACCGATTCCGTTAAATTTTATAAGTATCTAGATCTTATCATATTAAGCAATTTAAATTTTAGGTCTCACCTAATGTTCTGAAACTACAGCAGGTTGTTTCTGTTCTTCTAAAATTAAATCTTTAGGATAAGTAAATAAAAAGAAAACAATATTTTTTTATTGAATACGTATCATAATTTCATGTTAATCAATAAATAATTCCATAGAATCAGAACTCATTAAATGAATTTCTGCGAATGTGGCATGTAGAGGCCTTACCGGCCTCTGGTTTTCTCAGGGCCGTAAATTCCTGATATGTTCATACACTCAATCATGCTTGGTTTGGTTTAAAATTAATTCAGCAGGTTTTTGCACTAACACTGTCACAGTCTTCTACAGCCTGATAAGCCAAAACCCCCGCCAAAACTATCTCATTGGCAGCAATTCTGTTGTACGCTCACTAACTATACTAACTAATTAAAAAGTTCTAATTTTAGTTTTAGGATTTCTAAAAGTCATTCTGCTGTTACCTCGAACTAAGGGTGCTTACTATTTGAAGTTAGATTCGCTAAAAACGCTAAAAACGATCACACTCCCAAAAAGTTGTTCTTCATGGGTCTTGGCGTTATTTTCGCCATAAACGCTACATCTAATGTCAAAAGTGACAGAAGTGGCAAATTTTAGTGGCATTCTTAGCGTTCTTATCCTAAATGGAACAGGGGAGAACAGTTACAAACGATCACAGTGATCACAACCATAGACGCAGAATGTGATCAAAATTATCGGAAATAACGTTATTAGCGTCAAATGGAATATACCCTAAATTTAAAACAGCAAATTATCAATACTAAATATTTCATTTTGCCGCTACTCTACGTGAGCTACGTACGTAAGATGGCGCACGATTCAAAATGTTTTGTAAAATGGTTTTGTCTTTGATACCTGCTTTTTACCTATGGAACTTTATTTATATTCGAAACTATCGAAACCTGTGAAAAAGCCAAAAAATAATGATTTTGCCACGGTGCTTGGCAGAGTAGCTTCAACAGGTCGTTTCGCAATCTCGAAAGCCTAGGTTCAGTAACAGGATCTACTGGTGTTATCATATAAAAAAAATACAAAGTACATAGCTGTCCGAAGTCTATCAAATAAAAGTGGATATTACACCACATCTGCCACACCTCTGGGTATTACAAGTGTGCAAAGATTTTATAAATTCAAGTTTGCCTACAAGCTTCTTTTGTTCTAGCTATGCTTTAGAATTACCAAAAGTACAATCCTTTCCGGAGAACACCAGTCTAGCAACCACATAGCTGCATGCTCCATTGTTTACTCGTCTAAGAAAGCCGTGATTATGATAAAAACCCCAAAAATATATTAATTGGAGAACATTATAGCAGCTATAATGTTCTCCAATGCATATATTTGTTAGTTATTAATAAGATGACTAAAGCTGCTTTAGTCAACACCAATTTACATGTTGATTAATTTTAACTTTAGGTATGTCATTAGCACATTCCTTTGAATTGCACTTTTGACACACTCTATAAGGACATGACACATCCACTCCACATGACTCTACAAAAAAATTCATTATGATTAACTTTAACCTTGAACTCTCGGCAGGTAAAATTAAGTCAAATATAACAAATACAACAGAGAAACATAATGATAATATTTTTTATTGATAAAAGTTATGTCTGACTTAAAAATACAGCCCCAAAATAGGTATGACGTGTGACAAATGTCTAAGTGACATTTGATCTAGGATTTCAATTATTTATGTTGTTTCATTACAGCTGTTACACTAAAAAAAGTCATATGTCAGCAACTTTTGATCTTAGACAATTATTCATATCTGTTGATGTGATGGGACGGACGTAGTAATATTCTGATGACCAAAGCTATAGTACCACCAACTTAACTGTGCAGTTCTCGAGGGCGCTATTGGTTAAGGAAATCAACTACAAACTGTCACAATTTGAGGGAAATTTGTAGTTCTTTTTCTGCCGCCTGAACAGATAAGTTGGTGGGTCTGTACTTTATGGGGACGACCACTGAGCAAGTAATATGAGACGGTTGCGGGCTGATTTTCCGATAATTACTTTTCTGTAGGCGACTGACCGCGACGCGACCACCAAACCATTTCCGTATATAAAAAAGTACTCTGTGCACCAAACAACGCAACAACGAATACCTAATAACATGAGATCATATTACAAAATTACAAATATGTTTGTTATTTTGTAATGTAATCCGCATAGCAGGCGTTATTACAAACATAATAATATTTAAAATAAGATTTCGTTTTTAGGATCTGTGTGTGTTATTTTTGCTAACAGTGTGCTGAAATTTGGAAATTGAAGTAGAAGAATAAGAAGAATAAGATATAATTAAGCTATCCATTGGGAATGACAGTGACAGCTTTGTCAAAAAATGTTGTTGCCATTCTTTTTGGGGCATAATCAATAATTGGTAAAATTATAACCATATGAAGGGATAAACAAAATTATCAAATGTTTGCTCGTCGAAAGCTACGAGTGCCGATTTTGAAACTACTACAAACAAACGCTATTGTCGCAAATCGAACGCAAGTGTCTTTTTGTCGCATGGAAGTATAAGTACTACGGTTGTACGTAGTACTTATTAGGGTATATTCCATTTAACGCTAAGAACGTTATTTTCGATAATTTTGATCACATTCTGCGTCTATGGTTGTGATCACTGTGATCGTTTGTAACTGTTCTCCCCTGTTCCATTTAGGATAAGAACGCAAAGAATGCCACTAAAATTTTCCACTTCTGTCACTTTTGACATTAAATGTAGCATTTATGGCGAAAATAACGCCAAGACCCATGTGGAACAACATTTTGGGATTGTGATCGTTTTTAGCGTTCTTAGCGAATCTAACTTCAATTGCGTCGCCTCAGAGCAACATGGTTCTATCTATCATTTTTAAGCATTTTTAAGTAACAACACCGTTTTGAAGGCATTTCTAAGGCGGTTCTATGTGTCTTAAAAATACGATGATATCACGAGTAAAAATCCATCTATCGACGGAAAAACATAGTACTATCTACATTTTTGTTACTATTTGCGGGCAACATGGTTCTATGTGTTTTGTCTATGGTAGATAGGACTTTATTGTCTTTAGATGAATAAACTATTTTGGACGAATGTCGCTCCTTTCGCATAGGTAGAAAAAGTTTTATCAGTTTCTGAGTACTACCCTCCAGTCTCATTAATAATATAACTTAAAAAAGTACACAAAACCAATCTATACATTATAAACAAGTTACAACTCCAAGACATAAAATATATTAATAGGTACTCTAAAGTGACTATTTTGTAAATTTACTCAAAATTACTTTCATGTATGCTACAAAACGTAAAGGCTGTAGCACAATAGACCAGATTCAGGCGCTTTGCCAGATTATACAAATTCTATAAAATATAAAAAGTCTTCTGACTGAGGAGTATAATTGGTCATTATTTTTAGCGTCTGTGAACTATGAAAAAGCCTTCAATTCAATCGATACCTGGGCCATGCTGCAGTCTTTTCAGCGATGACAAATTGGCTATAGGTACATCGTAGCGTTTACTGTATAGGAAAGCCACCATGTCGATTCGACTACAGGAGCAATCCAACTGCAACGATGCGTGAGACAAGGAGACGTTATTTGTCCGAAACTGTTTACGAATGCGTTGGAGGTCGTTTTTAAGCTCTTGAACTGGAAAGAATTCGGTAACTCAGTACAATGCTCAGCGACCTCAAAAGAGTTTCCCATCAAGTGGGTCTTCAAACGAATATGGACAAGACAAAAGCATGTCTAATATCCATGTTGCACCTATACCAATAGTTGTTGGGAACGATACGCTCGAAGTTGTTGACCATTACATTTACCTGGGACAGACTGTCCAGTTGGGTAGGTCCAACTTTGAAAAAGAGGTCGCCTGAAGAATCTAACTCGGATGGGCAGCGTTCAGGAAGTTATGCAACATCTTCTCGTCGAAGATCCTGCAAAGCCTGAAGACCAAAGTCTTCAACCAGTGTGTGTTGCCAGTGATTACTTATGGCACTAAGACGTGGTTCTTAACTATGGCCCTTATAGATAACCTCAAACTCACTCGATGAGCTATGTTCAGAGTTTCTTTGCGCGATAAAATCCGGGACGTGATTATTCGCCATATAATTAAAGTCTTCAACTTCAACTTCTGAGAATACTCTCAGAATTTGCAAGTTGAAGTGGCGATGGGCACACATTGCTCGACGAACTGATAACCGATGGGAAAGAAAGGTTCTCGAGTGGTTACCACATTACGCCGGAAGACGTAGAGTTGGTATACCCCCACTAGGTAGACTGACGACATCATAAAAGTCGCGGGTAGCCAATGGTTACAAACGGCTAATAACCGTTCTTTGTTGCGGTCTATGCGGGAGGTCTTTCTTCAACAGTGGACGTCTTCCGGCTGATGATGATGATGCTACAAAACAAGATTTTTTTAATCAAAACTAGGTAGAAATGTGGAAATTTTGCCTCGTTTAGACAGTGCGCAATGCCATAGAAGCTGAAACAAAAATTGGAGGATATTGCAGTTCTCCAGAGATATGCCTGTACCAAAGTCTTTTTTTGGGTTTTCCTGAACATAAGGACAAACCATTAATTCTATGTATAAAAGGATGTCTTTGTTAGACAAAATACTATCGAGCATAGTGTAAAGAGATAGGTGTATAATAATATTATTTATTTTTATATGTGCAACAAAGTTCTATGATAACATAAAACCTTGTTGCTTATTATTTTACTAGTTTTCTGAAGCAACATAGTTCTATCTAAATTTTAAAATAGTAAATATATTACTTTTTTGTATCAGTAACCCTATGAAATATGTTCTCTTGATGTAGTGAAAAACAATGTTAACATCCAGCTCCTACTAATTTTGCTGTTTAAATAAGATACAAAACATCAAAGTTTGCAATGACTCTCTTGAAAACTATAGATTACTCCACATAGAACGCTGTTGCCCCAAGGCGACGATTGGTAAGCACCCTTACTTTCATGATTTGTCCTAGTCGGGTTTGTCGCATGGACATAGATTTCATACAATCCATTAGTATTCTATTTAATCTATGGTCATCATATTTTTGGGTATGTTCCATTAGTCGCTAAGAACGTTATTTTCGATAATTTTGATCACATTGCGTCTATGGTTGTGATCACGTGATCGTTTGTAACTGTCATCCCCGTTCCATTTTTGGATAAGAACGCTAAAAATGTCACTAAAATTTGCCACTTCTGTCACTTTTGACATTAGATGTTGCGTGTAAGGCGAAAATAACGCCAAGACCCATGTGGAAAACTTTTTGGGAGTGCGATCGTATTTAGCGTTTTTAGCGAATCTCACGCTAATGGTACGCACCCTATGTCATTCATGGCATGAATGAATAATAACAAAAACACGTGTGTTGTGTGGTGGTCACTGGTCGTGTCGCGGCACGGTCAGTCGCCTATAGAAAAGTAATTATCGGAAAGTCAGCCCGCAGCCGTCTCATATTACTTGCTCAGTGGTCGTCCCCATAAAGTAACTTTGGTCATCCTTAAAGAATATTACTACGTCCGTCCCATCACATCGTGAATTCATGATCTCTCGCAAATAGAAGATACAGTAGTAAAACTCGAATGGTAGTAATCATGGGCAAAAATCGGTATAATGCGAGAGCTCGTCAAGTAGTGAAGACAAACATAGATAATTCACGTGCTAACGAGGTAAGTAGTTAACTTCAGATAATATTACCTATCTAAGTAAAGTCACGCCTGTTACTCTAAGGGGTAGGCAGATACTACGGATTTTGACTTGCAAGGATCTTGGCGTAAGTCTCTTGCTTTCTACACTCACTTCATTTCCATACACGCATGTCTGTTGAACTTTTCCAATTAGTTCAGAATAGGTTTGGTTTTCCAACTGTTCTATTCAGTTGCAGTAACCTTGGTCTAAATCATCGGTTCTTATAAAACATCGAGTTTAGGGGGGTGGGGGCAAATGCGTGGGATGGGTAGAACTCTCGCTATATCGCCCCTGAGTGTCGCTTCACCCACTCAACTTTCGCTCTGCTACGGAACTCGCCGGCTCGCTTCGCTCGCCACCTCGCCTAGCTTCACTCAGGATCTCCATAGCGAGCTTCTGGCACTGAATTTTTTACATACACTCTAGGGGTAGGGACCACAAGACCAGGTGGAATTGGTGAGCTCTGTGTTGGATCTGTGACTCACTTCGAACCTAACCCAATCCACTACACTAATAACATAGGTTTTAGCAATCAGAAGTACATTATCTACCTACTAAACCTGAGCCGGTAGGGGTTCCAACTTCCCTTTCACAGTCCCCTGTGCCCCCCGACTCTACCCTTCCGCCGCACCGCCCGGGCCCCTCACTCCTAAAATCAAAGTTTGACAATAGTAAGGTTATAAATTAAAAAAAAACATCTCAGAAAGGGGGGGCCCCCCCATGAATTGGATGGGTAGACCCCCCGGTCTACCCATCCAATTCATTGCAAAGATCTATCCCTTTTGTAAATTAGATTGTGGTCTAGGATTAATAGTTTCTAAGATAAATCCCATTTGAATTTAACAGCTGTCATCTCAAATGAAGATCTCAGTGAAATCTATCATTTCAAAGAGTCAAATCTCTTTTTGAATTGACAACTGTTATTTGATGAGGAAATTAAGATCTTGATGAGATCTATCAAATTTGCAAAGTAATTAGAAGAATGGGTTAATTAGCATCCAAGATAAAGCACTTCTAAGTTTGACAGCTGTCATCTGAAATGTAGATCTTGATGAGATCTATTAGTTTAGCTAAGGAACCTAGTAGCTTAGGATCAGTAGTTTACAAGATGAATCGCCTTTTAATTTGACAGCTGTGATCTGAAATTAAGATATTGAAGTGGTTTATCACTTTTCTGATATGAATAATGGTCTAAGATCAAAAGTTGCTGAGATATGACTTTTTTTAGTGTAACAGCTGTAATGAAACAACATAAATAATTGAAATCCTAGATCAAATGTCACTTAGACATTTGTCACACCTCATACCTGTTTTGGGGCTGTATTTTTAAGTCAGACATAATTATTTTTATCAAAAAAAATACTATCATTGTGTTTCTCTGTTGTATTTGTTATATTTAACTTAATTTTACCTGCCGATAGTTCAAGGTTAAAGTTAATCATAATGGATTTTTTTGTAGAGTCATGTGGAGTGGATGTATCATGTCCGTATAGAGTGTGTGGAAAGTGCAATTCAAAGGAATGTGCTAATGACATATCTAAATTTAAATAATTTAGTCTAATGAGTATTCATTAATATTTAAGCCTTTATAAGGAACAGCTGGATACAGGCAATTACAAGTTTCATCAACTGTTAGCCTGTTATAAATAATTATAATTGATATACAGTCAAAACCGGATATAACAACATTAAGGGGACCATATAACTTCGGATGTTATTTCCGATAGTTGTTGTTATAAGCAATATATACAAGAAGTTATATTAATAGTCATATGTATGTTTAGAATTTTTAATAAAGTGTTTATTCTGAAAAACTTGCAGTATCAACAGTTTAATTCTCCAAAATAAAGAGCTTTTATTTTTTCTCCATTCAAATTTCAAATCGTAGATATTGAAGAGTGTGAGACTGCACATTCCTTTGCAAGTTATATGGCTCGCTATTTGAATTATCTTCAATAATAAACTATTTCTCTATTTTTTGGGACATGGTAAATGCAATGCAAATGCAATAAAGTGTTTATTCTGAAAAACTTGCAGTATCAACAGTTTAATTCTCGAGTAAAGAGCTTTTATTTTTTCTCTATTCAAATTTCAAATCGTAGATATTGAAGAGTGTGAGACTCCACATTCCTATGCAAGTTCGCTATATGGCTCGCTATTTGAATTATCTTCAATAATAAACTATTTCTCTATTTTTTGGGACATGGTAAATGCAATTGTTTCAATCTGTCTATAGAGGCGCTCGCATGTCGCCAAATCTGGCGATAAATATATAATAATTCAAGGAAATCACACAGAAAGATTAAATTGGCAAAGATATTTTAGCATTAAAATGATGAATAGTGTCATGGCAAGCATTGACCTATATTATATCTAGTCGCGACGTCTCAAACGAGGATAGTCGACCAGTGCAGGTATGCCGGCCGGCATACTTCCCCCCACACGCAGCTGGGCACACGTAGAGATTACACGCGCTTTACGTTCGAAAATGTATTAATGTGGTAGTGTATTATCAATTGTGTATTTTGAATGCACAATTTTCGAACGCAAAGCGCGTCTAATCTCTACGAGTGCCCAGCTGCGTATGGGGGAAAGTATGCCGGCCGGCATACCTGCCCTGGTCGACTATCCTCGTTTGAGATGTCGTGTCTAGTATATATAAGTCAATGATTGCAAGAGGTAAATATACAGATTAATATTTCTCACATAGTTATTATGATAGCATATCACTTATTTTTAACATGTATCTAAAATTTGATGTTGAACAAAAACTATTATTTTTGTTAATTTTGACTCATTATTTTCTAGCATATTGTCAGGAGAGGACCATATATTTCTTATTATTTTGGCTGAAGCCAACAGATTTAGAATTATGTAGATAGTATTCTAGCAAACATAATATGTAATGATAATTTGGATATATGTATGTTATCTATTACATATTATTGAAACAGTGTTGACACATGCTACACAAAAACATAGTTTTTTTTCAGATGAAAAAGAGAATTTGGATGAAAAAGATGGGCAGTCGTTACCCCAGAATTAGTGCATTTCCATACTATGGATGAGGGTGCTCATCAGTCGAACTTTTACCATCCATTTTTAGTGCACGTTTTTCCGACGATGTCTACCTAAAATATGTGAAGTGTTTTTTTTCAAAGGGTGCACTGAAATATACAACTCCAGAATACCATCCTGGTGCATTTCCAAATATGTTATGGAAAATGGAAAATCAATTTCAATGCATGTTGCACATATCTTTTCTCATCCAAAACATTCTATGTCTCCGCTTCATTAAGTATTGAGATATATATATATATGTCGCTTAGGATACCTATTTTTTATCCTAAGTCTTAGAATAAAAACACCTTAGTGTCAATGTAGTATATTAAAATAAATAATAATTGGCTTAGTTGTTCAACAGTGGAAGAAATTACAAATTCTAAGCATGTGAAAGTGTGGTTGAACTCATGTTTTTAATATAAGTCTATTAGGATTATGAATATACTTATATGAAAGTCTATTTGGGATTGCTTCTTTCAGATACAAGTTGAGTTTGGAAAAAATGAGTATGGGAATGCCGACGCCAGCAACTTGCTGGTTCTTCCATCAAAAAAGCGGGATACTAAAGTTGTTAAAGAGAAGAAAGAAAAGACCAGGTTCCTATCTAAAGCTCAAAGAAAAAGATTGGAAAAAATCGTGGATAAAAAGAAGAAGAAAGAAAATGTGAGTAATTTACACAGGAATATTTGTCATATTGTTTGATGAATTTTGTCATAATCTTACTATATTGAATTGCATAGTCGTTTGATTGTTTTATAATTTTTTTGAAGCGCTCGTAGCGAAGTTTACTTATCTGTTCTTAACCGATCAGCAAAGTTAAGCAACGTCGCCCGCGGTCATGAGTTGGATGGGTGACCGCTAGTGACATTACTACTGAGCGCTTCCGTGCTTCAGAGGGCACGTTAAGCCGTCGGTCCCGGTTGTTATCTTAGGATGGCAGTCGTTATAGCATGGTGGTAGGGCAATTTGCGAATGCCCGCCTGGCTAGCTATCACCCTCAAGTTGAAAATCTGTCGCCAAACACCTAACGGTGTGTTCCGGCAGCTGTTCTTTAGAGCCAGTAATTCTAGGTTAGTCTGAACAACATCTTTGACCACATCATCACTTACCATCAGGTGAGATAGTGGTCAAAGGCTAACCTATCAGGCATAAAAAAAAAAAGTTCTAGAACAAGGCCATAAATAATGGTAGCATGAAAATTAATTCTCTAGTCTTAATATTCACATAATGTTGTCTATACAACACCGGTTCACAGGCTGCCTAAGTTTGAGAGAACAGTTTACATTGGAGGACCTATATACAGGGCTATTGGAAAAATGCTAACAACTTCTTAAGACGAGGACAAGGACTTAGTAAATGAAAGGACGGGATTAAAATAACGAAAAAGAAATCGTTATTAATTAAATGAGTCACGTTGTTGACAGATTTTTAACGGATTTTTAAATTTACGTCGAAAATCCTTCAAGTAACCATTGGGTTGTTACTCAGAAGTCTGTTTTGTATTGTGACACTGAAAAACCATAAATGTAACTTTTAACTAGGTAGTAAATTATTGACACTTTACTTGAAAGTCATGAAAGAGGCCCTAAGAAACTCAAATCTTCAAATAATAAGTTAAAACACAAAAAAAAGTTTTCGTTTCAAAATGTTTGTTAGGACTAGCAGAAGTCAACCCTAAGAGGTTGTTATCATTTTTTCAATAACCCTGTATAGTAAGTAGAGTGCAGCTGAACAAGAGACATGCACCTTCTGTTGTGGCCATAGAAAACTTTTGATATTAATGATGATCTAAAATTGCCTATTATCTTTTTTATTAGATAATAATTTAATTCAACCATGATATATCTCATTATGAATTTACCAGCAATTTAATAATTAATTCAAATTATTAATTGTTATTTAGTAGCTATGTTTAACCAAATGACGAGTCGCGAATTTGGAGTGATTGAACTAGATAAAATAATGGTTGGAACCGTAAGAAAAACCGAAAATACTTATTTGAAAAGATACAGTCATGGCTTAGTTATTTGTGTTATATACTCGTATGTAATGGTGTTGATACTTGAGTGCATTCGCATAATCTAAAATTAACAATATTGGAACTTATATGTCAATGAGAGTGGTATTCTGATTCACACATAAATCTCTAAACTTCTTTATTTTATATACCCATGTGTGCATGTGAGGATACAGAAAAAATGTTGACGGGCCTAACTTTCGTTTAGAGATGAATAAATACTGCATATCAGCTATGAAGATAAACTTATTTTCAGCGATCAGCCCTGCTAGAATCTTTGTCACAAGTTCAAGCAACACCAGATGAAGTGAAGCAAATGACAACAATATCATCGTTCCAAACCATAGGCCTACGTAAACTTAATGACTATAACTTTGAGGCCCCAGTAAAAGAAAATACCGAAGCAAGTGATGGAAAAAAATTTAGCAGTATTGCTGGTGAGTGAAATGTTTTATTTCTACAAATGCTTTAATATGGCAACCATAGTGTAACTGACAATGTCAAAAGTGGTAGGACAAAGTCTATATTAACTTTTAAGTGACAAGATAAATCATACTGGCAACTTAAATCCACATTTACATAATAACAGGCAGACATACACCGTTAAAAAACATAACATTATCTCCATGCTTGGCAAGCGTCTTAGAGAAACCAGTTCTTTAGAAAGTGCTACTGCCCATTTTCTGGTATTTTACCCTTTGTTACTTCTTACGATGCCCACAGGAAGATATGGGGGTGTGAAATTTTAGCCCTGCAGCCCATAGGGTGTACAAGAATACAAATGCAAGTTAGTTATGTGTATAAATGTATGAGAGCTTGTCAGATATTGCGCGGTGATTCCGATTGCCCTGAACTTGTGGCAAAAGTTGTAAGACTGTCTGTTTCCCTAGTACCTGATTACCTTCTCAGGCCCCGTAATCGCGTCTTACTGGCAGTGCCACGATCGTGCACTGGCGCACTCAAACTCGCCTCTCGTACGAGCTTTCATATTATTTTGCTTAGAGAAGTTTGCTTAGCTGTTCTTAACCGATCAGCAAAGTTGTGCAACGTCCGCTGCGGTCGTGAGTTGGATGGGTAACCGCTAGTGACATTACTACTGAGTGCTTCCGTGCTTCGGGCACGTTAAGCCGTCGGTCCCGGTTGTCGTCTTAGGTTGGCAATCGTTATAACATGGTAGTAGGGCATTTTGCTAATGCCCGCCTGGCTAGCTACCACCCTCAAGTAGAAAATATGTCGCCAAGCAGCTAACGGTGTGTTCCGGCAGCTGTCCTTGAGATCCAGTAAAATTACAGGCACATGAGACTTAACAACTATGTCTCAAAGTGACGGGCGTAGTGCAATTCGTGACTCGCATCTGTTATAGGCAGATGCTAGTCCGCTTAACATCAGGTGGGCCTCGAGCTTGTTTTGTCACAATTACAAAAAAAAAACTTAACGTTTATTTCCTAATAACCTAATTATCATGTGTAAATAAGATGTCTGTATATCACGGCGCGTTGGTGATAACTGTAATGCTTGTTTATATTTTTGATACATAAATAAAATAAATTTGTATTTATTCTAGGTACCTTAAAAGGTTTATATAACTTCATGCTAACACAATAATGAATATGCAACTGCAATAGATATTAAAAAAAAATATAACCCCTTTTTGTTGTGTTTAAATCAAAATTCATTTTACATTGTCAGTGGTTTTATGGCATTCACACTATTTCATTTTAATGCAATTGAATATGTTATTATTCCACACAAAATCTTGTGAATAAATGATTTGTTTGATTGATTTGATTTCTAGTTGTAACTTTTATTTTAGTAACTCTGTTCATATGATGTATGTTTTAGCACAGCTAAAGATGTTTCTATCAATATTATATTGATTTGCGATATGAGTACATATCTCCCATTCCTATTATTTCAGGAGCTAAAAAACGTTTGCGGCTGCTCAAATTAGATAAAGCAGATAAAATCAAAAAGTCCAAACATGACCCCAATATTGTTGGGCTTGACGAATCATCAGATGATACCTCTTCAGAATCTGATAATGATGAACCTGAAGTAATAGAAGACGACCATACTAGTGTGCTTGAAGTTACTGAAGATACAGCAGTAAATGTAAATAAGGTTGATAATTTAAGGACAGAAACAGTTGATAAAGTCGACAATGATTCAAAACAGCAACAAAACAAAGATAAAAGTATGAAAGAAGTGAAATCTAAAGTTACTGAGAAACCAGTAAAAGTAGAACCTAAACGGCCATTACTAGAACACGTAACAAAACATATTGAAGTAAAAAGAGATCCTAAAATACAGGTAGCAAGATTGAAACTCCCTATTTTGGGTGAGGAACAGAGGATTATGGAACTAGTTAATGAAAACGAATTTCTTATTGTTTGTGGTGAAACAGGTAAAACCTTCATGATTTATAAGATACAATTGGTCTTATTTTATTTCCTACTCCCTTATTGCGTCATATGTACTATGGTTTGTGTGTATGTTTTACTTAGTATATATTCATGTTTTTAGTTTGTGATATTTTTTAAACAAATTGACTTTAACGGTGTGTTCCGGCAGCTGTCCTTGAGAGCCAGTGAAATTCATGCACATGAGACTTAACAACTATGTCTCAAGGTGACGGGCGCAGTGCAATTCGTGACTTGTGATGAAATGCATCTGTTATAGGCAGAGGTTAGTCCGCTTAACATCAGGTGGGCCTCGAGCTTGTTCAGTCACAATAACATTAAAAAAAAAACATTTAGTCAGACACATGACTGATATGCAAAATTAAAATTACCAGATTAATTACTGTCGAGCATATAAAATATAATATAGCCAGACTTCTTCTTAGACTTCTCTTTAAAATATTTATGTCCAGTAGAATAGAAAATAAATAACAATTAAAATAACGCATTATATCATTACATTATATAATTAGAATTTTAATTCTTATGTCCATTGTCTGTTCAATAGTTCAGATACATTATACAATTTTTGTCATTAAGCCACTGGAAAATATTAATTTTGAACTGTCTGTGTCAATTGTCGTATGTTTCTGGGTATTTTATAAAATTTTCTCATCAACATGATATGATAAACAAAGCCGTTTTTGGATCTATTTCTGCTATGGACTGCCACGCAGCAGGTCCATGTTTCGAATCCCGCCGCGGGCTTGAGCTTTCACCTGGTTCACCTGCATAGTGGAAGGGCATTTTGCGAATGCCCGCCTGGCTCGCGACAACCCTCAAGTAGAAAATCTGTCGCCTAGCACTTAACGGTGTGTACCGGCAGCTGTCCTTGGGTATGTTCCATTTGTCGCTAAGAACGTTAATTTCGATAATTTTGATCACATTCTGCGTCTGTGGTTGTGATCACTGTGATCGTTTGTAACTGTCATCCCCTGTTCCATTTAGGATAAGAACGCTAAGAATGCCACTAAAATTTGCCACTTCTGTCACTTTTGACATTAGATGTAGGGAATTCAAACTGTTCCAGTAGCCTCATAGCGTTTATGGCGAAAATAACGCCAAGACCCATGTGGAACAACTTTTTGGGAGTGTGATCGTTTTTAGCGTTTTTAGCGAATCTAACTTCAAATGGTATGCACCCCTTGAGATCCAGTCATTCTAAGCCTGTTGACACCTTTGACCACATCATCGCTTACCTTCAGGTGAGATTGTGGTCAAAGGCTTAACTATAAGCAACAAAAAAAAAACCTCATGCTCTTTTACAAAAGTACACATTTGGAAAATATAAATGCCCTGTAGTGATAGTTTATTCAGTCTCTTGAATAGAGGTTTATAGGAGCTCAGTGGCCCAACATTACATACAGCTTGGATACACTTTTTTGAGATCATGTTAATTTTGTTGCAAAAAGCCATGCACGGATGCTTTGATGTGAATTATACTGATAGAGTTAATATTATACCAATCAAATATACCGTTGCGATACAAAACAAAAGCAGTGTTACAAAAATTACAAAATAACATATACGAGAGGAAAAAATTAAGTTCTGTGCGGGATTCAAACCCGCGTCCATCCACCCCTTTAGCCGGGGTATGCTCTAACCAATTGAGCTAAGATGACAATGAGTCATAACTCAAATTTTTTCTATCGTTCTTTAACCACCGTATTGGGATGGAATTGTTATTTTGTAATGTAATCCGCATAGCAAGCGTTATTGCAAACATAACAATATTAAAAATGTAAGTAATTTTTTTTTTTTCAGGTAGCGGGAAAACAACACAGATACCCCAATTCCTGTATGAAGCAGGTTATGCTGAAAATAAGCTGATTGGTGTGACGGAGCCACGGCGAGTCGCCACCGTCGCGATGGCAGCTAGGGTTGGGTACGAATTGGGGCTCAGCAGCCAAGAAGTATCATATTTGATGCGGTTTGAGGGCAATGTCGGAAAAGAAACAAAGATCAAGTTTATGACTGATGGTAACTTAACAGTTATTTTGTTGTTTTTTTTTAATCTAGCGAAGTGGTAATTATAATAGGCTCTATAATCTCCAAAATATTAAATTCTAGCGTTTCGGCCGCGTATGTCGTTTATAGCGCAAAACCATTAACCTCTTTTTGCGCAGTTGGATAAATGCTATTCTATGTCCTTCCCCGGGTCTCAAACTTTTTCCATACAAAATTTCATCCCAATCGGTCCAGTAATTTTTAAGCTTATTCGTTGCATACAAAAATACAACTCTTTCCTCTTTATGATATTAGTGTAGATGTCTTTGTCATTACATTATAGTATGATGCCAATTGTTCAGAGCGAAGCCGAATTTATCTTTTCGTTGACACTCGTTTACAGCAGCAATGTTTTTAAGACCGACCGGTACGTCGACGCCAAGGAGACTTACTTCCAATCGACCCAGTATGCACATTTTTTTTACCACTATTGTAATTGTTAGACACATTAAATGTACTTTCTCTACCGAAATTGACCTATTTTATCTTTATTCCTAGTGTTGCAATCGTGATTGTCACTGTTTTTATTAAATTTCATAAAATTTTTACGAATATAGATAATATTTTCAAAGACAGACTTGGTAATGGTAAAATATCAATTTCTTTAAAAAGATCTATTTCATATATGGCTCGAATTGCACGCTTTTGTAGTATAAAGATTGTCTCTATCTCAGCAGCAGCTCGCCACAGCAATACACCATACGTCATAATACTGTGGCAGTACGTGAAATAAACTAGGCGAGCAGTAGCTACGACTTTTAAGTGTCTTATGTTACGAACTGCATATGAAGCAGAACTAAGTCTTCCGGATAGACCATGTATATGTGGAGCTTCACTATGACAAATTTTCAAGAGATTTTGCACACCTGGTAATATTCTTCATTAGAAACAAACGGGCATGCTGCCTGCCTGATCGTCACCGCCGCCCATAAACATCTGCAACATTCATAGTACTGTAAAAGCGTTCCTACTTTGGTTAGTGACAGTTTAAAAGGCATCTTTTTTGACGCTTTCCAAACCAACTATTCTATATATTGTATTACAAACCAATCTTGTTTATTTTTTCAGGTGTTTTACTTAAGGAGGTCCAAACCGATTTCCTGTTAAGCAAGTACTCTGTCATAATAATAGATGAAGCTCACGAACGTTCAGTCTACACTGACATACTTTTGGGTCTGCTGTCTCGCATAGTTCCATTGAGAAGAAAGAGAGGGAATCCACTGAGGTTGATTGTAATGTCTGCCACATTGAGAGTTGAAGACTTTACGGAGAACCCGAGACTTTTTAAAGAACCACCACCAGTTATAAAGGTATGCGGGTTGATTGATCGATTTTCAAATGGTCCTGAAGTTCTCAATTCGTAGCGTATATTTGTAAGTAACTTTATTAGGTTCCGTACTTGAAATCGGAATCTAATTCCGAAGCATCAGCTGTCCATTTGACCCTTCGACTGACCTTTAAAGAGCATTGTTCGAATCGTTATAGGCGGGCATTGCATGGTTTCAGGGCATTTGCGAATGCCCGCGTGGCTAGCTACCACCCTCAAGCAATCTTTTTTTTTTTTTTTTATTTTTTTTTTTTAATACCTGATAGGTTATCCTTGGACCACTATCTCACCTGATGGTAAGTGATGATGTGGTCGAAGATGTTGTTCAGACTAACCTAGAAGTACTGGCTCTCAAGGATAGCTGCCGGAACACACCGTTAGGTGCTTGGCGACAGATTTTCTACTTGAGGGTGGTAGCGAGCCAGGCGGGCATTCGCAAAATGCCCTACCACCATGCTGTAACGACTGCCATTCTAAGACGACAACCGGGATCGACGGCTTAACGTGCCCTCCGAAGCACGGAAACGCTCAGTAGTAATGTCACTAGCGGTCACCCATCCAACCCCTGACCGCGCGCGACGTTGCTTAACTTTGCTGATCGGTTGAGAACAGCTAAGTAAACTTCGCTACGAGCGCTTCAAAAGTAGAAAATCTGTCGCCAAACACCTAACTTCCGTAAGCTAGAGAGCCAGTAATTCAAGGTTAGCCTGAACAACATATTAAATATACATACACAAAAACAACATACTTCATAGACTAAAGTTTTATTCACAGCGAAACTGATGTGATGTAATGAAATGTTTTTTCTCAAAAATGGTATGTAATGTTGCCATAACATCTCTAAAAAGTATCCAGAAAGTGAACACTACCGGAGACTTATTCACAACTGTCCAGTAATAAGAGATTTTAAATTTGGAATCTCCTACTGTCCAGTAAGTAAGTATGTAATTTACTTACCTACTATCCACAGTAGGTCATTCTCTTTAGATCTTCTTAGAAAAAAAAACATAGTACCAGACACCGATCAGAGTTTAGCCATTATAACATGGTTATAGGAGGGAGGCTCCAAATATATATCTATCTCTCTTTTAGGTATGACATTTTATAAGATAGATATATTTTGGAGCCATTTTATAGTCTGTGACACTTAACGCGACGCAGAAAAATAATACACACGTTGCGTTTTGTACTTAGTTATATTGTAGAAGTATAGTGTGGGATTTTATGTTTGTATTTAGTAATTTTAGTTAATAATAAAACAAAAACAATAAAACTTTTATTAACCAAAATATAATAGATTTTTTGTTATCTATATAACGGAACAAGCAGAGGACCCATCTGATGTTAAGCGGTAACCACTTACTATAACAAATGCATTTCTTTAAGTAACAAACTACACTGCGCCCTTCACCCTGAGACATACAGTTGTTAAGTTTCATTTGCCTATAATTTTATTGGCTCTCAAGGACTGCTGCCGGAACATACTGTGAAGTTGCTTGGCCTCAAATTTTCACAAGAAGCTAGCCAAGTGAGCATTCGCTAAAGGCCCTTCCAGTACGCGGAGACACTCAAGCTGGCGGTGGGAATCGAACCAATGGACCTGCGACATGGCAGCTCATAGCTATTTTCGTCGGCTATCATTGCTTCTAGTATTAACTAGCTTTAATACAGTTAATAATCAGCTGTTACTGCTCCATTGAGGCATAGCTAATAACCAGTGCGCTGTTTATGTAATATTAAAATCAAGTTAATAAAATAAAACATATTGTTGCAGATAGATTCCAGACAGTTTCCAGTGACTATTCACTTCAATAAGAGCACGCCTAGCGATTACTTGAAGGAAGCATACAAGAAGGCAGTAAAAGTTCACACTAGGCTGCCGGAAGGTGGAGTACTTATATTTGTTACTGGACAACAAGAGGTAACCAAACATTTTTGTAATATATTTTTCATTACTCATACTCGGAAAGTAGGTCTGAACTTGTCTTAGGACCGGGTTGAAAGTAATACTTTTCAGCCCTAGGGAGAATCGCTTTCAACTGACAGCAATCAAAATAAAAAAGAATTTTAAAAATAAAATTTAAAAAACATAAAGTTACGTATTAATTAAATAATATATTTTATCAAATGACTTTATTAAAATTTACTTTCAACTATTCTTTAAAATAACATATAATAGGTCAAAACATTTACGATTTTTTTCAATGATGGAAATTAAACATAATGACTAAATATCCTTACAGCATAGGCCACAGGCCACAATTATCATAAAGGGAAGCGTCTGCGGCAAGTAATTGGAAAGAACAAGATTTGGTGTATTCCTAAACAGATAGTCACTTACATTAATTTTACAAACTCAAATTTATATTCGGGTCAATGCTTTAGCAGAACTTTACCGATTCTGGTGCCGATTTAACTGACTTTAAAAGGCATGGAGGTTGGAAATGGAATAAAGTAGCTGAAGGCTACATAGAAGAGTCAGTAGAAAATAAAACTATGATATCACACAAAATAACATACATGATAAATCTGAACTCTCCAAAACGAGCATTTCAAAAGCAAAATAATATCTGGTTCAATCTAAAAATATTGCTGAAGAAAATATAAAAATATCAATGTCCCAAACATTTACCCAAGAGTCCCTGGGTACTGTAGAAATTGAAGTTTCCCAGAATATCAAATATAAACATAAGCCAGAAAAAACCTTTCACTAACAATAACTAATTGCTCATAATTTTCTATAAAGTTTAAAGAAATATATCAATATCACCAAAGTTGTTGATTTATGTAAAATAAAATTCAACTCATTTTTTCTTTAGCTAATTCCTGTTTGTATTCTTGCTTTCCTTTTATTCGTAATGAAAAGCACAGTCTTTAATCCGAGTTAACTTTCACCCCTAAGGTAAAATGTACTATTCTATCTCGATTGTAGATAAATTGACGCTTTTCCGTTCCGGTAGTATTCCATAATGCAACAATCCTGAATAGGTACCAAGGCATTCGATACATCCCCTAAGTGTCAATACTGTAAACTGAATTTATGGAAGGGTCAGCTTAAGATAGGAGGGAAGTCTCGAATTTTCATACAAAAAGAGAAAACGTTACTATCCCCCTAAACAATCACCGATTTTGATGATTTTTGGATATGTCATAGATGTTATCAATATCCAGGTTTAGAGGTTTTGATTTTTATCATTATATTAAAGTAATTTGAATTAATGGGTATTAAAATACCGATGTTTTCTCAAAACTTGTATCTCTAGTTTGTGAATTATTTATAGGAAAAATAATGATAAATAAAGAAAAAAGAAAACCTATAAACCTTGTTTATTCTGTCAGTTATAAAATAAGTACAAAATTTTTAGATTTGATTAATGTTATATAGGAGAAAAGGAGGAAGAAAGGAGAAAAGGTTTCTCCCAGAACGCAAATTCTAAGTCAAAACTTGAAGAAGCTGCAATTGTCCTTATCGCACTATTCTGTTCGGGCGTTTAACGGCGTGACAGCATCACTTTGTTAAAATACTTATTTTTCTGTAGGAGCTTCTCTTCCCGTTCCTCTTAAGATATTTTATATAATATGAGGAGCGCGGTTTGAATTCTACAGGTGTCGTTAAGATCACCAAAATAAACAGTTTCGATATCGCCAACAAGAGATTACGGTCCTAATTTTTTAAGGGTTTAGAAAATCTGTCGCTAACACATAATTGTATCTTTTGGCAGCTATCTATGAGTGCCAGTTCTGTTAGTTAAAGCCTTTTTACTCTCGATTACATTATTACTTACTACCAGGTGAGCTAGTGGTTAATAGTAAGCTTGTCCAATATAAACTACCTAAACTTCACACTTCTTTTTTACGGTATTGTTACGGAACAAGTACGAGGCTCACCTGATGTTAAGGGGTCTTTTACATTTTGCAACCCTCTCACTCGCACTTTTAGACATCATTTCAAAAAGCAACAATATAGTAATGATTTTTTGAAATGTGGTCTGACATTGTAATTAAACAACTTTAAACAGTTTAAATTAGTTGTGTTGTGTGTGAAACGTCGGGACAAAAATAAAAATAATGATAAATATACGCGATTTAAATCGTTTAAAGTTGTTTAATTACTATGTGTAAAAATCGCGAAAACTTAAGACAACATTGTGGTCTGACATTATTTCGTTGCATGCGACTATAGATGTTCTCGTCAAATTTTCATGTTGATATCTGTAATAATAATAATAATATAGAACATAAATACCTTAATCTAAAATATATATATCAAAAATTATATTATTCGATGACACTACATAACAGGTTTACTCTGCTTCCTCTCCCTGTACAAGCGGTATACCACCCCTGCAGGCCAAAAGTCCGGTGTCAGAAACATCTTGGATTGAGCTGCTGGGACCTGAAGGGTATATGACTTAAAGTCTGTAGCCCTAATCTGCTCCAACCGCATCAAATTCAGTGAGATTTGCTCCTCACACCGTCCCTTCAGTCTCTCCCGGACATAACGCAGGATATCTTCTCCTTTTGTCTCTTTGTCCAGTCGAGAAAGGTATGTTTTAACGGTCGGTGCTACGACCCGTAGTGTAAAGGTCGTAGCAATATAGCTGTGCCGCGATGATTGCGGTTCCGCCGAGGACGGCTCTTCTTTTTCACAAGAGTATGGGGGATGTGTAATGGTATATGGAAGTGTAATGGGGGATCCAAAACGCGTAATTAAGTTATTTAAAATTTTGGGCCTATAATTCTAATTGGACTCAACATGTTACAAAATAAAAATATGTTGAGACTATCTATAGTCGCAAAAGTAAAATAATGTCAGATCACATTTTAAAAAATCATTACCAAATTGTTTCTATTTGAAATTATCTTTAAAAGTGCGAGTGAGAGGGCTGCAAAATGTAAAAGGCCTCTTAAGCGGTTACCTCTGCCTAGAACGGATGCATTTCGTCACAAGTAACGAACTGCACTGCACACACCCTGAGACATACAGTTGTTGAGTCTCTTGTGCCTGTAGTTTTACTGGCTCTCAAGGACTTCTGCTAGAACACACTGGTAGGTTTTGGCTACAGATTTTCTACTTGAGGATAGTAATTAGCCAGGTGAGTTTTCGCAAAATAACTAAAGTGCGCTGAAGCTAAAGCCGGCGGTGGGGATGGAACCAAGGACTTGCGATACGTCAGTCCATATCTAGTCTATTACCGCTCGGCTATAATTTCTTCAGAATATGAATAATATAACTTTGATTAATAAAATTGTTAATATATAAAGTAAATTACTTTTTAATATTGTATGTTTGCAATAACGCCTGCTATGCGGATTACATTACAAAATTACAAATATACGATAAAAAAAAATTAATATTTATATCCCGCACATGACTTTTATTTTATTTTTTATAGATCGAGAATCGAATGTCAAAAACCCTTTTCCACGCTAGCGGATAAAAAGCACTTTTCCACGCAGATCTAGAATGATAAACAAAACCTTTCCAATCTTGAAAAGTGAAAAATATTTTGTCTTAGGTTTTCGCAATTATTACACATAGTAATTAAGACCACGATCAATGCAAAGTGTTTGAAACGTCGGGACAAAAATAATGATAAATATACGCGATTTAAACCGTTTAAAGTTGTTTAATTACAACGAAAAATATTTTTTTGTATATGAATCAATAAAAAACTCATCTAAAATATTTTCTTCCATATTTTCAGATTAATTACCTAGTGCGCAAGTTGAAAGTGGCCTTCCCTTATCGCAAGGACATCGACTATTCGAAACAGATCACCAAAAAGAACACCACAGACGCTGATGCTGATTTGGACTCTGAACCTGATGACATAGAGTCTGATGACGACGAGGTGAATATTTGTATATTTGAAAAAAATACTTCAAAGAGGCGGCCATTAAAAGCACATTAAAGTACGAAATTTTTATAAAATGTTCTTGTATTCTTTTGTGTTATTAGACAATATATTGTACTGATCTGACATTAGTACGCAATCTTTTCAACTACTTAGTTGAAGTATTTTCAAATAAGATAAAAATATAACTAAAGAAACAAAAAATAAAGACCAGACGCTACCTCCGCAGGATCATTACATAACATTCATAAGTACAACCAGCTAGTATATACACCTAACATCTTGCATGGCTATGGACTGCAATGGATAAGGACAAGTTGTGAAGAACAAAAATCGGCCAAGCGCAAGTCGGACTCGCGCATGAAGGGTTCCGTACCATTATATACACAACATTACATACTATATTATCACGGTTCATGAGATTAAAGCCTGGTTATAAACAGGCTGGCAGTTAGCCACTGTCTAACTGCCAGCCTGTTTATCACCTGTTTATCAGTCTTAGTAATAGAGTCGCGTTTTCCCCTTTGCGCATGGAACCCTAAAAACGACTCGTAAGGCTTGCGTATTGTAATGTATAGTGTGGGTTCGTACTTTCAGGTAGAAAAAGAAATGAAACGTGCACGCAAAGCGCGCAGGAAAGCGAAACTGAAGTCCAAAGCGCTGCCTAAGATAAACCTAGATGACTATGATATGCCCGAAGATGATGGACAAGCAGACTTGGTGGGGAACGACGATGACAGCGAGGGGCATCTTAGTGATTCTGGTGTGTGCACAATTATCGCTTTTTCATATACGTTGTCGCCTAGACGAAGGTGGTGTGACGACTTACAGAAATGTTGGACCTAGACTCTAGAAGGGAGGCCTATGCTCGGCTTAGGGACTATACGGACGAGCAATAATAATAATAATACATTGTGGATGATAAGGGAACTTTCTGGGCGTTCCAATCTCTGATATTCTTAGTTAGATTAGATAATTTGGCTACTGACAATTTTTCTCAGATCTGAAGTGCTCGTAGCGAAGTTTGTTTAGCCGTTCTTAACCGATCTGCAAAAGTAACACCGTCCATCGCGGTCATGAGTTGGTTTTTTTTGCAGGAAAACGTTCGAAATTTGGGGATAGCTCTATGATAAATATGAATTTGATCTTATATATATTTTTCTCTTTTCCAGACAACGAAGAAGACATCCTAGGCCCAGAAATCAAAGCTTGCCGACAACCGCTTTGGGTTCTACCCTTATATTCGATGCTAAGTTCCGCCAAGCAAGCCAGAGTTTTTGCGCCACCGCCCGTAGGCGCTAGACTATGTGTTGTAAGCACTGACGTAGCGGAGACATCGCTTACTATACCGAGCATTAAATATGTTGTTGATACCGGGAAGAAGAAGATGAAGTGAGTCACTCTCCGATTTCACTATTCTGTCTTGTTCTCTTGTATTAGTTTTATGTATAAAGCCCGACTTTCTTATAAACTTACAGTAGTAATTTTGCTGTGCATTGTAAGCGCTGACATAACGGAGACATCTCCACTATGTCAGCGGCGTTTTTAAAGCAACAACTTACTATACCGAGTGTTAAATGTGTGGAGACACTGGGAAGAAGATGATGATGTCAGATACCTTCCTATTCCATTATTCTGTTAATTAGTTATATATACTAAGATTAACTTGTTTTTACATAAAAGCTCGTAGTCTCTATGCTTTGCATTGTAAGTGCTGACATAGCGGAGACATCGCTTACTATACCGAACATTAAATATCATGTTGATACTGGGAAGAAGAAAACAGCTAGTAGTCGCTATGCTGTGTGTTGTAAGCGCTGACATAGCGGTGAGTGCGGAGACATCGCAAATACGAGATATCGTTGAACCCAGACAGTTGAAATACATAGAGTAGTTATATCCGAACGCCACTGCTCTAAAAACTATATTGCGCGAAGAACTATACTCTGGTTTTTAATTCGAGATCAAAAATGTAAACAAAGAAATGTCAATATATGTCATTGTCAATCTGATAGGTCAGGGGTATTGAATATTATTTCTTCAAAAATATTCTTACGTGTACGGGCTGATGATTGTCCTTACAAAAAAATTATAATATGATATGATGAAGTAAAACACGTATTAACGGACCAGAGGTTTATTGCACCCTGATTATTGAATAAAGTTTACAAAAAATTATAAGCGGACAGTCGCGCTAAATCATCAATATGTACGTAAACCGTACATTACGTAATCCGTAACGCCGCACCCTGCTGCGCTAAGTTTCACACATTTTAGGGGTGACATTGTAACCCGGCATGGGGTAAAAATACCGGAAGGTAGGAAGCAACACCTTCTAAAGAACTGACAACTTCTATATTGTCCAAATGAATTGTGAATCAGAATAATGTAAAGCCATATAAGCTCGAATGCCAACTTTATAAAACATGATAAGAGTTGATGAAAACACAAAAATGATTGAAATACATTTATTTATCAGCAGACAAATTCTTACATTCTGTAGATTCACCATGCGCATGCGACCTTATTGCAGGGAAAGAAGCTACAGTATACTTGAGAGTGGAAACTCAGACCTCAGTAGATAAGAGTTTGCTTACCATGCCAAATTCAAGATATAAAAATACAAGATCTGTGAAGTTAAAAACAAAAATTTAAAAAAATCGAGGTAGCACATATTTACCTTGATTTGTTTTTACAAATTGGGGTTTTTACAAATTGTTTGCATTTACATCCAAAATGTACGCTTCTCATATCAACAAAACATAAAAGTAAGAAAAACATTTGGTGTATGACCAAATGTTTTTCTTACTTTTATGTTTTGTACATGTTACAAATATTTCAGCTATGTCAAGTACATTCTGACAATTTGACAATCCTTCTGCCTGAAACTGACGATATCCCCAATATGTCAGCGGTTTTCTTAGCACACTCCATTACTGACCAATGGTCGTCCTTCGGCCACAAAACAAAAACGTGTGCTTGTACGCGTACATAACCATCAGCTTTTCGAAAGCACTCAAATACTTGCTAGGACGTTTCTTAGCGGGAGAAAATTCGTGTTTCGTTGTTGAAGGGCCCGGTCCAGCCTGTGTTTCGGAGGCTCAAGCCTCCATATTACGAAAATAATATTTCCGTAACAATAAAAAAAACGAAACACAACTTTAAACAACAAAAACAATAACACGAAATTCAACTATCTACAACAACGAATAAGCAAAGTTGGCGCAAGCTGGAAAATGTCAACGATCCCGCAAGTGTGGCTATTAAAAACAAAAAAATCTAACACTATTTTTTTCAGGCTTGAATATTTGCGTAAATATGTACGCGAATTAAAAAGTGTTTTATTGTTTTATACTAATGTAATAAATTATAGCAATAAATAATGTTTTTACATTAAATGCTCCATCCGTTACCAAAATTAGTATAATTACTAAGTACTTGTAATTTTTTTGGCACGGTTAACCCCTTTGTTTACATTTTTGATCTCGAATTAAAAACCAGAGTATAGTTGTTTGTGCTTTAGGTGGCTCGGGGGCGGCGAGGGGGCGGGTTGCCTACTGCTCGCAACGCACATGAGATATTAGACAGTGATGACCAAAGCAAGCACCCCCGCCTCCACCGCTCACATACCTATGCAGTTTGTAATGACAAGGAAAGCTTATATTATATATAGCTAATATTCAAATATTATGCATCATATCTGTTGTTAGAAAGAGATAAATAAGTAATTTGTGTTACCACCGCTACGAGACGTTCCGATCACCATTACGCTCCGATCTCTTTCACTCTCTCATAAAAAACGAGTAACACATCTCGCTCATCCATTTCATTGTGACAACAGTCGCCTAAGATAAAACATTTCCTATTTCAATAATAAAAGCAATACTTACGCGTGAAATGAATCATTTTTCTAATCTCTCACAAAAAAATAATGCAGTGTCTAAAGACACATAAAGGCATATTGTCCACAACATTTCCTAAAAAACACGATTAGCGGCAACGTATTCACCGGTCGCTCGGAAGTGCAATACTATTAGGTAGGTAGTAGGTAGCGACTACGGCAAATTACCTTGCATGTGTGTAGTAAATATGGGGAGTTAACAACTCGTCTACAGGTAAAAAATTTTTAGGTTGGACCTATTTACATATGGCGAGCGTAGTTCCGTACACCGGATTACTACTAAATATTTCTTATCAGATCTTAATAAACCTTAATCCGGAAATCGAACGCAACTTGATATTCACTAAGACCTACGTTTTCCCACCAATTTCAGAGTATACGATCACGTGACCGGCGCAAGCGCATGGCGTATAGTGTGGACGTCGCAGGCCAGCGCGGGCCAACGTGCGGGCCGAGCGGGCCGCGTGGGGCCCGGACACGCGTACCGCTTGTACAGCAGTGCCGTGTTCCAACACGAGTGTCCAGAACATCACCCGCCGGATCTCTGCAGGCGCCCTGTTGACGATCTACTTCTCACTATGAAGTGCATGAACATCGATAAGGTATATACCATTAGTCGGTTAAAAGATACGAAGGTCATGATACAAACGGATAACGATTGTAATAATAGGGGTTAAAGTATAAAATTGCTGTTTTATTAATAAGTTCTTCGAATTGGCATAGAACCTTCATGGTTTGAGATTTTTGAGTTTAACTTTTTTCACATGGTACCTATGAGGTTCTTCTTTTAAGAAATGACATTCAATTATCGACTTTCAGTTGTTTTTTTATTCAGTTTAGGCAAGAAAGGATACTTGAAAATTCGAGTGAATTTTTAATACGAGTTTTGACGCGGAACTAACGTTGCAGAAACAGGTCGCAATATCAATGTTGCGTTTAGAGATGGGACTGCTAATGAACGCATGCGATTTTGGTTTAAACGCTTTCGAGATGGAAACTTTGATTTGAAGAATGAACCAAGAAAGACCGCCCACACAGGTGAACAATGAATTGAAAGAGATGGTGGAAGCCGCGGTCAAAAAAGACCGTGTTACCATCAAAGAACCATCTACTTGTATTACGGCAAATGATCGCTACCAACATTACTGAACCGAAATAAATCGGCTTCGGGGATTTGTACTTGTTTTAAAATTATATATAGTGAGTGCTCGTGGTCAGCTTCTGTAATAGGACTAAAAGGAATACAAAAAAAAGTCCGATCGATCGGACCAAACTAACGAGACAAATTACTGATTCTTATACGAGAATCAGTAATTCGAGGTCTTCACCTCACGGAGCAATTAGTAGTTAATAATTAGTAATTATTTTATTTTCAGGTAGTAAACTTCCCGTTCCCAACCGCGCCGGACAGAATGCAGCTGCGGCTTGCGGAGAAACGTCTAGAAACGCTCGGCATATTGGAGAGGCCTGTAATGAACAGTAGTAACAAGAGGAAGGACGAAGAAGAGGTAACTCGTTTATAATATTAATAACATTGCATTCCTACTAAATAATTACTAATTTTATCAACATCTTACCCTTGTTCTGGACCAGTGGGTTGATTATTTTTGTTCTTACAATGAAAAGGACAATAGAAATACAAAAATAGAATATGTTTTAGCATACAACACAAGAATATATATATTAAATTTACGTAAACGTATATGGCTTTTTTTTTAGTTTTGTTACTAATTTTTCTAACTACTTTATTACGTAATGCGCGAAATAATTTTCTTTTATAATTATTGAATTGATTACTTTAAAAAATTAATTGAAAAAAGGCCAGTTCAGGAGTACCCTAATATATATATACATTTTGAATTTCCAAACGACCACTGTTGTGTGTGTCACACAACTATATTCCAATAGTTATTTGTTGTTTAATCTACTCAAAGATTGAAAACTTTCCGATACCACTAGTTAATAACCGAGTTTCATTGAAATGGAAACATTGACTTTTACACTAGTGCACTGCACAAAATCCAAGCCCTAAAATGTAGCTTACATTGCTCGACAGAATGTCCAAAAATTAAATTTTACCATAATTTATCATTCACTTCGAACACTGAAAAGAACTAGAATTCGACCAAGACTGCTTGTCACTCAACATTCTAAATACTTATTTATTGTACAACTTTTTGGAACGAAAATTATGTAATTTTCGTTCCGAGCCGGATTCGAACCCGCGGCCTCCAGCTTTGCGCACCAGGTGCCACAACCGTTCGGCCATTGAGACTGGCGGGACAGTTGCGAATTTGGTACTCTAATTTTATTATTTTAACTGTCATAGGGAGTTAATACCAGTCTCGATGGCGGTATGCGTATATTTGGAGGGCGCGGGTTCGAATATAAATTGGAACATTATGTGCCTTAAAATCTGTAAATAACATGTTCACATAATTGAAAAGATATTATAAGAAAACACTTTAAAAAAATATCTAGTGACGATTCAGCCTAATTTTCCTGCTAAGCCGACGTGACGTCACAAACGCCACGCAGCTGCAAGAATTTTTGCCGCGTGTCGCTTCTACACGAAGCATCCTCAAGAGGTCTTGACTCTTCGAGCGCACGATCGAGAATACACGATCGAAAAATAGTCGGCATTGTCACTAGATACATCTTTTATATTTTTAAATGTTTTATTTAAATATTAATTTAATACATTTTAAAAATATTAAATATGGATTTCCGAAGAGTAACGTCTGAATCTATTCATTATTTTCGCTTAGCATGTTTCAGTTCCTGAAATCATATTTAGTAACTTATTTATTGTTTTCAGGTACTAAAAGTAACAGCGCTGGGTAAAGCGGTTTCAGCGTTCCCGCTGTTACCGCGATACGGCAAAATGTTAGCGCTCAGCCATCAGCAGAATCTACTACCGTACACGGTCGCGTTGGTTTCAGCGCTTACTGTTCCTGAGGTAAGTAATTTCTAACTTATTTTTACTATCGATAGGCTAGCATTTGATCATCTCACCTGATGGTAAGCGATGTTCAAAGCCTGTGCCGGAACACACGTTAAAGTGCTTGGTGACAGGTTTTCTACATGAGGGTAGTAGTAATGAACCGGCTTTGATTGCCATTAACACTTTTTAACCATGCATAGAATTAATTCCTTCTCCTTTGGAGTACAAACACATAGTTATCACCAAATTCTTACATAATTCCTCTAGAATGGTCAATCTGGAAGATCATTTGACATTTGTTAATAAACAAAATTTATTTTTACTTCATTAGTTGAAGATACACGAAGCCCACCTGGTGTTAAACGGTAACCTCTGCCTTTAACAGATGCAGTTCCTCACAAGTGACGAATTGCACTGCGCCCGTTACCCTGAGACATACAGTTGTTAAAAGTCTCATGTGCCTGTAATTGCATGATTTACTAACTGGGTCTCAGGGACTGTCTCCGGAACACACTGTTAGGTTAGCGATAGATTTTCTACTTGAGGGTGGTAGCTAGCGCAAACTACCCTTCTACCATACGGTGAAGCTCAAGCCGGCGGTTGGGAGCTAACCATGGACTGTTTGTACAGTAACACATTTTGTTATTTCAGGTGATGAGTGGCAAACCAGACAGTTGGCCGGCGACTGGACACACCCTCCTACTGGGCGATCCCGGAGTATTGCTGCGTGCGGTCGGGGCTGCGGAGTATGCACATGTGAAGGGAGAACACGATTTGTTCTGCGCTAAATATGGACTTAGGGATAAGGTATGTTATATTATCTACCCCACTCCGGCGCAGACGATCGGGGGCGAGGAGGCGGCAAATAGCCCGCATCCTCCCTTCTCCATAGTAGGGTCACTGGTGGAGAATCAGGGGATTCTTCACCAGCTTGCAAGGACCCACACGTTTGGGGGATGACATTGGTGAGAGATGGTAAGCGGGTTAACCTCTGTCTATAACAGATGCGTTTCCTCAACAAGCGACGAATCGTACTGCGCCAGTCACCCTAAGACATACAGTTGTTCAGTCCCATGTGATGTGCCTGAAATTTTATTGGCTTTTAAGGACTGCTACCGAAACACACTGTTATAGTTTTAATATTGTTATGTTTGCAATAACGCCTGCTATGCGGATTACATTACAAAATTACAAATATACGATGGGAAAAAATTAAGTCATGTGCGGGATTCGAACCGGCCCCTTTAGCCGGGGTATGCTCTAACCAATTGAGCTAACATGACATGACGCCATAACTCAAATCTTTCCTATCGTTCTTTAACCATCGCATCGTCTTGGGATAGAGTGACATCTATAGTAGAACTTACGTTGTACTACAAATAAGACCAACTTTACAATTGGTTTTATACTTGTAAATGATGACGCAACCTTATAATTTTAATATTGTTATGTTTGCAATAACGCCTGCTATGCGGATTACATTACTTAAATTTTTCCTATCGTATATTTGTAATTTTGTAACACTTATGGTGCTTGCCGACAGATTTTCTACTTTTTACTTCATTTTCAAAGCCACGTGTTGCTAGTTGTTACGTGTTACGTGCCACTTCCTTGCGTCACTAGTAGCAGGCGTAGTGGCACGGCAGATCATATCATATCACGCGAATGAGCGTTGTGTGGTACATTTGCTTTGCATTTTGAAAAGAGTGACAAGTTACGTGCCAGATCTCGTGCTACTTCGGTGGGTTTTGCGTATAAGCTGTAGAAGCAACAGAGAAGCAACTATGTTCTTTGAAGTGATCCGATCCCACCATGAAATTTGAAACCATAACTGTCTACAATTATGTTAGCGAAAACATATTTGTTTCTGGTGTTGTTCTCTTTTTAGAGGACACAAATAGGGCGTTCGGATAGCCTATCGGTGCCAAAAATAACACTCACAAACGCTAAAAATGATCACACGGGCCGTTCGTTTTGGGACTTCGTAAGCAAAAATATCGTTTTCGCTCACCGTTCGGATAGCTTTGAAAACGCTACAAATGACAGAGAAAAGTGATATTTTTGACCCATGTCTTACCGTGGGATCGTTGTGATCGTTTTTTGACAACTACTGGTTTGACAGTTGTATTTGGCGCGATTGAAGAGTTTTTTTATATAGGTAACTATCAGAAGCCATTAACAATGAAATAATAATAATATAGGTACCTACTTTTTTGTTAATTTTAGAGATTGATTCCATGTTTCGTACTGTGCAAAATTGTTAAAACATTGTCGGTTGTCAAAGTACGTTTTAAGCCGTTCGTTCGGATAGCATGCAATAATTGGTGGTCAAAAATAGCAAAAGCTTCTATCCGAACGCTAATACACAAATGCCACTTTTGAAACTGCTACAAACGCAATCGAGCCAAAACGAACGCACCTAAATTGTACTAATTCCAAAAAAAATTATATAATACTGGGTAATGAAGACTGAGCTGATGAAACATAAGATAGACAGTCATTTCATAGCAACAATGCCAGGGATAACAGTCTAAAGCTAATTAGGAAATCATTAAATAATCATTAGAATTTGAAGGACTACTTACTTACTAGACGGTATATAAACCCTTCGGTTCAAGTCAAGCCAACACTGCTTTCATTGCATAGGCTGGGTTCGTTTTGATATACGGGAATGTGCACCATAAATCAGAAATATTCACTGTTTGCACGCAAATGTTTTGGACCGACTAGCAGCCGCGCTTATGACATCTGTCAACTGTCAATTTGCTTCCTTAACCCAAATTAACCTTCTAGTCAAAGTCTAAGTCAAAATCATTTATTCAATTTAGGCGTCTACGACGCTCTTATGAAGGTCAATTACAAATTTTAGTATTGAAATATTCTACATTGTACTGCCACGTTCAGCAAATAAATTGTATAGAGCCACTGCGAGAAGAACGGGCAAGAAACTCGGGGCCATTCTTTTAAACATCTTTTAACAATGTGTTACATACATACTAGGTATATAATAGAGTTATTACAATATTTGTTTAAATTATGTAGGTGACAGGCAATAGCTTGGCGGAGGCGGAATCGTCCAGGCATTTTTGTCGTTTATGTAATCAGAAACTGTGTAGTAGGATTTTTTAATCAATATGTTTTTCACATGCAACTAGAATTTCCCTTCTGTGAGCGTTGTAATATGTTTAGGAACTTTATTATAAAACCGCACACAATTACCTAAGAAGGACCTTTTATTTGTCTTTGCTAATCTAAAACCTGGCACTGCTATTTTATCTTTATTCCTAGTATTGTAATCGTGATTGTCACTGTTTAATTTAAATTTACTCAAATTTTTACGAACATACATAATATTTTCAAATATATACAGACTTGGTAAAGTTAAAATATCAATTTCTTTAAAAAGATTCCTCACAGATTCCCTAGGACCCATTTTATATATGGCTCGAATTGCACGCTTTTGTATGATAAAGATTGTCTCTATCTCAGCAGCAGTTCCCCACAGCAATACGCCATACGACATAATACTGTGGAAGTACGCGAAATAAACTAGGCGAGCAGTAGCTACGTCTGTTAACTGTCTTATCCTAAGAACTGCATATGCAGCAGAACTAAGTCTTCCGGAGAGATCATGTATATGTGGATCCCATTGTAAAGTGGAATCCATTTTGATTCCCAGGAAGACTGTCGCTTTGTCAATAGGGAGTTTATCTGGGCCAAGCTTTATGTTTGGTTCAACATAAGGAACATTTGGTAAAGAAAACTTTAAACATTTCGTCTTTTTTGAATTTAGGAGAAGATTATTAGCGGCCAACCATTTACAAATCTTAGATAATACATTATTTACATGCGTCAGTTCACTGTCTTTCCTATCTACTTTAAAAATCAGTCAAAATTTCTCTTCAATTATCTACATTTGCAGGATTATATTACAAGGTATTGTTTTGTGAATAAGACTGTTTTACGTATAGAATTCTAACCATAACAAAAAAAAACTCCTCATCTATCTGTCAAAACTTGAGTTTAATGTTAATGCTCACACTGCACTATTTGTTTCCCGTGAGAGGAATATGCATAAGTATAATTAATTTTCTTTATTTTTAGGCAGTGAAAGAAATTAGGAAACTCCGCAAACAGCTTACCTCCGAGATCAATCTAAGCGTTGCAAGTGTAGATGCTACTATAGACCCAGAGATGAAACCTCCTGACGACAACCAGGCAAGGTTGTTGAGGCAATTACTCCTCAGTGGATTGGGCGATCAAGTTGGCAGGAAAATTGGACTGGAGGAGGTCAAACAAGGTAAGATAACGATAATGATAAGATAATTTTATTGTTGAAACATGAGTAACTTTACACTTTCGTGCATTTTGGTTGTACTGTACTGTAACAGCCGACTCATCCACTGCTGAACACAGCCTCCCCTATTAAGGGGGTATTTGCCATAATCCCAACGCTTGGCAGGCGGCTTGGGGATCGCAGTGTGAGATGGCAGTTCTTTAGAAGGTGCTTCTGCCCACCTTCCAGTATTTTTCCTTTAGTCACCTCTTACGACTCCCACGGGATGATATGGGGAGGTGCAATTCTAACCCGGCACCACACAGGGCAATTTGATGGTACATAATAATATGCCTATGAACCATATAAATTCCATCAGTCTGAAGCAGTGATGGCTCAGTGGCATTGACTAAGGACTGCCGTGCCGCAGGTCCATGGTTCGAATCCCGCCGCGGGCTTGAGCTTCACCGCATGGTGGAAGGGCATTTTGCGAATGCCCGCCTGGCTAGCTACCACGCTCAAGTAGAAAATCTGTCGCCAAGCACCTAACGGTGTGTTCCGGCAGCAGTCCTTGAGAGCCAGTAAAATTACAGGCACATGAGACTTAACAACTATGTCTCAAGGTGACGGGCGCAGTGCAATTCGTGACTTGTGACGAAATGCATCTGTTATAGGCAGAGGTTAGTCCGCTTAACATCAGGTGGGCCTCGTGCTTGATCCGTCACAATAACATAAAGTTTTAAACCTCTAGATGAAAATTAGCATGGTAGGTGAGAGAATTAAACAGTTGTTGATATACTACCTATACAGATTTATAAAATATATTTAAAAGCCTTTTTACGACACTATCACTTCGCTAAGGCTGTCCGTCCGCCGTAACTTCATAGAGGTGTATTTTAGTTATAGTTTTTAGTAACTGCATGAAGAAACATTTTTTTTTAAACCGGCGGTATGCTTTTATTAACAAAATACAGCAGGACCTCTTTAATCCTCTTCCCCCCGGACCTCGAAAGCGAGTAGACGTTAGCATAAACGTGTGTTATTTTTAATTTTATGATTAATAAATCATTTACCGATTAAATAAGAGTTACAAAAATAGGAACACATAAACTAAAGGAGTTCACTTAATATCTCACGCGGTTCTGCTGAGGGCACTTCCATACAGAAACAGGAGCCATTTTTGAGGAGGGGCCGCCCAACTGCACCCAAGCCTTACTGGATGGAAACAAACGGCCATTTTTGAGGTGTGAACATACAAAGGTTACCGCCCATCTGCGCCTGCGCCTTATTGGACAACAACTTTCAAGTAAGCCCCGCCCATTACAACCGGTCAGTGGAACAACTTCTTGATATCTATGAGCGCCTGGTATATCGTTGAAATTTTTTGTACAATTTTGGGGGAATACAAATTGGTTATTTCAATAATCAGCAGCCTTCTTTAATTAAAATCTAAGACGCCATTTGTAATATATTTTTGAGAACATTATAATATCTTTTTGTTTCTGAAGTCCTGGTGATACAATATTTTTGAATTACTCTGAAAATGCCGTTAAAACGGACACCACCAACCTCCCCTGCCACTACGCCATTGGTGGCAGCACCCACAATAAAGTCGGGTAAAACAGCCAAGCCTCGACCAGATGTCTCACGCGCGAACAGTGTGGTTCATTACGACTCTGAACCGGAATTGCGCATTACGTCTGAGCGTAAAAAGAGAAAACATGATGGGGAAGAATTCAATATGAATGTGATGAAGGAAATGATTGATGTGCTCTCAAAAAATCAAGATAGGCGCTTTGATGATTTTACCAAAACGGTGGAATTAATGTCACAAAAATATGATGAATTTATGGCAAGAATTCAAGTTCTTGAGTCCGAAAAAAGAGAAGATAAAAAGTACATAACTACCTTAGAACATAGATTAGAACTAATGGAACGACGGGAGAGGTCTTCAGGGATAGAAATCAGGAACGTTTCTAAAACAGATACTAAATCTGAAACCAAAAGTGACCTATGTGTTATTGTTCAAAATTTAGGTAAGGTCGTTAATTTAGACATAGCCAGCTCCGATATAAAGGATGTATACAGGACTCACTCACCTGAATCGGCACTAAGGCCTATAATTGCTGAATTCACCACTACAGTGATGAAAGAGAAGATGCTTTTGGCTGTAAAAAGCTTTAATAGAAATAAAACAAAAAATGAGAAATTAAATACTGCGCACATTAACCTCAAGCAACAGATAAAACCAATATTCGTGTCAGAAACCTAAGTCATAAAATGCAAAAGCTTTTTTACTTGGCCAGAAATTTTCAAAAAGTCTCGGGATACAAATACTGCTGGACTTCAAGGGGAGTTGTCTACTTGAGAAAAGAGGAGAGTGTCCCTCAGATTCGAATAGAAAATGAAGCTGATTTGGACAGGATTCGGCGACCAGACTGACTAAGCCCTCTCATACAGATAAAATTAGAAATTAGGAAATTATCATGTTGCCTTATATTTTTTTATATTCTTCTCTATGTTCATATTATCTATAATATCATTATCTTTGTATTGAAACATATAATAACTCCCATCTACTTAAATAATGTTACTCTACACTTTATACACAATATACAACAAAATGCACTTAGATTTTTATGTATACATACTCAATTTACACATTTGAAATACAATACACTCATATTGACTTTGACTGACTCACTTAATACCATAAATAACACCACATTTTGCACATTTATATCAAACTTAGCGACCAAGATTGTCTTCCTTCTTTATGATTGGTAATCTTTTAGAAATATCACATGACATTGACAAGTTAACTGCCTCTAAAGCACTTGAATGTGATTTAGAAGAATGCTCTAAATTTATACTCGCTATGCCAAAAAGGCTCACGGTTTTGGCCCAGAACATTAGAAGTATTGGCTGTAATATGGCAGGTTTCGAAACTCAATTATGTAGAATTCAAACACATTGTGACATTCTAGTACTAACTGAATGCTGGCTTCAATGTAATCCAGTAATTCCAAAATTAGATGGATATGACGCGGTACGCACTGAAACAAATTGTAACAGAAATGATGGAGTCGTAGTCTATATCAGTCAACAGCTGAAATTTAAAAGTGAAGAGCCTGACTTCGAGGAAGGCAACTGTCTTCTCGTGACTTTAGATACGGACACTGTTGTCATAGCCATCTATCGCTCGCCATCTTTTAAAAAAGTTGATACATTTCTAACTTCACTAGAGAAAATTTTGACCAACTTATCTGCTTTTAAAACAGTAATTTTAACGGGCGATTTAAATATTAATATTCACCCTGAAAAATATGATGACCACTCTCTACAGTATTTAAACTTGACAGCATTTTATGGTCTTTTACCAGCACACACCTTCATAACTCGTCCTGAATCAGACACATGTTTAGACCACGTTTTGCTCAGGACCAACTACCCTGCACTCACACTTGTACCCCACACAGTTTTAACTGATCATAGACCAACGCTTTTATGTCTAGGGCTCATCATAACTAAAAACTATGCTATAACTTCAGCCACAAAAATTGATTACGAAAAACTTAAATTAGAAGTATCTAATATCAAACTTCAAACAATTTATGAATCTTTAGATCCAGATTTTAGCATGACATATCTAATAAATTCAATTCAAAGTGCAGTCAAGAACAACACTCTAACAATTACCATTCCTAGACGTAAGCGCCTTATTAAACCGTGGATGACAACAGGACTTTTGCGTTGTATTCGTCATAGAGACAAATTACATAAGAAGTACAAAAAATCTAAAGACGAAATTTTAAGAATTACCTATATTCGATATAGAAACTTTTGTAGTTCATTACTTAAAAAAGTTAAAAAAGCATATGAAAAGGAATTGATTAATAAAGCGGGAAATAATAGCAAAAAGATATGGCAAGCAGTTAAAGAGATATCTGGCACACAAGTAGGTAATGATTCACCAAAAGAGTTATTGAGTATTATAAAACTCCAAATGAATCGGTAAATAAAATTAATGAGTTTTTTGTGAATGTTGGTAAGGACTTGGCGGAATATGTTGCCACTGACCCACCACTTTGTGATCCGAAAATTCACAATTCTTTTTCTACTACGATAGAGTCTTTTGTTCTTTTAAAAACTGACGTACTAGAAGTAGAACGGCTTATAACTAATCTTAAAAATGACTGTTCAGCTGGCTGGGATCAGATAACAAACAGAGTACTCAAAGAATGTAGTGAATTTCTAACACCACCTTTGACTCACATTTTTAATTTATGTTTGGATAAAGGTATCTTCCCGACCGACCTTAAAAAGTCTAGAATTATTCCTATCTTTAAGAGTGGTGACAGAGACCGTATAAAGAATTATAGACCCATTTCGATACTTCCATCTATTTCTAAAATCTTTGAACGCATTATTAATAACAGACTAATTAAATACATAGGGAAAAATGAACTGTTTTCAAATAACCAATTTGGTTTCCGCAGCGGAAAATCCACAGATGATGCTGTTCATAAACTAACTAACTTTGTCTCCACGAACTTGGACCGTGGCAAAAAATTTCTATCAATTTTTCTCGATTTGGCTAAGGCATTTGATACGGTCTCTGTCCCATTACTAATAACTAAGTTGGAAAAAATTGGAGTCAGGGGAAATCAATTGGAACTACTAAAAAACTACTTAACTAATAGAAGGCAAAGTGTTAAAGTCGGTTCTCATACTAGTTCTGATCTGCCAGTAACATACGGGGTTCCACAAGGCTGCATATTGGGCCCTACACTCTTCTTGATATATATAAATGATCTGTGTTTGATCCAACTACCCAAAGGAAAACTCATATCATACGCCGATGATACAGCTCTAGTTTTTGCGGCAGATACATGGGAGGAAGTATTTGATGTGGCTCAAAAGGGATTTAATAAGGTCACGACATGGCTAAGTCATAATGTTTTATCCCTAAATGCTGAAAAAACTAAATGTATGTTATTTCCGATCAAAGATACCTCTTTAATACCTGATATTTATATATATCCACACAATAATGTTTGCCTCGACACTGACAACAAATTCTGTTCTTGCAATAAGTTAGATAAGGTAGAAAACATAAAATATTTAGGAGTGATTATAGATAGAAATCTAAATTTTAAAAAACATATTGAGATTTTAACAGGTCGTATTCGAAAAATTATGTTTATATTTAAAAAACTCAAGCATGTTGCGAGCCTAATGCTCATTAGTCAAATATATTTAAGTCTTTGTCAATCATTGATATGTTGTTGTGTCTCGTCATGGGGCGGAGCTCCAAAATCATATATAAAAATGTTGGAGGTAGCTCAACGAGCTGTTTTAAAGGTTGCCACCAATAAACCATTTTTGTATCCAACTGCACTTCTTTACAAATTTTGTGATGTACTTACAGTTCGTCAGCTGTTTATTGAAAGCATTATAACAAAACAACACACAAAATTAATTTATGAACCTCATTTTTTAACAAAACGGCGAAAACACAGCGTGTGCAGCCAACCATATCGTTTTAATACCACTTTTATAAAGAAATTCTTTGTGTTTTTAGGACCGTATTTATATAATTCTATAAATAAAAAAATTTATATATATCCATGTACCAAATCCAAAATAAAACAAATGGTTACGAACTGGTTAAAAAGTCTGTCTTATGACGAGACAGAAGAACTTCTAAAATTAAATATATAAAATTTAATATAAATGTATGTCTAATGCATTATAAACAATGTGATCAATAGTAAATCAATACATATTAAACATATATACACACCCTCTTACAGCTCACACACACACCCTCATAGTACACACAAAGAGGAACAAGAACATACATTTTTTTTTCTCTTAGCTTATAATAGGTTGTTAAAATAATGTATTATAGATTCACATCTATTAGCAGACTTGCTAGTATATAAGTCCAAAATACGGGGAAGAGCGCTGTATGCTGAAACACGGGTGATGAACCTAGTTCAGCAGCAGATACTCTTGCACATATAAATGATCATAATTTACTAGCTAATTTTTAAGAACGAATCAATGTACACTTTTTTTTTTTTTTTTTTATTTTTTTTTTTATAAATAAAGATTAAAACTAATACATATGTATGTAATATGATGAAATTTTATATTGTATATTCATATATAAATGTTACATTTATTAAAACATTTTCAAAGTACATCCAATATTTTAGTTTGTCGGGAGGTATTTAATGACAAATAAAAAGCATTATCTCGCAATTTACGTAAAAGCATTTATTCTGATAAAGCAATGTCCACTTGGTCAGCCCATTCAAGACATGTGTTTAAACACCGCGCTTGAATTGGAAACGCTTGCAACTGGCGAGAGACGGCGAGTGACAACCAGTGTTTCCACTTTAATGATTTTCTTTCCCCATGCCTCAATTCAGATTTCCCCTTCTCGGGGCTTTTTTCCCCTCAATTTTTTTCTGCTGTAGTTTTTAGTTTTGGCCCTAGTGTAGTAACTAAAAAAAAGGTCTTTATCGATTTTCTTATAGAAGACCACCAGAGGTGATACTATACTATGATAATATTATTTACACTAAATGCGTTAACAAAATCATCAACAAAATATGTCAATCATTTGTTTTTCTTCCCTTCTGGACCATAATTTCGCCTCAAAAGGGGAATTTCCCCTCATTGTGGAAACACAATGGGTGACAATGCGGGCGGGGTGGGGCGTTCAGATTACAGAGGTGTTCGGATTAGAAGGTGTTCGGATTAAAGAGGTCCTGCTGTACTACGAACTACAACACTACAGCTACTACAATAAAAGCATTTAGACAACCTACAAGTCATTGCAGAGTCACAGGCAGTCCAAATGCTGCAGCCCACTACCAGTTGGCAGCATTGCCCCGTTGAAATTGACGGAACAAGCACGAGGCCCACCTGATGTTAAGTGGACTAACCTCTGCCTATAACAGACGCATTTCGTCAACGACGAATTGCACTGTGCCCGTCACACTGAGACGTCCAGTTGTTAGGTCTCATTAGCCTGTAATTTTTCTGGCTCTCAAGGACTGCTGCCGGAACACACTGTTAGGTGCTTGGCGACAGATTTTCTACTTGAGAGTGGTAGCTAGCCAGGCGGGCAATCGCAAAATGCCCTTCCACCATGCGGTGAAGCTCAAGCCGGCGGTGGAGATCGAACCAGGGTACTGCGGTGCGGCAGTCCATACCTATTACCGCTCGGCCATCATTGCTTCCAATGTAAATAATAATGAAAGATACTTTGAGGAAATCTATATTAAATAATAACAAATATATTAAAATACTTTAAGAAGACATAATTTAAAAATTAATAAGAATAACTCTTAATGAAAATATGAAATATATCTAGTGACAATTCCGCCTATTTTTCCTGTTAAGTGACGTCATAAACGCCACGTAACCAAACCGGAAGAATTATCGACGTGCTTCGTTTCTACACGAAGCATCCTCAGGAGATATTCGACTCTTCGAGCGTACGATAGAGATCAGTCTGGATCGTTAGCTCGATATATTATTAAATTTTTCTTAAAATATCTGTTATTAGGAACTACAAACAAGGCTTTTTCAATTAGCTATATTTGTTTAGGACACGGCAGCTCGGTAACTCTAAGTAATATATCTGTTTTTCAGTTAGTAGTTGCTGTAGCTGTTGTATATAGTTCGTAGTATTTGGTAATAAAATAATACCGACCCGGTTAAAAAAAAAAAATTTTTACTTTTTTTATGCATGATAGGTTAGCCTTTGACCACTATCTCACCTGATGGTAAGTGATGATGTAGTCGAAGATGTTGTTCAGGCTAACCAAGAATTACTGGCTCTCAAGGACAGCTGCTGGAACACACCGTTTAGGTGCGACAGATTTTCTACTCGAAGGTGGTAGCTAGCCAGGCGGGCATTCGCAAAATGTCCTACCACCATGCTATAACGACTGCCATCCTAAGACAACAACCGGGACCGACGGCTTAACTTGCCCTCCGAAGCACGGAAACGCTCAGTAGTAATGTCACTAGCGGTCACCCATCCAACTCATGACCGCGCGCGACGTTGCTTAACTTTGCTGATCGGTTGAGAACATCTTAGTAAACTTCGCTACGCTTCAAAAACTTTCTCTCAATGCTGCTGCCGGAACACTGTTAGGTTTTTGCGACAGATTTTCTACTTGAGGATGGTAGCTAGTCAGGCTTGCATTCGCAAAATGCCCTTCCACCATGCGGTGAAACTCAGGCTGGCGGTGGGATTCGAACCATGGACCTGCGGCACCGCAGTCCATAGCTATAACCGTTCGGCTATCATTGCTTCTTCAGAGTTAAAAGTATATATTTAAATTTAATTTTACAGGAGAAGACAAACGTAAGTTCAAATACGCGTACCATTGCGGCGATTTGGAGGAACCAGTGCATTTACACTCGGAGTCTATACTGAGAAAAGTCATACCGGAATGGGTCATATACCAAGAGGTGAGGATTGTTGCGATTTGGCTTGAATTCAAATCTGATAATACATCGTTCTATTATCAGATTACACATCGTTCTAGGTAAACATCATCCTGATAATGATGTATATCATTCTGTTGATGTATATCATTATCAGATAGGATAGAATATATAGTTCATTACAAAATTACTAATTCCCGAGAGAAAAAATTACAGTCATGTGCGGTGTTTCGAAACGGAATGCATCCACAATTTGTAATTTTGTAATGTAATCCGCCGAGCAGGCGTTATTGAATACATAACAATATAAAAAAAAATATAGTTCTAGGTAAAGGGTGACCCTGAGACATACAGCTGTTAAGTCTCATGTATAAATATATAGTTGTAATATACTAGCTCTCGAGGACTGCTGCCAGAACACACTGTTGGATTCTTGGCGACAGATTTTCTACTTGAGAGTGGTAGCTACTAGCTAGCCAGGCGAGCATTCGCAAAATGCCCTTCCACTATGCGGTGGGAATCGAACCATGGGCCTGCGGCACGGTAAGTCCATAGCTATACCGGTCGCCTATTATTGCTTCAAATATATCTTTATCCAGAGCCGTGACAGTGTCATAGCATAGCTAAGGAAAACATTTTTTTTCAGGTAGATAAAGCTAGTCTTTGACCAGTATCTTGCCGGTTTGTAATTGATGATGTGTTCAAAGTTGTTGAACATCCAGGAAATGAGTCTCAATGACAACTGCTGGAACACAACTTTAGGTGATTAGCATGAGATTTTGTACATAAGGTGGAATCTGATGTATGTGGCGAGAAAATCATAATTTAAACAGATTCATAGCGCTTGTAGTTACATTCGATAACTATTCTACATGACCACGGTATTCACGAGATTAAAATAATAGTACTTGAACATAACATACATAACTTGAACAGTTATTGCACTGCGCTATAAATTATAAATATTTAACGGGACTTAATCGCGATAAAACATGTATAGATTTTATTTACTTACCTCGACGTTTCAAACAAGTTACATTGCTCGTGGTCACGAGCGGACTGAAGAGGCGGGTGTAAACGTCTTGAAGGACGGGTATTTTCTCCAACTACCCGCATTTGATTTAGAAATATATCGTCTCGACACACAATACTGACAACATCCACAGGTCTTAGGTCTTTAAGGAAGGCCTTCCTTAATAGGAAGAAATACCCGCCATTGAAGACGTTTACACCCGCATCTTCAGTCCACTCGTGACCACGACCAATGCAACTTGGTTGAAACGTCGAGGTAAATAAATAAAATCTATACATGTTTTATCGCGATTAAATCCCGTTAAATACTTATAACTATGTGTTCAAGTCGCGAAAGTCTTAAAGTTACTATGCGCTAGAAGTTACCTATAAATATATGTTTACTTGTAAAAAAAATACCCAAAATAAATATGACATAGCAATAAAACCAAAAGAATGTTAAAATTTTGAATTTTCCGTCATCGTGAGCGTTTGCGTTTTAACGTCAGTGTTCAACATTAATGTTTTCTCAAAAAATCCTACCACCCTACATAATATTTTTACTAATATAATTATCTTCTTTTCTAGTTGTACGAAACGGGATCTGAATCTAATCGCAAAATGGTGATGCGTAACGTTACAGCCATCGAGCCGGAGTGGCTGCCAGTCTACGTACCGCAGTTGTGTAATTTAGGTAAATATAACTATAATGTAACTAGTTATTCATCATCATCGTACTAGGGCCGGGCTAGAATGTCACTCTCCCCCTAGAGATGGGGTGATTGATCTCTTTCTGGGGTATCGTAAGAGAGACTATAGAAAAAGTACCAGAATTTGGGCAACTACGCCTTCTGACGAACTGCTATCTTACCCTGCGATCCCCAAGACGGCCGCCAAGCGTCGGGATTATGGTAAACCGGCTGATACAGTGCAATTCATCATCATCCCGTTCCTGTTCCTACAACTATTTCATTCATATTGGGTCGATGTCGGTACCATGGCATGTCAAGAACATCAACGTTTTCCTCACCTTGTCGCAGTGATCTGTTGTCGGCCCTACATATCATGTCTTGCCTACATAATATAAAAAAATGATTTTGCTATCAGCACACAGGATAACACGACTTAATTGGTAAAAGATTTAGCTTCCGTTTTATGGCCGGCCGCTTACCTGATTTTGAGGGACTCCCGATGGTGGCGTTGCTACGATTGATATTGTAAATCAAGAGAATTTCCGCAATACCTAGTGCCAAAATACCTTTTACATTCAAAATGATAAAGGCTACGAATAAATAATTTTTCGTAGGATAAAGGTAATTTTGCATTACTTAGTGTTCCAATACAGTATATTTTTTACAGGGAGGGGAGAGTATAGAGAATTATAGAAGATACAGGACTTACTTTTACGAAATATTTCATCTTTTTAGGATAACAGGGTTACCTTGACATCCTAAAAAGATGAAATATTTCTTAAATAATTTTAAAAGACAAAACGGATCTCTATTAATGAGACCATGCTGTCTATTTGTCAGTCGTTCCGTCCCTTCTTCACGGGTCTTTAACACACCATTTATTACAAAATTACAAATATACGACAGGAAAAATTTAAGTCATGTGCGGGAATACACCATTTATTCTTTTACGGGATGTTTTTTACAAAAAAAATGTTGCCATAATTATTATTTTTGGCCAAGTGCGATTTATTTAATGTTTTTTTTATAAAAATCGTTTTTTTCATATTAATTGTCTATTTTTTTCCCAACAGCAGATGTTAGTATAATATTAAAAAAAACTTGACTTGCCGTCAACGCAATCTTGCTTTTTGTTTCTGATAGTGTGTCCCTTATATTATTGTTCATGTAATAAATAATTTGACAGGGGAGCCACTTGAGGACCCAGAACCGAGGTTCGACGAGAAGTCAGGTCGAGTCAAGTGTCATTTCAAAGGAACGTTTGGAAAGTCAGGCTGGGAATTGCCAACGGTAGAAGTGGAATATCCTGACAAAATTGAACGATATAGGTAAGTTTTTCTTTTACATCTAGTAGCTCTGGCCTTTGATTACCATCTCACCTGTTGGTCAGATTGATGTGAAAACGTATTGGATCTCGAGGTCAGTCGCTGGAGAACATTATTAAGTGCTTGGTGACAGATTTTCTACTTTCTCACCATGCAAATTTTATTTATGGCGGTAGATAATACCTATTTCTTCCGCCAAACTAATTGACATTACTGTGTTCCGGTTTGATGAGTATGGTTGCCGGCGTAATTACAGACACATGAGACTTAACAACTTAATGTCTCAGTATCATGGGCGCAATACAGTTCGCCACTTGTGATGAACTGCATCTGTAATAGGAAGAGGTTACAGCTTAACACGAGGTGGGCGGTATGCTTGCACCATCACGACAGTATAAAAAGTAAAAATTGAACAAGCTGTGCTACGGTTTCACCCGCGTAGACAATGAAGAAAATTGATGATAATGATGATGAGAGTAGCCTTATAATCACGGACGGACCGATCCGTCCTTTAATCAATGAATTTCTATTGCTCTCGTTATCTATAATGGCATTATAATTGAATTAGTTTGGCGGAAGAAATATTGATTCAGGACCTAAATTATCCATATTCCATGTTTTATTCAATTCTGTTCTTGTTTTTTTTTTATAGCTTGTTGACTAGCCTTTGATACTATCTCACCTGATAGTAAGTGATGTTGTGGTCGAAGATATTGTTCTGGCTAACCTGGAATTACTGGCTCTCAAGGACAGCTGCCGGAACACACTGTGTGCTTGGCGACAGATTTTCTACTTGAGGGTGGTAGCTAGCCAGGCGGGCATTCGCAAAATGCTCTACCAAGGTGCTTCCGAAGCACAGAAGCGATCAGTCAGTAGTAATGTCACTAGCGGTCACCCATCCTAGTCATGACCGCGGCGGACGTTGCTTAACTTTGCTGATCGGTTCAGAACGGCTAAGCAAACTTCGCTACGAGCGCTTCAAAATGATTTCATAGGTTTAATGATTTTTTTTATTTCTCATAAAGAACAGAGTTCACTTATAATGAGATACAGTTAATTATTTTACTTAAAAACTAATTAATCTAATTAGCCAAGTTTTTATAATAATATTTTATGTTAGTCCAGAGATCTTACGAGATGTTATCATAGATATATTTTTTTAGTTTCTTTTTAAATAAATTAATTTGACAGTCTTTGAGATCTTTAGGTAACTCGTTATAGAACTGTGCTCCTTCATACAGTATGTTCCGGTTACCTACCGTACATTTTGGTTCTTGGAGTTATTGTCTTTAGTTTGTTTGAATTTCTTAAGTTGTAAGTAAATGTTCTTTTTGTAAATTTTATTTTTGTACGTATTTTTGTGATAATATTTTTTTTATTAATATACATGTGTTGTAATGGTAAAGTTGCTTTATGTTAAATATTTTTGTTGTTTGGTAAAGAAAGTTAGTATTAGTTAGGTAGTGGTATTTAAAAAGGGTTTTAATTAATTTGTTTTGTGATATCTGGAGGACATTTATGTGCGTTTGAGCAGCACAGCCCCATATTTCGACAAGATATTGCAAATGTGATTTAACTAATGAGTTATAAATAGTCATACGAACTGCGTTAGGTATGCATCCAGTTAACCTGCGCAAAGCTCCGGTCGCTGATTAAATTTTCGACTTGACTTCATCAATATGAGCTCGCCAATTTAGTTTGTCATCCAGCTTAAGACCTAAATATCGTTCCTGATGTGATCGATGAATTACTGTGTTATTTATGGTCAATGGTGGATGCTGCGGATTTTTTTTATTTTTCGCTGTAAATATCATGTAAGATTTCATTCTATAACAACCTTACTATGTTTTAGATGGTTTGCGCGGTTCCTTCTCGAAGGATCAGTATTTCCGAAGCTACGTAAATACAACAGTTCGCTTCTCTCCCCGCCGTCAACCATGGTCAAGTCTTGGGCCAAACTTCAACCGCGCACGGAGACATTACTCAAAGCCTTGCTGATGAGAAGAGTTGGCTGTAAACAGGCCTTGGAACAAGCCTGGAAGGAAAAAAGTACATGTGAGTATGGGATTTGATATCTTATTTTCTAATAGATATGGTTGTATTTCCTGCGGCCTCATTTGTAACTTAAAATTACGCCGCGTCAATGTCAGAGGTTAATTTCTGTTTATATATTACTAGCTTTCCGGCCACGGCTCCGCCCGCGGGTAAATCGGTTATCGCGCAAAAAAAAAAAAAAAATCGCGCTTTTTGCGTAGTTGGATAAAAACTATCCTATGTCCTTCCCCGTGTCACAAACTATTTCCATACCAAATTTCATACTAATCGGTCCAGTAGTTTCAGAGCCTATTCAATGCAAACAAACAAACAATCAAATCTGTCCTCTTTATTATATTAGTATAGATTGCGCTAATCCTCTCGTACGGAAATTTCTAAATGTGATTATTTAAACAATATCGCATGTAATTTTGTAACAATATAGCATGCTTTGGGAATACATTCAGAGGGTAACGAGATTATAACGAAACTTAAAATCTATGAACTATACTTCTTTCGTTTGAGACTCTTGCTTTCAGATTTTATGCCTCAAAGCAGTAGTGTGCAAAAACTACTGTAATATACAAGCGGGACGCTTACATGTTCAACAAGCTCAGGAATAAGTTTGAAAAGCTAAAACATCTAATTACCACAATAAAAAGGACCAGAAGGTTCACTCCGCAAAGCCATTCCAATAAATAAGCGACTCTAGGTACGAAGCAATAAAGTGCACTTCAGCTCGCACAGCACGGAGTACCCAATATTTATCTACAAGGCTCTCTTTCTATCGCATAGTCACGCATAGTTCTGATCTCTTCTGAAACGGCATGCACCGTACAATAAACCCGTCCGGACGGATACGTTGATGTACCTGTAGCTTTGTGCGAAGTGCGCCAGGCATGTAATTACAAGATAAATTCTTAGGATCTTATTATAGTGGACGAAGTTGCAATAAAAGAAAACCATCGTTGGGCATAATGGCTATGATTGATTACGTTAGGCTATACAATGAACAACATCTTTAAACCACAAGCAAATTTAATAAAAAGAAACGCCTGCCCTGTTAAAATGGTATAGTCAGTGTCACTCGGGAGGATGTAAGGTTTCTAACGATACATAATACATCCAAATTTGTTCAGGGTTTTTTTTAATGTTATTGTGACGGATCAAGCACGAGATACTGATGTAAAGCGGACTAATCTCTGCCTATAACAGTTGCATTTCGTCACAAGTCATGAATTGCACTGCGGTGCACGCTCAAGCCCGCGGCAGGATTCGAACCATGGACCTGCGGCGCGGCAGTCCATAGCCAATGCCACTAAGCCATCACTGTTTCAAAAGTTATAGTGAATATTATGGTAAGATCTCACTGGTAGATCCACCTTCAAGTGGAAAATCTGTAGTAGCGTAGCACTTAACGGCGTGTTCCGGCAGCAGTCATTCAGATACAGTAAGTAATTATGAACGAACAGGCACATGAGACTTGACCACTGTACGAGTATGTCACAGGGTGTGCGCAAAGCAGTTCGTCACTTGTGACAGGCAAAGGTTTCCGCTTAACATCAAGAGGGCCATGAGTCTGTTCCGTTACATTTCCATAAAAAATTTCGTACATGAACCCCAAAAATTTTATCACTCCTTTTGAGCATTCGTGTAATAAGTAATCTACGAATAAATATGTACAATTATACTCTTACGCCCGAAATTAATAATCGATCTCAATCTGTTTTTAGCTATCTAAGATAGAATAAGCAATCCATTTTAAGGTTTTACCATGCCAATAAGCTATCCAGAGATTGAAATTTCTATCTGTGGAAGCAATCTATCGCTGGGAGGTCGGTTTACAGAAAAAAGATTGACCTCTGTATGTAAATGTCACTTTGTGCGTGTCAATAATCTATCTATGGATTTTGGATCGGATTTGGACAGAAATATTACTTGCTCAGTGGCCCAGATGGGTATGAATGGCAATAACGGACGGGTGACCGGGAGACTGACACATTTTTGCATTACGTTCCATTCTACTCTGACTATCATTTCCGTTCTACAATGAGTATCTTTAGTATAGCATCGTGAATATATTTTTCACTTTTGTGTAAATATTAGGTCCTTACATATGAAATTGGCGTTTGTCGTACTGGCCACTTTAATCACGAATTTCTCCTCTTTGGTAAGGAATTCCAAATTCAAATTTGTACAGCTATAGACTCATGTATTTGTGCTTCGATGATCGTCATTCATTTGTTTTTTTTCTTCTGTTTTTTTCTGTTTGCGTCACTCATTTTACAAAATGGAAAACCTTAAATATCGCATTATTTACGAGTACGAGTTCCGCCGTGGCACTAGTGCTGCGGAAACAACTCGAAGGGTGAATGATGTGTATGGCGGTCGTGTTGCAAAAGAAAACACAGTTCGTTTTTGGTTCCAACGTTTTCGTTCTGGAAATTTCGACCTGCAGAACAAGCCCCGTGGACGGCCTGAGACTCAAGTTGATAATGAAGAGTTGAAGGCTATTGTGGAAGCGGATCCATCGCAAACCACGTCCGAGTTAGCTGCAGGCTGCGATGTTAGTGATAAAACTGTTTTAATTCACTTGAAGCAAATTGGGAAGATTAAAAAGCTTGAAAGGTGGGTACCTCACGAATTGACTGAAACAAACCGGCAAACGCGCGTCGACTGCTGCGTTACATTACTAAACCGGCACAATAATGAAGGTATTTTAAACCGAATCATTACCTGTGATGAAAAATGGGTTCTTTACGATAATCGGAAGCGCTCAGCGCAATGGTTAGATCCTGGCCAGCCAGCCAAATCCTGCCCCAAGCGAAAATTAACCCCAAAAAAGTTACTTGTAAGCGTTTGGTGGACTAGTGCCGGTATTGTTCATTACAGTTTTTTCAAATCTGGCCAGACTATTACGGCTGATGTCTATTGTCAGGAATTGCAAACCATGATGGAAAAGCTAGCGGCTAAACAACCTAGGCTGGTCAATCGCTCCACGCCACTGCTGCTTCACGACAACGCTAGACCACACACTGCGCTACAGACGGCTACTAAATTAGAAGAGCTTCAATTGGAAAGTCTAAGACATCCTCCGTACTCCCCGGACCTTGCTCCAACAGATTACCATTTTTTTCGAAATTTGGATAACTTCTTGCAAGGGAAAAAATTCAACTCCGATGGGGCAGTCCAAATCGCCTTCAAAGATTTTATTGATTCCCGTCCGACTGGTTTTTTTAGTAAAGGGATCAATGAACTACCTATGAGATGGCAAAAGTGCATAGAAAATAATGGTTCATACTTTGATTAATTAAATATATTATATTAAAAAATATTCTACTTTTTGTTCCTCCCATACAAAACGCCAATTTCATATGTAAGGACCTAATATAATAAGATATTAGTCCAATATTTTATAAAAATACACTAAAGTAATAATGTACTGCTGATTATTTCAACAAAAGAGATTGAATATTACCTAAAAGTATCATAAATCAAACTGTAGCTTTATTCTCTATGCATAGAACGGAATGGTTGAGAGGGAAGAGATAGCAGGTTGGATTGCCGCCGATCTCGGCACAAAAAAGATTGGGTGTGTTAAGTTTTATTATTGGCATGCAGATTACAGATCGATCTGTGGATATGGTCTGATCTCGGATCGTTTTCAATCTTGGATTACAGATACGATATTAATTTCGGGCATTAGATAATAACCAATATTCTGTTTCTGGAGGACAAAATACATTTAATCCTTATAAAAAAATATTTGATTATAGTAATGTTTTAGAAAAACATTTAAAAAGCGACAATGCTGTATAGTACTATAAAATACTACTATCTACTATAAAATAAAGAAGTTTTCGATCGTGCGCTTGCAGAGTCAAGACCTTGTGATGATGCTTCATGTAGAATCGAAATGTGTCAAAAATTCTTCTAGTTAAGCTATGTACCGTTTACGATGTCAAGTCGGCTAAGCATAAAAATTAAGCGGAATAATCACTGAATATGTTTTGAAATTATTTTCTAAAACATTAAATTTGTTTACTGAAAAAAAAAACTAATATTTGATACCTATTATTAATTATGGATTTCCTTGTTTCAGATCTCTTGGATGAGTATTTGAAATGGGTACCAGAATCTGCACATAATGAAGTCACTTTGTATTGGCCGCCATTATAGACAAGAATACATAAAATTGTAAATACTGTAAATAAACTTTATCAAGACGTGAGTCAGTTTCAATTTTCTTTTCAATTGTAGCAGACAGTTATATGGTATTATATAGTATGAACATGGTAGAACCAATTAAACCTGCAAAAATTCTGAAGCGATCGTTGCGTAGCTTACTTAATCTACTAAGTTGAGCAACATGCGCCGCGGTCATGACTTGGATGAGAGACCGCTAGTGATATTACTACTGAGCGCTTCCGTGCTTCGGAGGGCACTTTTAGCCGTGGGTTCGGTTGTTGTCTTAGGATGGCAGACGTTACAGCATGGTGGTAGGGCATTTTGCGAATGCCCGCCTGGCTAGCTACCACCCTCAAGTAGAAAATCTGTCGTCAAGCAACTAATGGTGTGTGTTTTTTTTTTATGTTATTGTGACGGAACAAGCTCGAGGCCCACCTGATGTAAGCGGACTAACCTCTGCCTATAACAAATGCATTTCGTCACAAGGCACGAATTGCAATTGCCCGTCATCTTGAGACAAAAGTGGGCATCTGTTCTTAAGAGCCAGTAATTCTAGGTTAGCCTGAACAACATCTTCGACCACATCATCACTTACCATCAAATGAGATAGTGGTCAAAGGTAAACATATCAAGCATAATAAAGCCATCATTTACAGGGTCCGATATTAAGCCTAGAACAGAGAAGAATATTGCATTTAAGACCCCACCTGAGGGGGGGTAATGGTAAGAGTATGATATAAAGGAATGTTATCTTAATTGTTATCAGCGCAGAGTAAAATATCTGTGTATGTTTATGCCACTGCTGTTTAACATTAATTAATAAACAATCACTCACTACGTAACTATATTATCTGTATGGGTACAATACAAACATCTATTCTAATATTATAAAGAAGAAATATTTGTATTATTGTATGTAACTGTTGGTACCAGTTCGTTAGTAGGTACAAACAAACATTTAGTTTATCGTTTACCCTCCTAAAGAGTGCACAGTAAAAGACAAGATGTTAAGAATAGCATAAGGTTATCAATAATTTGTAGCTTTACATATTCTATACAAAAACACAACATTAATTCCTAAAAAAATTTCACGACAATGTCAACCAGTGACATTTATGCATCTCTATTCTTTTTCTCAAATAATAGACTACCACATGTCAAATATTCATGCAATGAGATTTCATGCAATTAAGTGTATATGATCTATTAGCTCTAACAGTAACGAATAAACTTAATAACTACTGGCCGATTTGAAAAATTCTTTCACCATTAGAATCCTACATTATTTCTTATGAACATAGGCTATGAATGTTTAAAAAAAGTGTAGTTTTTATAAATGTTTGTTAAATACCCTTGCGAAGCCGGGGCGGGTCCCTAAGTATATAAAAATGAGTTAAATCCATGGTAGGACGTTTAGCGAATGCCCGCCTAGCAAGCTACCGCCCTCAAGAATAGAGGTAACTAGCCAGAGGAGACGCTTTGAAGAGCTCGTAGCGAAGTTTACTTAGCTGTTCTCAACCGATCAGCAAAGTTAACCAACGTCGCGCGCGGTCATGAGTTGGATGGGTGACCGCTATTGACATTACTACTGAGCGTTTCCGTGCTTCGGAGGGCACGTTAAGCCGTCGGTCTAGGGTGTTGTCTTAGGATGGCAGTCGTTATAGCATGGTGGTAGGACATTTTGCGAATGTCCGCCTGGCTAGCTACCACCCTCAAGTGGAAAATCTGTCGCCAAGCACCTAACGGTGTGTTCCGGCAGCTGTCCTTGAGAGCCAGCACTTTTAGGTTAGCCTGAACAACAATCACTCGACCACATCATCACTTACCATCAGGTGAGATAGTAGTCAAAGGCTAAACTATCAGGCATAAAAAAAAAAACTAAAATCTGTCTTCAAGTATCTAACGGCGTGTTCCAGCAGCTGTCCTTGAGAGCCAGTAATTCTAGGATAGCCTAAACCACATCTTCGATCACATCTATAGTGGTTAATGCAAAGGCTAGCCTATGTCAGCTATAGAACAAATAAGTTATGATTTGTTTAAGCGCTTTAATTGAACCGCAATGTCGTCATACAAATCTACTCGACATGGCCCTGCACTCAGTTGCCCATTTAAAGTGCAGTTGTTTTGAGATAGCTAGTTATCTCTCTTATTCTCGTACTTTTTGTATCTTCTGTCACAGTCATTAGTTAAACATTAAACATAATGCGTTGGGGCTGAATTTTGAATGGAATTTGGATGGTATTACTTATCTTTCATAAAATATCATTGATTATTAAACAATAAACATTGCTATCTTTAATGTTATTATGGTTCCGTACTAGAAAAATATAAGAAAATTAACTTTCTCGATCGTGCGTTCGTAGAGTCAAGACCTCCTGAGGATGCTTCGTGTAAAAGCGAAACGCGACGAAAATTGTTCCGGTTTGGCTGCGTGGTGTTTGTGACGTCACGTTAACAGAAAAATTAAGCGAAATAGTCACTAGATATAATTGTTATATTTTTAAGTGGTTTATTATAATAATAATTTAATATTTTCTTAAAATATTTGTTATTACTGGAAAAAAAAAATTGTATGGTTGTAGAGCATTTTGCGAATGCCCGCCTGGTTAGCTACCACCCTCAATTAGAAAATCTGTCGCCAAGCACCTAACGGTGTGTTCCGGCGGCTGTCTTTGAGAGCCAGTACTTCTAGGTTAGCCTGAACAACATCTTCGACCCCATCATCACTTACCATCAGGTGAGATAGTGGTCAAAGGCTAACATAAAAGCCAAAAAAAAAATTTACCCTGTGTCCGGCCGTTCTTCTGTATCTTACTTGCTGCTTGTAACTAAACAAAACCAGTTTTTTATGTACAAGTTGGTAGCCGACTGCACGCAGCAGCAGCAGACGACTTGTCGTCGCTTCATGTCATCACGATACGTCGTTGCGTCATGTCGCTGCAGTCATAATTTCGAACCCGACTGCAGACGGCAACAGCAGATGGCAACCAGTTGGTTTTGAGTGCTCCATCAAACAAGATGTCTGACGTGTTCGAGAATAGTGATCGCATTTTTTTAAATATTTTATTAGAAGAGGAAGAAGACGATGATGACTTGTTTTTATTATACTGAAAAAGACGAAAAGCCACACGTCACATGCTTAAATGCAGAGCAAGTGAGGGAACTTATTCAATTCTGATCAAAAACCATTTGAAAAGCGATATGAAAGAAATCCATTTTGAAAAGAAGCACGCTCGACGTGTAGGTGCTCCGGCGTCTGCGGCACTACTGATCTGCGGTCGGACGACACTGCCGTCTGCCGCTCGACGACGCGTCGCTAGCTTCATGTCGCTAACTACGGAGGGAATTTCATAGAAATACGTAGAAACCAGTAGTGTCACTGCGACGTCGTTTGCTGCAGCTTCATGTCGTCCGGTACCAACTTGTACCCTTAATGTTTATAAGCAATGATAATGTGCATCTAAGAGGCCACCACCTTAAGTTATGTGCCAGCTCTTCAAATAACAATGCTCACAAACATTTTTTCAGCAACCGAGTAGTCAATGCATGGAATAAACTACCGGAAGACGTAGTTTCAGCCCAAACTGTAAATCAGTTCAAGAATCAACTCGACAAATATCTTAATGTTAAAAAAACTAGTAGATAGTAGCAGGATACAGGCAACTATCAGTTGTTACAACTGTCTGCCTGATAATAAATAATAATAATAATAATTGTGACGGTACAAGCCTTACACGGTACACCCTTCAAATCAGAACACAGTAATTTATTTATTGTTTAATTGAACTAATATGGTTATATCACCAATAACATTAGTTATCAATTACAAATTTAATCATAGAATCAATTATTATTTATATTATAATTTACAAATTATAGATATGTCCGATCAAAATTTTATCAATGAATTAGTTTTCATCATCAATAAAATCAATAAATAAATGTCATAATTACTCATTATTAATATTAAATATTTTATCATTAATGTAATTATGTCAGTAAAAAAATGGTTTCAATAATAAAATTATCATAAGTGCAAGTCAAATTCACATTCTTCGTTCACATTGCGCGCTTACTTCTCACAACTCCAAGCATATTAATAGAATACTCTTTCATTCATCCGCAAACAAAATCACAATTAGGCGCCATGGCCAGGAGGTTGTTGAGTGCTGAGAACACCTGGAATGGGAGAAACTGTGAGCAACTGTTAGGGCTGGCGGGATTGAGATAACAGCTTGTGACACCCGCCACGACGAGGTTACAGCCTGTGAGGGTCAGGGGCGGTCAACCGTGATAAGAAATTATGTAGGTTAGGTGCATCAATTTTTCCGTACAGGTCCTTGCATATGAAAAGCATTTGACTATGTCCCTGCCGAACTTCCAGTGAGTTATAGTCCAAGCAGCCCAGGAGAAAGTTGGTTCGGTAAAAAAGGGGTAATAAGTTAATAACCATACACCCGTTTGTACAGAGAGCGAAGGAAGCTTTTTGGTGTATAATGTGAACCTTATTGCTTTGCGGTAGAATTAGGTATGGTGGCAGTATTTCCCAGAACAAACTCGCACAAAGAGTTCTATTGCTACTAAACCTGTCAAATGCAGTTTTGGGAAGTATACAGGGTTATTGGTAAAATGCTAACAACCTCTTAGGGTTGACTTCTGCTAGTCCTAGGAAACGTTCTGAAATGTTTTTTTTTGTTTTCGAAATAGTTTTTTATTTTTTAAATTTTCTTTTGAGTTTTTTTTATATGTTTTTGACTGAATAAACACGAGGACCACCTGATGTCAAAAATTTTGTGCACGTAATGTATTATTTCATATATTTCATTACATTGCTCGATGTAAATATTCAAAACTCCATTCAAAGGGACCACGGAGCGGTCCAGTGTAGCCGCGGTAGGCGCTCTTGGATCGAAGGAGGCATTTAAACACAAAAAAGTATAACAAACAATTTAAAAATCATACAAAAAAAATTTTTCTTGGATCCAAAAAAAATTGTTCTCAAAATGTTTCTTAGGACTAGCAGAAGTCAACCCTAAGAGGTTGTTATCATTTTACCAATAACCCTGTATATTCGATATCCCGTAGGGTGCCGGGCTAGAATGTCATCTCCCCATTGCTACTGTGGGTGTCGTAAGAGGTGACTAAAGGTAAAATACCGGAAGGTAGGCAGCAGCGCCTTCTGAGGAATTGACAACTTAAACTGTGATCCCAAGCTGACTGTCAAGCGTGGTGATTATGGCAAACCCCCTCTAATGGGGGAGACTTTATTCAGCAGTGGACAATCCGGCTGATATACTGTATATTGGATACAACATCGGCGGATGTGAATGTGTGATTCACATAGGTACAGACAACATCACAGTTAAGTTAACACAAGCAAGACGTATTACACAGATTATATGATAGTTGGCTCGACTATCAATAATTGTATGTATTTATAAGCACGCGTATTAATTATCTCAGTACATATTTACTCGCCAAAAGAGATACACAGCTTGACTCGTTCGTACTGATTGTTTTTTGATAAAGATAAATATAGTAGTTCTTCTATACTAGTAGTGCCTTAGTGATTCGTAAAGTTGTTTGAATATGAAGTAAAAAGAGCAAAGTTAATTTCATGTACCAACCTACCATACATACCATATATAATTCTACGTAATAATATATATGGTACTCATATTTACGGAATAAAAGTTAATATATTTTGATTTACAGCTATACATGTATGTAAATATAATAATATATTAATATACATACTCCTTTGTGACATTTCTATGTGTATCGACTAAGTATAGGTACCTACTTAAATTAGAATATCACCTCCCCATTTCTTCCCGGGTGTCGTAAGAGGCGACTAAGGGAAAAGTGCGCCAAATGAGCAGCATGCCACGTCACACGTGGATGCAAGTAGAGTGTTGTAGTAGTGCCCTGCCAGGGTTTCATACAATATGTTCTTTTGTTCCTGTCTCTTATGTTCTTAGCGTAAACTAATTATTCGTAATACGTTCTTGTGTTTCGTCCAGTGTGTTAGAGAAAACATTTTGTATGACTCTGAAACTTTGCCCGGTGAATGGCAATAGGCTCGCTACCTATTACATGGGAACAAAACGTGACGAGGCGTGATTATATGTATGTATGTATATTAATATATAACTACCTATAGAATTAAATATACGAAAAACTTAATAAATTTAAACTTATTACAAATGACTTGACGAGCCATTATGGTGCACACTAAGTACACACACTTGCCTAGGCATTTATTGATATCGTTGTGATTTTAGTCCATCTTCAAATATCGACGAACTCATAAAAATAATAAAAACAATGTTTCTAATTGGAATTATTTTGGTGCTATTACACTACATTTGTGTATTTGGTGCAGTGATAACGAATAATGATAATTATTATAAACTCAATATCATTCACTACAATGATTTTCATGCAAGGTATGTGTAAACTTTTGTTTTTAAAGTGGTTTTATTAAGTTGGTAAGGCGATAAGACGAACCAAATTTCAGTAAGTACATAATATTACTACTGAATACACTGATATATATATATACATATAGTTTTGAAGCTATGAAAGAATAAATAGAAAAGCGATCGGAGCTATAGTTTTTAAAATACAGCAAACCTTTGGTATTTCAAGGTTTTCATTTAATTCTATTGTAGATTTTCCTAAAAACCTAACCAACTCTTTTTTTTGTATTCATTTTATATTCTAATCAATTGCTCTACGCATCATTACACGCGGGCCGCTATTTCCGGTCGTTACGCGTTTTTTTAGCGCGATTGGAGCTATAGCTTTTAAAATACAGCAAATTTTTTTTATTTTTTTTTTCGTTTAAATCAATAGTAGATTTTTAAAACATTACTTACCTGCTGTAATAATCAGTTTGTTACTTGTAATAATGATTTATCGAATGCTAATTCCATTGTTATTATATTTTGCCTGCGGGGTGCCGGGCTAGTCATCCCATCATCTCTTCCCGTGGGTGTCCTAAGAGGCGACTAAGGGTAAAATACCGGAAGTTGGGCAGCAGCGCCTTCTCATCTGAGGAACTACGATCTTACACTGCGATCCCCAAGCCGCCTGCCAAGCGTCGATATTATGGCAAACCCATTGATGGGGGAGGCTCTGTTAAGCAAAGTCAAAGTCAAAATCATTAATTCAATTCAGGCGTCTACGACTCTCTTATGAAGGTCAATTACAAATTTTAGTATTGAAATATTTTACATTGTATTGCGACGTTCAGCAAATAAATTGTATAGCGCCACTGCGAGAAGAACAGGCAAGAAACTCGAAGCCAGTATTTTAAAACTCTTTTAACAATGTGTTACATATTTACTACATAACAAAGTTATTACAATATTTGTTTAAATTATGTAGGTGACAGGCAATAGCTTGGCAGAGGCGGAATTGTCCAGGCATTTTTGTCGTTTAAGTAATCAGAAACTGTGTAGTAGGATTTTTTAATCAATATGTTTTTCACGTTTAACTTGAATTTCCCTTCTGTGAGCGTTGTAATATCTTTGGGAACTTTATTATAAAACCGTACAAAATTATGTACCTAAGAAGGAACTTTTAAAAGCAGTGGACGATCCGGCTGATACAGTTATCCCATTATCAATATCATCCTATATCCTTAGAGTGGGATAAGCTCAGGGAGCACTTCTAGGAAATTGAAAAACTAACTACAACTACTTTTCATATATCTTATTAATTTTAAAGAAGATAATGGCTAGATGTCAGTAAATTTTAATATTAAAACTTAATAAATTCAAACTTATAATAACTGCAACTAAGGAAATCCCTATTACAGCCGAGGCGTGCGTTTCCACCTTAAGAATTATACCTTTAATAACAAACTTATCCGTTGATATGTATTTTAGATGATATTTTCGAAAATGATTGCCATAATTAAACTTGAATGAGATTTTTATTTTTATTTTTATTATGTTATTCTGACGGAACAAACCCGAGGCCCACATGATGTTAAGTGTACTAACCTCTGCTTATAACAGATGCATTTTGTCAACGACGAATTGCACTGTGCCCATCACACTGAGACGTACAGTTGTTAGGTCTCATGTGCCTGAAATATTTACTGGTTCTCAAGGACTGCTGCCGGAACACACTGTTAGTTGCTTGGTGACAGAATTTCTACTTCAGGGTGGTCGCTAGCCAGGCGGGCATTCGCAAAAATGTCCTTCTACCATGCAATGAAGCTCAAGCCCGCGGCGGGATTCGAACCATGGACCTGCTGCACGGCAGTCCATAGCCAATGCCACTGAGCCATCACTGCTCCAAAATATATTTAATAAAATATATATAATAATTATAATATACAGGAACTGGCTCTTATGGGCTGCCGGGACTCACCGATATAGTTGCTTGGCGGCAGATATTCTACTTATGGGTAGTAGGACCACTTACAAAATGCTCTACCCTACCATTACACTATGAAAGTCAAGCCTACAGCTCGATTTAAATCATGAACCCAAGCTTCAAAATAGCTCATAGGTCTGAACTTGATTGAATCTTTGAAATTACTTGTACCTGAACAGATATGAAGAAACCTCAGTAACCGATGCCGTATGTCGCTTCAACAATGGCTCCTGCCTAGGAGGCTTCCCTCGTCTGTACCACCACATTCGCACGCTCCTAGCTGAAAAGCCGGATGCTCTACTCTTGAACGTGGGAGACACATTCCAAGGAACATATTGGTATACGCTGCTGAAGTGGAATATTGCTCAGGAGTTCATGAATTTGTTGCCTCATGATGCTTATGTAAGTGGTAACGAAATCTGTTTAGTACAGTATACCTTTGTTTGAAATATAGTTAAAACATTCAAGTTATAGAATTAATAAAAGCTTGTGCTATGCACCCTTATTATACGAAGGGTATGAGTCCAAAATTAAGGTTTTATTTTTAACTGATAACACCAAATTAGGAAAAGAGAGTTGTGTGCCATCCTAATGAAAAAAAATCTAAATGAAATGAAGTGAAATATCTATTTAAGGCCACACAAATATCATTAATACAGAATAAGATTAAACTTAAAAAAGAGGTGGTTTGTAAATATTGCAGGCAATAGGGTTACACTCGGCATAAGCCGCGTGAAATTTTCATGCACCCGCGACGCAGATTTCCCGTGCACCCATATGCTCGGGCTGGTGTTCGCCGAGATAGGTATAGTGAATGAGGATGAATGTGAGCGATCACATTACGTAGAGTTTCTTAATAATAAAAAAAAACAGCTACACATAAATACAAACCGTAAGTACAATTTGAACAAAACTATACTAATAAAGATAAGAATAAAACTACATCTAATATTTTTTACATAAATAGAAAGCATGGCATAGCATAAGTTTGATTCATTGTTACTCTCAGAAACTATCGTTCCGTTTCCTGTAGCAAAACTTATTTGAACAGGATTACAAGTAGCAAAACTTATTTGAACGTACGAGATGTAATAAGGACATTCTTATGCTCATGGTCACAGTAGGTGTTCTAGCAAAAACCCTTGGTGAAGGGAAAAAAATAATATGTTTTCCTCTAACAGTACCTACGTAACTACCTATAGGTATTTAAACGTACAGGCTCAGACTCGTAATAATAACTTAATATGTTAGTTATCATCTGTTATACTTAGCTACATGTTTATGTACATGTACTTTTGCATTGAATTATCTAAATATATATAAAGACACGCGATTTTTTCTCGTAAATTTGTAATGTAATATTCGCCAAGCAGGCGTTATTGCAAACATAACAATATTAAAATGTTGATGTGTTATGTTTGTGCTATTAGGGGATACACAAAATATAGTACAGACGTTTTCACTGACGAATGCACGCCACTTCATTGCCACTACACTTCATGCCCCTCTTAGTATCGGACTCTACGAATAAATAATGTATTATTCGTAGATCGGACTACAAGACGCTCTGATAGCCGTCATCCTTTCATGGCTGACATTCCTCCAGTTCGCTCGAAGCGTTTCGCTTCCACATTTATCACCCATACAGCGAAGGAGTGGAACTCATTGCCCGCGTCTTTGTTTCCTGAACAGTAGGTATAACTCGGGGATCTTTAAGTCTAGAGTGAATAGGTATCTTCTAGGCAAGTGTGCTACATCTTCGGCCGCATCGTCACTTTCCATCAGGTGAGATAGCGGCCAAATGCTTGCCTATCATTCGTAAAAAAAAAGACGTCTGGGAAATGAATGAGTTTTGGGTATTCAAAGTTTTGTTAAAATGCCTATTTAGTTACCGAGTTTGTTCTTTTAATGTTGTTTAATAATTAGGTAGTAGTAAAGAGTGGCGCTATTTTGTTTTTAAGTTAAATTTTATGCCATTTCTATTTCTACCCGATTTAGATGACATTATCTTTGTCTCAAATAAAGATATCTAATAATAATTGCCATTTCTTATTTCATAGGAAAAAAACACTACATCTAACTTATATTTATAAATATTAATTTGCCAATTCAACCATAAAGAAGAATGGCGAACTACCATACATGGTTTTAGTTCGTAGAAAAATGTTGCGAATTAAGATTAAAAAAATATAAATATAATAGCTGTAAATTTCCGAATTCATTGGTAATAGAATTTTTGTCAGAGAAAGCCTACGTTTTAAGATATTATGATTTGAATGTTTGTTGGTTATGTTTTATCGAAAAGTAGTCATAGTTAGTTTCATTTTGTTATTTGTGCATAGGATGTAATTCTGCTAGTGTTATTTACCTAGATTCGTTTATGTTAGATACAAAACGAAGACAATTGTAACTGTGAACATATAAAAGTGATCCTTCATTTTATTACGTTCACATCGTATTTCTGTTTAAAATGCGTTTAGATAATTGTCTTAGCTTAGGGATTATGTATATCTACTCTAAGATAAAACGATTATACATAACCTTTTTTTTTTTTTTTTTTTTGACCCGGGAAAATCCTTTATGGATACCACCCGGCTCCGGGGGGAGCAGAGTGGTTATGTGGGAGTCCTCGCCTGAGGGGCCTTACTACCCCCACGGGGGGGTAGTAAGTGAGGTTACCCACTAAAAACCCGGGATGAGCAGTCTGCCGCCTAGTCGGGGCGAGATGGGGTAGCGTTAGCTTTCACCATCTCGCCCCGGCGGTTGGCCCGTCACCGGTGACGGGCCCCGGCCAATGGAGGGATGACCCAGCTCATTAGGGCCATCCCCCAGACGTGTGGGATCGTGCAAGCCTGTGGAGAATCCCCGACTCTCCACCGATGATCCGCACAGCACTAGGTAAGAGCGAGAAGGCGCCCGAATCGCCTTCTCCTTCCCCCAGTTCGTCTACGCCGGAGCGGGTCTGAGAGGACGTCGTCCTCCCTCGCCCGCTCCGCGGCCTCTTTCTGCGCCATCACCTCTTCGCAGAAAGAGACCACCGCCTGCCACGATCCGTCGCTGCCGAGCATAGCGTTAACCACGCTCGGCAGCGACAGATCTGCGCCTATGACCGCTGTGAGGGCGTGCCGCATAGGACTCCATGCGGCGCACTCCTCCAGCGTGTGGAGCGCCGTGTCTTTTGGCGCTCCACACTCGTGACAGGCGGGGGTCGCCTCGCGTCTTGCGATGTGATGCAGGTACTTGCCGAAGCATCCATGCCCGGAAAGCACCTGCACCAATCGGAAGGTGAGCGACCCGAATCGCCGCCCTACCCACCTCCGAAGGACCGGGCGAATGGCATCCACCGTCCTCTGTCCAGGGACCGGTGGAGCCAGGTCCTCCGTCCACCGCCGCAACAGGGCGGCCCGCGCCTGCCGTCGCATGCGCGTGACCTCCTCCCACGCTGGAGGCTCCCCGCGGGATCTCCTCGCCGCCACGAAGTGGTACACTTCGGCGAGGATCTCCGCTTGGAGCTCCCAGGGGGGATCACCGGCCAACACGCATCCCGCCGTCCAGGACACCGTCCGGTACCCGCGTATCGCCCTCGTCGCGATGACCCGCTGCGGACGACGCAGCAGGGCCTTATAAAACGATTATACATAACCTAGGATAAGGGACCACTATGTCCTAGTTATGAATGAAATTCTATTGTTATCATTATCGCCGATGCCAATGGGTAGTAAAGCATCTAATCCTAATAGTAGTTATGTAAAAGTATCTATATATTCTTTAAAAATTGATTTTTGTTGCTCACACTACCACCCTCACCACCTTTGACCACTATTTTACCTGTGGGTAAGTGATAATGTTATTATCAGGCTCAGCATAGAATAGGAACTGGTTCCAGAATACAATGTAGGTGCTTGGCGACATATTATCTACTCCAGGCAAGTATACATTTGCTAAGTAACTGACCGACATACTTAACTATGTTTTCCTGAGTAATTGTTAAAAAGGCCATTTTGTACAATTAAATAAGAGAATAGCCAAGGTCTAATAAAACAACAAAATATATATAATTAATAAATATAAATATTAATTTCGTTTTATTCTTCATCATCTCGTTTAACGACATCATCTACGAACTCTGCTGGTGCTAAAGAGGCAAAGTCAGAATGCAAAGGGCGATGTACATTAACATGTTAGGCAAAAATCAAGAATCCAAGGGCAAGCACAGGTAACAAATGAAATACTAGTAATATCAGCGTCAAGAGGCAGTCTGCGTCAAGTAAAAAAGAAGGTAAAAGACGGAATACTAATGAAATCGCAAAAAAAATATCACATCACACAAGCGCGGAAGCATTTGTGGTTTGTTTTTTGTCATGTCTGTAGGGATGATCGATGATCATCGATGTTAGAAGAACATCGATGTTGCATTTACAAAACATTGAATAACATCGATGTCACGCACACATTATCGAAATTCGGATAATCATGATACTTTGTCTCGTTCGTTTTGATTTGTGGACTGCTGTATCTGTCTCGTTAATGTGCGACGTCTGCGCCGTTCATCCGTTGAAAATGAAGTTATTGTTAATTGATATTCACACTAAACTTGGTATTATCACCATGTAAATAACTACACGTAAATCAATATCTAGTATTGTAATCATCGATTAATACTAGCGATACTTTCTTGGTATTCAATTGTATTCAATAATGGTCTAAAGAGACATACTACTTGAGAGCTTTCTAAAAAATCAAATCTTCATAACAGTTCATTCAAATAACATAAGCTACTTTGATATTTCAATTCGCTCAAAGAATTGCCAACAAATGTTTCGCCATAGTTCTTTATTATGATTCTCACTTACAGTCAAAGTACCAACACCCTTTCAAGGAAATCTTTCCTTTTGTCCAGGAATTGATATAACTTAATCTGGCAATCCTATATAAAAGAGTATCGTCTTTTTCAGGCAATCGGAAATCATGAGTTCGATGACGGTCCAGAAGGCTTGGTCCCATACCTCAAAGCTCTGAAAGCTCCAGTGCTGGCAGCCAACATGGACACGTCTAAAGAACCGACTTTTGAAGGAACTTACAAGCCGTCTATTGTTGTGGAAAGGCATGGAAGAAAAATTGGCATCATTGGCTTGATCACAGTTGACACCGAGGTGAGATATAGATTTTTTAACAATCTTCAGAAAAAGAGGAGAGTCTCCATCTCAATTTGACTGTGTGACTTTGTATGTTTGTTAGGCAGTTACTCTGTATTGATTTTGATGATGAATTTTTAGTGATTTTTGTTTGGTAGGTCATACTTCCTTCAAAGGTGGTCCGATTTACATTTCATCAAAATCGGTTAAGTAGATTTTAAGTTTTTTTTTATGGGATAGGAGGGCAAACTTGCAGGCGGCTCACCTGGTGGTAAGTGATCACCTTCGCCCACGAACTCCCGCAACACCAGAGGTATCGAGGATGCGTTGCCGGCCTTTGAGGAGGGAATACGAGTATGCTCTCTTCTTGAAGGCCCTTAAGTCGTATCCGTTCGGAAATACTGCACCTGGCAGCTGGTAGTTACACTCATATAACGAAAAAGGTATTTTCCAACATGCCTGTACCTTGATGACATATTAATTATAAGTCTTATTTATGGTGACTATAATATTGACAATTTTTTTCTAAGCAGTATGTTTTACTGAAAGAAAATGGTGTTTTTTAAATAAGAAACGAAACCTACTTCTAACTCTGAAAAAATTTAAATAACTCGTGGAAATTAGACCAAGAAAATGGGAACTCAAAGTAATTTATTTAATACTTTTCATTGTTGAAAGTTTTTTTTTATTATTGTTAGTAGTGTAATAGCTTCCAAGATCATTGTTCGCCTAAAATACGGTTGACCATCGGTAAAACTTGCAATTAAATTATCCAGGTGTTTTTTGAGTTAATTAACTATAACTTAAAACTATTAAACCGATTTTGATAAAATTTAAATAGGACTAACTATTAGGTTAACTTCGACTTAACGTGGAAGTGTATAACTAATATCTAAGCAACGAATAAAATAATCATATAAATCAGTTCTTAATTGGCGGAGTAATTGCGTAACAAACATACAAAAAAACCTCATAGTCGTATTGCAAAGCTCTTTTATACCACAACCACTCAGAAAGCGTCTCATTACTCGTTCAAAACATGTTATAAAGTTCGTAATTTCTCCCTTATAAATGTACGGCGGGAAAAATTATATGGATTTTCATTCCTTCACTCCGTAGCAGTGAAGAAATGTTGTATGAAAATCAATATAGTCTGCTCTGGTAGCGTTATTTTGTTTTTTTAGCTGCTAACATAAAAAAAAAAAGTGATCTGATAGTGAAAGTGACGATTTTATAATGATGACGCCACCAGAAATAAGAAATGTAGCTCAAGAAGTCATAAAGAACTTACTGCCTGAGAAGTCTCGAGATAAGTACTAGCAAACTTATAATGAGTTTATTTTTCTCGTGGGCTTATAATAAGTGAGTATTAATAAAGCACTATGTATCATTCGAGAGAAAGTTCTATTGCTGCGCGTCGGGCTTAAACAAACTCTCGAACAGGAATAGATCGTTTTCTCCCCTCGATGTACAATGTGCTATTTTGCAGTGATAACACCATGAAACTCTACTAAGAGAGTAATTAATCAAATAATTTACTTAGTTATTTGAATTTGTGCATGAGCCCTGTGGGGTGCCGGAATAGAATTGCCACGCGTACCTTCCTATGGTCGTTCCTAAGTCGTAAAAGACGGCAAAGAGATTATACCAGAAGGTGACCAGCAGCGCATTCTGGATACTGCAATCCCCAAGACACCTGCCGAGCGTGAAAATTATGGCAAACTCCTCCTAATGGGAGAAGCAATTGTTCAACGGTTGACGTATGTATTTGATATATTCGAGCTTAATAGGTTATACAATGCGAGAACTTACAAAATTAGCTTAGCGTCGTACCCTACGAAAATTATGAGATCATGAAAATTACCGCGGCGGGCGTCTTTTAAAAAGTGTACCGTGCGATGCAACTACATTACCTTGACGCGACCAATTAACCAATCCAATTGAATTTAGGAGATTGTGCGTGTTTTCTCAATGAACTTGATGAGTCCGAAACTAAGCGTTAACTATTATTTAGTAACCGGCTAGAACTCGCGTAATATTTACCGGATATTGCTCCGACCAGTTTCGAACTTATTTGAAGTTCTTCGTCTGGGAGTCACGAGTGTGCACAGCGGCGAGCGCGGGCCTCCTAGCCGGTTACTAAATAATAATTATGGACAAAACTCGCGAAAGTTTTTTAAGCGTTAACTGTTTGAGAATTACACTTCTTTACATATTTATTCGAAGGTTGTACCAATAATATAATATTGATAATTTCTAGGTGTTTGCAAACGTAGGCAACGTAAAATTCACAGACCCGGGCGAAGCGACGAAACGAGAAGCCGAAGCACTGAAAAGACAAGGTGTCGATATCATCGTGCTACTCTCGCATTGCGGCCTGGGCGTTGATAAGTGAGTATTAACCCATCGGCGATAATGATAACAATAGAATTTCATTCATAACTAGGACGTAGTGGTCCTGACGATGCCAACTTAACATCACAGACACGGGTTAAGCGATAAAACGAAAACTGAAGCGCAGAAGAAGCAAGGAGTCCTAATCATTGTTCTTTCGCATTGCATGTAATTTTTTTTTAAGTTTTTGTGACGGAACAAGCTCGAGGCCCACCTGATGTTAAGCGGACAACCTCTGCCTAGAACAGATGCATTTCATCACAAGTGACGAATTGCACTGCGCCCGTCACCCTGATTCATAGTTGTTAGGTCTCACGTGCCTGTAATTTCATTGGCTCTCAAGGACTGCTGCCGGAACACACCGTTAGGTGCTTGGCGACAGATTTTCTACTTGAGGGTGGTAGCTATCCAGGCGGGATCGCAAAATGCCCTTCCACTATGCGGTGAAGCTCAAGCCGGCGGTGGGGATCGAACCAGGGACCTGCGGCACGGCTGTCCATATATATTACCGTGCGGCCATCATTGCTTCAAAATGTAATCTAATAACATTCCATGGACCAATAAATGTGTATACTGTTCTTCAAAATCCATCAAGAGTGTGGTCAAATAGAGACACAAATTATCTCATTTTGAAGCAATGATGACCGACCGGTTAGAGCAATGAATTGCCGTGTCGGAGATCCATGGTTCGATCTCCACCGCCGGCTTGAGCTTCACCGCATGGTGGAAGGGCATTTTGAAAATGCTCGTCTGGTTAGCTACCACCCTCAAGAAGAAAATCCGTCGCAAAGCACCTATCAGTGTGTTTCGACAGGAGTCATCGAGAGTCGAGTATTGCAGGCATAAACAACAAACATAATAAAAAACAGACATCTTTTAGTTTACCTACTTATATTTTACCAGTAGATATAATCCTAGACAAATTTATTGTAGCTGATGTGAAATTGCTAATAAAGCAATTGACAAGATAAGTAGTTCAAGTAATGTCAAGTTCGCTTCTGAATAACACTTGCTATCGATTAGTTATTCTTAACTATAAATAGTCAAATAATAATAGTATAATTTATTTCAACCAACAAGGATGTTGCTTACAAATCAAATAGATATCAGACAAAATAATAATTGAATTTCAAAGTAATATAATTCATCAAAATGTGGCGTCCATACTAAAATATAATTATAAATAAATCAAATAATAAACAATAAAATTTATAATAAATTATATATAGGAAATTCAATTATTAAATGTCATCTACACATACTAAAATAACTAACCATTAGTCAGTACATGCAACAATGATTCAAGTACTGAGAGTATAATCTTTCAGCAAATGCCTTCAGAATGCCACTAGGGCTGGCCTGGACCCTGCGCACCAGGGATGTGCACCGTTTCCGCATGGTCGCATAGAAACAATCGAACCGCGATTTGGCGAACATCCCTGATGCGCTACAAATATGTACAGGATTGGAACCTAGGTCATATCAACTGTATTATGTTTTACCAGAAGAAAACCTTTCTTTTTTCGTTTGTAATTTTTTAAGCATAGAAGTTTTTGTTTTCAAATTCCATTTACCCTTTGGTGCTTTGGCAAAATCCCACTATTTTGTTCCTTCGTGCCGTTCGACGGGGGAAAGATACTTCCCGTAATTCCAATACTTCACTGATGAAACCACAAGGGACATTTATTTCTACTTGTCCCAACGCTTCACTCATGAAACATCAAGGGAAACGATTTTTTAACACTTAGTATTTAAAATATAACGAAACTACGCAAGTTGGATAGTGCTACGAACATCCTAATCTAAAGATCTTTTGAGTGTGTGTGCGTGCCCCCCGCGAAACATTAAAAACCCTTGTGAATGAACGTTATTTATTAATGTTATCAATTATGTGTTTCCAGGCAAATAGCCCGTGACTACGGGCAGTATATAGACATCATCTTGGGTGGACATACGCACTCCTTGCTTTGGAACGGGGCCGCGCCGAGCGGAGAACCCGTGGCTGGGACATACCCGGTCTTTGTTGAGAGTGCTGCCGATAATAAACATAAGGTACAGTCATCGAGAACCTAGCCTGTCCATTCTCGAAGGGTACAGTCATTCATCAACAACTGCCACTGGACTAGTGGCAGTTATGTAAACCTTAATAATGACCCTCTGTTTCCCATGGTTTTAAATTACAACCTTCTTCTTTAGACAAAGAAAATATTGATACAATGACACTCAAATTAGATTTTTTTTCAATCAGTTCAATTTTAATTGATAGTGATAGAGTTTAATTGATATTACTTACAATGTCATTGTTTTATGTCCTCGCAATTCAAGTGAACAATCGAGTGTATAACTCGTGCATAAAACTCATATAGCCTCGACTTGAATATCAGCCCGAGCCAATAAAAGGACTTGTTTTATGCACTCGTTGTACTATTTACTATTTTTCTCTAAAAAATAAAGAAATTGGGTCAATGTGTTCACTTCTAGACCAGTTTTGTTACGGGGTCTATTCTATCTCAAAAACTACACTAGGAATCTCAAATTACGGTGTGTTAGGTGCCATATCCACTATTTAATCTAAAACACTCCAAACCCCGATTTACCTATAATTTATTTTTAAATTGTAATCAACGCCAAAAACATGATTTTTCTTCCTATAGCCTTACTGTATCAGCCGGATCGTCCACTGCTGAATAATACACACTGCTAATAGCCTCTCCTATTAAGGAGGTATTTGCCTTAATCCCCACGCTTGGCAGGTGGCCTGGGGCTCGCAGTGTAAGATGACAGTTAATTAAAAGGCGCTGCTGCCTACCTTCCAGTATTTTTCCCTTAGTCGCCTTTTACGACACCTACGAGATGATATGGGGAGGTGCAATTCTAACCCGGCACCCCACGGAGACCCTACTTACCAAGCAGTTTTAGTGGTGGGAGGTGAAAAAAAAGAGGCTGCTCAGTAACAAACAGAGAGACTCGTAGTCTTTGTCCAAAAGTAGTAAACGTTTCAGCAAGACGGGTAGCGTTTTATCAACAATTAGTGTTGAAGACATTCAACTTGCCTTTCTTTTCCTAGAAGTTTTGTAGACGTATTCAGTTCGATATATTTACACAAAAGATACAGCGCAATGCAAGGATAGTGAGAGATATGAGGTTAGGCACAAGCAAGACGTTTCTTCTTCTTTGTGTGACCTATCCTCATCGGATATCGGCGACCATCTCTCGGAATATATTCCTATCTTGTCCCACCCTAATCAGGTTAGCAATGTCATTGATATTTGTCCAGCGTTAAATATTGCCCGTCAAGGCCAGCTTCCTTCTGCCTCTACTTCTGTAACCCTCTATTCTTAGTACAAATAACAATTAAACATTATATTACAGGTGTTGATAGTCCAGGCGTCTTCATTCACGAAGTACATGGGCAACTTGTCCGTTTACTTTGACAGCCACGGCGACTACGTGAAATGGGAAGGTGGACCCATATTCCTCGATAGATCCATACCTGAAGGTAATTTGAGATAAGAATTTATTTATACTATCAACGTCTCCTGTTAAAGAAACGCCTCCACCATTTGGGAGGGTTTGCTATAATTGCCAAGGTTGTCAGGTGTCTTGGGGAACGCAGTGTAAGATTGCAGTTCTTCACCAGGCGTTACCTTCTGGTATTGTCCGCTTCGTCTCATCTTGCGACCCCCACGGAGAGAGAGGGGAATGCTTTTTTATGCCCATATAGGGTAGACTTTGACCACTATCTCACCTTATGGTAAGTGACGATGTGTCATTTACCATAATTAATTGATGAATTAATAAATATTATTGGCCATTTTTTTAATTTAACTGTCAATGTGTAATTAAGGTGTAGTTTGCATGATGGTAGGGGATTATGCAAATTCATGTTTGGATAGCTACCACCCTCAAGTAGACAATCTGTCGCCAAGCACCCAACGGTGTGTTCCAGCAGCTGTCCTTGAGAGCCAGTAATTCTAGGTTAGCTTGAACAACATCTTCGACCACATCATCGCTTACCATCAGGTGAGATAGTGATCAAAAGCTAACCTATCATGCATAAAAAAGGTGCTTGTCTATGATTTCTGCACTGGTTTCAATTCTCCTCGTTAAAAGTGCATTAGTGTGTAGTAAATAGTTAAAAAGATGAAAAACGTGATTTATAGTGTTTTTCAAGAATCGTAGGTGCGAAGTGGTGAAAGGCTAAAGCAAAATGCGTTGGCAAAAGTAAAATGGGTTAAGCCTTTCACCACTTACTGATACATCATTTCACGAACAAAATTAAAAGTTTTGTAGTCCATGATGACTACAAAATAGATGACCACTATCTGATATGATGTACCTAAATGATGATGTGATTGAAGAATAACTTAACCTGGATTGGATGATTGGTTTACAAAGTTCTGAGACTTGGGGACATATTTTTTACTTGAGGGTGGTATGCGTCCGTTCCGTGGTGCCATTAACTGCTTCCTTTGATGGTACCACGGCATTTTTTATTTGCCGTATTACCTTTACCTCAATCTTACCACGACAAATGCTTTTACACTAACCGTGGTACTATTGGATCGATAGACTAAATGCCTTTTGTAGCTATGTTTCCTTTTCAAAGCCTGATCTGCTTGCAGCAGTTATCAAGAGGTGAGATTGAAGTTTTGTTTTCCGCAGCAATTCTTGAGAGCTCAGTTCTCATTTCAGGTAAATGATGCCATGTTTGATCACATAATCACTTACCTGCAGGTGAGTTCATAATGTTGTCTTAGGTTTTCGCGATTATTTCACATAGATTATTCACATTAAACAACTCTGCAGTGAACAATCACTGCAAAGTGTTTGAAACGTCGGGACAAAAATAATGATAAATATACGCGATTTAAACCGTTTAAAGTTGTTTAACTACTAGGAGAGGTCATGATCAATGGCAACTCTATGAGCAATAATAACTGCGTTATTGAATGACCGTAGATTTCACTATCGGTTATTTGTAGAAATAAGTGAAATATTATGTCTACATTACTTATCAGTTAACTCGTATGTTAATTGTAGCGTGATTACTAAATCGGTATTGCGTTATTGATAACAGTAATACTCATATCACTTCTATATTATTACAATACTTTATTGGTATAGTTCCCAAATTTAGAACATAAGGGCTGTCCAGTATGCTCCTATTCAGCGTCAACTAATGTGCTGAAAAGTGTAATGGACACACTTTTTACCTTAAAGAAGGTAAAAGCTAGAAATTCAACACCCACCCACCTCTTCCCGTCGTAAGAGGGGACTAAGGGTGAAATATTGTAAGGTGGGCAGAGCGCCTTCTGGGGAACATCTATCCTATATTGCGATCCCCAAGACGCAAGTCAAGCGTGGGGATTATGGCAAATGGGAGAGGCTGTGTTCAGCAGTGAAAAATTTAGCTTATAAAGTAAGGTAAGTCAATTTGTGACGCCTTCCATACGTTCTTTTAACCATATTTTAAGTACTGATTACCAAGTTTTCAAACTCGGTGCAATTTCGCATGCATGCTCCGCTGTCCTCCATAAAATTATGTAGGTACCTAGTTTCAAAATTATTCGGAAAAATCGCTGTGTGTGGGAGTTTTTATTTTGATATTTAGAGATGAAATATAAAGTAAAACAGACCCAAACCAGAAGCATAGAGACTGAAAAACATGCATGCAAAACAAAGTTTGAACATTTGATATTTAAAGTATGACAAAACTACGTTTGTATTGAAAGCGTTACGAAGTCACTAACAGGGGCGTATGATTAGGTACCGCGGCTGCTTAGGCCTATAAAAGGTAGTTGCTGCCTGACTCGCTATGATGCACGAAAATACCAGATAACCCAGTATGTAGTCTGTAGCAGAGCATAATGAAAATGATACACTCTTACAGAACTATTCGTTCACGAAGGCTTCTATAGTTATTTATCTCATTAGAACCGGTAGGTCTTAAATCGTTTGTACACACCGTCTAAGTTAGTGACAACTCAAACCTTTCGGCATAGAACATTATAATAATACTACGTATAGAATGGACCCTCCTTTCCCCCCACCAAACGAGCCTTCCTCACCCCGCAACCAATTCTGATCTGTCGCTGAGCTGACTTGAGTACGCGCAACTCGCGCACGATGACGTGACGACGAAGCGTGATGATTGTACGAGTATTTTAAAAGTTGAGAATAGGGTACTCTTGTGCTGTTTACGGTTGCTTATCAACATAACGAGAAAAGGATTGTTTGTTGTGAATAATGATTGTATATTATACGAGAAGAACATAAATTATTATTGTGATTGTAATTATTATCATTACTTGTATAAAATGTGAACTTTGAATGACACTTTGTGTATAGTGTAGGTATCTATTATTGTATTAGTAATGGAGTGAAATGTGAAGTAATGTTACCTACACGGTTGTGTGTTGCATTTTCCTACGTCGTACATGGAGTTGGATTGTATTACTTATAAATGTTTCTGCAGGTATATGTATAATTTACGAAATCTAATATGACTAATAAAAGGATCAAAATATTGTTAGGTACCTATGTAAGTACAATAATTATTCATACAGTGACAACCTTAGACTTCACGCACACTATTACGCGTGTACAAAAACAACATTTGTGTAGTGTCTGTGTAATAGGTAGTTAGAACGCGGCTTTTGTATAGAGAATGAGTCGAGTGTCCAGGGTGTGCTTTCGGTCCGAGCAGGTTTTATTAAGAATCAGGTTACCTGGATGGAGGTCCGAATCCAATACAAAATGTACTACTCGCCTCACATACGCAAGATCAGATCAGTAAGCAAACTACCAGACGGTGGGGCCGTGGCCAATACCCCAATTACACAAGCCGGTAAGCAAGAGGCGCCCGCTACGTACTAACACTATCCACCGCCGCATACAGTTCGGTTGCAACCCGACCCGGTGTGCCTTTTACATATAGTGATCACTTTTGCTTAGTTTGTCTCGATTAATACTAAAATGTAATTAAATTAGTGTTCACTAAATATAGTAATTATAATAGCTTTTTTTCTAATATCAAAGTAATAATGCTTTTACAGCCACATAAATCTACTTTTACAATTTAATCCTCGTTTGGTACGACCTCTCAAGGCGGCAGCTGACGCACGACTAAAATGAAAATTAAGAATTGGCGAACTGGTAAGTGTAGAAACGGACAGGATATATAAGCGCTGTAAATGCTAATGGTACCTACAGTACAACAATAAAACGTATAATATGATCGTTTGGGTAGGCAGTAGTATTTGCAACTATACTATAAAAATATGGAAGGGCGCCCTTCCTTAGTGGCAACTGTACTTGGAGTAAGCTAGTAAGTAAGCAAACACTACTTCTATGAGCCAAGCTTTTTAGAATCGGTCTCCATATTTCACGTTTTATTATTTCACATATGTTTGTTCATCTTTTAATAATAATATACCTACTATAATAAAATACCTAATATACCTACTAAAATATGTTCTGTTTTTAATAATAATATACCTACTATATACTCTGAATTAACAATCGTTAAAGTTTTTTTATTCCTCATAAGTAAGCCTTGGACCACTATCTCACCTGATGGTAAGTGATGATGTGGTCGAAGACGTTGTTCAGGATAACCTAGAATTACTGGAATCAAGGACAGCTGCCGGAACACACCGTTAGGTGCTCGGTGACAGATTTTCTACTTGACGGTGGTAGCTAGCCAGGACCAAAATGCTCTAATGCCCTACCACCATGCAAAAAACGTGTGGGTTAACAGAGGGCGCTACTAAAAGAAACCACCAAGTTTTGACGCCCCATAAATGTCGCCTATAGGGAAATTCAGCCCTACTTACTAGCCGAAAGGCAGCGTGTATATACCTACTACCAACGAGAGCATCCCCAATAGAGTAAGCGTAGACAGGTGTATAGATGAATATATATACTCGTATATACAAATGTGCAGATGGGACCGGTCATAAATCCGATCTTTAACTGTGAACAAATTGTTGTAATAAATTGAAAGCTTTTTCTAATTCGGCCAAATAGTTTTTAATGAATAACATTTCCCTCGTTTGCAGATCTTACAATTAAGAAAAAACTTGAGCCGTACGCAAAACTAGTCCATGAAGCTGAGAAAAAACCCGTGGGACAAAGCTTAGTGACATTGGACTCCAAAGATTGTGGTTCCGGTGAATGCGCCCTTGGCAATCTCTTGACTGATGCTTTAGTTGAATATGTGAGTAGGTACTTAAGAAAGTGGCAAGAAAATTCATAAAGAAAACTCCGCAAGCGCGAAGTTCGCTTAACCGTTCTGAACCGATCAACAAAGTTAAGCAACGTCCCCCGCAGTTATGACTTGGATGGTTGACCGCTAGTGACATTACTACTGAGCGCGTCCGTGCTTCGGAGGGCACAAAAAAAATTGTGGTAGGGCATTTTGCGAATGCCTGCCTGGCCAGCTACCGCCCTGAAGTAGAAAATCTGTAGTTAAGCACCTTACGGTGTGTTTCAGCAGCTGTCCTTGAGAGCCAGTAATTCTAGGTTAGCCTGAACTACATCTTGGACCACATCATCAATTACCATCAGGTGAGATAGTGGTCAAAGGATAACTTATCAGGCAAAAAAAAATCATATTGTCAATCTTGTATCCCCTGAAGGGGTAAGGGGTCTTGTTTCGCTAAACATGTTTTTGTTACATATATAAATACATAATTATATTACATGGGCGCGAGCCTATTGCCATCTACCGGCGCGGTAGCACTGTTTTTTTATATTTTATTACGACGGATCAAGCACGAGGCCCACCTGATGTTAAGCGGTAACCACTGCCTATAACAGATGCATTTCATCACAAGTGACTGCACTGCGCCCGTCACCCTGAGACATACAGTTGTTGAGTCGTATGTGCTTGTAATTTTACTGCTCTGGCAGAACTGCTGCCGGAACACACGGTTAGGTGCTTGGCGACATTTTCTCTACTTGTGGGTGGTAGCTAGCCAGACGAGCATTTGCATAATGCCCTTCCACCATGCGGTGAAGCTCAAGCTGGCGGTGGGTGTCGAACCATGGACCTGCGGCACCACAGTCCATTGCTATTACAGCTCGGCTATCATTGTATCAAAAATTATTACTACATATATAAAATATGAAGTAATCATTACGCCAAAAATGTAAGACAGGTACTAATGGTAAGCGTCTCACCTTTTTATTACAGTTGCAGTGTCACCGTTCATTCTTAATTCATGAAAGTCTAGCCTTCTGACCACTCACCTGATGGTAAATGACGATGCTGTCAAATATATTTTCAGGCACACTTATAGAATTACTGGCTCACAAAGACTGCCAGATCACACTGATAGGTGCTTGGCAACGGTTTGGGGTGGAAAGCTATCCAGGCGAGTGTTTGGAAGACGCTGTACTATTATGCTATAACGACTGCCGTCCTAAGACAACAACCGGGACCGATGGCCTCCGAAGCACGTAAGCGCTAAGTGTCACTAGCGGTCAGCCATCCAAGTCACGACCGCAGCCGACGCTACTTACTATAGTTGATCGGTTAAGAACTACTAGGCAAGCTACACTACGGCGCTTCAATACGGCCAGGAAGCTGATCCTCATTTGATTTGTGGAAGTCACTTACATACCGTGCGAATTACGCTAATTATTATTTGCCGTATAACTGCGTAGAGTGTCAATAAAAATTTCACTGTGGCTCGAAAAGCCTCATTGAAAATACCTTTGGACAATTCACACCAAGGTGCAACCCAATCGTGGTGTGAAACGCCCCAATACCCTGATATAGAATGAGTGTAGAGTAGACTGCCGTGGTATTCCTGCTTATAGCTACTACATGGGGCTTTTCAAAAAGTAAGTATTCAGTTCCGCTGAGTATTTGTGATGCCGCCAGGTTCTCTATAGGCGGCGGTGATCGCTTTCCGTTAGGTGGACCGTTTGCTTGTTTGCCTCATAAGGCATAAACAAAATGCGTGTTGTATCTCTATTATTACCACTAGATGGACTGACGACATCGTAAAAGTCGCGGGTAGCCAATGGTTACAAGTGGCTAATAGCCGTTCTTTGTGGCCTTCTGTGGGGGAGGCCTTTTTCAACAGCGGACGTCTTCCGACTGATGATGATGTCTATTATTGAAATAGTTCCCACTGTCAAAAGTAATTTTTAATTTATATTCTTATATTTCAGGCAAAGGAAAGGGTAAATTCATCTCTTCATTATTTGGCTTTCGTTCAGCGAGGGAATCTTCTTTCTAAGAAATTTGAGAAAGGAAGTAAGTTGACTAAAACTGAAAAATCAAAATCAAAGTTGATGTTAATAGGACCAACTAGGACTTGTACTAACACATCAACAGCCACGTCCACCTATGAACAAAGTCCCCCCTCAATAGGGGGGGCATAATCCCCACGCTTGGCAGGCGTTCTTGGGGATTGCAGTGTAAAATGTCAATTTTTCAGAAGGCACTGCTGCCTATGTTATGGTCAAAGTCAAAGTCAAAGTCAAAATCATTTATTCAATTTAGGCGTCTATGACGCTCTTATGAAGGTCAATTATATTTATTATTATACAAATTTTAGTATTGAAATATTCTACATTGTACTGCCACGTTCAGCAAATAAAGTGTATAGAGCCACTGCGAGAAGAACGGGCAAGAAACTCGGGGCCATTCTTTTAAACATCTTTTAACAATGTGTTACATACATACTATATAATAGAGTTATTACAATATTTGTTTAAATTATGTAGGTGACAGGCAATAGCTTGGCGGAGGCGGAATTGTCCAGGCATTTTTGTCGTTTATGTAATCAGAAACTGTGTAGTAGGATTTTTTAATCAATATGTTTTTCACATGCAACTTGAATTTCCCTTCTGTGAGCGTTGTAATATGTTTAGGAACTTTATTATAAAACCGCACACAATTACCTAAGAAGGACCTTTTATTTGTCTTTGCTAATCTAAAACCTGGCACCGCTATTTTATCTTTATTCCTAGTATTGTAATCGTGATTGTCACTGTTTAATTTAAATTTACTCAAATTTTTACGAACATACATAATATTTTCAAATATATACAGACTTGGTAAAGTTAAAATATCAATTTCTTTAAAAAGATCCCTCACAGAGGTATTTTTCCCTTCGTAGCCTCCTACGACGTCCACAGGAAGATATGGTTGAGGGGATGGCTAGCTTCTAGGCCTGCACCCCTCGGGGAACACTGTACTGCTGCAATAAAAAATATATATTAAGCATAAAATCTACAGTGCAACAACAAATAATCAACGATCTCAATCTAAATAAAGAAAAACGATATTTTGGTACATATATGACTTAACAAATGAATTAACCTAGAACGGTTATATAGTTCATTTATATGCTGTAGAAGACGGAGCAAAGGGTTTAGCAGTGAAATCCCTTTAAAGAAGACTAAAAGCTACCTAAAAGACCTTGCCCGGTCAAGAACAACTGTAACTACCATCACGTGTATTCGAGGCGGCATTAGTAGGATTTTACCGAATTTGGTTGGGCAGGGGAGGAGGCTCGAGTGGTAAAAGGGAGCATTGATGACATTGTAAAGGGGGCCCTTAACCTTACCCAACCCAGTGAGGTTGCAAGTCCCAGGCACCTTGACTTGGGCCTCTTCCTCTGCAACGCTATGGACCCGGCACCCGCACGGTGAATCCATGGAATGCTAAGTAATTCGTCTCAATAATATATATTAATATTTGTATCAAATATATATTGTATACTGGTACGGAAACCTCGTTGTAGAAAAGCGACTCGCACTTGGCCGAACTTTAATTCGTGCAATATTCATTATTAAAAAAATTCGAGAAAATAGACAAGTAAAGTAAATAAATAGCTGTAATAATACAGGAATAAATAGCTGCGCCCTGCGGCTTCACCCGCGTAGACAATGATGAAAAGTGATGAGAAAAATATCCTGTGTTAAGGCTAGTGTCTTCATAGAGCTTTCCATACCAACGTAGTGCCGTCATATTTTAAATACCAAGTGTTATCTTCTTAGAATTTTCCATCCATATCTTTAAGCCTAAAATATATGCTTCTAGTTTGTCTTGTCCCCGTAAAATGAAGCAGTGATGGCTCAGTGGCATTGGCTATGGACTGCCGCGCAGCAGGTCCATGGTTCGAATCCCGCCCAGAGCTTGAGCTTCACCGCATGGTGGAAGGGCATTTCGCGAATGCCCGCCTTGACCAACCTCAAGTAGAAAATCTGTCGCCAAGCACCTAACGGTGTGTTCCGGCAGCAGTCCTTGAGAGCCAGTGAAATAACAGGCAAAATGAGACTTTACAGGTATGTCTCAAGGTGATGGGCGCAGTGCAGTTCGTCACTTGTGATGAAATGCATCTGTTATAGACAGAGGATACCGCTTAACATCAGGCAGAAGGAACAAGCGCGAGGCCCACCACATTAAAAAAAAAAATTGTATTTTCAAAATCGTTTGTAAGAATAGTTTTGTATGGGAATACATTTCACATAAAGATATAAAATAAATAATAAAAACGAAGAGCCGGTAAACCAGAAGCATAGATTTTAGGTTGAAGGTCATGCAGCCCAAAATTCAAAGAGTTTGAACACTTGGTATATAAAATACGACGAAACTACGTTTGGATTGAAAGAGCTACAAAGTCACTGGGCTTAATCAAGGACCTAATCTACTCCAAGTTTCATACAAATCGGTTGACGTTTCAGCCTTAAGGAATAACAAAAATACACTCACGTTCATGAGCGTATTTCGCATTTATATTAGTGTGATGTCCATAATATCTTTTCAGCAATAACTCAAGTGAACATGTTCGATATGTACCCGTTTGTGGATAGAATATTACTATTTGAGTTGAAGGGAGAGCACGTGAAACAAGTGTTAGAAGATGCAGTTAGCGAAGCGACCTCTTTGGAACCTTTCGATGGGCCGTGGTTGCAGCAAGTTGCTGGTACGTAATCAATTCTATCTTTGTGTATGCTGACCTTAGATATGCCGTACAGGTCCTGTCTAAAAAGTATATGGATGTATTAAAAGCCGACTTAGGGAAAACTGCGCTCAACGAGTAGTATGCCATCCATGTCGATGTGAATGAGGTGTTGCGCAAATTTGGCGCACAATAGGACTCCTTCCAATCTTTGTGTGACAGCTGTCAAAGTGACCTCATGTAGTATTTCGGTTTTGTTTTCACATTTAGGCCACAACTGACGTAGAAATTACGAGGAAACAGAATGTGGTGACAGCTGTCGAAGTGACAGTTGATGTAGTTCTTTATGGTTTTTATTATATTTTCTGAGAGCTGTCTTGTTTTTATTCCTGATAGATAAGGTAGCCTTTGATCATTATCTCGGCTGATGGTACGTGATGATGTGGTCAAAGATGTTGTTCAGACTTACATGAACTACTAACTGCCTCTGATGGACAGCTGCGGGACATAGGGTTCGGTGCTTGGTGACGGGTTTTCTACTTGTGGTAGCTAGCCAGGCGGGCATTCGCAAAATGCTCTACCACCATGCTATAACGACTGCCGTCCTATGATAACAACCGGGACCGATGACGTGCCCTCCGAAGCACGGTAGCGCACAGTAGTAATGTCACTAGCGGACGTTGCTGATCCGTTAAGAACAGCTAAGCAAACTTCGCTACGAGCAAAATTCAAAAGTTGATGCAAATGCCCGGGCATTCGCAAAATACCCTACCACCATCCAAAGTGTTTCAAAGATAACTTGTTTCGGTCATATGAAGTCCAGTAGTCTAGTTGATGACTGTACCGTCACCTACTATGGTTGGCACAAAATTTGGATCTCCTTAACTGCTGGCATCTCTTCCTAGATAACATTTTGTGCTCTATGTAATCTTATTAAACGTCCAATTCTCGTTGCAGGTCTTCAAGTGACATACGACGTGTCCCTACCTACTGGTCGAAGAGCGACTTCAGTGAAAATCGGCGACGGAAAGTCTTTACTCCCGTTGGAAAACGACAAGTACTATCACGTGCTTACCGCCAAATTCGCTACGTTTTTGGGAAAAGGATTCACGGTAAGATATTTGTCTATTAAGCATCGAGTTGTGCTGGGCAAGGATTCCGCTCTATCTTCCTGTGGGTATATTAAGAGGCGATATACAGGAAAATTCTAGATGGTGGGCAGCAGCGCCTTCTGTAGAACTAACATGTTATATTGCGATCTCCAAGACGCCTGGCAAGCGTACATAAACTCCCCCTAATGGAAGATAATTTTATTTTATTTTATTGTTGATAGGTAAGCCATTGACTACAATCTCACCTGATGGTAAGTGATGATGTGATCGAAGGGGTTAACAGGCCTAGAATTACTAACCTAGAATTACTGGCTCTCAAGGACAGCTGCCGGAACACACCGTAAGATGCTTGGCGACAGATTTTCTACTTGATGGTAGCCGTTAGCCAGGGGGGCATTCGCAAAATGCCCTTCCACCACGATGTGAAGGTCAAGCCCGCGGCGGGATTCGAACCATGGACCTGTCCATAAAATGCCACTGCCACTGATCCATCACTGCTTCTATGGCCGTTGATGAGATATAAATCCGATGTGATCACTGATGTGTACAAAATACTAAACTATGTGGTGAAGGGCTGTATGAACTACATTTTTAAGTTAAGCCGATATACCTGTAGCTTTCTACCTAAAGCGCATGAATAAAGCGTTTCACAGACGGCAGCTATAATATAAAGCTATATATTTATAGCTCGATATAGTTCAATATGTCCCAACCTACGAATAATAATGAAAAGAAATGTAATTCATGCTCAAAAACAACACAACGCAAACTATACCGCAGCGGGCGTGGCTTAAAAAGTGTACATCGCGGCGCTGTCAGTTCGCCGTGTGGGTTCGAGTCATGCGGTTGTACCACGGGAATTATCAACTGAATTTATCAATGTTCTTCTACGTTGTTTAATTCTGAAAAAATACCATACTATGTAGTAAAATGGCGGAGAAGCCATACGAATATAAAAAAATCAGGAATAACTTGTATAAACGAGTAAATAACAATATTTTGAAAAGCCATACTTGACTATCCTGGATAGTTTTATGCAACATGAATTTTACATTAAGTCAAAAATAACTTCGGAACATTGTTAGTGTGAGATTTTTTTTTGTGAAAACAATTCTGATTTTTTTTTTTCGTATGCTCGATTTCTTATGTCAAACATGTACTACAAATGTCATAAAAAAAACTTTGATAAAGGTCCTCAATTCTAATTTAGTATTTGTGCTACTAATGACATAAAAATATCCTACAAGTAGAGCTTAGATCTGACAACTATCAAAGTGTCAGTTGATGTCGTATTTCCCAGTATTGATTTAATTTTTGGGATACAAAGGACATAAATATTACAAATAAATTGATTTTAGGTCTTATAGCTGTCATACGTAAGAGTAATTTCTAGGTACTTTTATTTCTATTTCATATTTCTAAAATATGAAATAGAAACGGAATCATATGATATTAACTGTCATTTTGGCAGCTGTCATGCTTGAGATCTATATCTAGATAACTATAATGTAATTTGTACCTAAAACATAAAATTAAAACATATAAATACTACATCAACTGCCACGTTGATAGTTGTCAGTTGTCACACCTATGGCTGCGGTATTGTTACAGCCAATACGTATATATAATCCATCTACTTAATTTGGTACAATGGAATACTAGAATAATAGTTCTGGGTATGCTGGGCACGCTGCCAACTGGTAGACAGCTGGAGTACTTAGACTGCCTGCAAGCCTGAAATGGCAGCTAGGTTGACTAAATGCTTTCGTTGTAGTAGCTAAAAGTATTTATTATAATTTGCAGCATTTTGTTAAAATACAAAAAAAACTTGATGTACTTATTCATCTAACACACGCAATAAGACATTTTTAAAATCTAATTTAATTCTGAGTTATATCCTACTATCAATATTGACTTAAATAAAACATTTTTACTTGAAATCCATTTCTTTTTTTCAGCGCATTATATGTATATACCGACTTTTAAATTATAGAATATTATTTCCAAGATAGTAATTCCAATCTACTGAAATAAATTGCATGAAAAACCTAAAATATTTTATTGAAAAAACCTGTTATAGAAAATGAATACGTAAACAAGCTGACATATTGTAGCATAACGCCATCCACGCGTATCTAAAGCTGGGAACGCACTACAGAGTTTCGGAGCGAAGCGGCTGTCACTACCTAATATGCATTTACAGAGGTGCAGAGCAGTGCTGCATCTAAGTGGCGCGACTTTTTCGTTCACAATAGCAATACGGCGTAGCAGAACAGTTTTTGCAACTAATGGGAAAAATTCGAAATGTATGAAGTCGTCGATGTAAAATAATCGTGGTGTCTTGCAAAGAAGCAGATTTAGCTGAAAAATTAATATGTGTTATATTTGGGTGCAACATATGACAAAATTCTCGTTCGAAAAACTCTTTTTCACGACTCTTCAGAGATAATGATCGATTGCACACAGATTTTAGAACCTAAATTAAGGTCTTATGAATTGTTGAAACGTGGTTGGAACGTGAAATAACTAGATAGTTTACTGCACCGCGTCTCTCCTCATAGTGCGGTTTACGCCATTTATAAATCCATACAAATTAATATTTCCCGAGCCGCGCCGTTTCGCTGCCGCGCTATGTACCGCAGTAGTGCGGTTTGACCTTAGGCAATGACGGCGGTGACAACATCACCTTGACGCGACCAATCAGATGCGATCATTTCTAAGCGCCAAATCAATTAACCAATCCAATTGAATTTGGAAAATAGTGCGTGTTTTGTTACTTGTGAACGTGATGAGGCCGAAATCAAAGCGTTCACTATATCAGAGTTATACTTCTTTACTTTATTTATTCGTAGGTCCCAACACATTTTCCATAGAAATTGACAAGTGACAACACACGGCAGCTATAATATATATCTTTATATTTCCGTATCTTAATACCGACAGGTATGCTATAATATATATTAAAGCTGCCGTCTGTGAACTCCTTAAAGAACGGTAATTTATTGATGTGCCTAAAGTGTGGAGTGAGCCAGGCCTGATAATAGTTACTAGGTCGTACGATTTCATAGAGTTACTGACACTGAATGTAGTGACCACGAAATCCAAGAGATGGCGTTGACTTTTAATCAAGGAGAAATTAGCTATACGATTTCTTAGCGTAACGAAACATACATAATAATGTTAAATAGGTTATCTTATTTATCATCTTATCTATTCAAGATTGTTATTATCAATATATAATAATTACGATGGTTTTTCAGGGTGTTTACAAATTCAGCAGAAATGTTCGAGAAATAGGACGCGATCAGCGAACGTTGGAGGCGTACGTCAAGAAACACTCTCCTTTAAATATCAGCACTACTGGACGAATCGTTATCATTAAAAGTTAAATATTGATCTGTGAATGCTTGGATGAAAGAATTGTGAATGCCTGTGATTATACTTATATATAATAAACTATATTTTGCATAAAAAAAGTTTTTAATTTAAACTGGAAATTAAATGTATTCCTGCCCTGATGTAAGATTTTTTTATTCGAGTCGTGGCTAACATCAACTTAAATATTTCACTAAATAGTGTATTCAATGATATATTTATTTACGAATTAGTAAAGATGTCGTTACGTACTAAAATCTGCGGTTAAATTTATACCACTTTGATAGGGACCTCGGTACATTAAAACAGAATGAATTAATCATCGTGAAACGCTGGATAAATCTAGAAAATATACATTTTAAAATAGCATAAACGCAGAATAGGTGGAATAGCTACAGGTCCCCGGGCCCACGAAATTTAAGTGAAAAGTTTGTAAGGCCAGCATAATTACCAAGACAAAGCAAAAAAGGCATAGTTTTTAAATGCAATTGAAGAGACGGTTGATAGAATAATGAAGATGCTTTTCCACCACTCCTGTAAAACCTAGGAGAAATCTCGAGTATAAACTTATGAAATAATGATCATGAAGACGATAGGTTAATTCCTCTGCGCTAATCGCTGACCACAATCTCACCTGATGGCATGTGATGATATGGTCGAAAACGTAAACAGGCTTGGAATGGAATAGGGTTTGAAAGACAGCTGCCGGAACACACGGATAGGTGCGCGGCGACAGATTGTACTTGGATACTTAAGGTAGCTAGTCGAAGGCAAATGATAACCACGATGCAAAGTTTTCAGGCCTCCGGCATAACCTAACGACTGCCAGCCTAAGGATCGTCTATACGGACACTGCGCGTTGTGCGGTGCGTCTTGTGTTAGTTCAAACGTATGGTCACGTATGGGAGCCTTCATGCAGTAGCGCTAACGTTGTACTCCGTTGAAAGAAGCACCGCACCACGCGCCGCGTCTCCTTATACATGCCCTAAAACAACACCCGGGGCTGACGGCCTGAAAAACAAAAATTTTCGAAAAACTGAAGTGCTCAGTAGTAAAAGCTAGTTAGTTAGCGGTCAAAAATCCATGTGATGGCCGCAGCGTACACTGCTTTATCTACATCGGTGAACGATTAGGCAAGTTCAGCATTGAACGTTCCAAACTTTTTTAGCAAACGAAAATGTGTCTTGATTGAAAAGGTATAATGATGTAGAAATGCCATACGGAACTCCTTCCAAAGGGGTCTTCAAACGACGGCGCGGTGGCGACGGCGACTACGTGAGCATTTTTTTATAGTTTCATTACCATCATAAAATGTATTAGTCACTAGCCAACTCATTGTTCTTATTGTGGGCAGTATAAACTATTAGTTTTTTAGGTTCCGTTTGCCATTCGGCAAAATAAAGCTCCATTAAGGAGACTCCCCTCTGACCTTCCGTCAATTCCGTCCGTCCGTACGTCACGGGTCTTTAACTCGTTTATTATGTAATTTGTATTATTTACATTTGTAATGGCGTAACAATTACCTAATATTTTTGACAGTTTCAGGGCCAAATTATAGAATCACAAGCTTTCCGGCCGCGGCTCCGCACACGTTTATTTCGGTTATCACGCAAAACTATTCACCTCTTTTTGTGCAGTTGGATAAAAAGTATACTATGTCCTTCCCCAGGTTTTTAACTATTTCCATACCAAATTTCATCCAAATCGGTCCAGTAGTTTTGTGTCATACAAAAATACAAACCTTCCTCATTATAATATTAGTGTAGATGTAGATATTCATTGGTCGGGAATAACTGTAAATGTTTTTTTTTGTTTAGCCTAGAATTACTGGCTATCGAGGACAGCTGCCGGAACACACCTTTAGGTGCTTGATGACAGATTTTCTACTTGAGAGTGGTCGGGTGGGCATTAACAAAATGCCCTTCCACCATGCGGTGAAGCTCAAGCACGCGGCGGGATTCGAACCATGGACATGTTGCGCGGCAGTCCATAGCCAATGCCACGGAGCCATCACTGCTTCAAATTATATTATGTGCAATATGGTTCTAAGCTCGCAAATACCATGATCTTGCAGTGGTTACGAAACTTAGCTACAACAGAGAAAAACCTGATAAAATTTTGCATTTCCCTCCATATACGTAAGTTTCCACCTTGATATATATACAGTTCCCAGCTTAAGAATGTAAGGCTGTTGGCACCATGTCACCATGTTGGAGGTCATAAAAGACACTAATAGAAAGAATACGACCAATAAGCAGCAAGTCACTTGTTGTTGGTACGATGAATGTTGCACCTTTGGCGCACATCGAGGCTTCCTGATAAACTACGGCTAAGGTTTGAGAAACTAAAACAAAATATTTTACAATTATGTTCTCCTATAAGAAGGTATGTTGTTCCTCTAACAAAACATGGTACTGACTCCACGCGAATGGGATAAGAGAAATAGAAGAATTATAACAGATGGGGCAAAAGTATTCCCTACTCTATTGGAAAACACTTTAACTTTTGCAAATGGCGCCAAATGACAATTCGGTTTTGACATTTGTGAAGTAAACCAACGCAGAATACAAATCGACAACCCATGGATCGGTTTACTCCGCAACCACAACAGATATTCTGAAGGAAGCAGTTCCGGATCGGTCAATCTCTTGTTTTGGTGAATGGCACTGGCCGACCATATCACCCGATTTAACCGTTCCAGGTTTCTTTTTATGAGGTTTTTTGAAGTCGCGGGTTAACGTTAATAAGCCTCATTCGCCAAGAATAAGAGAACATGTCACCCGAAGTTCTAGCAGGAGTGATGGAAAATGACATAAAACGAGCCCGTATCAACCCGTTATCAACTCTGGCGGCGGCCACTTGGCCGATATAATTTTGTCAACTTGATGGAAAAAGTTCTAATGGAATGTATAAACAAATTTCACAAGCAGAACCAAAGCTTTTAAAAATTAAAAACATTACAGCAAAAGAACATTGGGTGATTACTTTTGTCCCATCTTGCATTAGAGAAAACCTTGGCATATAAAAATTGGATAATTCTCACTAGTTCCATTCTCAATCCAAATACCATGAGTTTTTCTGGCTTAATGATGTCGATGGGTTAAGGAAAAATAGTAGTACGAAGCTAAAGTCACGGAGGATAAACAGTTATCTGGCGCTAATCTTTGGAAATGCTCTTGTGGGTGATGGTAAAGAACACCGTTGTGCGCATAATGTGTACCTAATTGTGTGTATCAAATCCTCTAATCATATCGAAGTCAGTAGTGGCATGATGGTCAATTGACGCATTATTTTTCTAAGACACCTTTTATAATATCTTACAGGAGGATATTGAACATGTCCCATATATTCTTAACAGGGAACTGAACAGCAAATCCTGACCATCACCTGACTCATCTTTCGCTCTGACGACGTACCTATACGTATATAGAGAAATCATTTGACGAGTCATTTTTGTGACCATCATACAAACTATAGCCGTCACTGATGTGACTCAACCTTCTTTATAACTTAACAAGTTTTTAACCACGATCTCACCGGATGGAAAGTGATGATGGGGTCAACGGTAGAGCATACTTGCCTAAGGGGTACTGTTCTCTCCAGATATTGAAGACTTAGTTATAATTATTGCGTTTATAATTATAGCGTTCTTGTTTCCTGATCGAAGAACGCTATAAGTAGCTCCATTTCTAATATCTAAATTGTATGGTGACGCTACCCATTCTTCTCGGACACCTTTGTAGGATTCTTTACTAGAAAAGCCTTTAAAGTTACTTCATAACTCTTTACGGGGAGTACAATGCGATTAAAATAAGAATAGGACGGGCTCTCGGCTAACTTCACTCATAGTACGATCAGCAGGACAAACTTAAAAATAAAGCAGTACCATAAATTTATAGGTAATTTTAAATGAGTGACCCGAAATTGTTAATAAAAATAAATTCATATTTTTAAGATTATGTTGATGAAAATGCGGGCGTCGGAGTCTTATTTTTCCGACAGTGTACTACTACGCGACACGTTTCCGAGTGTTTATTGATCTTCTCGGTTTTTTTTTTGACTGTTTAATTTGTTCTTGTTGACTGTTTAATATGTTTTTGGCGATTGTTATATTTGTTTTTGTTACCCGTTACAATGATAACGATAAGTCACAACACTGACTCAGTGGGCCATCAGGACATGCGGCATCGAAGAGCTAAGTGATTCAAATTTAGATACCTAAGTACAAAATATTACAAAATCACAAATATACGATAGGAAAAATTTAAGTCATACAAAATATTGCTAACAAATAAAATCAGTTCAAATTATTTCTGTGTTTGCTGTACCTGTCACCTGTCACAGTCACTTACAACTTGTTTTTTTACACGACTGCCCACATAAACGTGTGTTAAGTTTACAGGTTTCATGTATGTATATAGTAGTTGTTTGTGAGTTTCTTTATTTCACCATAAACAGCTTAACCGATTCTAATGAACGAGATATCGTTAGATTTATCTTAATAGTTCAAGTGACACTATGTACATAAAAAAATAATAAACAAACTGGTGGATTTTAGACGCCATATAATGAGAAAAACAATTTATTTTTTCTTCCCAAGTCATCGTGTTGGGTATCAAAATGATTGGCTTTAAAAAAAGATTCCATAAATATATTAACTGGCAGTTTTAATTTCCATTGATCGATAAAACACTTAACGAAAATAAATTATTAGCATTCGGGATTTTTATTTTCTTTATTAATTTATACATGTTTTATCATTTCTTTTTTTGCACACTGTACCAAGTTCTAGTTTTGACGTCACAACATGGCGCTAGGCCGATCCTATTCTTATTTCAATCGCATTGTACCGATTTTTTAACATTCGAAAGCTAGTGCTTGTCATATGGTCCTAATAAATTTTGAGTGAGATCTGACGAGTAATAATGTAGGTAATGCGTAACCTATTTTATGTTTGGAGAAGGTTATTTTTTGTTAACATTTTTACAATTGTGTCCCGTGTTAACAACACACGGGACACAATACAAAAACGTATTTTACCACGTTTTATTATTTTTGTTTACTTTCGCGTTTGTCTGTCTGTCGTTTGATCTGGGTTGAATCTAGCAACTCTAATTTCGAGTATTTCCCGATTAGTGAAATTATTAGTAGTAGAAAAGTGGATTTTATATTAATTTTTTAATTTACTCGTATATACATTAATTAATTATCTGTTCGTGTGTTGAAAATACATAATTATTATACCGTCCCCCATAGCGGAACAATGTAAGGAAAATGATAATTTTTACACAATAACTTTAATGGTGTTCGTGCCAATTCACGCTTCATTATCACAGTACGTCGTTCGTCACCGTGAACGGAGCAATAAATTGCTATCTACGATTACCTTTGTAGTTCGAGGGTACCAAACCAAACTGTCTGTCTTCAATGCCAGTCGTTACTCTTGCGGCTTTAAAGACACAGCGGCAGAGCGCGCGAAAATTTCCCGCGTATATAATTTTTTTACAATGATTGTTTAAAACCAGTGTTGTTATTCACTCGATTGCAAAATGAATCGATTATTTCTTATTATTGTAATCTGTGGTGATGTTTATAGTTTTACTCTGCCGTATGAAGGATTGTACCGGCTGGATCTAATTCATTATAATGATTTTCATGCAAGGTAGGAATTGTTTTATTAGAGTAGTATTATTATAATAACATAAATGAATATGCATTAAATTTATTTGATCGTCGTTTTAGTGGATATTGCAAAGGCTAAAAGAGTGTGCAGTGACGGGGGATATATAACACGATGACTTATAGTTTTACAGAATTTGGTTCTTTTTCGGCCAATACATAAAAATTGTATACAAAAACAAACTATTGTTTTTTTTGTGCTGTCTTTTTATACTAATAACGAGCAAAGCATTTCAAAATCTTCATGTCTTAAATTGAACATTGTAAATATCATTCATTGCTTGGTTCTTTATACTAAGATGATGAATGCTTAAATAGATATGTTATTCGTAGATAGAAATGTAAACCGATAATGAGTATATAGGTACGTTAGACTTAGCGGTAATCTTTATATTATGTTTAAATAACAAACATTTAAAATATAGGTATTATCCTTAAAAGGCAATACCGACAAAATGCAAATTTTTGCTGATATACCTAATCATCTGTTTCCACTCTTATCTACTGGAAAACCAATTAATTGCTGCGACCAAGTATACCATAGATGGCTAGAGCAAAACGAAGTAAGAATATATATTTTTTTACAAAATCCGTTCTTGAAAAATGGGTTAAAGATTTATATCAGAATAATTTTATGTAAATAGTTAAGGTAGAAACACATTTAGTATAATCAATTGTTTTTGTTGCAGTATATGCAGGCGATTTATTTTATTAATCAAAAATATATTTCCACAAAAATACATACGGTGTTCCGGTTTATATAACTTCGTAAACTTTTCTTAATTCGGGAATACACAAAACAACTGACTACTTATTTTTTAATATATTTTTTACTCGCACACAAGACGAAAACTCTTTGACTGCAAACGAGAAAAACGAATACGTCGTTATATTCCGTTACAAGAATTAATAAGATGCACGTGTCATTTGTAAATTGTTATAATTTTTTTACGAATTAAATGAGTTAATAAATTGCTTTTATCAAACAGATGAACGGCAAAGAAGATGTCATTTACTATCTTAGTTTTTTTTATTATATACTTCTCATTATATACTATACTATTATATTCTGTGTAAACTGTGAGTGTAGAATACGATGGTGCAATAGAAAATATTCAATGGTTCTGTATTCGTTAGTTGATATAAATATTGATACCTAATTACTACGGTACTACATGTAACTTGTATGTATTTTATTTGTATATTACATTAAACTTACCTGGCTCAGTCGGCTCTACCTTCTCCAATGATAATAAATAAATAAATAAAATAAATAATAATTAGGCACGTACTATGAGGTTTATACACGAATAATACCTTCTCTGAGTTCTTTAAAAACAATTTAGGCTACTACAACAGTTCACAGTATTTGGTGCTACTGTCTGTTCAGAAAGATAGTGGACTTGGGATTTGACATTGGGACTGTACTACATTCATAATTATAATAAATAATAATTTACATATATAAACAATTAATATATTATTTCAGGCTTTGATGGTTTAGATTAGTTGTTCGGTCCTTCAGTTTCACTAGTCAGACTAGTTAAGCACTAAGCCTCAAGGCTTATTACCACTTATCATGATGGCCAAGATCATCAGGTTACACTTACTTAACTTGACACTAAATTATATTCTTCGAAAATTGGATAGCTAAGCTATACTACTCATAATATTAAAATACATCATAGCATAAGTTACAATTTAGCGTTAATTCTGTTAAGGAGGTTACATTGGGGGTTACGCTTAGGCCATGATAGAAACGTTGAGGTGTAGCTCGGAATCCATAGTTCAATAAAGAGTAGGATTAAATGGATAGGCTGTTACAAAGCGGTGGTGCCGTTTCCCAAGATTATAGTTTCAGTATAGAGTAGATAGGCAGGTTACAATTTGTTCTCTTATTATGTTCGTTTATCATTGGAAGTACAAAACCTTAAAAGTAATAACAAATATTTTAGAAAAACATTTAAAATATATATAAATATATCTAATGACAATTCCGCCTAATTATCCTGCTAAGTCAATGTGACGTCATACCGCCACGTAGCCCGGAAGATACTACTCGCATCTACACGAAGCATCATCATGAGGTCTTGAATCTTCGACCGTACGATCAAGAAACGAACCTTAAAAATTACCCCATTTCAAAAGTTCCTGTAGACATTTATTCTCACAATTTGATTCATAAAATATGTAGGGTCCACTCCATAAAAGTAAAAGAAGATCGTAGTCTTCTTTTTATTCCTGATAAGTTAACCTTTGACCACTACCTCACCTGATGGTAAGTGATGATGTGGTCGAAGATGTAGTTCAGGCTAACCTAGAAGTACTGGCTCTCAAGGACAGCTGCCGGAACACGTTAGGTGCTTGGCGACAGATTTTCTACTTGAGGGTGGTAGCTAGCCAGGCGCGAATTCGCAAAATGCCCTACCACCATGATATAACGACTGCCATCCATGCAGACATAACCGGGACCGACGGCTTAAGATGCCATCCGAAGCACGGAAGCGCTCAGTAGTAATGTCACTAGTGGTCACCCATCCAGCTCATGATCGCGGGCGACGTTGCTTAACTTCGCTGATCGGTTTAGAACAGCTAAGTAAACTTCGCTACGAGCGCTTCATATGATATATAGCGAATCAAAAGTATGTAGTTTACATTGCAACTACTACTATAATCTGTGGGCTTGTTTCAGTGTAATTACTTTTTTATGTTATTGTGACGGAACACGATCGAAGCTCACCTGATGTTAAACAGTAACCTATGCATATAACAGATGCATTCCGTCACAAGTGTCGAACTGCACTACGGCCATCATACCTTGAGGTCTCATGTGCCTTTAATTTCATATATTGGCTTTCAAGAAATACTGCCAGAACACTAGTAGCTTGGTGACGGATTCTCTAATTGAGGGTGTAGCTAGCCAGGCGAGCATCCACAAAATGGATCGAAAATGGGATCGACCTGCAGCACCGCAGTCCATAGCTATTACCGCTCGGCTATAATCATTGCTTCATATCATATCACAATAATGTTTTATTGCTTAACCGATATCATATCATTCGTAAGTAATCAGTGCAGATAAAATATCTATTTAAATTAAATATTTAATGACAACCAATTCGGCAATAACTGTAGGTATTACAGCCATACAAAGCAATGATGGCCGAGCGGTAATAGCTATGGACTGCCGTGCCGCAGTACCCTGGTTCGATCCCCACCGCCGGCTTGAGCTTCACCGCATGGTGAAAGGGAATTTTGCGATTGGCCGCCTGGCTAGCAACCACCCTTAAGTAGAAAGTCTGTCGCCAAGCACCGAAAGGTGTGTTCCGGCAGTAGTCCTTGAGAGCGAGTGAAATTACAGGCACAATGAGACTTAACAACTATGTCTCAATGTGACGGGCGCAGTGCAATTCGTGAGTTGTCATGAATTGCAACTGTCATAGGCAGAGGTTAGTCCACTTAACATCAGGTGGGCCTCGAGCTTGGCTCATCACAATAACACAAAAAAAAAAAACAATTGCAGTGCTAGAACAACTTACTTATGTTTTGGTGCAAGGTATAGGTCTAGTCAGCGTTTTTTTAGGATTCTATTTCAAAACCGACGCTGTCCGTAAGTTAAACCGTCCGTAATACATTGCTGGCTAACATTTTCACATAATACCTATGTGAATATCATGGAGTATTGATAAGTATTATTTTGAGTCAGTACTAGAAAATGTGACCTATTATTAAGCTTCGGCTACGGCTGTCCGTTTCTCCGTTGAACTAAAACGTTTTATATTTGGACTCCATGCTCAAAAATTTATTGCAATCATAAGGTACATACAAAGGTGGTTTACATGTATAAACAAGAATATAAACAAGTTAAAATTAGGTAGAATTAATGGTGCTAAAATGACCCAACATGCAGTGCAGGGTCCCATCTATTCTATAATCAGGGCATCATAAAAAAAATAAACACGAGTATATATTATATGTATACAATAGTAATATGTTTTAGGACTCTGAGAAATCCTAAAACATATTACATTATCTTTACTTTTGATTTGAACTGAAACTCGTAATTATTAGCCTGTTGAAAGTTTTATCTAACATTTGTTGATAACATTTTGTTTATTTTTCTATCGTTAAAATGGTAATGCAAGCGTCCATCTTGATATGGTTATAGTGCATTATCTAACGGATCACATCAGACTATAAAATAGATAAAATAACGGATCGGACTAAAGATCTCGAACTGTTTGTAAAATATAACCATTTCTTGGTACATTCTGTATTCGTATGGAATTCTCCGAGTGGGATCTAACTCGCGCTAAACCGGTTTTTAGAATTCCGTATCCAAAAGGCCAAACAAAGCCCTATTAGTGAAACTCTGTGGTCTCTCTGTCTGTTCTATTACGTTATGGGTCTCTACGAACCTGAACTTACGATTTTTTGTGTAGAACGTTAACATTAATATTGGACTAAAAATTAAATTATTTTATTGCAAGGGATTCCAATATAAGAGAGAATAGCAAAACTTTAAATTAAAATACTCAGCATGTGGGGTGGCATCGTCTAGACTTATTGAGTAGATAGATATATAATATAAATTATTAATATGTCAAATCAAAATCAAAGTTGTAAATTTTTTGCATATTTGTTATGCGACTTATCTCAAAAATTGAACTTGTTAGGAATCTGAAATTTTATTCTTTTATGTAATGTGTCTATCCATTTAAATATCAATAGCAAGATATCACAACACTATAATGTGGAAAACATTTATAGATATTTTAATGCTGATAGTAGAGCCTTTTACCACAATCTCACCTGATGGTGTGGTCGGAGGTGTTAACAGGCTTAACCTAGAATAACTGGCTCTCAAGGATCGCTGCCGGAACACACCATTAGGTACTTGGCGACAGATTTTCTACTTGAGGGTGGTCGCTAGCTAGGCGGGCCTTCGCAAAATGTCCTTCCACCATACGCTGAAGCTCAAGCCCGCGGCGAGATTCGTACCATGGACCTGCTGCGCGGCAGTCTATAGCCAATGCCACTGAGCCATCACTGCTTCATCTGTATCTGTATCCATCCATATAAATAAAAAAGCAAGATATCACAACAGTATAATGTGAAGAACCATATACTTCTACCAGACTTGGCACTAAATAACACCGTGCATACTTATCCACTTATCAGAAGTGGCCCGAGTTATCTCAACTACCGGATTAAATACGTATTGTTCGAGTATCTCAGATCTTTGTGTTGTTTCCGCCTTTATATTGAACATCAGCTGACTGGGTTAGTGTGACCTTGTGAAAACTTGTGACTGATGTTTCCACGTTAGAATACGGGACCCTATAATGAGGTCTTAGCTGTCGGTCCATGTTGCTGCCCGGCAGCTGAACAGATAGCTCTCTTCCTAGCTCGTAACTCTTCAATGCCTAGAATGTGCCGTACTTATAATGAAATAAATGCCTCCGTGAGGGTCTTGATATCTTTCACGACTCTTTAAACATCGGCGATAATGATAACAATAGAATTTCATTCATAACTAGGACATAGTGGTCCTGACGATGCCAACTTATTAAGAACAAACTATTTAGATAGATGATGTTCTGCCATTTTCGGTCTTATAAGTATATTTTAAAGTACTTATAGTTATTAATTTATAGATACTGTTATTATTTTCTTTGTATAATAATATATTTGTAATTTCCCAAAAAAAATGTTCTAGTTGACAAAATTTGTTGTTCAACGAGAATAATGTTCTACGTCTTTTAAAAATGTTGTAAACACCCATAAGGGGTATATATATGAGAATCATTATTGGTTATCATGTGTTTTAATATTTTGTAATATATAAACTGTTGGTGTTTCGTTGTAAATAAATAAATAGCTCGTTGGGCGACTGTGAGCTTGTTTAAGCCGGACACAATATAAGTCATCACTGGCAACACACATCGGCTTTGGTCTCCACGATCTGTGGGATGTCCGGCAAGAAGATTTCGTTTAATTTCCGAATACTGTGATAAGCAGATGGCAGTTGTGTTGTAAAAATACGCTTGACGATAATTGGAACAAGAAAACAACGATATTTTTTCTTTACAAGCATGTCCTACGTCCTACGTACGCTTGAAAAACAAAACAGTTTTCAAGGGGACCCTCATTATCTTTTGAATTTTTGGCTTTTTAAATTTTACAAACAATTAGACTATGTAAAAATTCAATTTTATTCAGTGAATGAAATTAAAACATGAATTTAGAACAAATGTATCGCACTCAAAGAAACTAACAAAACAATAATGGAAACTCAATAGATTGTCTAGACTGAAATTTCATGGTCATCCATTGTCACATCGTCATTCAAGCATGAATGCTGATCAATGTTTCGTCAATTCGTCGAGTTACGAGTTGGTAAATACCACACAGAACTTCGTTTTATGATACATCTTTTACAGTCAACATCTTGAACAGTCTGCCAGTATTAATCCGTAAGTCGCAGTCGCTATATATCTACAAAAATAGAGTATAAGAACTTTACTTATCTAGTAATAGCTAGCCTTTATATCAAATAGCTAGCCATTATCTTCCTGTACTTGTATTAGTAGGCATCTATATATAGTATTTAAGTATATGTATGTTTATTTTTTATGTAGTATATATATGGGTATTTATATATGTGTATTATTACATGTAAGTTTATATAATTATGGTAAATTTAATATAGGTTAAATTCCTTGTATGCAGTACCTACTTCATGGTAATGCCAGTAAGTTTTATACCTAATTGCAGAAAACTGCCTCATGGGAGGCAGTTTTTTGATATGGATCAAATATACATAAATCTTTTGTTCCTGGTAGTCGGGAAGAAATCGCTATAAGAGATAAGGCCGCCATTTTGCACTAGTGTATTTCTGTTATTGTATTGTTAATTTTAAGTTCTTGTGCAAATAAAGTGATTCTATCTATCTAAATAATTGAGCACGGGTGTGCCCCCTCCAGATTACGCAAGGCAGCCCTCTTTAGGTACAGGTCCAGGAGTTGAATGTTCGGGATTGTTTAGCGTAAATATGATTACAAATACAATCCCGTGCTAACCATTATTCACATTTAATTTATTTTCAGATTACAAAATTTCTCGCTTTGGTTGGTAATTGAACCTCCCTAAAAACGTCTTTCGATTTTAAGCATCGGGTTCCTTTACCAGTGGCAATATTTGAAATTTTGTACTCTAAAAATTTTTAAATAAATATAAGTATATACTGTACTATATCAGCCGGATTGTCCGCTGCTGAACACAGCCTCCCTCATTAAGGGGGGTTTCCCATAATCTCCAGGCTTGGCAGGCCTATTGGGAATCGCAGATTAATATATCAGTTCCTCAGAAGGCGCTGCTGCCCACCTTCCGGTTATTTACCTTTAGTCGCCTCTTACGACCCCTACAGATAGAAATGGGGGATGATATTCGAACCAGGCACACAAAGAGTACGCTTTTGTAAATGTTGACATTCTAGAACCCTATCACAATAACAACGCCTATTGTTTTAGTGATCCTTTTCGATATTTGTTATCATAATCGTTCGTAATATTGTTAGTAAATATGCGATATTTATAGTTTGATTCTTGTATGTACTTAAGTATTATCATTTAAAGTCGATCGGTACAGCTTTCGGCTTAATGATCTAATAACTGTTTTATACCCTACTGTCACAAAAGACGTCTTTGTGATAAAATGAACCTCTCACGAGAGTAGAGTGGTGCTGCACCCTTACATTTACCTTACTGCCCTGTTTACCTGAAAAAGGGTAGTGAGTATAGGTACTACTATCAAAAGCATCCGCAATAAGGGTTACGTCGGGCTGGCCATAAAACAGAAGTCTTAACAGTTCAAATGTTGTTCTTGTGTTGTCTCAGAAGACATTATTGAACCAACCCGACAGAATTAGTTAGAGATACGTAAGTGATAATTATATCTTTATATGTGATTGTGACGGAACAAGCTCGAGCCCCACCTGATGTGAAGCGCTAACCTCTACCTATAACAGATGCATTTCTTCACAAGTGACGAACTGCGCTGCGCCCCCGTCACCCTGAGACATACGGTTGTTTAGGCTCATGAGCCTGTAATTTTACTGCCTCTTAGAATAATAATTTATTGCTACAGAAAATAAAATAAATGACATACAATTTCTTACAAACAATATACAACTTATAGCAAAAGGAATACACTCAGTTTGAGTTATGGCCACACCAGTCAAGGTGCTACCATAACACTGATTTTCAGTGGATTCCTGAACTCGGGCTAAGATGTTCGCCGAGAAAAAAAGAGTATAAAAAAGCGAGTTCAATAATTACCAATAAACCTTAATAAAACACAGACAAAACAGCAATCTATTAGTAGGACTTTTTCATATACGATAGATTAAATAACATCACCAAATAATAATACATTAATTGAAAATAATAATGCTATCTATACTTTAAATAATAATAAATGTATCACAAAATGTATTTGTTTAAAATGTTTATAATTTGAATGCTACGAATAAATATTTATTCGTAGTTTGAATGTAAATTTATGCTAAACTGACTGAAATAAGGTATTTAAATAATCGAATTTTAGTCATAATTATTCTAATATTTACTGGTATTACATATGCATTATATATATAAAAATAGATAAGTATACATTATAAATAATTGAAAAAATCTTATTGGACAAATAAGCTAATAGTATAAAAATGTAAAGCTCATAATTTTATAAATTGAAGAAAATATTTTTAATTATTGAGAAATGATTGAGTTTATATAGTGTTAATTAATATATATATATTCATAGATGAAAATCATAGATTAAAACTAGATCCATTTAATGTTAATACGTACAAAACTGTTATATTATAGGGAAGGAACTACCAATCAAGATACGGGTGTTTATATACCCAGTTTGGTAGGTAGAGCCGCAAATTTGAACGATGTACTTTAAATGAATAAATACAATTTTGATTTTGATTTTTGATTTTGACTTTAAATACTTTTTGTGGAACAGTAAATATATATATATATATATATATATATATATATATATATATATATTAACTTGCGCAAATAACAATGTGGGTGCCGATGCCAGTTTTTTTTAAACGTTTTTTTTCTTACGATCTGCTATTGGAACACACTGTTAGGTGCTTGGCGACAAATTTTCTACTTGAGAGTGGTAGCTAGCCAGGCTGGTACTCTAAAAATGTCTTTCCAACATGCGGTGAACCTGAAACCGGTGGTGGGGATTGAGGTATGCAGCCTGCACCTGCAGCACGGCAGTCCATGGCTGTTGCCACTTGGCTATCATTGCTATTCCTTTTATAATACACCGGATATGCCATAAAATTATTTTTGTATATCAGTAACTTAATTGAAAACTAACACAAAATACCTTTGAAAGAACATCTTGAGTTCCTCGACGTACAAAAATGGAAACAATGACTTTTCCGTTTGTATGTCTCCATATCACGTGAAAACTGCAATAGTATTAAATTTATCATACGGTAAATGACAGCAATAAGTACTTTTTATTAACATTTTCTGTACTAAAGATATACCTGTTATAATTGTAGTGTATTATTTAATTGGATAAATAACTGAAGGCTAAGAATTACGTCCTAGATCGTACCTAGATCGTTAAACATTGGAGGTAGGTACTCGTACATTCATCTGTGTAAATTATCACTTACAATTGGGTTATACTTACCGAGATTTCAAACTGAGATGGTATTAAGTCGTTTATTTTGAGGTTACAAAGGTCAATTCATTTCAACTAAGAATAGAGTCGGCAAAACAGACAACTTATCATCTTAACGACCTGTTGACCCGCAATGTTACCATCGAGAGCTTTCCAAGAAGGATTACCGTCAGTAAGGCTGTTCATAATATAACCGCAGCTAAAATATGTCCTTGTTATTGTTATTTCAGTAACTTAATTGAAAACTAAGACAAAAGACCTTTGAAAGAACATCTTGAATTCCTCGACACAAAAATAGAATCAATGACTTTGCTGTCTGTATGTCTCCATATCACGTGAAAACTGCAATAGCATTAAATTTATCATACGTAAAAAGACAGTACTGTTTATTCAAATTTTCCGTACTAAAGACATACCTGTTATAATAATAGTGTACTATGAAGCAGTGATGGCTCAGTGGCATAGGCTATGGACTGCCATGCAGCAGGTCCATGGTTCGAATCCCGCCGCGGGCTTCAGCTTCACCGCATGGTGGAAGGGCTTTTTGCTAATGCCTGCCGGGCTAGCGACCACTCTCAGGTAGAAAATCTGACGCCAAGCACCTATCGGCAGCAGTCCTTGAGAGCCAGAAAAATTACAGGTACATGAGACCTAACAACTGTACGTCTCAGTGTGGCGGGCACAGTGCAATTCGTCGTTGACGAAATGCGTCTATTATAGGCGGAGGTTAGTCCACTTAACATCAGGTGGGTCTCGGGGTTGTTCCGTCACAATAACATAAAAAAAATGATTTGATAAATGAAAGGTATGAATTACGATCACATATTACCTAGATCGTTCAAGATTCGAGGTAGGTAAGTTACATTAATCTGTGTAAATTATCACTTAAAACTTAGGGTTGAATATTCTAATTTTCGTCAATTCTCGTTTTGGACAGACTTACCGAGTTTACAACTTGTCGAGATGGTATAAACTCGTGTACTGGTATTTAAGGTTACAAAGGTCAAATTTATTTCAATCAAGAATAGAGTCGGCACAACAGACTTATCATCTTAACGACCTGATAACCCGCCAAATTACCAACGAGTGCTTCCCAAGAAGGATTGCCGTCAGTAAGGCGGCTGGTCATAATATAACTGCAGCTAAAATATGATCTTGTGATAACCCTTGGGTTCTAGAAAACAATTTTTTTTTTATTTGTTGACCGCATGTGAGCCTTATTAGGGCACGACGATGATGTTTGTACTCAGGTACTAACTTTGATTTGCCATTCAATAAGAAATAAATTATGCTATAAAAATATATAAAAAAACAGGACCGACTTCCAACACTGAAAATAATGAAATAACTATTGGGGGTCGGTATCAAGATTTGAAACACCGACCGGTCGAACTTCCACAAGTTATTTCATACTTTTCAGTGTTGGAAGTTGGTTCCGGATTTTTTTGGAAAATATTAAATTTCACAAAAAAATCCGGTATTAGTGTTAAAGGCTGCTAACACGATCATTTACTCGCCTAAAATAGTGTTCATCGTCGACAACAGCTAAAACCATTATTTAAATCATCCAGGTATGCGAATATTTTTTTCAGTTTATTAACTATAACTTATAAATTACTCAACAGTACACAATACTCAAACAGTACTCATACATTTGAACATGGAACCTCCTCCTTTTTTGGAAGTCTTTTTTTTTATATCACTTATTTTGTGATGTCAATGTCATTATGTCGCGTTGAAGCATACAATACTCGTATTATACATTTATTATCTTACCTGTGTATGAGACTGACTCTTTGTAAAACCATTATTGTATTGCACTGTGCTCATCTACATAATAAATATCTCACGACCGATATTGATAAATAAAGTTATATTTATCAATTTTTCTTTATATAAATACAGAGTTATGAAGCGCTCGTAGCGAAGTTTACTTAGCTGTTCTCAACCGATCAGCAAAGTTAAGCAACGTCGCCCGCGGTCATGAGTTGGATGGGTGACCGCTAGTGACATTACTACTGAGCGCTTCCGTGCTTCGGAGGGCACGTTAAGCCGTCGGTCCCGGTTGTCGTCTTAGGATGGCAGTCGTTATAGCATGGTTGGTAGGGCATTTTGCGAATGCCCACCTGGCTAGCTACCACACTCAAGTAGAAAATCTGTCGGCAAGCACCTAACGGTGTGTTCCGGCAGCTGTCCTTGAGAGCCAGTACTTCTAGGTTAGCCTGAACAACATCTTCGACCACATCATCACTTATCATCAGGTGAGATAGTGGTCAAAGGTTAACCTATCAGGCATAAAAAAATAAATAAAAAAAAAAGTGACAAAGGCAGCAAACATTATGTCTGAAATGTGTTGTGTGATGCACACACAACATAGTGAATTGCTTATTGATTGTTTTGTTTGAGCCGAATCAATGTTAAACATTCCCAGCTGCAGTCTGGTGGCAACTTGAATTTCTAATAAAAGACATTCCAGGGGCCAGATTCTCTTAGCTATTGAACAGCGTTAACGCAAGTCAATTGCATGAAAATTTTAGTTTTTGACAGTATCCGTAGTCTGCCCGCTATTTAAGGTTCAATCGCAAGTCAGTGGCTTGCTATCAATAGTTTTTGACATATTTGGCATGCTGTAAACTATTTTGTTGCGATTGCGTTGCTACAGTGGCATATAATATTTTGGAGGATTTTAGATAGAAAATAGATAAAATATTTAAATATATTTATTTATTGTATTGTTTGCTTGAAAACCACTGTATTGATGTATTGACTGATGCTTGATAGATAGAAGTTTTCAGTATTATTTAAATCGCAACATTTGCAAGCCATAGCACAGCTATACTAAAGCGACGCGATTGCTATACAACTGCGATTAGGAGCTAGAATTAGCAGACTACCGATAACCGAATTCGACATTAACAGCAGTTCAATCGCAGAAGCATCGCAGTAGTGTGGCGTTTGGTCAATAGCTAAGAGGATTGGGGCCCAGTTGCCACCACTAAATAGTTACAATTGCTCGTTGCTACCGTGGCTCGTTCCCAACCGACCACCTGATTTGTCCACCTGGTTGGTCAGTTGGGAATAAATTAGTGGCAATCGAGGGTGTTTACGATTGTCACCGGATAATGTTTCATTCACTCACACACTCTATATACGGAAATACTGTCAAACACTCGCTATATGGAAATATAAAGTGTGGATGGATTATGTGAAGAGTGATATGTGTGTAAAAGATATAGTACTTACTAAGATAACCCCAGTTAGCATGGGACAAGGACCAGAAGTAGGTATACAGTACATATGATAGCTGTCAAAGTGCCAGTTGATGATGTAATATTGCTGTTATTATTATATTCTGGCATGCGTTTTTATACATCGATCACCAGGTGCGTAATGTCGCTCGTCAAGGTACCGGTCGTTCCACGAAATCGGTGGATGTAATTCGCCCTGTATTTCATTTGACATTTGCAAATTCATTTTTGTATATTTCATCCTGTTTGGTATTATCCTAAGATTATTTTATTCTTCTTCTTCTTTAGATGAATTGTAAATGTTGCTTGGCGTTTTTCTACCAGTGTCAGAGTGAAGCCAATTATTTAACTCTACTCTTTCATAATTGGATAAAGTTAATATGAATTAATTAAAACTGAACTACAACGGTGACATAGTAAAACTTCTCTCATCATAGTGTAAAGATGAAAAATGTGGAAGTGGTGAGAGTTGTTTGTGTTGTCGATTTTGACAGTGTCGTTCATAAAGGCGGATGAGCGTCGCTCTAGAGCGATCGTCCGTCATCTAGCGATGTATAAAAACGCACTCTGGCCTTAGGTATTCCTTAATTTATATGCCAGTTATTTTATCAACGAATAGCACCAGAAGTCATTTTTTCAGGCACTTTGACATCAGGGTCGTCCATCATCGCCGCAGGTCGTTTCGTTTGCTCCGTACTTTTATAGTGTTTAAAATTTGAAATGTCTGATAATTCGACTGAATTAGCTGTTCGCGAACTCACTAAGACAGTGCTTTCTATGGAGTGTAAAATTGTTTCACTTGAGAAGGTTGTGTTTCAGCAAAATTTGTTGATAAAGAAACTCTTAGGTGAAAGTGAAATTACAGTTGCATCGGTAGTATCAGTGAACGATGGAAATAAAGAAGGTAGAATCGGCGCGAGTAGAATGCAGCGGCCAATACGCGAGGCTCGCACTCGTGCTGTTTCGGCTCTCGCCGCCACCAGTCGAAAAGGAAAAGGAGTGCGTCAGATATCGCCGGCAGCTCTAACAACCCAAACAAACGCGCGGGATTCAATCGCTACGTCAAGCCACAGTGCACCCACTACGCCATGCACGCCGCCATTGACATTTCCGCCGCAACTATTTGTAAACACAGCTGCAGAGGTCAATAATAGTGACGCTAATAAAACGAATGCGGAATGGACCGAAGTTAAGCATAGTCGATCTCGCCGCGTACCCAGCAATGTGACTAGAGGTACCGCCACTCCTGGATCAACTGTGTGTGCATTATCAGCCGCAGAGAGAAAATCGTATCTGCACTTATATTACGTTGAGATAGGAACAACACCGGAACAGGTTGTTGCTCATCTTAAAAACATCTGTCCTGATGATAACTGCTGTGCAGAGGTACTGAAACCGCGAGGTGCCTATGCATCGTTTAAGCTGAGTGTTTCAACTAAAAATGTTGATAAATATCTGAAACCTGAGCATTGGTCAGAAGATGTTCACATAAAACCATGGCGAAGTGGATTTCGCAAGCCAGTGCAACAAACAGATGAGTAAAAGACGATGCAAATCATACATATTATTTTATCAGAATGTTAGAGGGCTCCGTTCTAAACTTGACATCTGTAAAAAAGCTATATTATCAGAACGTGCAGACGTATTTGCGTTCACTGAAACTTTTCTGCTGAGTAGCGTACATGATGCGGAAGTGTTCCCTCCTGGGTTCACGGTTCTGCGCCGTGACCGGTCAGGGGACACAGGATGGGGAGGAGTTATTTTAGGCATTAGGAATCACTACAAAGTGCAACAAATAGTTGATATTGATGGCTATTCGAACGATATTGAGCTAGTTATAGGAATTATAACATTTAAACTCAAAAAAATTGTGTGTTGTGTTGTATACGTCCCCCCTAAATCAAAGGATAAAAATATGAGAATACTTTTTCTGTAATCGAAAATGTTGTTGATAAATATGGGAAATTAGATGTATTAGTTGTAGGTGATTTTAATTTAAATTCGTGTACTCAAACTGTTATTATGCAATACAATTCTATGTTGTCTTACTGTAAGTTGAAGCAGCACAATTTGATTTTAAACAAATTTGGCAGTGTTTTAGACTTAGTGCTGAGCAATCTAGGTAGTGAGCAGATTGATGTTAGTAGAGCACCAGACCCTGTAGTTCCAATTGATAGTTACCATCCCCCGTTGTTAGTGAGTCTGCGTTGTGTGCGTTCGGACCGGATTCTGCGCGCGACTTGTCACCCACCCGGTGATTGCGACGCTGATTACTGTGATTGGAACTTTCGTAAGGCTGATTTTCCATCATTGTACTCAGAGTTAAATTATTGGGCATGGGATGAACTATTTAAAATATCCGACGACGATGCTGTTTCTTTGTTTTATGCGAAACTGACTGCTTGTTTTGATAAATATGTTCCAACTAAAACTAAATTATATTATAACTCAAAGTACCAATATCCGACATGGTTTACGAGTGACATAATTGCTACATTGAGAAATAAATATTTCCATTTAAAAAAATATAAGGAGTTAATATTAGAATTTAACCACGCATTATTTAAGTTCTACAGGCAACGAGCAAAAGAGATGATCGATATGGCTTATGACAACTACATACGACGGACAGAGACCGACGTAAAGACGGATCCAAAAAAATTTTGGAGATTTGTTAAAGAGCAGCAGGCTTCTCGGCATTCTTGTACTGATTTTGAATACAAAGGACAAAATGTTACAGGTGTCGATGCAGCCAATGCATTTGCAAATTATTTTATGTCAGTATTTTTGCCTCACGGCTCTATTTTATCTACGCCTGATGCCGATCGTGAGGTAACAGACGCTTTGTGCTCCTCTCGGATCGCCCTGGATACCATCACTTCAGATGACGTATTGATAGCAATTCGCCGCCTGAAGGCACATTCATCCGCCGGACCTGATGGTATTCCACCTTATATATTAAAAGACTGCATTACAGCTCTTATGAAACCACTGCTTTATATATATAATCTTGCATTGGCATCTGCTTCATATCCCCTTATTTGGAAAATATCTCGAGTCACACCCATACCTAAGAGTGGCGGTGGGTCAAAAGTAGAAAATTACAGACCTATAGCGATTCTGTCAGCTTTTGGCAAGATTTTTGAGGCAATACTTAACCGACACGTAACTCAGCAGGCTCAAAACCAAATATCCGATCAGCAACATGGTTTTAGAGCTGGTAGGTCAACTACAACTAACCACATCAATTTTGTCGACTACGCGGTCACTGAGATGGATCAAAATAAACAAGTTGATGTGGCCTATTTTGATTTCAAAAAAGCTTTCGATCGCGTTGACAACAACGTTCTACTGCAGAAGTTCTCTGCTATCGGATTTGTACCTAAGCTGCTGCGGTTGTTTGCTAGTTATTTATCTGATCGTGTACAATATGTGCAACTATCAGGATTCCGCTCTAACCCTTATTTCCCTTGTTCTGGTGTAAGTCAGGGTAGCATTTTGGGTCCAACCCAGTTTGTCATCATGATCAATGATTTGCCTAAGGTCGTGAGAACGGCCAAATGTTTGATGTTTGCTGATGACCTGAAGCTGTACTTAGGTGTTGGTAGCATGAGAGACTGTGAGGCACTCCAGGAAGACATTGACAATGTTGTAAGATGGGCTGAAGCTAATCACTTAGAATTTAACAGCTCTAAGTGCAAAACCATCTCATTTACCCGGTCACGTACACCTATTCAGTTCAGCTACCACATATCTGGTGCCAGCCTGGAGCGTGTCACACAAATTATTGATTTAGCACTGACTCTAGACATGGAGTTGACGTTCAATCAGCACATTGTAGATTTGTGTAATAGAGCCTCCAAATCTCTTGGTTTTGTCATGCGGCAGACCTCTAGGTTTGACGATAGAAGTGCTATAATTACATTATACTATGCATTCGTGCGTAGCAAATTAGAATACAGCTCACTAGTTTGGGACCCACACGAAGAAAAATATATCATAATGCTAGAACGTGTTCAAAGAAAATTTGCCCGTTATCTATATAAAAAATTGTATGGATATTATCCATACTTATATCCGTCGTTATTCGTTGCCGGTATGGTGGGCATCAACACGCTTGAATTGAGACGTAAGTGCGCATTGTTGATACATTACTACTTGCTACTCAATAGCAGGATTGACAATCCGCAAGCATTAGCTCGTTGCTCGTTATACGCGCCAGACCGACCCGCGTCAGGCCGACGCGTGCGGCCTCTGTTCGCTGCGCTCGTCGCTCGTACGCGCACTTCCCGATATGCTCCTACATGTCAAGCTATCAATCTGTTAAACGCCTTGATTGCTCAGAACTTAGATATAGATGTATTTTTTACATCCTTGTGTAATTTTGTAAGCTCGTGTATTGAATTTTTTAGTAATAATTAGTTAATTTAAGTCTTATTAGTATTAGATATGTGTATGTGTGTGTAAAGCAATTGAAATAAATAAATAAATCAGGCTGTCCTTGTCTTTTATACTACGAACACATATTCGTAGATTCTGCCAAATGTGATTAAATTATTTTTGCTACTTGGAGGAATTACTTTCACACGAAATATTTAAAGACCTTCAATGTTCTGAAGTCCGGTCTCTTCTAGAATAGCGGTTTTGTTCTCTTGGTAAAGATTAGTAGCGGTTATATATCTTTGTTAAACAAGGATAGCGAAATTCAATGCCTTTTTTTTGATGCGCTCTACATTTTTTTCTTTATTATACAATTCCTTTCTTCAACTACTAAGAATATACTTGTGATAACCGGACGTACGGATGTATTTAGCCTTGTAAAACAACTGAGTAGGCACCGCTGCTCAACCTAGTTATTTAACTTCACGTGGTCGCAATTTATAATCAGTGAAAATTGAAGAAAACACAATGGCACGTTTTAACTATCAGTTTATTATTAACAGATAGTTAAAACGTGCCATGCTGTTTTTGCAGAAAAATTCACAGTCACTGACTTTTTAGAATATCAATATTATTTTATCTCAACTTTAAAAGAAAATAAATACATTGTTCGAAGATTGAATACGACTTTTTGTGCATGAACATTTAAACAAAAGGTATTGTTGCCGTTGCAAGATGGCTACATGCAGTTGCTACACTATTATATTATTATATTTGTATTACCGTATTCATTTTGTTTGAAAAACAAATATATCCAATGTCAGTTATACTAGAAGAGTACTTTTTCATTACGGGCAGTATATAGATAGGCAAAACAGTATGAACCTAGGACAATGTCCTATGTTCATTTTTCGTAACATACTCGGTTAACGACACAGACATTCATTTACGGAGAGAAAAACAGACAAAGAGTGGAGACTTATTTACTCGTATAGGATAAGTAATACCACAGCTCTTTTGGATACGGAACTGCCATCCTCCTATACTAAAAAACAACGGGGGGGCCAACTCCCAGCTCTAAATTCAATCTTATTTTAACCTTAAATTAACAATTTTATATTCGTACTGCCACACCTCACTATAGTAAACTTACATTAGAACTTCAACGTGAGAGCGGGCTGCATACATTAGATCAAGTTATCTGTGCGATAGAGATAGCGCTACTCTAGTAATCTTAGTATCAATATTTTAAACTTGAACTATTGACGTTCGTGTTCTATAATAGTTTTTAAAAGGTGGGAGTTGGGCCCCTTGGACATGCCCTCCGAAGCACGGAAGTTCAGATGCTAGTAACATCTAAAATCAACTAACATTTTGAAGCAGTGATGGCTAAGTAGCATTGACTATGGAATGCCGCGCAACAAGTCCATGGTTCCCCCCGCGTAGGCTTAAGCTTCACCGCACGGTGGAAGAGCATTTTGCGAATGTCCGCCTGGCTAGCTACCACCCTCATGTAGAACATTTGTTGCCAAGCACCTAACAGTGTGTACTGGCAGCTGTCCTTGAGTGCCAGCAATTCTAGGTTAAGCCTGTTAACACCTTCGAATACATCATCACTTACCATCATCAATACTCATCAGGTGAGATTGTGGTCAAAAGCTTACCTACAAGCTACAAAAAAACATCTAAGTAAAGACTGCAGCAGAAGTTAGTCGCATTTGAACTCTTTGTGCGAGACAGAGTAAAAACCATGCCACCATGCCTACTCGTATTTCTACCGCCAAACGCCGCTGCTGTTCCGGTTCGAAGCGTATGGCAACCGGTGAAATTACAGGCACATCAGTCCTAACAAATGTATGCCACAGGGGCGCAGTGCGCTGTTTATGCTTAACTGTATCTGATATAGGCAGAGGTTACCGCTTAAGGCACGGATAAGTGCTGAATAGTTTTACTTGAACAGGTTTCTAGCTAAATGTATTTAGTTTTGTAACAGTAAGAAAATTGTATTTTAATCTTGGTCATATTAGGCCAAGAAAAGTCCGAATTACGTTTCCTTAAAATTTTCTCGATAGAATATAATTGCAAAGTTGACTCTAAATTACGTTTCTAACGTGAATATCTTAATTATTTACGTATGAATGTGTATGAAGTTATGTTATTAAATAGCAAAACCTTATAAAGAGGGACATGAAAAGTTACATTTTCGATTTACGTTACTATTTTTGTGTTATTTTGCATTTTACCCGAACTAATCTCGATTTTACCATCGTGGCCTCTTTTTCACTCGTACGCAGTCCGATAGTGACAAAATTTCAGCAATTGATAGCTTCTTAACACCAGATGTTTCTCGTGTTTGTTTCATCACATTAGCATAAGTTCCGCTACGAGCGCTTCAGAATAGGAGTTCCTCGTGTTTGTTTCATCACATTAGCATAAGTTCCGCTACGAGCGCTTCAGAATATGTGTTCCTCGTGTTTGTTTCATTAGCATAAGTTCCGCTACGAGCGCTTCAAAACAGGTGTTCCTCGTGTTTGTTTCATCCATTAGCATAAGTTCCGCTACGAGCGCTTCAGAACCTGCAGTAAACTAATAATTAATTGGTTTCTTGCAGATTCGAAGAAACCTCCCTCCAAACATCCACCTGCCATTACAACAATGCCTCCTGCCTCGGAGGTTTCCCGAGACTCTACCACGTCATCACAGAGCTGCTGAAAGAGAAGCCTGACGCTGTGCTAGTGAACGCCGGGGACAGTTTCCAGGGCACCTTCTGGTATACTTGGTTCAAGTGGAACGTTACCCAGGAGTTTATGAATCTGCTGCCGCATGATGCTCATGTAAGTTCCGACATGTTTGCCTTATCACTGACTAAACCTTTTTCATAAAAAAAAGAAAATATATACAATTACGTCACTATTGTATTCCCCGATTGGGTAGCAAATTTTGAAGCGTTTCCCAGACATGTTTTGTTACTTTAAAATATCATGCGAGTATATGGCCATCTACCGGTCATAGTTCCAGAATCTAGTCAAAATGGCCCTATAACTTAAAATGGCGAACAAGACATAAGAAGTAACACCTTGGAGTGACGAGTGCAATGCAGTGTCATACATATCAGGAAAGATGACAACTGTAATAGACAGGCGAGACGCTTATATAATAAGGCGACTTGTCAGTCTGGTCACTATTTAATGTAAAAAAAAAGCCTAGCGCAAGTCGATCTCGCGCACAAAGGGCTTAATAACATTTTTAGCTTTGTTTTTAGTTTTCATTTGCGCTAGTCCAACTCACACTTGGGCGATTTTTAGTATGTGTTGTTATAGCGGCAGCACAAATACATCAGCTGTGAAAATTTCAACTGTCTAGCTATCACGGTTCATGAGATACAGGCTGGTGACAGACATACAGACAGAGTCAGTCAGTGGAGTCTTAGTAATAGGATCCCGTTTTTATCCTTTGAAGGAACCCTAAAAACTAATTACTAGAATTGAATCGTTCTAGACTCTATTAGAGACCTGAATCGGACCACTTTTTTTTGTTTGACAGTAACATATCTATGTGTCATCTAGAGATTATAGAATATAGATATATGCATCAATTTGTATGTAAGTATTTGTGACTGGGCCACTCAACTATATCTGTAATGTCTTTCTCTCCTCCTGGATAACATATAATACATTTTAAAAGCCTATACAAGAAAGATAAAGTAAATGATTAGAATTGACTGATTGGTTGACAGTGATGTCGAATGTCGATTACTGAAACCATTATCGCAGAGGGTTGACGCGTAGAGGGCGCTGTATGTATGTTACCAGACAGAATAAAATGAAAATGAAAATATATCTTCTAGGTTAGCCTATACAACATCTTCGACCACATCATCACTTACCATCAGGTGAGATAGTGGTCAAAGGCTAACCTATCAGGCATAAAAAAAATATATATTATATTTACACAAGTACATATAGTACTTGTGTATATATAATATAACGTAGAGTTGGTAGGCCCCCCACTAGGTGGACTGACGACTTCGTTAAAGTCACGGGTAGCCAAAGGTTACAAGCGGCTAATAGCCGTTCTTTGTGGCGTTCTATGGGGGAGGCCTTTGGTCCACAGTGGAGGTCGTCTGGCTGATGATGATGATGACATATAGTAAATATTAAGCTAACATTAAAAACGTATCTATTACTATGTACATATTTAATATGACTAGTATTATTTTATAAGAGCATTGACGCATGCTAAGCGAAAAGATAGAAATTATTTGGGAGGGAAAAAAGAAGCCAGAATTCCAGCGGGACTTGAACCCGCAACCCACAGAATACCAACCTGGTGCATTACCAATTATGCTATGGAAGCGGGTGCTGGACACTCGAATCTTCTCCATCCGTTTGGTCCAACAACCGCAAACGGCAAACCAGCAAATGGTTGAATGCGCGTCTTTTTGACGTTGACGACACCAATAATTCAATAATAAAAGACTGTTTACTTGGAGTCAAAATAAAAAAAAATAGTTTCATCGATTTGGTGTTCAGTGTTTATCGTATATCAACCTACCAGCCTAAGTAAATAGTCTTCTGCTAATTGAGTAGATGTCGTCAACGCCAAAAAGACGTGCATTTAAACGGATGCGATAGACAAGATTCAACTGCCCAGCACCCGCTTCTATAGCATAATTGGTAATTTTTATTTTTCTTTCCATAATGGAAGTACAATTGAATATACTATTAAAGTATGAGTATTATATACGTTGCCAGACGCAGAGCGCGACCAAGCACTACTCAGCTATTTTTGTGAGTCAGTTGTTCTAGCACCGTCGACCACATCATTACTTACCATCTCACCTGATGACGATATATGATGATGATTATAGTCAAAAGCTAAGCTATTACCAATAAATAAAACCTTCCCACAGAACTTTTTGCTTTTCCTTTCAATTTATTATTTCCTTTCAATTTTAGAACAATATTCACTAACTTCTAACCAATTCCAACTAAATATTTCAGGCGCTAGGTAATCACGAATTTGATGATGGCCCTGCAGGTCTAGCTCCCTACCTCAAGGCTCTTAAGGCACCAGTCCTTGTAGCCAACATGGACGTCTCCGAAGAACCATCATTACAAGACCTGTTCAAGCCATACATTATAGTGGAACGGAGGAAGAGGAAGATTGGCATCATTGGGTTGATTACTACCGAGACTAAGGTAACTCGACACCGTGTCAACTTTGCCTTGCCTCATTTTCTCGACAACTTGCAAGCTTGTCCCGAGTCGTTTTTTCAATCGCTTTCAGGTACCAGGCATTTGGGTAACATCCTTTGGAGACATGTTTGCCTGGTACTTTTTATTTGAATATAATTTTGCTTTGCTATTAACATAGCCTGAGGAGATAAACTGCTAGGTTACACCTTTTATACTTAGGTACACATATAAAAATGACAATATACTTTACCTTACGATAAACAATCTGTAAGCCTTGAATTTTATAATATATTACTTAAACGTTATTTAAAATGTTTTTCCATTGTTTTCAGAACCTAGCGACTCCTGGTAATGTGATATTCACGGACCCTGGTGAAGCAACAAAGCGCCAATCTCAAGCTCTGGCTGATCTTGGAGTTGATATCATCATCCTTCTATCTCATTGTGGACTTGAAGTTGATAAGTGAGTTGTTACAGAGTTCATACATATCGTCAGTGTCCTCAACTAGAAATGGACTGAGTTTTTTTTATTTATTGGTGATAATTAAGATTTAGACCACAATCTCACCTGATGGTAAGTGATGATGTGGTCGAAGGTGTTAAACAGGCTTAACCTAGAATTACTGGCTCTTAAGGACGGCTGCGGCACTCACCGTTAGGTGATTGGTGACAGATTTTCTTCTTAAGGATGGTCGCTAGCCAGGCGGGCATTTGCAAAATGCCCTTCCACCATGCGGTGAAGCTCATGCTCGCGGCGGGATTCGAACTACGTAACTGCTGTGCGGCAGTCCATAGCCAAGGCCACTGAGCCATCACTGCTTCAAAAAAGAATAATATTTGTATGTCAAGTTTGTTAGACTCTTATCTATTGATTGGTATATGTATAAATAAAATCATACAGAGCCTCAGCAGGGATAACTAGTAGGGCTAAGTGTGTTCTGAGTAGCACAAAACCTGCTCAAGATACGTGTAAAAAATGTTTCCGTAATGAAGTTTTGTAAGGTGATGGAACAAAACTCGTACCTTTTTCTGAACGACATAAACGATTTCTTTCAAAACATTGTGTTTCGATAACCTTAGTAGATAAATAGTGTTTTAAAAAGAGTAATGGAGTCTAAGTTTTTAGCATTTCTGATGTGCGAAAGCATTGTTTGTTTTCGAGCGCTGCTGGTAGTCTATTTGAACTGTGTGGTTTGTTTGAATTTTATAATGACCGGGATTAAGAGGCTTAGGTTAAAAAGATAATATATCGCAGCAATTGAATCGATTCCTATACCTCCATCGGGAAATATCACATCTCATCAACAGCCGTTAGGACTATCGTTGAACATAGGCCTCCCCATTAAGCGGGTTTGCCATTATCCTCAAACTTGATAGGCTACGTGGGAATCGCAGTCTAAGATGGCAGTTCATCAGAAGAGCCTGCTACCTTTAAGTATTTGCCTTTCATCATGTCTTACGACTTCCACAGGAAGGTTTGGAGAGTGCAATTCTAGCCTGGTACCCCGCGGGGAGTAAATAACTAAGTATATAACGATCATAATTATCCTATGTCCTAATATACGATGCCAAACTTCAAAATCCGTACAACCGTTTCTGAGATGATTGAGAAAATAAACACACTCACACACAAACTTCTGAATAATATCAAATATTTTAAGAAATCACCAAATAAATATTTTAATAAAACACTTAAAAAATATATCTAGTGACAATTCCGCCTAATTTTCCTGTTAAGCCGACGTGACGTCACAAACGCCACGCAGCCAAACCGGAAGAATTTTCGACGCGTTTCGCTTCTACACGAAGCATCTTCAGGAGGTCTTGACTCTACGAGCGCACGATCGAGAAAGATTCTAGATATATTTTTCAGTGTTTTATTAAAATATTAATTTGGTGTTTTCTTAAAATATTTTAAAAATATTTGTTATTATTAAATATAGATTTCCGCAAAGTAACACCTGAATCTATTCATTATCACAAACTTCTGCATTTTTTTAATGCGATTGTGACGGATCCAGTTCTTGGCTCACCTGATGTTAAGTTATGACATATGTCTATAACATATGCATTTCGTCACAAGTAACGAAATGCACTGCACCCGTCAGCCTGAGACATATAGCTTTGAAGCAGTGATGGCTCAGTGGCATAGGCTATGGACTGCCGCGCAGCAGGTCCATGGTTCGAATCCCGCCCAGAGCTTAAGCTTCACCGCATGGTGGAAGGGCATTTTGCGAATGCCCGCCTGGCTAGCGACCACCCTCAAGTATAAAATCTGTCGCCAAGCACCTAACGGTGTGTTCCGGCAGCAGTCCTTGAGAGCCAGTGAAATTACAGGCACATGAGACTTAATAACTATGTCGCAAGGTGACGAGCGCAGTGCAATTCGTTACTTGTGACGAAATGCATCTGTTATAGGCAGAGGTTAGTCCGCTTAACATCAGGTGAGCCTCGAGTTTGTTCCGACACAATGACATAAAAAAAAAAAAAAAAAAAAAAGTAATGACTCATGTGCCTGTTGTTTTACTGGCTGACAAGAATTGCTATTGGAACACACTGTTAGGTGCTTGGCGATAGATTTTCTACTTGAGGTAGGTAGCTAGCCAGGCGAGCATACAAACATGCCATTCCACCATGCGGTGAAGGCTACGAATATAGTAGATTGTTATACAAGGGTCGAAAGGAATCAATTCCCATACGAGGCATTTAGACTGGCTATAGTTGCTATAGTCCGAGTAGGAATTCATGACTTTCACCCGTGTTAAGCACTCTACTTTTCATTTCAAATATAAGGAAAGTAAAAAATAGTAGTTTTTCTAATAAATATTAAAATAGATAGGCACCTATTTAAAATTAAGTCATTGAGATGTTAAAAATATTTTTGAAATTTAAAGTTAAATATTGCTCACAATATTTACGGACGGCTATCGTCCGAATAGGAATTTATGACTTTCACCCTTATTAAAACTCTACTTTTCACTGCGAATATGAGTAATATCTTTACAAATTGTTTTTCTATAATATTTATTGATAACAAGAACATGCGTAGAAACTATTTAAAATTAATGCAGTTATAGTCCAAATAAGAGTTCATAACTGACATCCGTGTAAGTTAAGTTATGTAAGTTATTTTTTAATTTACGCTTATAAACATAGTGACTAAAATGTTCGTATAAGGTACACTAACATAAGAGAGTCACATTAATTCTGTTATAAACTAGTTCTTTTAGCCTTTACATAAACACAAATAAAGTCGTAATTAGTTTTTATAATACAGCAAAGTATTTATGAATGAAAAAATATGGACGTCTAATTTTGTTTACAACCACGGTTGCCATGGTTACAGTTACAGCAGAGTACTATAAAACGAACAAACATAAACATGTGATCTTCTTTACAACGATGGTTGCCATGGTTACTAGTCATTCCGACCCAAGAGAGGGAAGCATTTACTATGAGTTTTTCCCACCCTTAGGTGGGAAGCAGCGTCTTCCACCCGCTACTCAGATCAAATAAACACTACTTTCCGAGTATGAGAAATGAAAAATAATGTATATTCGTAGGGTGAAGGTCAAGCCGGCTGTGGGGATCAAACCATGTGCCTGCTACACGGCAGTCCATAGCCATTACCGCTCGGCTATCATTTACTTTAAAATATAAGAAGGAAGTAGGATTGTATTGTAATATACAACAATAAGTCTCAATTGCGTAATTTGTATTTACAAGTGGATAATGGTATCGTCCTGTCTTCATTGTCTGCAATCAGTACATTGACTAGAAAGTCATCCTTGTGATCCAGTATTCAATACAACAGCATACAGCAAGCGAAATTGCTGTGACTGTCTTGCACAAAAGAGTCGTTATTGCCCTAAATTAATACCTCGGCATATTTGCCCCATTTATCTACTTTAACGTGGTCCCTAACTGTGGCCCTTATGGACAAGCTCAGAGTCACTCAACGAGCTATGGAGAGAGCTATGCTCGGAGTTTCTTTGCGCGATAAAATCTTGAACCTTAATTCGGCAAAGAACCAAAGTCACCGACATAGCTCTCAGAATATGCAAGTTGAAGTGGCAATGGGCGGGCTACATTGCTCGACGAGCTGATAACCGATGGGGAAGAAAGGTTCTCGAGTGGTTACCACACTACACCGGAAGACGTAGAGTTGGTAGGCCCTCCACTAGGTGGACTGACGACATCGTTAAAGTCGCGGGTAGCCAATGGTTACAAGCGGCTAATAGCCGTTCTTTGTGACGTTCTATGGGGGAGGCATTTGTTCAACGGTGGACGTCTTCCGGCTGATGATGATGATGATGATCTACTTAAAGCGAAAGGTAAATATTGTGCATTTAGCGGTTGCTCGCGCGTCATCTAGCATGAAGTGCATGAGTTCGAATCAGGGCCGCTACTACAATTCGACGAAGTATCGAACTTCGGGTCCGAAAGTGAGCTAACCGCGAAACACATTGGCTTACTTTTGTTTAATTTCGTTCGTAGCATAGACTTGCAAGCATTTGCCTGCATAGATTCTGAATATATTTTTTTATCGGATTCGTATGGTTTGTACATTTTCCAAATATGAAATTATAATTTATTCGTTTGCTTATAAGTAGTCAGTCGAGTTCTAAATATGCAGAAAGAACACAAATACTAATGAGGATATAAATACCTATGGAGAACAAAGACATCAACGTACATTCTAAATATCTTACCTGTATTTTTTAGAACAGTAGCGTCACCTCTCGCTTAGCTTCATAACTAGGATTCTCAGAGTCTTGAGACCATGGGAAAATGCTCTTTAACTTCTCTCTTTAAAGAATTTGCTGAAATCTCGGTCCTCCAATTTTTTTTATAGTTCCGTGTGCTAATTCTATCCTCTTATAACTAACAAATCTGGATAGCAATCTTCAAGATACGTGAAAGGATATATTATTTACTTATTTCATAGCTTTAACCCGCTGTATTTTCTCCAGGAAACGTGCCTACAAACACATTGTTTTTGTGTTTTCCCCTTACCATTTGCCTTAAACTTAAATAGAACATGCATTCCTAAGCCCAATGAAATTAGAGATACCATAGCATATGTGGAAGCTACTAATAAATATGTAAGGAAGTGTAGTTACACTATTTAGAAGTGTATAGTCATACAGTTATCGCTTTCTTTTCGGATTCATCATGTTGACGATTAACAAAACACGGTCAATTTTCCAAATTTAAGTAGATTGGTAATTGATTTGGAGCTTAGAAATGATTTCATTCGATTGGTCGCGTGTATGTAGTTGCGCAACATTACCTAGACAACTTAGTACTTTTTAAATCATGCCTGCCCCGGTAAGGTTTGCGTTCTGCTGTTTTTGAGCTTGACCTAATTTTTTTTACATATATAGTCGTAGTGTGAAACCGAAACTCAGTAATGTTTGCCTAATAATAAAGACGCCTCTATACTCTTTGCACTTTCATTTCTCACGGCAATCACACCGGATGAAGCGTTTATAGCGAAGCTAGCCTAGCTTACGTTCAACTATCTTTGAGGTCACTAGTCACTACTTGGGTGAGTTACCGCAAGTGGCATTTACTATTGCGCGCTTCCTTGCATCAAAGCATGCATTGTTGGTCCCGTGTTGTCAATGGAAGTAATTAGACGGAGGCCCTTGAGTGGAATGAAAACATCGATTCTTTGTATGGTGGTAGGGCATTAATAGGTTGCCAGCAACCCCCCTCAAATAATACTGTCCTTGAGAGCCAGTTTCTATTATAGGTTACACCTGTTTAACATGGTGAGATGGTGGTCAAAGGCAATCCTAAACGATGGCTAATTTATATGTCTATATACAATGAGAAGAAGGTCAATTACAATTATTTTTTTGTAATAATATAACTTCTTCACTCAGGTCCATTATTTTTAAACGTCTTTTTACAATGTGTTACAAGGTATATTATTTAATTATTTTATGCGCCGTGGGGTGCTGGTCTAAAGCAGGACTGCGTTCCTGAGACGCTTGCCAAGTGTGGAGATTATGGCAAATCCCCCCCTTAATAATAATAAGCGTGGTATGAAGCAGTAGACTATCGGGCTGATACAGTACAGTAATCTGCTTAAATTACCAAGGAAGTATAATAGTTACCTAATTTAGATAATATATTATTATTGTTATTGATTGCAGACAACTAGCCCGTGACTATGGCCAGTACATAGACGTAATAGTTGGGGGACACAGTCACTCTCTCCTATGGAATGGCGATGCACCCAGCGGGGAGACAGTTGTTGGACCATACCCCGTCATTGTTGAAACTGCTTCTGACAATAAACATAAGGTATGGAAGAAACTTAACACGAAAAAATATACGGTATTATTAGACACATATATATAATAGTAGTGCTATTTGTTCAACAAAGCAATTTTTGAAGCAGTGATGGCTCAGTGGCATTGGCTATGGAATGCCGTGCCGCAGGTACATGGTTCGAATACCGCCGCGGGCTTGAGCTTGAAAGCATGGTGGAAGGGCATTTTGCGAATGCCCGCCTGGCTAGTGACCACCCTCAAGTAGAAAATCTGTCGCCAAGCACCTAACGGCGTGTTCCGGCAGCAGTCCTTGAGAGCCAGTGAAATTACAGGCACATGAGACTTAACAACTAGGTCTCAAGGTGACGGGCGCAGTGTAATTCGTGACTTGTGACGAAATGCATCTTTTATAGGCAGAGGTTAGTCCGCTTAACATCTGGTGGGCCTCGCATGATACGTCACAATTACATTAAAAAAAATGTACCGAAAGATACCGCTTTAGGGTGCGACCATTTGGAGTTAAATTCGCTAAAAACGATAAAAACGATGACACTCCCATAACTTGTTACACCTGGGTCTTGTCATTATTTTCGCCATAAACGCTATGAAGCTACTGGAACATTTTTTTTACCTACATCCAATGTCAAAAATGACAAAAGTGGCAAATTTTAGTGGCATTCTTAGCGTTTTTATCCTAAATGGAACAGGGGAGATTAGTTACAAACGATCACAGTTATCACAACCATAGACGCAAAATGTGGTTAAAATTATCGAAAATAACGAAATTGGCGTCAAATGGAATACGCCCTTATTGTAAAATAGATATCTTTCATAACGCATTTTTTCGACCTAGGGTAGCCTGGGCACTGTTGTAACATTTTTTCTTCAGACGCTCATAACATGAATACTATTTGTAAATAAGTAAAACATTAAATTAAATAACGTTTATCTACCTTTAAACGTAAATTACTATCTCACGGTACGTCTACCCAACAAAAATAGTTAAAAAAATAGTCCACATATATTACAATAGACCCCTATACCAGGGGAGGTTGTTGTATGCGCCTGATATGTGATGATTATCATCACATATCAGGCGAAATTGTGGTCAGAGGCTAACTAACTCATATCAGCTTATTTTTACTCGTACTATATCCAGTTTTATGAAAAAACTAGCCCTGTTGATCTTGGTTACATTCACTTATTATAATTTTTCTACCCATATCTACCAGACCAGGTAAAAGACAAAAATTAAAAATATTGTTTTCTAAGAATACAAGAGATCAGACCAAGGCATGTTGTAGAAAAACTTGGCTTTGGGTTTTCCGGCCTAACCCCAAACCTCTCAGGAATTATCTTTTCTGTAGTATACCTTTCAGTTGAAGGGGGCGTCAATATGGTAAAGAGCCCTGAGGACCGACTACTATCCTTAATTCGGTCATATTTTAACCTACAATTTAGCACTACCGACTACATTGACTTCAACGTGAGGGCGTCAAGAGATTGAATCAAGTCATTTGTGCGATAGAGATAGCGCCATATGTACATTATTGTTTTAAAACGGACGTTGCACGTGTATTCCAATTATAATAATGCATATTAAAATAGGCTTCAAATAATAACGATTGTTTTTTTTAAGTGGTGGGAGATGACCTCTTTGTGTACCTAAGGTGCAGCAACACCTTGTCCAATATTTCACTTATTGTTACGATATCTCATTTATGAGAACAATTATATCAAGTGATCATTCCGACGCGGGTCTATTCTTCATGATCTACAGGAGATCTAGATTCTTTGAGGACACGTTTGAGAAAATATTATAATTATATTTTTTAATTATATGATGATATTAGTTAGGCCCTGGGGTTTGAACCGCTTGGTGATGGATGATGGTGATGATGATGATGAAAAGTGTCCTATGTGTTATAGCGTCTCATCTTCCTCCATGCCAAATTTTATCAAAATTGGTTCAGCCATTTCAGCGTGAAGAATTAACAAACATACACTCACAAATTTTCCCTTTTTTTCAGTTTTTTTTTATGCCTGATAGGTTAGCTTTGGTAAGTGATGATGTTGTGTATGTGGTCGGAGATGTTGTTCAGGCTAAACTAGAAGTACTGGCTCTCAAGGACAGCTGCCGGAACACACCGTTGGGTGCTTGGCGACAGATTTTCTAATTTGGTAGCTAGCCAGGCGGGCATTCGCAAAATGCCCTACCACCATGCTATAACAAATGCCATCCTTAGACAAGAACCGAGACCGACGGCTTAACGTACCCTCCGAAGCACAGAAGTGCTCAATATTATGTCACTAGCGGTCACCCATCCAACTCATGACCACGGGCGACGTTGCTTAACTTTGCTGATCGGTTAAGAACAGCTAAGTAAACTTCGCTACGAGCGCTTCGCGGCTTTATCTAATCCAGCATGACAGTTCTGTTAAAGGGTCTTAATAAAAATACACACCATTCTACTTTTCTACTTTCAGGTGCTAATAGTCCAAGCTTCAGCTTTCACCAAGTACATAGGCAACATGTCTATCTTCTTCGATCCTTTCGGCAAATATGTCAAGTGGGAGGGGGAGCCCATTTTTCTCAACAGGTCCATACCAGAAGGTAAGAGAGATATATATTTTTGAAAACACTATCCAGTTTAAAGTTTACACATAAATGCACCTTGTAATATTTTTGTACTGCAACTATAGGTATCAATCAATAAAGATTCTTGGTAAAAACAACACTGAAATAATGAATTGTATATAAACTCAAAGACATTGAAAACTACTTGAAAAGTAAAATGGACCTGATGAAACTGGTTCCAGTTTTTAATCTTGACCGACCTTAACTCCGCTGCATAATTTCAAGGAGTTTAATTATATAAATAAATAAAGATATATGTGGTATAATATATCTTTATTCTACGTGGTAAGTCCTCGTGCTTTGTTTTGCCCTGGCCATATTAACATGAAGGCGCATTATTCATACAAATATGGCCACAACACAGACAATGCAACACTTACGTCTCCCAAATAAACGTTAACCGCCGATTGTGATTGAAGATAAAATTTTTAATAAAATATTATATAATAACATCTATCTATTTGCAAAATAATATAGATTAGTACCTAGTCTAGCCACAAGTTGTGTTACAAATGAAAATGTATTATTTATGAAGTAATGTAATATTACTAAAACTTATAGGTATGTACATTTACTAAAGTATCAGCAAAAAATAAAAACAATATTCTATTCGAAATGGCCACCTTTGGATTTTATACAGGCCATTAACCTGTCCGTCTGGCCACGAATCTATGGATAACGGGAAATTTGCTCCAATGCTGGCTCCAAAGATTTTTTAAAGGGCGATATGTCGCCTTGTCGTTTAGCGCAAGCCTGTCCTCTAAAACTGACCATAATTTGGAGTATAAAGGGTTGAGGTTTGGGCTAGATGAGGGCCAGTCTTCAGCTCTTATGAAGTCCGGAACGTTGGTTTCAAGCTAGGCTTGGGTAGTTCGTGCCTTGTGACCAGATGCAGAGTCCTGCTGCAAAGTCCACGGTACATTTTTCAAAAGTGTATTGGTTTCATACCTCACACGATCCAAGACTGTCTCTTGATACACTTTGGCTGAAGTTTTCTCTTCTTTTTCATAAAAATGTAGCTTTGTGACGCCTTGATAAGACACCCCCCACCAAACCATCACTGTCACAGGATGATGACCACGTTGTACATTGTCGAAGTCTTGAGCAGCTTCTTTTGAACTGTGAGCGTACACTTTATCATTTTGCTTATTGTAGTGCTCTTCAATCGTGAAAAATGTTTCATCGGTAAAGAGGATATATCTGTACCCTTCACCTGCGTATGGCGACAGAAGGTGTTCTATCGATCCACTCTCTTTAATTGTAAAGATTGATTAAGGGCATGTCCTGTGTATCGACGATAAGCACCGAGCTTCAGGTCTTGTTTAATAATACGCGACAGAGTCCTAGCGGGAATCTTCATTTCTCACGATAAGATTTTTTGCATCCTAATGTGATTTCGACGAATTCTGACTGACAGCCTTTGTAGTTCTAAGAGCACGCGGACACCCCGATCTTTTATGGCCTTCGTTAGAGGAAGTATAATTTTATCTGTTCATAGGACGATATACGAACATACGGCTTATGGCCGACGAGACGGCCCTGTACCGACTTTGTGCAAAGCGATCACTGCAATCCTATTTTCTTGAATATCCCTATTCCATATTGTATTTTGATAACGAACACAAAAAAAAATGTGTAATGGCGCGAAAACGAAAGAAGTTTTTTAAATAATAAACGCGTTTCAAATTCTAAATAATTTAAAAGCTGAAAAATAGCTTCGCTATCCACTTGAGCTATCGGAAAGTGACATTTACACAGCGCCTTGACAAATTTGATGTCATTAGATAAGGAGTCGATGAAGATCAATTAAGAGCTTGTTATGGAAAATAAAACAAAATATGAACTCAACAAAGTTCAATCTCAATGCTCGCTACTCGAGGTGGCTACGATCTATTGTTTGTCGAAAAATTGCGAAAATAAGATAAAATAATACCTTCACATCAACGCGGCTATCCGATTCAAACATTTTCAGCACGGGTTTCTTGAGGATATAATTGGTCATATGGCATAAAGTAGTTGGATGTAAAAAATCATTACCGTTGAGGAGGTGAAATAATTTGAAACCAGCTACATTTTAATATGTTTTCTTACTACGCAGTTACGAAAAACCCTTCAGCAAGGATTTGGTGCCAAAACTTCTGTGGGATTATATTATTTTATTACATTATTTTATTCAGTCAACAAAAAAGATCTAAACCGTCACTAAAAAAGATTTTGCGTAAAATTTTCATACAAAATGTACGGGAAAAGTTTTTGCAATTTGTGACTTTTTGAGTACTCCTACAATGGTTGGTCGCATAGAAGTTTTTGATCAATATTAGAAACAAGATCAATTGGCTTAAAAAAATGTTTTTGTGTAAAATGGCTATTTTCTTGCTAACTGTATTTTTTTTTGAAAATCTGTGAATGGGAATCCTAATTCCATAAAAAAATATGGATAGTCTCCTAAAACCATTTCCGAGTAGCTGCATCGGATAAGGTACTTCCCCTTTCTGCCCCGCTGAAAGTTTCCGCCCTGTATAGTTATTCTTAAACTAAACAATAATCATTCGAGGAGTTCACCTTCAAAGTGAATAAAATAAGGGAATCAACCCATTAGGTCATGGCTTGGTTATGGTCACAACGAGGTTTGTTTATAATCGCGTAGCCAGAGGATTTCCGTACTTGCGTAAAACTTCCAGGAACCTAGGTTCAGACTTGGCGTTGTGTCAGTGAACTTTCTTCCTCCACCTTCATATATTTTCATGACCATAATTTATTTTCAGATGAAGAAATCAAGGCGCAGCTACAGCCTTGGGCGGAAGTAGTGCACCAGAAACAAAATGACGTGATCGGCGAGAGTCTTTCCACACTCAACTTTGAGGAATGCGTATATGGAGAGTGCGCACTTGGAAATCTGCTTACTGATGCTTTTGTTTATTATGTTAGTTGATTTACATGAAGACTTGATAACTTTATAAGTGTCAACCGAAAGGTAGGCAACGAAGGATATATGGGGCCATAAAGGGGATTATTTACCCCCTAATTAAATAACCCAACGCCTGATACTCTTGGCGGTAGGCAGATACTACTAATTCTACTTAGTATGATCTTGGCATATCTTTTTAATGATATTTTTTTGTTGGGAAGAGTATACCTCCATGATAGTCCCATTAAGTTTTTACAATATCGGTGGAGTAGTTTTTAAGTTACATTTAATTAAGTTAAATATATATTTGCATACCTGGATGATAGCAAAGCAATTCTTGTCGATTTGAAATAGTATTTTATGCGAGGGAATGATCTTGTATGCAGTATGCATCACTGAAACGAGAGAAATATTTTTTAAAGAGCGAGCATTTCTAACACTATAAAACGTATGAAATAACTTGTGGAAGTCAGGTCATTGTTTTGAATCAACAGGGTACCGACTTCAACGAGTTATTTCATACTGAGTGTCCTGAGTCGGTTTCGTTGTTTCCAAAAATATTTTTGATAATGAGTTCAGATCACATATAAGCTACTCGTATCGCATATATATCTTTCATTCAAGTAACAAATTAACAAAACGATTTTTTAAAGTAAATATGTTAATGATGGCACTTTATACATTAACAAAAAATAGGGAACAGTAAATTAAATACTTACTATAATAAGGAAAAAAAAAACTTTCAGCACGGACGTTGAACTATAGATGTCGTTCTATCCCCATAAGATGATTAAAAAACGAAAGGACAAATTAGAGTCTTATATTGTTATAGGGTGTGAATGCCCTTGTGTGAGAATTGCACATGTAATTGTGTAATTCTCACACTTAATAATTAAACAACTTTAATCGGTTTAAATCGCGTATATTTATCATTATTTTTGTCCCGACGCGACGTTACAAACACTGCAGTGATTATTTCACGGGTTTAAAGTTGTTTAATTACTATGTTTAATAATCGCGAAAACCTAAAAAAAATAACATTATACTACATTTAAGTTTACATATCTTTGTCCTCTAAATATTCCGTAAGCGAATCATATTATTAGGCAAATAACTTTCGTTTGAATGGAGGGTAGAGATTTTGATTCAAACATTGCAGTAATAAGTAAACGATTTTGGTACGGTTTGGTTACGAAAACGCTTTTATCGAATGGTGTACTTTTATGACAAGTCATAAAAACTTTGTATTTATGACGATTGCTTTGAAATGTGCTAACAAGTTTAAGATAATTTCTTATAAAGAATGCATTTTATAAAGAAATAGACTAGAGAAAGGTAATCTTTAGGTTTTTAATATAGAGCTTAAAAGATTCGGGCGTTCGAATATGACAGACAAATCGAAAATATTTCTTTTGTGCTTTCAATACTTTTCTCGGTTAGAACAATTACCCCAAAATATAATTCTATATTGGGAGGCAGATGTTATATACGCATACTAAGACGTAAGTACTGCAGGTCTGCTTATAACTTTTAACAACATAATATGTAACTAGGAGTAATTTTAGGTATGCTAATCGAGAATCTTTTTCTTGCTCCATTCCATTCCATTTAATAATTCTATGTATTATCTTTAAGAACTATCATATTCAGTTTCCGAGTTGTATTAACATCGGTGACAAGACTTTATTCTTTTTCACCAATGTTTTTTTTTTTATTCATGTAGTCTTTGACCACTATCTCACCTGATGGTAAGCGATGATGTAGTCGAAGATGTTGTTCAGGCTAACCTAGAAGTAGTGGCTCTCAAGGACAGCTGCCGGTACACACCGTTAGGTGCTTGGCGACAGATTTTCTATTTGAGGGTGGTAGCTAGCCAGGCGGGCATTCGCAAAATGCCCTACCACCATGCTATAACGACTGCCATCCTAAGACAACAACCGGGACCGACGGCTTAACGTGCCCACGGAAACGCTCAGTAGTAATGTCACTAGCGGTCACCCATCCAACCCATGACCGCGGGCGACGTTGCTTAATTTTGCTGATCGGTTAAGAACAGCTAAGTAAACTTCGCTACGAGCGCTTCAAAAAATGACAGTGCTATCATAAGTAAAAAGCACCATTCGATTATCAATAGCTTTCGGCATATCGTTACGTTCGTCGCGGTCTTTCACTTCCAACTTCCATTTATTTTCTTTCGTGTTTTTGATATGATAGGAGGGCAAACAAAAAATTGCTTACGGTGGTAAGTGATGATCCCTGCCCAAGGACATCCGCAACACCAAAATTCTTGATTATGCGTTCCCAGTCCTTGAGGACGAAATATTCTCACTTCTTGAAGACTTCTAATTCGTATCGGTTCCGAAATACTTAGTTTAAAATAGATACTTGGTCGTACGAAACTTAAAAAAAAAAATATTTGATGATATAAAAATAATAGACTGGTTATTTGGGAAGGTATGTATTAAAAAAAATATAATTATAAATTATTATTTTTTCCAGGCTAAGAAACTAATATCACCAGAGCATCATTATCTAGCGTTCATTCAAAGAGGCAATATTAAATCTTCAATTCCAGAGGGAAGTAAGTTGCTACTCATCTCAAGAAGTTAAGATTATATAATATATATTTACAGGGTTATAGGAAAAATGCTAACAACCTCTTAAAGTTGACTTCTGTTAGTCATTTTGATTAAAAACATTTTGAAATGAATGTTTTTTTTTTATTTCTACTATATTTAAAACAATAAGTTTTTCAAGTACTGTTTGACACTTTTAAGTTCTGTGTCTCGTAGTATAAGACAATGCCTACTCCGAGCTAAAAGCGTCCGCTGCAGCAACACTGGACCGGGCCGCGCTCCCTTTGAATAGTTTTGAATATTTAGATCGAACAAAGCAATACAATATATGAAATAATAAATTACATGCACAAGAGACTTTTAACATGATGTGGTCCTAGTGCTTATACCGTCTAAACACAAAAAAACGCTAATTCCAAAAAAACATGTATCTCAAAACGTTTTTTTGGACTAGCACAAGTCAACCCTGAGAGGTTGTTAGCATTTTTCTAATAACCTTGTATAAACAAAACATATATTTTGCTATTTTGCCAGATGGCCGATTAAAAGTATGATTTTCTTATTTTTGAAGTCCGATTATAAACCTTTTCAATCACGAAGGCGCGTCCCTTGTACCCGTGCCAAGTAAAATGTCGATGCGCATTGCACGGGTAGGCCTCGTTTGTTTACTACGTCATAGCGTGTGTGTGTGGGTGGAAATGTTAATGTAACATACAGTAAAACAATAAAATTTATGTGAAGCAGTGATGGCTCAGTGGCATTGGCTATGGACTGCCGCGCAGCAGGTCCATGGTTCGAATCCCACCGCGGGCTCGAGCTTCACCGCATGGTGGATGGGCATTTTGCGAATGACCGCCTGGCTAGCGACCACCCTCACGCAGAAAGTCTGTCGCCAATTACCTAAAGATGTGTTCCGGCAGCAGTCCTTGAGAGACAGTAAAATTGTAGGCACATAAGACTCAACAACTGTATGCCTCATTGTGACGGGCGCAGTGCAGTTCGTCACTTGTGATGAAATGCATCTGTTATAGGCAGTGGTTACCGCTTAACACCGGTGCGCCTCGTGCTTGTTCCGTCACAATAACATAAAAAAAAATATGATCATCAAAAATATGGAGGGGCGTACTTAGTGGGTGAAAAGATCTGTGATTGATAATTGTTATTTGGTTTCAGATATAACACAAGGAATGTTATTTGAGCTCCTTCCATACAACGATCGTGTTGAAATATTTCAAATACACGGCCAGTACATACTGGATGCTTTGGAAAGAAGTGTTAGCGAAGCTTGGGCTTATGATCCTTTTAAAGGGCCCTGGCTATTACAGGTAGCAGGTAAAACGTTTAAAATTGTATCTTATTACTCTTTTCGTACAGTGGCATTGTCATTTAAATCGAGGCGGCTACCATTATTTTCTTTTGTTATTTTTTTAGTAGATGATACAAGTGAGCTAAGTTGCTAACGAGTTTCATACGCACTTTTTCAACACCCTTGTGAGGAAAAGAAATATATACTACACAAAAGCGATAATAGAAGCGATACAAACAACATACGAAAATTATGGAAAATAGCGCGCAGGTTTTTTTTTTTTGCGCGCGGCAAATGTATTGTGGTTGATTACATATAAACCTCTTTGATGTTACAAATCTTTATTACCCGGTTAAATTGTTCTGTTTACTCGCATATAATTTGCAGTTAGGTACTAACTTAACTTTGTAGGGATAATTCTATTACGCACTAGTGTATAATATTATTATGCATGAGGGTGTTATAGTTCGGTTTATGGCCCTAAGAATGATATAATAAAGCTCACTTTACGAGCAAGGGTGATGAAAAATATTATTATATAACAGGCGAAAATTCTAAAACTACGATGTTAGAATCGTTACCCATTTTTGTTTCAAGATCAATGACATTTTTGTATTGTACGTCTTACATAAGATGTGTAAGTACATTTACGATGTAGTGAAAACCGCGATCGTCACATTGCAGTTTGCTGAATATGAACCTTCTTTTAGAACGTTGGGTTGTTTATGTTTTTCTCGTACTGGCTGGCAACGATGCGATAATTTGGTTTGACAGAATATAATAGGGTACCGTACGTACAAATGTAGCTAAGCTTGTTTTTGAGCTTATTAGCTCTGAAATCAAAGAGGTATTTATATTGTATGTGAGTAACACTTCTTTACATATTTATTCGTAGAGGGTACCCTAAGATTATTAAACCATTTGTAACTTTTTTGAGTAAAATGATGCGATGACTTTTTGGGACTGACTCATTGTCCAACGTTAGAGTATGCTAAGTATCGTTGGATTTTTCTATTTGAAATCAGAATAAAACGCGCTGTGTTTAGACCTACTGATTATTATATATTGATGTAGTTTAGAAACAAATAACTAATATATGTTTGATACCACTTAGTTACATTACTTTGATAATAACAAATATTTTTTAAATATTCTTGACTCTACGAGCGCACGATCATTCTCGATCGTGCGCTCGTAGAGTCAAGACCTCCCGAGGATGCTTCGTGTAGAAGCGAAACGCGTCGAAAATTCTTCCGGTTTGGCTGCGTGGCGTTTGTGACGTCACGTCAGCTTAGCGGGAAAATTAGGCGGAATTGTCACTAGATATATTTTTGTATTTTTTAAGTGTTTTATTAAAATATTAATTTGATGTTTTCATAAAATATTTTAAAAATATTTGTTATTATTAAATATGGATTAGTAACGCCTGAATCTATTTATTACATTACTTTATTGGTACATTTTTAAAATGACAATAGTTATTTGTTATCAAGGCTGCAAAGTTGTTGTTCAGCGCCAGTACTTTTATTGAGACCTACTGTATCAGCCAGATTGTCCACTACTGAACACAGCCTCACCCATTAAGGAGGGGTTTGCCATTATCCCCACGCTTGGCAAGCGTCTTGGGGATCGCAGTTTAAGATAGCAGTTCCTCAGAAGGCGCTGCTGCCCACCTTCCGGTATTTTACCTGTAGTCGCCTCTTACGACACCCACAGGTAGCAATGGGGGGTGACATTCTAGCCCGGCACTCCACGGAGAATTTATTGAGACCTACAGCGAGGAAAATGCTATGTGCCAGGAAAACAGTTGAGTGTAGCAAATTTGCGGTAGTATATAGTAATAATTAAAAGTGAAACTACTAAAATTGGTAATATTTTTCTGGAGATTTTATTGAGGTTCGAAATGCAAAAACCTTTTCCACGGTAGAGGATAAAAACTATTTTTTCATGCAGATTTCGAAGGATAAACTACAGCTTTCCGAGCTTGTGAGGTGAAAAATATAAAAAACATTTGTCATCTGAAAAAAAATGCTACTAAGTATTGTTCTCCAAGATCAATCTTACGTTCAATGCGCAAGTTTTGGCTCAAAAATAAACTAGAAGAAACTTACCTTACAGGTCTTCAAGTCACATACAACATATCTGAACAGGACAGTCGCATAATCAGCGTTACTACAGACTGGGATGGATTACCAATAATCCCTGATAAGTTATACCACGTCGTAGCACCTACTTACCTAGCTGACGGCGGAGACGGTTTTACGGTAAGACTTTCAACTGTAAACATAGGCACAGAATAAAAAAAAATACCAAAAAATTTAACCGACTTCAACACTCAAATGTGTGAAATAACTTGTTGAAATCGGTACCATGATGGTTCAAAAGTACCTATTTTTATCACAATATTGTACGTATGGTACCGACTTCGACAAGTTATTTCACACATTTTTGGTAAACATTTTTTTCACCCTTTTAGTGACCCTTGATACTTATGGGATCGATTGTCATTCACTGTCAATAACTATATCATCAAGAAAGGAAAAAAAAATTTAAGCTATTGGAGTGTGAGGTACACTTCAATAGCTGAAAAGTATTTGCCAAAAACGTCTTAACCGATTTTGATTAAATTTAAATGGGACCACACGACAAGCATCAGCTTTCAAATAAAAAAGAATCATCAAAATCGGTTCAAAAACAGATATAAAAACGGACGAATTGAGTACCTCCTCCTTTTTTCAAAGTCAGTAAAAAGGCAGAAGGATCACTCCGCAAAGCCATTCCAATAAAAGCAACTCTAGCTACGAAGCAATAAAGTGCACTTCAGCTAAAGCACAGAGTACCTAATATTTATATTCACCTACAAGGCGTTTTATTTCTCTTTCTATCGCATAGCCACGCATAGCTCTGATCTCGTCTGACGCGGCACACACCGTAGAATTATCCCGTCCGGACGGGTACGATGTACCTGTAGCTTTGTACCTAAAGTGCGGAGTGTGCCAAGCCTGACATTAGGGTATAAAAACTTTAATGAATTGTGATGTCCCGTACGAACTCTGAGAACTGTATTGTGGCCAGCATATTGGATAACTACAAAAATATATTGGCCGGACAATATGGGAGCTAGTATATTTTTGTTAGGTAATGCTAAATTAATCTTTTGAATCTTATCTAAAAATAAGAGATGATGTGGTCGAAGATAAACAAGCCTAACTTAGAATCGGACCAAGTTCTGAAACGCTTAGGCAACCCTACCCCTAAGTGCTTTGATTATATTGGCGACTTTCTCTGAGGTAATGTTTGCCCGCCCGTTTAATAAATCCAGGATGGTCATTCTACAAAATGCTTCGACTATATTGTAGCAAATCTAAGATTTGCCTCAGCCTTCAAAAATATATAGTGGCGGGACGGAATATTAGCTCGCCTGATGGTAGGCATCACACCTGTCAGCTACAGTTGCAGTGTCACTGTTCTCGTTCTGCTTGACACTGCACTGCGCTCGTCACACTGAGCTGTTAGTTCTTATATCTCTTGTGACCAGTAATTTCACTTGCTACACAGCCCTTTACGCCGAAACACAGTAAGTGTTAGCACACTACTACTTCTAGGCTGTAAATCTGACACTGTTATGATACAACCTTTTTTTTCTAACAATAACAAATATATTCTCAACACTTTAATTGGTACTTTATTAAATCTTATAACTAAATAGGTATCCGGCTGGGACTCAACTCAATTTACCGGATAGATTCCGACCAGTTTCGGGCTATAATTATTGTAGCCCTTCGTCTAAGAGTCACCGTTGCGCGAAGCGGCGAGCGCGGGTTTTGTTTTCTAAGGACCTGTTTCAGAATGTTCGAATTAGATGCGGTTATACTACCCAGAACATATCTAATAAATAAAACACTCTTTGCGTTTCACAGTCATCGATTTAGCCTATCCATCGGTTAAAACTTGAAATGCGCTGCATGATAACTGTCATTTTTATCATTCAATTATTTATGTTCTCGGTAGTATAACCGGAACTTACTCGAACATTCTGAAACCGGATCTTAGTGAAGTTATGTAATCTTTTTCAGATGTTTAACGAAAATAAGCAGGATGTTCAAGTGATCGGTCGTGATCAAGAAATGCTGAGGAATTACATCGAAGACCATAAGCCAGTGAGCTCTACTGTCCAAGGAAGAATTATTATTAATGAGGAGTGGATGCCATAATTTATATTTATGTATTTAAAATATAGTGTCATTTCTGGGCAAAGGAATAGCAGAATAGGTTTACATAATTACAAATTTACGAGAGGAAAAATTATAGTCATGTGCGGGATTCGAACCCGCGCCATCCTCCCTTATAGCCGGGGTATGTTCTGACCGACTGAGCTAACATGACAATGACACATAGCTCAAATTTTTCCTCTCGTTCTTTAATTGTCGTATGGGGATGGAACGACACCTTTATTTCAACTTACGTTTTACAAACAAGACTAATTTTGCAATTAGCTTCAAACTTGTTATTGATGACCCTACAAATTTAATATTTTTAACTAAGCAACAACGCGGATTGCAATACATTTTTTTATGTTTTTGTCACGGAACAAGCCCGAGGCCCAGCTGATGTTAAGTGGACTAACCTCTGCCTATAACTGATGCAATTCGACAACGACTAATTGCACTGTGTCCGTCTCTGCCGGAAAACACCGTTAGGTGCTTGGCGACATATTTTCTACTTGAGGATGGTAGCTAGACATTAGCAAAATTCCCTACCACCATGCTATAACGACTGCCATCCTTAGACAACAACCGGGACCGACCGTGCCCTCCGAAGCACGGAAGTGCTCAGTAGTAATGTCACTAGCGGTCACCCATCAAACTCATGACCGCGCGCGACGTTGCTTAACTTTGCTGATCGGTGTAGAACAGCTAAGTAAACTTCGCTACGAGCGCTTCAAAAAAGTTTTATTCAATTTTAGGCAATTTAGCATCACTGTAGAGAACACCAATAGCAATGTAATACATTGCTATAGTAAAACCTTCGAGAAAGTAACCCGAAGAGACGCCATTCTATTAGCTTTGTAAGAAACAAATTTCTGTCAATTTTTCTCATATCGAAACACGTTCTAATTGGCTAAGCCACGATCACGTGATTTATAGTGATGGGACAGAATTAATGTGCAATTTTAATCGATATCGATATAGTGCATACTTAGAACATCAACGTGGTAATATATCTATAAACATCTTAAGCGTTGAGTGTGAATTCTATTTATGCTTGGCTGTAAGAAGCAGGTAAACAATGGAAACTACTGTGTAACAAAACCTATTGTTAGCAAATTACAACATCAAATACACTTACAAACTGCTGTATTGGCAGGATTGTCCACTTCCGAACACATTCTCCACCATTTAGGGAGAGTTTGCCATAATTCTCACGCTTGGCAGGCGTCTTGGGGATCGCAGTTTAAGATATCAGTTCCTCAGAAAGCGCTGCTTCCCACCTTTCGGTATTTTACCTTTAGTTACCTCTTACAACACCAATGACACCGATAGCAATGGTGGAGTAAAATTCTAGCACGGCACCCCATGGGATACTTATCAATTAACACTTATAAATTAACATGAGTCACTCACCGTGTCTTTTCTACTAAGTCTATTTTTAATGTAGTCAGCGCATTTTAGCTAATCCACATAATGTAAGTTTATATTTTAGTTTTCACAGCTATCAATAAGAGAAAATAAAATACAGAAGAAATATGAAGCAGTGATGACTCAGTGCCATTGGCTATGGACTGCCGTGCCGCATGTCCATGGTTCGAATCCCGCCGCGGGCTTGAGCTTCAAAGCATGGTGGAAGGGCATTTTGCGAATGCCCACCAGGCTAGCGACCACCCTCAAGTAGAAAATCTGTCGCCATGCTACTAACGGTGTGTTCCAGCAGCTGTCCTTGAGAGCCAGTAATTCTAGGTTAACCTGAACAACCTCCTCGACCACATCATCACTTACCATCAGGTGAGATAGTGGTCAAAGGCTATGTAATTAACAACTATGTCTTAAGGTGACGGGCGCAGTGCAATTCGTGACTTGTAACGAAATGCATCTGTTATAGGGGTATCATAATATCGACAATTATCTATATAAAATCGATATACACCACCATAAGCACTGTAATCACAACACTAGGAGGAAGGATATTTTAAATTTGGAGTGTGTCCGATACAACACACTAGTTGCCAGATAAACCGAACCATGAATTCCACTCTCGAGGTTAGTTTCTCGATGAGTAAAACATACCACAATTGAAAACAAAAGTTAACTTTTGCAAGCGTTATACTAATTTGAATTTTAACGTGAACAGAATAAAAGCTACCCTAACTTCATTCGTAATCGTTGTACGAATTTGTAATTAACATGAACTACTGTGATAAGAACTTTAAAAATTTATATAATATTATGTAGAATCGACCTAAAAAATATGTATTATTTCAAAATAAAAATTAATAATTTCGAAGCTGTTTATTGTTTTATTTGTAATAATAACAACTATTTTTAAAATATTTCAGATTAATATTTTAATAAAAAATATATCTAGTGACAATTCCGCCTAATTTTCCTGTTAAGCCGACGTGACGTCACAAACGCCACGCAGCCAAACCGGAAGAAATTTTCGACGCGTTTCGATTCTACACGAAGCATCCTCAGGAGGTCTTGACTCTACGAGCGCACGATCGATAATCGATATTCAGTTTCGATATCGATATCGGTCAGTTTATTTTAAAAATATTTGTTATTATTGAATATGGATTCCCGCAAAGTAACGCCTGAATCTATTCATTATTGTTTAATTTGTAGTAACTAGTAATATCTTATGTACTGTTTTATTTTTTTCTTTAGATCTTGTATTCTTGTATGAAGCAATGATGGCCGAGCGGTAATAGCTATGAACTGCCGCGCCGCAGTACTCTGGTTCGATCCTCACCGCCGGTTTGAGTTTCACCGCATGGTGGAAGGGCATTTTGCGACTGCCCGCCTGGCTAGCTACCACCCTCAAGTAGAAAATCTGTCGCCAAACACCTAACGGTGTGTTCCGGCAGTAGTTCTTGAGAGCTAGTGAAATTACAGGCATATGAGACTTAACAACTATGTCTCAAGGTGATGGGCGCAGTGCAATTCGTGACTTGTGATGAAATGCATCTGTTATGAGGTTAGTCTGCTTAACATCAGGTGGGCCGCGAGCTTGTTCCGTCAAAAAAACATAAAAAAAAGAAAAAAAGATCCCTTTATGTCAAAGCACATTCAAGTTTGTTTAACGTTCAAGCTCATTGAAAAAACAGAGAGAACGCATCGGCGCGTTCACGTTCTATATGTTCAAATCCTATACAGGTCTAGAGCATCAGTCAACACATTTTCCAAGTTTACCAATTTGTATCTTATTACCTACATACCTTACACCTCTACCCGTGGGTGACGTAAGAAGCGTCTAAGTCGTAGCACACCAGAAGATGAGCACTTTCTGAGGAGCTGATATCTCACACTGCGATCCCCAAGACGCCTGCAAAGCGGTGGGGATTATGGTAAACTCGCCATAATAGGAAAGGCTGTGTTCAGGAGTGGACGATCCGGCCGATACAGTACCTATACATACATTAGATTTTTTAAAATAGGTTTTTTTTTTATGCTTGATAGTTTAGCCTTTGACCACTATCTCACCTGATGGTAAGTGATGATGTGGTCGAAGATGTTGTTCAGGCTAAGCTAGAATTACTGGCTCTCAAGGACAGCTGCCGGAACACACCGTTAAGTGCTTGGCGACAGATTTTCAACTCGAGGGTGGTAGCTAGCCAGGCGGGCACTCGCAAAATGCCCTACCACCATGGGTTAAAGTATGAAATTGTCGTTTTATTGTAATAGGTACTTCGAATTGACATAGAACCTTCATGGTTTGAAATTTTTGATTTAAACGCTTTCGTGATGGAAACTTTGATTTAAAGAACGAACCACGTGGAAGACCACCTACACAGGAGAATAACAATGAATTGAAAGAGATGGTGGAGGCCGATCTGATCCAAACTACCTAGGAATTAGCGGCATGGTTTAACGTTACCTTACCAATAATATTGACTCATTGCGTCAAATCATGAAAATAAAAATGTGTGCCTCATGATATCACTGATCTGCAGAAAAAAACGCGTCTTGAAAATTGTGTTGCCTTGTTAAATCGATACAGAAATGAAGGAATATTGGATTGAGTTGTGACAAGTGACGAAAAATAGATTCTTAACGATAACAGTAAGCGAAAACTCCAATGGCTGTCCCCAGGTCAAACGCCGCAACAGTGTCCTAAAGCAAAGCTTACCAATAAAAAGGTAATGGTAACTGTTTGGTGGTCTCAGCACGGTGTTATTCACAATAGCTTTCTCCAATCTGGTCAAACATTGATAGCAAAACTAGCAGTGAAGCAGCCCCGACTCAAGATGCCCCATGATAACGCGAGACCTCATACAGCACGAGTTCCATCGCAATGGCATGAATGACATTCCTATAAGATGGCAGCAATGTATAGACAATAATAGTAATTATTTTCATTATACATATAAGTATATATATATATATAAACTTCTAAACAAATATAATAAAGAGGAAAGATTTGATTGTTTGTTTGTTTGCATTGAATAGGCTCTGAAACTACTGGACCGATTAGGATGAATTTGGTATGGAAATAGTTTGAGACACGAGGAAGGACATAGGATAGTTTTATCCAACTGCGCAAAAAGAGGTTAATGGTTTTGCGCGATAACCGATCTACTGTACCGATTAGGATGAAATTTGGTATGAAAATAGTTTAAGACACGGGGGAGGACATAGGATAGTTTTTATCCAACTGCGCAAAAATAGGTTAATGGTTTTACGCAATAACTGATCTACTGGACCGATTAGAATGAAATTTGGTATGGAAATGGTTTGAGACACGGGGGAGGATATAGGATAGTTTTATCCAACTGCGGAAAAAGAGGTTAATGGTTTTGCGCGATAACCGATCTACTGGACCGATTAGGGTGAAATTTGGTATGGAAATAGTTTGAGACACGAGGAAGGACATAGGTTAGTTTTTATCCAACTGCGCAAAAAGAGGTTAAAGGTTTTGCGTGATAACCGATCCACTGGACCGATTAGGATGAAATTTGGTATGGAAATAGTTTGAGACACGGGGAAGGACAAAGGATAGTTTTTATCCAACTGCGCGAAAAGAGGTTAATGGTTTTGCGCGATAATCGATCTACTGGATCGATTAGGATGAAATTTGGTATGGAAATAGTTTGAGACACGGGGAAGGACATAGGATAGTTTTTATCCAACTGCGCAAAAAGAGGTTAATGGTTTTCCGCGATAACTGATCTACTGGACCGATTAGGATGAAATTTGGTATGGAAATAGTTTGAGACACGGGGAAGGACATAGGATAGTTTTTATCCAACTGCGCAAAAAGAGGTTAATGGTTTTCCGCGATAACTGATCTACTGGACCGATTAGGATGAAATTTGGTATGGAAATAGTTTGAGACACGGGGAAGGACATAGGATAGTTTTTATCCAACTGCGCAAAAAGAGGTTAATGGTTTTCCGCGATAACTGATCTACTGGACCGATTAGGATGAAATTTGGTATGGAAATAGTTTGAGACACGGGGAAGGACATAGGATAGTTTTTATCCAACTGCGCAAAAAGAGGTTAATGGTTTTCCGCGATAACTGATCTACTGGACCGATTAGGATGAAATTTGGTATGGAAATAGTTTGAGACACGGGGAAGGACATAAAATAGTTTATATCTAACGACGCAAATAGAGGTTCATGGTTTTGTGCGATAAAAAAAAACATACGAACAAAAAAAATGTAGGTAAATAAAAGTTTATTTAAATAATTATATTCAAACATTCTTTCCTATTTTCTTTTCTTAGTAATCTGACTCAAGTAGAAGGGTTTATGTGTGTGTATAATAACTTGTTGCTAGTGTTAAATAAAAAAAAAACTAATTTTAATTTTCCAGTACAAATTGGCACTATGAAAGTGCCTTCCAAAAAAACATTCACTCCTAATATTTTAAGGTTCTTTTTTCAAAGGGTTTTCTATAAGCCCTATTAAACGAGACTCCCAGTTCTCTCCGTCTGTACGTCACGGGTATCTATTTAGCTAGTTAGCTTATGAAGCAGTGACGGCTCAGTGGCATTGGCTACGGACTGCCGCGGTTTTTTATGATCACGCATAACTTTTACAGAGTAGTTCGGTTTCGATAATTCTTTTTTTTTAATATAAATTTCATCAAAATCGGTTGTGAAGTTTATAAGTTATAGTCAATTAACTGACAAAAAAAAACCATTACCTGGATGATTTAATAGTATTTGCTGTTATCGACTTGAACACTATTTGAGTCGAATACGAGTATATGGAATATAATAGAAATGAAAAATACGTTTTTTTTTTGTAAATTACAGTATTTGGAGTTACCTAACTCTTTCAAAACTATTTAAATGCAGATTTAATAATATATAACAGTCCTTGCTAAAATTTAAAACGTGAGCGTGTGCTAAGTGTTACACGTGTTAACTGCCAAAGTGAAGAGATAGTAATATTTTTTGTTTCGACTTCCTAATCAGATAGGTCTGTAGGTCATGTGACAGCTGTCAAAGTAACTAAGCCTGTAGCATTTTTCAAGATAATTTTGAATTCAAAATACGTCTAAATAGTGTCACCTTGCGGAAAGCCTGGGTGCAAAATAAAATTCAAAATTAATAATAGATAATCTTAAATTTATTCTTGACAATAACAGCGCCACCTACACCGTTCTTCCTTATCTATAACTATTATCTGGTGGTGTCGCAACAGATTAGCTACCAGTGCTCCTTACTGAACGAACAAGTTCACTAACAAACCGATAGATGTCGCAAATACTGGGAGGCGATAACTAGGCAGAAGAAGTTCTCCCACATCAGATAGGTGTCGCCACTAATGAGACTAAATAAATATTAAAGTAATCCGAGCCTGTTGATAGGTATCAGTAGGGTCGGATAGTTATAATGAAAAATATACAACTCATATAACATTTATTAATTAGATCATAAAACAATATCTTACAAACTTCACAATTATTAAAGGTACGTGCTATTAATAAGTTGGCATCGTCAGGACCTAGTTTTGAATGAAATTCTATTGTAATCATTATCGCCAATGCCAATGGGTTAATTGCTCACCTGTCATTTTCAAAAGAATGAACATCAAATAAATTACCACGGGTCATTGCACTTCCTCTTAGTAGCAGCATAGAACATATAATAATACTACGGTAGCAGTTAAAAAACGGGAAAAGTGTTAAAATTAGTTACTATTGGCTTAGAACCTCATCGCCGATTCTGAGGCCAATCATTACCTTACAAGGTAACGTTTGGGCCTGTGAATTTCCGGTGGAGGCATCATGTCTGAACCAGTCGATGAGAGCCTCACTTGTTACCTGACCCCGAGAGAACTACTACTATTTAAACAACTAAGTGATAACTTCTAAGCTACAACCAATAGCAAATTGTGTTTAAATTCGTGTAATATCTGCCAACAACCCTATTCTAGGGGTTCCTTCAAGAGGCAGAATACTTCCAAAAAGAGGCAACGGTACGGAGATACATCCAGTACGAAGCTGCACGTCAGTACCTGACTACCTCTCTGTAAGAGGAACACCTGCACTGGACCGCTGCCACCTCTACGGTCGCATCTGCAGACCAGTCTCTACAGCGCTAAGGCTGGGACTATCTATCGGCACGGTTACTGGGTGCAGATATACTCCAGGCCTGGACACACTCCGGCATCTGCTGCTGAGCATCTCCTCAATACTAGCGGACCGGAGATAAGTCCTTGAACAAGGAAGCCTACCATTGCCATACCAGCCTGAAATCCATGACCCGTCTCTTCAATATACTGTTATATCTGAATCTTCTCTTCTTTCCTTTATGCTCCCTTCTGCCAAACATAGGGCAGGGGATATAAGCACTGCGATAGTTGTGAGATGTGATAGCTGTCGATGTCGATACAACGGGGAATTTATGTTTGCTATAATTATTCATAAGGAGCACTTTAAAATGAAAGCACGCCATTTTTTTTAATATTGGGCATTGTTTTTTTTTATTATTTTTTTATTTGGACGGAACAATCCCTAGGCCCGCTTGATGTTAAGTGGTTTAACCTCTGCCTAGAACAGACGCATTTCGTCAACGACGAATTGCACTGCGCCCGTCACACTGAGACGTACAGTTGTTAGGTCTCATGGGCCTGTAATTTTTCTGGCTCTCAAGGACTGCTGCCGGAGCACACTGTTAAGTGCTTGGCGACAGATTTTCTACTTGAGGGTGGTCGCTAGCCAGGCGGGCATTCGCAAAAAGCCCTTCCACCATGCAAAAATCGCTGAAAAAATTGGTTACTTTTTACTTAAATACCATCAACATCATTTTATTCTTTACAACTTAATCGACCGAGCGAACGCGAAGCGTCTCCATTTCAGCATGGGCAAGAGTGCTTTCGTATGTCTGTCTGGTGGGTGCCCGGCTGTTCTCCTCTACAGGTCGCATTTGTCAACCTATTCTCATAAAAAATTGTGAGAAGGTTCGATAATTACTTATATGGAATTTTTGTGACGACTCAGTTTTAGAAATATTTCCAAACGGCTAAGATGTGGGGTTGAAAAAATAAAAAAAAACTTAGCCCCTTATAGAGTAACTAAGCGGAGACAAGTTATCAATCGAGCTAAATGTCATATTAAGTTTATAAAGTACCTAAAGTTTATATATATATAGGTTGTATAACGAAACAATTCAATTTATTCAGGAGTAGGTACTAATTATTAAAAAATAAATTGGAAGTAATAGATTACTCAATGATTTATTTTAATAAATCATTGAGAAAATGATTTATATTAATAAATCATTGAGAAAATTATTTATATTAATTAATCATTGAGGAATTGATTTATATTAATAAATCATTGAGAAAATGATTTATATTAATAAATCATTGAGAAAATGATTTATATTAATAAATCATTAAGTGGGCCATCTCTTCTTATTTCACACACATCCATATATAAAGTGTTTATCAATAGGGACGCGCGAACTTTGACAGCGCATTGAGGCCATCTTGGTAAAGCGCTAGCTGTCAAATTTGGCATGAACATATATTTAGTCCTGAAATTCACCATGGAACGCTACACGTTTCAAAAACGCGTAGAAGTTGTTAAAATTGATTATCATAATTACTGCTCTATTCGCCTAACGCTCCGTGCATTGCGTCCAATTTATGGCGTTCATGGCCGTCCTGCAGAGTCCACAATCCGTCGTTTAATGAAGAAATTTTTATTTTAAGGTTAGATGGTATGGTTCTCACAAACATGTGGTTCTAACAGGACGGCGCCACTTGCCACACAGCACGGGATACAATAAATTTATTGTATGAGACATTCGAAGGCTTCGACATCTCGCGTGGTGGCGACATCAACTGGTCACCAAAATCGTGTGGCTTAACACCGCTCGACTACTTCCTGTGGGGTTGCGTGAAATCTCTAGTCTATGCAGATAAACCACAGTCAATTGCCGCCCTGAAGGCCAACTTAACTCGCGCTCTTCGTGAAATTGAGCCCCATTTTTGCGAAAATGTCATCCGAAATTGGTCCACATGGATACACCACCTGCAGCGGAGTCGCGGCGGTCATTTGGCCGAAATTATATTCCATACATAATGTCAGCAAAAAATCCTTTAAAATAAAATATAAAGTGTGGCATTATCTCTTAAACAGGTTTTTTTATAAAAACCCTTTGTTATATTATACATTAGCGAGGCTAGGAAAATAAACTACTACTACTATACTGTTTGAAAGTTCCCGTGAGTATGAGACATATTAATGTTTTCAATAACCGGCTGTACTCACGCGTATTGGTCGAGATTGTCGACCTAGGTTTCGGGCATGTCCGATGCCCTTCATCAGGTGAGTTCACGCGTCTAAATCGCGGCGACGACTCCGCGCAACTGCTCGTTCTGCGCGGCGCGAGAGTGGAGGCGCGGGCGCGGGGGCGGCCAGTGGGCTGGGGGAACGCCCCGCGCACCGCTGTGCTGATGGTGGTGCATCCTCTTCGTCAGTGAGTTCTTCGTCGAAATCTCCAACACAAACACTGCTAACTGTATCACTCTCTAGACTGCCTAGCACTTTTCGCGTTGAGGTAGCATTAAGAATAGGTGTCCAGGCTGGTGGGAGGGTCCATCCACGATCTCTATTGAAATTGGGGTGACGGGTGATCTCGATAGCCTCACGTATTTTTCGAGGTATAAAGAATTTTTCTCTTGCTAGTACGGAGGCTTTGTCGAACCGTATAAAATGTTGCGTGTCCGAGAGATGTGCGTGCTCCGCGATTGCTGATTTGATTGTGTCTATATTCTTAATGCTCCTAATGTGTTCGGCAAGTCTAGTTGCGATGTTACGACGAGTTTCACCTACATAGCTCTTGCCACAGTCACACGGTATTTTGTAGACGCCCGGTACATTAAAATGGTCCCTGTCTTTCGGTGAACGTAGCCACTTACGAAGTTGACCCGGGGGACGGAAAAACGTGCTGATGTTATACTTCCGTCGTAAGAGATATCCAATTTTGTCTGTTACTCCTCTTACGAACGGTAGATATGCTGGCAATCGTTCCACTCTCGTTGGTCTCTTCTTTTCACTACGACTGTCCAACCGACCACACTGTCGCCACCTATACCCATTCTCCTCTAATACTCCCCTTACGTGCTCGAGCTCAATCTCTACATATTCTGGGTCACACAGTCTCAAGGCTCGGTTTATGAGCGATCTGGGCACTGAGGATAAATGGGCAGGATGGTGATGGGAGTCTGCCCTAAGGTATCTGTCTGTGTGGGTCGGTTTGCGGAAAACTGTGTGCGCTAGGGTACCATCCCGTCTTCGAATGACCCGAACATCCAAAAATGGCAATACCCCGTTTTCCTCTTCTTCCACTGTGACCTTGATGTTGGGGTGGAGGTTGTTCAGGTGAACAGCAAACTCCGAAAGTCCATCTTTGGAAATGACCGCGAAAATGTCGTCTACATACCGCCACCAGTGACGTGGTTTGACTGTCGCCGTAGTCAGAGCTAGACTTTCATACCACTCCATGAATATATTGGCTGCCACCGGGGCAATAGGAGAACCCATAGCCACTCCATCCACTTGCAGGTAGTACTCTCCTCTCCACATGAAGTAACCACTTTTTAAGCAGAGCTCAGTCCACTGCACATACTCGGTAGGTAAGTTGGAATCCCGTATAATGGTGCTGATAATATTGATAGTTTCATCTACCGGTACATTTGTGAACAGAGATGTTATATCAAAACTTACTAGTACTTCTGTGGGCTGGACACGTATGTTTTCTAGTAATTGCACAAAATGGTTGGAGTCTTTCACAAAACTTTGGGTCCTACCTATGTGTTGTTGCAGGATAGTAGCCAGGTGTTTCGATAAATTGTATGTAGGTGAATCAATTTGGCTTACTATCGAATCAATTTGATTTAGACGCGTGAACTCACCTGATGAAGGGCATCGGACATGCCCGAAACCTAGGTCGACAATCTCGACCAATACGCGTGAGTACAGCCGGTTATTGAAAACATTAATATGTCTCATACTCACGGGAACTTTCAAACAAAAATAGCTAACCGATACGGCACGGTATGGCTCAACAAAGTCAAAGAATTCGCGCGTTTGAGAATTAAACGTAAGAAACTTGAGTGCGGCTTAGAGTATGTAGTGGAGTGTCGTGATAGTGATGTCATACCGAAGTTTATACGTATAAAGCCAGTGAAATGCATTCAGGATTACGAAAAATTCTTTAAAATCGCGAGTGAAAAATTGCTTCGTCGAGTGATAGCAGAATATCGTCGAAAATTGTTGTTCACGAACAAAGCACTGTACAAAATACATCTGGAGTTGTCACAGGAACTACAACAGGATATGTGGGAGGTATTGGATGCTATGTCTTATAATCGTGCCGACATTACTGAGATAAGTACGAGAAAAAGACACAATAAAAAGATAACGAATCTCAGGCGACAGACTTATTCTGAGTCACGAGTCTACCCTCGGAATTCCGAGAACACGGTAAACAATCAAGTTATGTCGAGGACAGAGACTGTTGTCAATTTATCTTCACATCAATTAGATCACGATGCAATTAATGTGCTTTCCCGTGGACTCAATTATGCACCTGCCCCAAAGAAGATTCCTGTGGATAATATTATTTGTAATATAGAAGATACAATAATACGAAACAGGATCCCACACACAGACGCGGAATGCATGAGACAGGATGTATCGATGTTATTACGTAAGTCAAAAGTGCCAAAAAGTAATATCACTAAAGGTGAACAAATCGCTTTACGAAACCTACGTAATAATAGTGAAATCTTGGTGTTGCCAGCCGACAAAGGTAATGCCACTGTTGTGGTTGATACGAAAGAGTATGACGATAAAATCACACAAATGTTAAGTGACAATTCTACCTACAAAAAGGTTAACTACAACCCTACCTCCAGAGTTACAACAAAAGTAGTTAATTTGTTACGAACAAATGCTAATACCGACTTGCTGGCACGCCTACGTCCCCACAATCCGACACCACCCAAGATTTATGGCTTACCGAAGATTCACAAACCGGGGTGGCCACTACGCCCGATAGTAAGCCAAATTGATTCACCTACATACAATTTATCGAAACACCTGGCTACTATCCTGCAACAACACATAGGTAGGACCCAAAGTTTTGTGAAAGACTCCAACCATTTTGTGCAATTACTAGAAAACATACGTGTCCAGCCCACAGAAGTACTAGTAAGTTTTGATATAACATCTCTGTTCACAAATGTACCGGTAGATGAAACTATCAATATTATCAGCACCATTATACGGGATTCCAACTTACCTACCGAGTATGTGCAGTGGACTGAGCTCTGCTTAAAAAGTGGTTACTTCATGTGGAGAGGAGAGTACTACCTGCAAGTGGATGGAGTGGCTATGGGTTCTCCTATTGCCCCGGTGGCAGCCAATATATTCATGGAGTGGTATGAAAGTCTAGCTCTGACTACGGCGACAGTCAAACCACGTCACTGGTGGCGGTATGTAGACGACATTTTCGCGGTCATTTCCAAAGATGGACTTTCGGAGTTTGCTGTTCACCTGAACAACCTCCACCCCAACATCAAGGTCACAGTGGAAGAAGAGGAAAACGGGGTATTGCCATTTTTGGATGTTCGGGTCATTCGAAGACGGGATGGTACCCTAGCGCACACAGTTTTCCGCAAACCGACCCACACAGACAGATACCTTAGGGCAGACTCCCATCACCATCCTGCCCATTTATCCTCAGTGCCCAGATCGCTCATAAACCGAGCCTTGAGACTGTGTGACCCAGAATATGTAGAGATTGAGCTCGAGCACGTAAGGGGAGTATTAGAGGAGAATGGGTATAGGTGGCGACAGTGTGGTCGGTTGGACAGTCGTAGTGAAAAGAAGAGACCAACGAGAGTGGAACGATCGCCAGCATATCTACCGTTCGTAAGAGGAGTAACAGACAAAATTGGATATCTCTTACGACGGAAGTATAACATCGGCACGTTTTTCCGTCCCCCGGGTCAACTTCGTAAGTGGCTACGTTCACCGAAAGACAGGGACCATTTTAATGTACCGGGCGTCTACAAAATACCGTGTGACTGTGGCAAGAGCTATGTAGGTGAAACTCGTCGTAACATCGCAACTAGACTTGCCGAACACATTAGGAGCATTAAGAATATAGACACAATCAAATCAGCAATCGCGGAGCACGCACATCTCTCGGACACGCAACATTTTATACGGTTCGACAAAGCCTCCGTACTAGCAAGAGAAAAATTCTTTATACCTCGAAAAATACGTGAGGCTATCGAGATCACCCGTCACCCCAATTTCAATAGAGATCGTGGATGGACCCTCCCACCAGCCTGGACACCTATTCTTAATGCTACCTCAACGCGAAAAGTGCTAGGCAGTCTAGAGAGTGATACAGTTAGCAGTGTTTGTGTTGGAGATTTCGACGAAGAACTCACTGACGAAGAGGATGCACCACCATCAGCACAGCGGTGCGCGGGGCGTTCCCCCAGCCCACTGGCCGCCCCCGCGCCCGCGCCTCCACTCTCGCGCCGCGCAGAACGAGCAGTTGCGCGGAGTCGTCGCCGCGATTTAGACGCGTGAACTCACCTGATGAAGGGCATCGGACATGCCCGAAACCTAGGTCGACAATCTCGACCAATACGCGTGAGTACAGCCGGTTATTGAAAACATTAATACTACTATACTGGTTTTTTTTTTGGTGGTTTTTCCTCACCTTGCTCTTTTTCATAGAACTCTCTTGTGTATAGGTACGCATCCTTACTGGCAGTTTCTTTGGTATCTTGATAAGGAATAATAAAAACAACATAACACGATATTTTTTTTATTTTTTTTATTATTATTGCAATAACGCATGCTCTGCGGATTACACTACAAAATTATGACAGGAAAAGTAATAGTTATGGGCAGGATTCGAACCCACGCCATCCACCCCTATAGCCGGGGTATGCTCTGACAGTTAAGCTAACATGACATATGATTCATAACTCTGATTTGTCCTCTCGTTCTCAACCATCGAATGGGGATGGAGCGACATCTATATTACGAACTGCACTGCGCCATCACCCTGGGACATACAGTTGTTAAGTCTCATGTGCCTGTGATTTCACCGGCGCGCGGCGCCCATACCCTTCAGTATATGAACTCAGTAATGAGAAAACTGCTTGGCGGTAGAACTAGGTATGGTTGCAGTACTTCCCCGGACGAAGCAGTGATGGCTCAGTGGCTTTGGCTATGGAAAGCCGCGCAGCAGGTTCATAATTCGAATCCCGTCACGGGATTGAGCTTCATGGCATGGTGGAAGGGCATTTTGCAAATGCCCGCCTGGCTAGCGACCACCCTCAAGTAGAAAATCTGTCGCCAAGCACCTAACGGTGTGTTCCGGCAGCAGTCCTTGAGAGCTAGTGAAATAACAGGCACATGAGACTTTACAAATATGTCTCAAGGTGACGGGCGCAATGCAATTCGTTACTTGTGATGAAATGCATCTGTTATAGGCAGAGGTTAGTCCGCTTAACATGGGCCTCGAGCTGGCTCCGTCACAATAACATAAAAAAAGAACTCGTTCACAGAGTTCTACTGCTACTAAACTATGGGCTGGGTATAGGCGAGCTAGTGGAAATATCTTCTAATTAAACCAAGCGTTTGCAGGTCCATGGTTCGAATCCCGTCACTGGCTTGAGCTTCACCGCATGGTGGGAGGGCTTTTTGTGAATGCCCGCCTGGCTAGCGACCACCCTCAAGTAGAAAATCTGTCGCCAAGCACCTAACGGTGTGTTCCGGCAGCAGTCCTTGAGAGCCAGTGAAATTACAGGCACATGAGGCTTAACAAATATGTCTCAAGGTGACGGGCGCATTGCAATTCGTTACTTGTGATGAAATGCATCTGTTTATAGGCAGAGGTTAGTCCACTTAACATGGGCCTCGAGCTTGTTCCGTCACAATAACATAAAAAAAGAACTCGTTCACAGAGTTCTACTGCTACTAAACTATGGGCTGGGTATGGGCAAGCTAGTGGAAATATCATCTAACTAAAACCATGCGTACCAAATCATGATTACTCTTGAAATAACAGAAAAGTGAATGTTCGTCACAATCTCTCCGTGACACGAAACAAGCGCGTCGAATCTGAATGGGTCGCGGCCCGTGGCACAAATTTTCACTTTCATTAAAAACATGGTTCCATGCCCCATTTACCTGATGGCACTGGTTTTGTGTTTTGTTAGGGGTCCGTAGACAAAAAGGAAAATTGTTCCGTCTCCTCTTTCTTTTCTTTTAAAATTCGTAACTGTAATTCATGGTAAATTCTTATGATTAACGTACAGTCGCCTGCAATAACAAGTATATACATTGTAATTTTCAAAATAGTGGCAAAGAGTTCTGTTTTTCTCAATATAATCAGAAGTATCTTAAAATCAAAGAATAAGTTGAATATTTTTACTCATGTAATGTTAACTTCGATTATTAATAACTAAGCGACATCACATTATTTTGAAAATTACGAAGTGTGTATTTCTTATTGCAGGCGACTGTACCTACCAAAAAAGTGTTGGGCCGTGTTTCTTCGGAATACGGATATTTATTTTCAAGATTCCTTTACAATTATCATGAATAATGACAATATTTTTTCTCATTGTAGAAATAATTAATATATTGTCAGAAAAAAGGCTCTGAAAGAAAGTCAGTATTGTCGAATCACCGTTTTGTAAGTGCTTGACGACATACTTCAAGAATAACCATGGATGTATTGTAACAATTAATGATGCAAATAAAATATATTTAAATAGAATTAAAAATTTTACCAAAAAATGAAACCGACTTCAACACTCAAATATGTGAAATAACTTGTTAAGCTGTACCATGGTTCAAAATCCTATTATCACAATATTGTGTGAATAGTACCGACTTCGACAAGTTATTTACATTTGGGTGATGAAGTCGGTTCCATTTTTGTTAAAAAAAAATTTTTACTCATTTTATTTACGGGATTGATTGTCATTGACTGTCAATGCCTATATCATCAAGATAGGAAAATACTTTTCAGTTATTGGAGTGTAACTCAAAAACGGTTTATTCAGTTTTGATTAAATTTTAACGGGACCACACGACAAGCATCAGCTTTCAAATAAAAAAAAAACATCAAAATAGGTTCACCCAGATAAAAGTTTTGAGGTAACAAACATAAAAAAAAGAATTGACGAACTGAGTACCTCCTCCTTTTTTTTGGAGTGGGTAAAAAGTAGCTATTAATATATTATTCGCAGATACGGAACTGTCTTAAACACTGTCCAGCTTGCTCTTGAATTTTTTCTTGCCAATGTGCGGTGTTATTCCGACTTTTCCCCTCGGAATAAAGATGTTTTGAGGGCTACCACAGAAATACCTTTTTGGCTGTTTTTGTCGGGTGTTATGACAAGTTGGAATAAGCCCTGTCGACATTGTTCTTTTAAGAACATTTTTTTGTCCTGTTATGCCTACATTTGTTTAAATAATGTGTATTCCCTAGAACTTACCTAAGGTACTACCTATAAAATAAAATTACACAGTAGTAAATAGGGGGTATAAATTACACCGAAAAATATGACTACTGCATGGATTTATTCATGAGGGGGTTATTTTGTATTTGACTGAAGGGTCACTTTGGTGTTGCAAGCATCCATAAGCTAACTCTTATCATCAGGTCAGCCGCACGCTTGTTTGCCGCCTTTTGATATAAATATAGAGAGTATACAAGGTTACAATGTTAAAAGATACGAAGTAGGTACCGAACCTTTACTTAACCTTGTACTTTGCCACAAGTCAAATACACTAAGCTCTCGTTTATTAGGTAAACACATTTACATATTAATAGAGCACACTTTTTTTGCCCTGTGTGGGAATTGAACCCTCTTCCCCTTATCTCGCACCGGGTGCCTATACCATTCAGGTTAAGTTCCCGCCCGCCAAAAAAGAATAACTAAAAAACAATGTGCTTTAATAATTTGTAATTGTGATTTTCTTGTAATCATATTTAGAAATGTAGAAGGGTGGCGACATAATTACTACATGAGATAAAGAGTTATGTGTTTGAAAATCACTTCTTTTGATCAGATGAAGTCTAGTAGTCTGTTTGATGACCGCTCACCGTCCCCTGTGACATAGTAGAAAAAGTGTGGAAGTAGGCCATCTCCGGCCCAATCCGCGATATAATTACCTGTCTCAGGGTTGTTCCTTATTTATAATGACAGACATACATTATATATATGCAAAATTTTAATTCAGTACCTAGAAATAGGCAAGGGCCGGGAAGTTGTATTTTTTACTTGTGTTGTCTGGGTTCAGGGTTAGTGAGGTCGGTTTAACCTAAACGATGATGACCTTTCACGATGAAAGAAAGAGCGACAGGCTATACCTATGTGGTTGCGGGGCCAGAGACGAGCGATGCGGGGCATAGCTACCTAATAAAACATAAAATAAGTAAGTATCTTACTCATCAAGTAAAAATGATAGGTATGCTAGAATAAGTGACTTTTTTTTTTTTTTTTTTTTTTTTTATGCCTGATAGGTTAGCCTTTGACCACTATCTCACCTGATGATAAGTGATGATGTGGTTGAAGATGTTGTTCAGGCTAACCTAGAAGTACTGACTTGACTTGCTAACCTTTCCTACAGAAAGCTCTGGAATCTATGAATTATTTAGATGACAGGCCGAACACACAGCAATTAGTTCTAATGCGTAGTTCTAATGCGATTATCAAACTTTTTCATTTATTTAGCGGTGCCGAAAAGCCGTGACGCGCGACCCTTGTTCGGTGTTAGTCCCGGCTGGCGCACTGAGAAACGGGTCGAGATTGTGTTAAGGTGTGCGTGCGGTGACCCATAGACACTATGGCGCACACAAACAAGCCGCGCGGTGCGTTTGTATGAAGATAACTTACTTCCCCACTCTTTCTACTATGCCTGTGACGGTTAGAGTAATACTATTGGAGCACAAGTTTCAGCTCGAACGAGAATGTTCCAGTGCCGAGTCACTTTGGCACCCGGCGCGAAATCTGGGGAAGCTGAATCGATTCCCACCCAGGACAAAAAAGCTTTGTGCTCTAATAATTTGTAAATGTGATTTCCGCTTAGCACGTGGTAGTGCTTGTAATTATATTTAGTACTTCTTAAAGGGGAGAAAAGCATAATACTACGTAGCTTTCACTCGTGGCCTTATTAGGGAATCGGTGTCGTGGCATGTGTGGTAGGTCATATCACGCTCCCTCGTAAACTACTCTGTCAATCAGCATTCGATTAAAATATGTCATAAGACCTATTTCAGTACCATAGTGTGAAGTTACATTAGTGTGAAGACAATATTGCTAAACGAAAACAAAAAATATTCAGATGAAGAAAGTTAATTGTAACATTGTTAATAATAACAAATATTTTTAAGAAAACATTAAATTAGTATTCTAGTAAAACACTTAATAGTATGAAAAATATATCTAGTGACAATTCCGCCTAATTTTCCTGACGACACAAACGCCACGCAGCCATACCGGAAGAATTTTCGACGCATTTCGATTCTACACGCTACACGAAGCATTCTCAGGAGTTCTTGACTCTTCAAGCAGGAAAAGTTTGAACCACGAGCGTGATTCTAATTTCGAACTCGGAACCATCCGTACCTAGAGCTGGGACATATCACTAGTAGTAGAGGGTGCTTGCAGGAACGAGAACGTACGTAAGCAGTGAAGACGAATCCTACTAATATTAGTGTATTTGTGTGTGTTTTATAACCACTTACCCCTGGCTCAACGGATTTTGATTAAATTCGCCTGTGGACAGACGTGCAGTAGGTCCATGGTTCGAAAGTTTCGCGGGCTTGAGCTTCACCGCATGGTGGAAGGGCATTTTGCGAATGCCCGCCTGGCTAGCGACCAACCTCAAGTAGAAAATCTGTCGCCAAGTACCTAAGGGTGTGTACCGACACCAGTCCTTGAGAGCCAGTAATTCTAGGTTAAGCCTGTTAACACCTTCGACCACATCGTCACTCACCATCAGGTGAGATTGTGGTCAAAGGCTTACCTATATGCAATAAAAAAAATACCTTAAATTCAGGAATTACGCATGAGATACTTTTTATTTAGATTTTATTAGTGGTTTTTGAAGGCGCATAGCGTTCCGTTTGGCAAAATTCCAAGGGAGCATCGCGTGTTTATATGCTTTGACTTTCATTTGAATATGCACAGTTCATTTGGATGTGATCGGAAATATCAGCTTATATAATAACAGTCCTAACCACGATTGATATAGATAGATAGTTCATAGGTTCTTAAACCTTAGTTTGGGCACCGCCCTTTGAGTTATCTAGAGCCTTTTTCTACATATTTTCATAACTACCATCTGTCGCAAATCTGAAACAGATATTGAAAAGATTATAATTAAAGTGTAATTACATTGGAATATTAAATACTTAGCTGTAGTATAGCATATGTCTGTTATTTTTCTAAACATGACAAGCACTATCATATGCTGAGTGAAAATCACATTTACAATTATTGGAGTATAACATTTTTTGTTCCAGACGGGAATCGAACTCGCGTCATCCAATTTCACGCCGAATGCCTATGCCATTCGATAACCAGAGCCTTACTCTTTCGAGTCGAAATTTTGTACTCCATTCCACTTCCACAGACGATGCGCGGTCAACAACCAGAATACTAGACTTCGCTTATTCACGTAACGGAAGCGACTCGCCGCGGTGTCTGTGTCTTTGACTTTGATGGAGCTTTGTATGAGTGGAAGAAATTTATCATTACATAACTATAAGCATTACTTTTCTATAGTTGGCCTTCAAAGGAGCATGGCCTTGCATGGTCCAACCACCTTACGAGATTATCGTCTTATTTTTACACGTTGAGAACTTATAGTAGTCTTAGTAATACTATAACTGTCGTTACAGAATAATGTAAGTGTATGCATTGGTTATAAAGTTGGTATTTATTTAAATTTATAATAATTTATTGGAAATCTACTATCACTCGAAATACCAAAGTCACCAAAAACCTTACCAAAGTTATACGAACCGAAGCAGACTCACCTTGATAATAATATTAGGTAATGTTAGTGTTGGTGTGACTCTCAAACAGCATTGACATGTTCGAGAATAAATTAAAAAGTATTTAATATCGAAGTAATTAACTATATTTCATTAACCATGTTAGTAAATAAGAATTGGAAAACGTATTTCTGTGTGTTTCTCTTTGTAAATTCTGTTTTAACATCGGTGTTGCGGAACAATGATTTGTTTAGATTGGACATAGTCCATTACAATGATTTTCATGACAGGTGAGTCGAGGTGTACGAGTAATTGATTATATAAACATTTTTATTCTTTTAATTTACAAAATGATGAAGAAGACATTGCAGAAACTTGGTAAATTATGCGTCAGGGCATTTTAAACAGCAATTTATTGGGTAAATTTATTGTAAATTAAATTTATGTTTAGTTAAGATAAGTTAGTATTTACATATTATTAGGTACATTTGTCATACTAATGAGGTGCCTTCCCGCCACAAGTGCAAAAATCTGTTACCCATTGAATTATTTAAATTTCTAGGACTGGTAAATCATAATCGTATTATTTTGCTGTATCAGCCAGATTGTCCACTGCTGAACACAGCTTTCACCACCCTTTCTTTATATCTTATAGAGGGGGAGGGGATATGCCATAATCCTCACTAGCAGCAGGTGTCTTGAGGATTGCAATATAAGAGCCATGGTCGCTTCTCACGACACGGGATGAGATGGGAAGAGGGGGGTGACGTTCTAGCCCGGCAACAACAGAGTAACAATAACATTATTTAATTTAAACTGATAAAGTCGGTCTGAACAAAAATCTTGTTGGGCTTATTATCTAGTTTAAATATAATTAGGCCTGTGGTATATGAGCTGTTTCAGCGCACTGCTAGGTGTATATAATTTGTATATAAAAGTGGTACTTAGCTAGCCAGGCAGGCTTTCACAAAATACCCTTTCAACATACATTTGAAGGTTAAGGCTAGAGTGCCCGTGGTCCTTTCCATACAAACGTAGAAACGTAGTAAATACTAATTGTTCAAACTCGGCGAAACTTTGCATGTATGTCCTTGAGCCTATGCTTTTATCTATGCTTCTGGTTATTCAGAATTCAGTTAAATTAATTTCAGTAATTTTTTCATAAATAATTTCAAAAACGTTTTTGTATGGGAATTGTTATTTTGAGATTTATAGGGATAAAATTAATAATAATCTGGCAAACTAGAAGCATATATTATTTTAATATTGTTATGTTTGCAATAACGCCTGCTATGCGGATTACATTACAAAATCACAAATATATATACGATAAGAAAAATTTAAGTCATGTGCGGGATTCGAACCCGTGTCCATCCACCCCTTGAGCCGGGGTATGCTCTAACCAATTGAGCTAACATGACATTACGTCTTAACTCAAATATTTCCTATCGTTCTTTAACCATCGTATTGGGATGGAACCGCACAAGACTTAAATTTTTCTTATCGTATATTTGTGATTTTGTAAAGCATATGTTATATTAGGCTCAGCAACATGCACACAAAATTTCACCGAGTTTGAACACTGGGTTTTTAAAATATGACGAAACTACGTTTGTGCGGAAAGCGTTCCGTGCACGCTTAAATGAAACGAAAACAAGTCCCTTGACCTTTATTTCATATACATATACTAATACATCGTTGAACTCGTATATTCGATACAGTACTAGATTGCGTTGGTTATCAAGCAAATTTCTTAAAAACTATAAAGCTAGACTGCGGAATATAGATTTTACTGAAATATATTGTTACTCGCCTTTAAAGACCTTTATTTTAATTATTGTAATTGATTTTGGAAAAGACGCTGACTAGTGCTAAATAACTTTACTTGAATAGATTTGTAGCAAAATGTTTTTTGTTTGTAGCGTTAAGAAAATTATATATTAATTTTCATCATATTATCTAAGGTCAAGAAAAGTTCAAAGCATGTTTCCTTATAATTTTCTCGTTAGAATAGAATCGCAAAATTGACTCTAAATTGAGCTTGTAACGTAAATATCTTAATTATTGATGATGAATATGTAATACATTAATAAAATATCATTATCAAGAGGGACAAGAAAAGTTACATTTTCGATTTACTGTACTAGTTTTGTGTTATTAAGCTTACTTTCGGATTTTACCTAAACTGGTCGCGATTTCACCATCGCTGCATTTCTTTCACTCCTACGCAGTTCGATAGTGACAACATTTCAGCACAGCGTCTCCGCACTTAAGAGCATTTTTTTTAATATCTTATGTAGGTAATGTCACACACACGGAATCAAAACGAATCTAACAACGTATTATTTATCACAATTAGTTGAGCCGTTGAGTAGCCTTAACACAATGCCCTTCCACCATGCGTTGAAACTCAAGCGGGCGGTGGGGATCGAACCATGATCTTGCGGCGCGGCCACGGCAGTCCATAGCTATTACTTACCGGCTACCACGGCTTCAATATTATAGACCGGTAGACTTTTGAATCATTGCTAATATTATTGCAAAGTGTTTGAAACGCCTTTGTCGCCGCGATGAAAATATTGTATGTTCTCAATTCTTTATTGCATCATATGTGGTGTACATGCTGGTCTTAAATACATTTTTTTTTAAGTTTTACATATGACCCATTTTGGGTATAGCAACAGATATAACTAATAGTAGTAGAGCGACCGATACCTTTAATCATCATTTAGATTTGTCACTGAGGAATTCATTTATGGTATAGTAACATTTATTACTAGTTTTTTTAAATTATTGACAAAAGTCGAGTCTTTTTCTTCACTTTTTAGTGTATTTGGTAGCGTGTTAAATATTTTTATTGCCATTACATTCGGACCAGAACTGTGCATTGCTAGTTTTGAGCTTGGTAGTATAAGGTTATGTCTAAATCTAATGGGATATCTTCTAGGTAGGTCAACTTCTTTATTAAAAAATTTAGGGATTTTTTTTACAAATTTACATGATTCTAATATTTATAACGACACAAGGGTTAAAATATTATATTTCTGTTTTATACACTGAAATATTATGTTTCTGTTCTATACGCATATGGTCTCGGCTGAAGGGAAATTTCATATCGTGCTGATGAATGTCTTGAAAAAAATAATTAAAGGAAATTAAAAAAAATCTTAATTCATTTGATTGAATCCATTAAAGGAAACTTTCTAAAATGTTGTATGGTGGTAGGGTATTTTGCGGATACCCGCCTGGCTAGCTACGACGCTCAAGTAAAACATCTGTCGCCAAACACATGACGGTGTAATCCGGAAGTAGTCTTTGAGAGCAGGTAGCTGCCGGAATATCGTTACGGGTTTGGCGACAGATTTTCTACTATTAGCATCTTCGACCTATCATGATAAACACTTACCACTAAGTGAGATAGTGGTCAAAGGCTAGATACAAAAGTCACTAATTGAGCACTAAGTTACGTCAAACTACTACTAAACAAAGTATAAAGGTTATAAACAAATCATTGCTAAATGTGCCTTCAATTTACAGATTTGAAGAGACTTCATCGAAATATCCAATATGCACAGCAAATGACACGTCTTGTATTGGAGGATTCGCTCGACTCTACTATGAAATACAGGCTCTACTGCGAGAGAAGCCGGATGCTCTACTCTTGGATGCTGGAGACACGTTCCAAGGGACGTATTGGTATACGCTATTCAAGTGGAATGTTACTCAGCACTTTATTAATATGCTTCCAAATGATGCTCATGTAAGTAAAAGTAATAATTGGATATAAATCCTTTATATGATCAAATTCAATTCGCGTGATCATAAAATGCTGGCACCTATTTGGCTCAAATAATAAGCATTGCAATTCAACGCGACAATGCTGCCAGCATGCTGGGCACGCTGCCAACTGGTAGTTGTCTGGAGCATTTGGACTGCCTGTGAGTCTGCAATGACTTATGGGTATCTAAATGTTTTTATTTTAGTAGCTGTAGTCTTGTATATAGTCCGTAGTATTTTGTTAATAAAAAAAAAACCTTCAAACTCCATATTGACATGTCAAAACGTTTGCACAGATTTGACAATACAATACTAAAAAGTTAAGGGTAAAGCAATGATGGCCGAGCGGTAATAGCTATGGACTGCCGCCGTGCCAGAGGTCGATGGTTCGATCCCCACCGCCGGCTTGAGCTTCACCGCATTGTGGAAGGGCATTTTGCGAATGCTTGCCTAGCTAGCTACCACCCTCAAGTAGAGTCTACTTTAAGACCTGTGCTTTAATGCACCTGATACTCTAAAAACAATCGGTCTGTTCACTTGTCATTTCTCCAGATTTAAACACATTAAAAACACTATTATAAGCACTGCCGTGATAAAAACTCATATGGAACTATATTATTTAAAAGAAACAACGTTCCAAGTTTCGGCTTCTGTTCAAGTACTTTCAACCGTAAAAGTTATTTGAGGCTCATGAGAGATGTCCTCTTAGAAGTCAGTGACCAAAGTACTGTTTTTTGTATAAGCTGGTTTGTCCACTGCTGAACATAGCCTCTCCTATTAAAGGGGGGTTTGCTATAATCCCCACGCATGGCAGGCGTCTTGGGATTAAAGTTTAAAAGATAAAGTTCCTCAGAAGGCGCTGCTGCCTACCTTCCGGTACTTAACCTTTAGTTGGCTCTGACGAACACAGGTAGCAATGGGGGGGTGACATTCTAGCCCGGCACCCCACGGGAAAGTACTGTTTACCATATGTCAAAAATGTCGTACATGCTTGTATAAATAAACGTTCCCTCTCTAAACTCTAACGTTCTTAGTTACCTAGCCGTCATAGTATATGATATGTATGTATTTCTCGGTGGCAACAGTCCTGTACGTCACCTTTATTTTTAATGTCGGCGCCCGCGAGTTTTATCATCAACTATAATTTATAATTGTGGATAATCTCCTTTTGTTAAAAAAATTATATAATGTTACCCGCTCCCATCCACTTTTAAAAATATTCATACTTCAAAAGTTCACATACATATCTGACAAGACCACTTTCACTTATTGTACACTCCCTTCTTGCAACACACCAATATTTGTTAAACTTATTTATATAAATTCGACTTTGTATCATAGTAATTAAACGAAGAGAACATGTTTTTGTAATTATGAAAGTATGATTGTAGTCTCTAAATATAAAGGCAAATAGTAATGGGGAGATTTTCATAAACCTGACTTTTCTTGCTGTGTACTTTACCGAAATGTTGAATCAAGCACATTTTAAATACCTGTTTAATGTGTAAAGAATATATTTTTCACAATAAATATACTTCCATTCATTTCAATGGTAAATACTAGATACGACTTGATGAGTATGCAGAATAATTCAGATATACGGTTATAGATATATTATATGAAATAATGGATATGCAAGCGAAAGTACTGAATTAATTTTGGAATGAAATAGCAATAGGTACTAAGAGAGAGGTTAAAGATGTTTCTAGAAAATTTAAATTCAAATGAATAAATAAATATACGCGGTTGTGGAATTATAACGTGCAAAATGCTGTGAAAGCAAAGAAGAATGCTTATTTATATTATAGTCAAACAAATTAAATTGTTTATTTGTTAAAAACTATTGTATAATTAAAAAAAATAATGGTATGGTTTTTACGATTAAGATCTAGTGATTATCGATAAAAGAAATTTGAGGTACAATAAATATAATAAAGAGCAGTAGATTTTACCAATGTCATCGTCCCATTTATGACGAATAGTGAAGAAATAAAATAATCATTGGAAATAATATAATTATACAGAAAATATATGGAAACGCAGAGTAAGTAATAAAGAGTCCGATAAACATTTGTTTGGTGCAAGAGGTGAGGAGTGGATGAAGCGAAAGTATCCGTTCAATGAATGTGAAATGGAAAAGCTCTTGAACTAGATGTACATTTATTGAAAGATGGTTTCTGGGTTATGGAACGGGTAGTAGTTGACTTTGTTATTTAAAAGTTGTTCATGATGAAGAAATCTCCTATATGGTCCAACAGCTTGCTGGTGCCGAAATGATGTAAAGACAAGAGATATGCATAAGACTTTAACAATTACCGCTAACGCTTATGTCACAAATATAAATAATTAAAGGAATGAATGTTAAAGAGAGTCAGAACCGCCCGTAGCGAAGTTTATTTAGCTGTTCTTAATCGATCAGCAAAGTTAAGCAACGTCGCCCGCGGTCATGAGTTGGATGGGTGACCGTTAGTGACATTACTACTGAGCGCTTCCGTGCTTCGGAGGGCACGTTAAGCCGTCGGTCTCGGTTGTTGTCTTAGGATGGCAGTCGTTACAGCATGGTGGTAGGGCATTTTGCGAATGCCCGCCTAGCTAGCTACCACCCTCAAGTAGAAAATCTGTCGCCAAGCACCTAACGATGTGTTCCGGCAGCTGTCCTTGAGAGCCAGTGAAATAACAGGCACATGAGACTTTACAAATATGTCTCAAGGTGACGGGCGCAATGCAATTCGTTACTTGTGATGAAATGCACCTGTTATAGGCAGAGGTTAGTCCGCTTAACATGGGCCTCGAGCTTGTACCGTCACAATAACATAAAAGAGAAACAAATGAGAGAAGAGATACAGTTTGGGTATATGTCAGACAAAAAAAAACGTTGTTCGTTGCAAAGAACATTGTTCGTTGACCAAGCTTAGAGACTGCGTACGATCGTGCAGCCCAAAATATTCTTTAGGGTATTTTTAGAAGTGTGCCTGGTTTTTTAGTACTGCTGTTCCGATGGCAGAGTTTTTGATGAGTTCAATGTGGCTATAGGTTTGTACAAGGGATTAGTTTTGAGCTCTTATAAATTATTCCTTATTATGATGCAGACATCACACGCAGCGAAAGTCATACAAGGGATAACTCTGATGGATACTGTTCACCAGTTTTTGCAATAACGCATGCTCCGCGTCTTACATTACAAAATTACAACGAGAGGAGAAAGTATAGTCATGTGCATGGTCATTGTTCAAAATTGCTAAGCGTGGTCCAGTTGAAAATCAGCAGAACGAAAACTGAGCACCTTCTGCGACTTTAGTGGTACATTCATCTAGTCTTTTTGAAGTAGTTTCTTTTAATAGTTTGGTGACTTCGAACGGGGCATGACGAATAAGGTTAATTCAGGACAGAACTATTATCACGGCATCCACTATGCCATTACAGCAAAAAAAAACAGTTAATACAAATTTGAATACCTATTGTTTGATTGCTAATAGCCCTTGATCACTATCTCACCTAATGATTACACCTAACTTATGCGGACCGCATAATTGCGTAATTATGCGGAACACACCGTTAGGTGCTTTATTAATTATAATTTGACCATAAATTCTAACAAAAACAATAATATTTGTAATTATTACAATGATTATAGGCAATCGGTAACCACGAGTTTGACGATGGAGTAAAGGGCTTAGTACCATACCTTGCGGCACTCCGCGCCCCGATGTTGATTGCTAACATTGACACTAGCGAAGAACCTTCTCTCAATGGCTTATACAAACCGCATATTGTCGTTGAGAGAAAAGGAAAGAAGATTGGTATCATTGGACTCGTCACCCCAGATACAAAGGTACCGTACGCTTACCATAAAATTAAATCCATTTTTTTTTATACTTGGGTCAACTGATGAGGAGCGCCACATTCTAATGTCGAGGTTCTAGGTTTTCCCGGGTCGGGCAAGTTTTTGGGAATTTTGTAAATAAGGAATTTTCAATAGCAGCCTGGAAGTATGCCCGATCGATGGAAGAGAGGTCGCCCCATACAACATCGTATCAAAACATATGGCAAAACGTGGGTTTGACTTTGCCTACCCATTTGGGGATACAAACGCATGATTACATTTTAAACGATAGCTGTAAATATCATTAATAATTAATGACTGATAGAGACAGATAGCTCTAATGACAGCAACCGCTATCTATAATGACAGACCTTCATCTATGAATGAATACAACAATAAACGACTCATTATTTTATTATATAAATTACATACATACAATTACGCCTGTATTCCCCAAGGGAAAGGCAGAGGTGTGAAACACGAACGTTTCGGTAATTGGATTTTGCTCCCATCTAATAGGAGGCGAGTCTATTGCTATTTATCGGGCAAAGTTTCAGGGTCATACAAAATGTTTTCTCTAACATACTGGGCGAAACACAAGAACATACTAATGATATGTTTACGCTAACAACATATAAGACAGGAACACAAAAATATTTTGTATGAAACCCTGGCAGGGCACTAAGATGATATACGAGTATACAGCCCTGTTATGCATCTAATGCACACAACACTCTACTCATATCTACGTGAGTAGTAGCATGCTGCTCATTTGGCATTTTTCTCTTAGTCGTCTCGTACGACACCCAAGGGAAAAAATATTTTCTGCTCAATTAAGAATTCATAATAGTTCAGTTCTAGCTGTTTTCCAAAGTTTGGAAGTATATATTATAAAGACGCATATATATAAAAACAATAATAGATGGGTAATGCTACCGTTAAAAATATCACAAGTGGAATCGGAAATTTTATATATATATATTTTTTTAAATCTTTTTTTTATCGTGCTTCTGCCGTCATATACACATAAAACAACAAAAAAAAAAAACTAAAAAAGCATCTTAAAATGCTTTTTTTTGTTTTTAGGATTAGCAGAAGTCAACCCTAAGAGGTTGTTAGCATTTTACCTATAACCCTGTATTGTTAAACTTGAGTCGTAAGGTATAGATTGGATGCATGATAATATACGCGGGCATAGATCGCAAGCTAAGACAATGTAAAAAGTAGAACACTCTACTTTTAACACTAATGCGAGGAAATATCTAAGTTTCAACAGAGAAGTATTTTTAAGACTTGTTTTATTTTTCAATTGTCAATCGTTAACCAAAATGTTATGATTGTATATCAGAAGTCACAAAGGCGTCAAAGCCATGTTTTATAATGGTGGTGCATTTATTACTTGAACTTCATAATATTGATGTTAATTAAATAAAAAATGTAACATTATACTACCAATAAAATTTACTGTGTAATAATGTTATAGAGCTTTATAACTTTTGCGAGCATGGTTGATGAACATTATATTTGAATGATATCATTTCAGTCGACATCAAAACCGGGCAAGGTAAAGTTCCTGGATCCAATCAAAGCAACGTTGAAGGAAGCGCAGTTGTTGACGGACAAAGGTGTTGATATTATTATAGTGCTATCGCATTGTGGACTCCCAGCAGACAAGTAAGTTAAAAAAAAATATAACAGGATGGGAGCGGCATTTTAAAAAAAAGCTATTTTTAGGAGACCTAAAGTAAAAAACGGAATCCTTATGGAATCACTTTGTTGTCCGTCTGTCTGTCTGTCAAGACCCTTTTTCTCAGGAACACGTGAAGGTATCAAGCTGAAATTCATATCAAATACTCAGTTAGAGCTTTGAAAAAAATCAAACTTCTAAGCCGCAATCAAAAGATACAGCCGTTATTGCCGCAACACTTGCTAGGGAATCAAAACCTACAGGTTATTTCCCGTGAGCTCAGAATCTTGAAATTTGGTACAACGCAACGTCTTATAGCACAGATAAAGGAAAATTTGCAAAAAACATACATTTTAAGTTAGGTACATCATATAATAAAACTATGTTTAATCATTTTAAAATATTAAAGATTTTATTTAGCTATAATAATAGCATAACTTTTACTTATGTACCTACCTACAGGTTTGTACGGAGCCCTCGGTGCGCGACTCCGACTTGCACTTGGCGGTTTTTTTTTAGTACATCCAAGTGTCAAACTTGGTGTGATAATATTTTATTGTTCGGATAGCTTTCCCAGCTTCAATAAACTGTTTACTGAAAGAGAAGGTACCCACTAATGGCACCTTCAAACGCATTGCGTACGAAAATCTCTTAGATTAGCCGGAGTGCCAGTGACAGGCGCGTAGAGGCGGCAGCGTCATCGTGTGTGCCCGAGACGTGCCTCCGCCGCCGCCGCCACCCGTAGCGAGTGCTTAACTCTCATACTATTCTTCAAAAAGGCCGAGCATCTTATTCTATTTGGGGGCGATATGTCCTGCACTGAGGTCTCACTTGGAGTGTTTTGAGCATTTCCCCCGCCAGCTTCTACCCAAGCAATCTCAACTCTTTAAGGTAGGGGAGAAGGTATTTGGGTCGCTGGCATAGCTGCGCCGATCATTTCAACGGAAGGTTTATTTTTTTTATGTAGCAAGTAAATGGATGAACTAATGTGGAAGTAGTATTTACATAGAACGTAATGTAACGTGTATCTGTTTAAATTTTAAGCCGGAACTTACTTGAACATTCTGAAACAGGCCCTAAGTATATCAAAATATTAGGAACCCTTAAATCGTGTTTTTATTTTACGACACCATATTTTATGGTGCTAAGGCACACATAACAGAAAAACCATTTGGTTTTATAATAATTTATTATTAAACTTTATCCTCTATTTTTATCCTTGATAGCAAACTGGTCTAACCTCATTTATATAACAAGCTTCGTCTTTTTAGTTTTCATGATTTGCATTTTAAACAGTATCGGCACTCAAGTGCAGCGATCTATCAAGATTATCTATCTGAATCGGTCTTCTCTTTACGGATAAAGATATAGACGATTTAAATGCAAAGATAGTTCCAGCTTCCATATTTTCCAATAAAGTTGTCAAGATACTAAGTATTAGATGAAGAACAACGGGGTAGTTAATTCACTACTAGGTGTGTATGGTAAGATCTCCTCAAACAACTAATACTCGGAGTGGTTATTTCCAATACTTCAAACATAATTTTCTCTCACACACACATACTTTTTTGTATATTTATACTTAAGTTAGTGTCTATTTTTTTCACTTTGTTGGAATTATTACTATATACTGTCAAGGGACTGTCTTATTATATTAAGAAATTCTATAAAAAGTAAGTCTCTTTTGGATGTAGGTCACAGATAAAAATTAAGAACTTTGTTAATTAAGAGTTGTAGACTTAGTAAAATAAATAAAATAAAATAAAATCAGATATACCAGAGTTCCCCAAGTATTCAACGTGTTAAAGATGTCATAAATAATAATGCGCAAAATACATAAGTGATACAATTTTAAGTCTTAATAAATAAATAAATAAGTATGGATTGTGCACGCCAGTATAATTTTAACACTAAAATTATAAAATATAAATGACCCACACACGTTACCACATAATTTATCTACACAGTTAAAATGATCACGCGTCTTTTATTGACAATGTATCTTTCTAAAGAGAAAAATGCACCAAGTGAATAATTAAGCTTGTTTAACACCTTCAACCACAGGTAATATATTATTGAGCAAATAAAAAAATATAAATCAAGACAACCTTCGAAATTGATACACATAAAAATAAAAACACAATTTCATGTAGCAGTACTCTTCCGTGACACCTTGACTAAAAAAAGTAAATGCATATTGCCGAGGGCTGGCCAATATACTTACTCTACGCGTTGATAAAATATTGAGATAGTCTTCGACCCTGATGAAGGTTTATATTGATCCCATAAATTCTATTTGGGTGATGGATCTATAAAATAGTTGAATAAAATACGAATAACATCTAGAAAGTGTTATTTCTTGTTAACAGAATAATATATCAGTAAAATAAATTAAGACACACGAAGCAAACCAATATTACCTTTCATGTACCACCCTAAATTTAATTAAATAATAAATGCTTTTGATGCAGTAGCTGTAGTATCGTGTATAGTTCGTAGTGTTTTGTTAATAAAGGCATATTGCCGGTAAAAAAAAAACTTTTATATGTCCGAAATGCGCGACAATTAGAGAAAATAATATTTTTCTCATGGATGCGATTGTCCGATATTAACATTTTGAACAACAGGGATTTGAATATGATATGATCAGACTTTAGCGAAAGTTACATGTCAAAGTTCGTTATCGTTAAAGTGGAGTTCAATACAATAATTTCAAAAGAGCTGTACTTATTTTTTTTTTACCTATTAATCAAGCAACTATAAAATAACCTTCAGCGCGGATTTATAGCCAAAGCGTTAACATATATTTTATCTGAAATCAACATGAAGATTCAAAGAAAAAAGATTTCAACTTCAAAGTGACCAAAATTAGCGAACCGATATTTTTTTTCTTTTTTTTATGCTTCAAAGGTTAGCTTTTGTACACTATCTCACCTGATGGTAAGTGAAGATGTTGTCGAAGGTGTTGTTCAGGCTAACCTAGAATTACTGGCTGTCAGGACAGCTGCCGGAAGACACCGTTAGGTGCTTGGCGACAGATTTTTTCTACTTGAGGGTGATAGCTAGCCAGGCGGGCATTCGCAAAATGCCTTACCAGCATGTTATAACAACAGCCATTCTATGACAACAACTTAACCAGGACCGACGGCTTAACGTGCCCTCCGAAGCACGGAAGCACTCAGTAGTAATTGGCATTACTAGCGGTCACCCATCCAACTCACGAGCGCGGCGAACGTTGCTCAACTTTCCTGATCGGTTAAGAACAGCGGAGTAAACAAGCGCTCCAAAAAAATAAAGAAACACAAATACCCGTTGAGTTTTATGACAAAATACAACATTTTAAACAGCATTCGTACTGCGTTTGTATCGTATCTATTAGCAGCTTTCGGGCACAATGCCATACACGTCGTTCCTTTCATTGTAACTTGATTTATCACAATGAGTTTAATATATATTTTTTATTACTAGAAAGATAGCTGAAGCTGCAGGTGAGAACGTAGATATCATTGTTGGTGGTCACACACACAGTCTCCTTTGGAACGGAGAATCACCGAGCAAAGAACACGTCTCTGGCCCATATCCGGTGGTAATTGACAATGAAGCTAAACCTGGTCATAAGGTAAATAAATTATATAAATATAATAAAAATAGAGATTACTTTCTTGCCTCTATCCTAATTGTCTGTCCATTAATAGCCTTTGGCGTGCCGGGCGTAGAATGTCAGCACCCCGTTTCTTCCCGTGGGTATCGTAAGAGGCGAATAAGGGTAATATACCGGAGGGTGGGAAGCAGTGCCTTCCGAAGAACTGCTTTCTAGCACTGCGATACTCAATACGATTGCCAAGTATGGAGATTATAACAAACCCTATATCTAATGGGAGATGCTGTGTTCATCAGTGGACCATCCGGCTGATATAGTTCAGGTCATAATACTTATAATAATTTAGACTACCTCGTTGGTGTGGGCGTGTGGATATGTATTACCACTTTGGAATTTTGAGGTCCTGGGTTCAATCCTTGGGTCAAACGAGTTATAAGGATTTTCTGACAAAAATAATTCAGTAGTAGTCCGGAGTTAGAACTGTGCCTGGATCCTGTAATAAGAAAGCAAATTGTGTTATATTGTGTAGTGTGTCGAGGTGACAGTGATAAAGACATTAACATTAAAGAAAACCAAACGGGGGTAGATTTAAATCGCTCCCGCCGCTCCTCAAGACCATGATACCCGCTTCTTCAGTCTTCTCGTGACCACGGTCACGTGCAACTTAATCGAAAATTCGAGGTTAGTTAAAATATTACCGTATTACCCGTTAATGTTTTATAAATATTCGAGCCATGTAATAAAAATATTAAGGATTTGTATTATTAATTTCCCTTGTGTCGCCCTTGTTAACCGGACGTAGCGGGTTTATTACCAACATGATAGTTCCCAAAGAGGGTTGGCGTCGGGAAGATCGGTCATAAAATCAAAACTTTTAACAATCATGTCCTTGTTGCCGTGTATAGTTAGCAAAATCATGTTTTTTTTTATAATTCCCACTAAGTCGCTTCCCACAAAGCCTTTTTTTTTTTTTTTTTTTTTATTTTTTATTTTTTTTTTACGTCCGGAAAATGCTTTTACGCATTCCCGTCCAACCCGGGGAAGGTGGCCGGGATATGTCGGGCTCGGCACCAACTACTCCCACAACGCTTCCCACAACGCCTATCCGAACCCTACGCAACGTCGCACGCGAATCTGCCAGTATTCCCAGTACGTTGCTCGTGGAGACATATCCACTATGCCACGCGTCTACTAAACTAATAGAAAAAACAAGAATAGCATTCCGCAATGCAAAGGAGATTTATTGTTTTTGTATTAGGTATCCTATGTGTCGTTGGAGAAGACATATTATCGTGTAGATCCCACGTAGACGGGGTAAGGGTATATATATTTCATACTTAACATAAGTTTTTTAACTTTACAATCAGAAATGAAATGTGAAAAGTCAGCAGAATATTTAAAAGTTCTAAGACCTCTGTCTATAATTGGCACAATCTTTAAAAATAGTGCACTTAAAAAGTCTGGAAACCCAAGATAAGAAAAAGTGTTAACTTTGACTTTGTCCCTTCGAAAGAAGGCTCTGATTGGAATATAAATTTTTGAGCTTTTGTAAGCTGTTTTGAAGGTTTCACAGTGTTCAGTTTTCCTAAAATGTCTAGACGGTTCTATTGGATGGTGAACGATTGGCCAAGCGTACCTATCTCTAGCGACGTGATCTTACCTACAGAATTAAAACACGCTCACAAAAGTCGTCACAAAAACATTTATCATTAAAATCTGTATTTAGATTTAAGTTTTAATAAAAAATATTGTCACGCGTATGTACCCCCAAAGAGAAAGAAGAAATGTAAAAATGTATTTAATTCTCATATATAATGAGTGGTGACTCTGTTGCCATCTACTAGGACCACATGAATAAAGCTTCCAAACTACAAATTACTTACGTTTTTTCGTAGGGCTCTCACTCAGTTACTGAAATTGAAAAACTGGGCAACTGCGTGTTAGGATTCGGCTATGAGAGCATACCAGCAAACGGGCAGATGCACTAATGGACAGACATGACAGATGATATTGTATTCCCCGATTTTAGTTTTATATTTGGATACCAAGATTCTAAAAACTACTATGACATAGGTCTTAAATGTGACATATATCAAATTGACACAAATTATTATATATCTCTAATTTGAGTTTATAATTGGATTGCGAATATTCAAAAAATACGAGGAAATAAGTTGAAATAAACTGAAAAATGTTACATCTTATATCACTTTGACATCTGTCACATCTAAGACCTAGTAATTTTTTGAATAAATGCAATACAAAGAACAATGGCGAACTTCCATACATGGTTTTAGTTCATAAAGAAATATTGCAAATTTAGATTAAAAAAATATTAATAATATAGCTGTAAATTTCCGATTCCATTGGTAATAGAATTTTTGTCAGCGAAAGCCTACGTTTTAAGATATTATGATTTGAATGTTTGTAGGTTATGTTTTATCTTTTTCGAAAAGTAGTCTTAGGTATTTAGTTTCATTTTGTTATTTATGCATAGGATGTTATTCTGCTTGTGTTATTTACCTAGATAAGTTTATGTTAGATACAAAACGAAAACAATTGTAACTTTGAACATATAAAAGTGATATTGCTTCATTTAATTACGTTCACATCGTATTTGTGTTTAAAAGTCGTTTAGATAATTGTCTTCGCTTAGAGATTATGTATATAGATACCTAGGTTATGTATATCTACTCTAAGATAAAACGATTATACATAACCTAGGTTATGTATAATCTAAGCATCTTATGCTAATAGTAGCTATGTAAAACTATATATTCTTTAAACATTATTTATTGTGTTGCTTACACCACCACCCTCACCACCTTCAACCACTATTTTACCTGTGTGTGATAATGTTGTTATCAGGCTAAGTATAGAATAGGAACTGGTACTCCTGAATACAATGTAGGTGCTTGGCGATATTATCTACTCCAGGCAAGCATACATTTGCTAAGTAACTGACCGACATACTAAACTATGTTTACCTGAGTAATTGTTAAAAAAAACATTTTGTACAATTAAATAAGAGAATATAACTCCCAGGTCTAATAAAACAACAATAAGTGATACTTCTATTAATTTCGATTTATTCTTCATTATCTTCTCGTATAACGACGTCATCTAAAAACTCTGTTCGTTTCCGACATATTTACAATAACGTTGCACTATTTTTGCTGAACCATAACCTTCTATAAATCATATTTAAACACGTATTTGGTGTAAAATATAAGCAGAATTTATTAAGCACAAGACATGACATAAAAACATTTTTATAAAAAGCAACCGAACACAATGTCAGTCATTTCAATAAATTGGAGTCGGCCAGGATTAGCAATAAGGTTTTAACCCTCCAACAAACATATACGCAAAATGTGGTCAAAATTATCTAAAATAACTCAAGTGGAATAGGCCTAAAGGACTATCAGCCATTTTTGAAATATTTAACTATCGGAAATAACGAAAACTCCTCTTAAGATCATCATTTTTCGTAGGCTTTTACCAACAACTGCGTTTATTGTAAAAATACACAAAAAACATTCAAATAACATAAGCTACTCAGATATTTCAATTCGCTCAAAGAATGCCAACTAATGTTTCGCCATTGTTCTTTGAAATCTAAATTGAAAAAAAAAATAACTTCATGTGCCACTTTGCTATCAGTCACATCTAAGATCTATGTCTAATATTTTTTTTAATAATTGCTACTTTATCATGAAGTCCAAATTGAAAAATATGATATGAAGTGTCACATCTAATACATATTTCCTAGTGATTTAACGAATTTTTGCATCCCAAATATGTGATCCAAATTGAAGAATATGTATTTAAATGCGATTGCAATGTGTATCACAGAATGTTGCCTATTTAATTTTATATATTTTCAACCATAATATGCAATTAAAAGCGAGCATTATGTATCCCATTGTCAGCTGTCACATCAACATTTGCCATATCTTTATTGCAACATATTAAGTTTTTAAATTACTCGTTAATGCTCTTTCTTCGTAGGGAACTTTTAGTCTGACGATTCAATGGTACAACGGTTAATAGAAAACAGCAGACACCACGGTACCATCAAAGGTACCACGTAATGGTACCACGACAAATGAACGAAAGATCGGCCAGACGGACCGATGAACGAGAATTAGTAAGAAGTTCTCGTTTTCCAGTACAGAAACATAAAATAAAAGAGAAAGAAATCTCTTTTGATTCCATACTCTTATTTGACTAAACAATATTTACAAGAGTTTGTCATTTATAAGAATAATATAAAACCAAAAAGTAACACAAACTATTTGTGTGGTTCTAATATGGTTTTATAATCCAATATTGTAACACTGTGATAAATCAAACTACATAATCGTTCGCGTCGCGCGTTATTGCTTTTTGGCACTCCTTAATTTCGTCACCTGACTGAGCTGGTTCAATCCAGCGCATCTTGACATCGTGACAAGTTACACACACATAGCACAGCTATATAGTAGTGTAGTACTAGTGTAGTTGTGAAGCTTTCCTTCTGTACGATTCTTTATTTATGTGCTAGGACTCCCTTAGAAAGAACAAGTGTATTCTGTTCTCATATGATGAGCGGCCTTCTGTTGGATCCATTTCTGATGAAATCTGCATGAAAAACCAATAAGGCACTTTTCGGACCGGGTTTAATTTTGACCTGTTGTTTGAGTCGAATGGGTGCGATGAATGAAAAAGAATACATGAAATCTTACCTGAATTTTTCGATTCCTGAGTTTGGGTTTTGCTATCAATGGTGATTCCCAGTTCGGAGTCTCCAACTGTACCCAGTGGATGGTAATGGACACGCTTATCATACTTAAACATCTAATCTAGAAACGAGGATTTAAGACACTTCTGACTTCTGATTACCCCATCGGCCTTCAAGTCTACAGTGAACAGGTACCTCTTAGACCATTTCGCTACATTTCGTCAGTTGAGATCATGGTCAAATGCTTGTCTTTTGGTATATAAACATTTAAAACTTGTTGGCGTGTTATCTATTATTACCAACATTAAATTTTATCTTTCTTTTAGGTTCTAGTATTGACAGCATCAGCGTTTTCCAAGTATTTGGGTAATATCACAGCCTACTTTGACCGTTCTGGAGAGCTGGTGTCTTTCGAAGGAACACCTGTGTTTCTGAACCGATCTATCCCTGAAGGTAAACACAGCATTTCATTTGTTTGCTACACAGTTCAACGTGTAATTATAGAGAACAGGATTAGCACTATTTAAAAAAAAAAAAACTATATCTCTAATAACAATGACTAGAACCTGAATTCTGTTCTGAGAAAGTTTAAAATTAATGATAACTGAACTAAAGTACCATTAATTTGATAAATTTTCCCAAAAAAATTTTGTCCCGACGTTTCAAATACTTGGCAGTAATAGTGGTCAGTCCCCGTAACCACGATCACTGCAAAGTGTTTGAAACATCGGGACAAAAATAATGATAAATATACGCAATTTAAACCGTTTAAAGTTGTTTAATTACTATGTGTAATAATCGCGAAAACCAAAGACAATATTAACTTTATATTATATGTATATGTATCTATATTTGAAAAAAAAACGTAGTGTATTATTATAAAAGGTTTCAGACATGTAAAGGTGTGTTCAACGATGTTTGTTATACTATAATTTGTAGGGAAAATTTTATTAAAAAAAAACACTATTTGTTTTTTTTTACCGTAAGTCTACAAAAGCATGTAGAATATCAAGCAATTATTTTTCAAATGAACTCTTTATCTACAGATTGCCATATACAGAATACGCTTATAATTTTTATTTAAAATTTATTTATGAGCTTGCTACATCATCAAACCCCGAGAGCTCGGGGCAAAACTACAGTCCCGATTAGTATCTCTCTAAACAGTCATATAGAATATAACCATAGGGCCCGTTCCAAACGGTGCAGCACTGTTGTTGTATCGGGGCAATTAGTTCCGAACTCCGAAACTTCTTTCAGCAACATCTCATGCCGAGGTCCGTACCACAGTGGTGCCCTTGAGCAGGTGGTCAACTCCTCTTTTTACACTGCCCAAAAAAGTAGTGTTATGTTTTACGGTTCATGTATGTTTGTGAGTTTCTTTATTCCACCATAACTAGTAAACGGCTTAACCCATTTTAATGTATGATATATCATTCGATTCGGCCACTAGGTACATAAGTAAAAAAAACAAACTGACGAATTTAAGGTTGAACTGGCCGGTCGCTTCTTCATACAAACGCCGTAGGGTGATCACTCCCTTATGTGAGATTTTAGGTCCAGAATTAAGCATAATACCGATTGATCTCGTCATTATCTAGGCTTGTATGATGCCGAAATTTTAAAAAGATAATTAAGTTGAAAGTTATGAGCCTTGAAAATTTTATATGAAAATGTTTCGAAGCTCATAACTCTCAAGTAAATTATCTTATTAAAATTGCGACATCATACAAGCCTAGATAATGACGAGATTAATCGGTATTATGCTTTGTTTTGGACCTAAATCCTGAAATAAGGGAGTGATCACCCTACGACGTTTGTATGAAGAACGGGCCGGCCAGTTCACCCTTAAGACGCACAATATGAGAAAAAATTTTTTTTCTCCTAAAATCATCTTGTGGGGTATCAAAATGTAAGCCTATAAGAATCTATTCCATAAATAAAAATATAACTGGTTGTAGGGTGTTGGTGCGTGTTCGGTGCCCGCAGGAGATGGTGGTAGACGTAGTAGCTTCACGCCTTCTGCGCTCGTCTCGGGTGAAGAGGGCCAGAGTCTCCAGGACTATTGAGGGTGGAATGGTAGAGTTGTATTGTTGCAGAGGCAAACAACATCCTTGTCCTCACAAAAAAAAGAACTACTTGAGGCTTGTTTTTTACTGGCTCTTCAAGTAATTTTAATTAAATTAAGTAAATTAATTATTTTTGGTTATCGCTTTACAGATCCAGAAATAAAGGCTCTCTTGCAGCCTTACTCAGAAAAATTACACCTAATAGTTGACGAGGTGGTTGGCCAGTCTGATGAAATTCTAGAAACAAGGCTATGCAGTGTTAAAGAATGTTACCTCGGAAGTATGATTGCCGAAGCCTTTCTCAATGCAGTGAGTATTATTTTTATGCATTAGTTGTCGAATATAGTTGCTGTAGTGAAGGTAAAGTAGGTAATTCTCATAACTATATTGGCTTGAGTATACTGTTTTGGCTTTACATAATTATATGCTTGCGCTTGCTGTTATCAGGGATATGAAATATAAATGAAAGGGACCATTAATAAAATTCATTAAACAAATTATATAAAAATAGCTTTAAAACAGTATTCAGCAAAAGCCAGTAATTCTAGGTTATTAAGCCTGTTAAGATCTTCGACCACATCATCACTTACCACCGTGTAAAATTGTGGTCAAAGGCTTACCTATAAGCAATAAAAAAACCCTTTTTTGTTATGGATCTATATGTTAATGCAGCAGTAGAACTCTTTGAGCGAGTTCGTCAGGAGAAGTAATGCCACCATACCTATTTAGTAGACTGCCTAGCAGTAATGTTCACATTACCGCGGTCCGGTTTAAAGGGTATGGGAGCCAGTGAAATTACAGGCCCATGAGACTTAACAACTCTATGTCTCAGAGTGATGGCGCAGTGAAGTACATTGTGATGATATGCATCAGTAACAGGCCGAGGTTACCGCTTAACATAAGGTGGGCCTCGTGATTGTTCCTTCACGACAGCATACTTAAATTTTGTTCAATTCTTTCATTTCAGACCCAGGAGCAAAAACCTTCCAGTCTTCTTGGAGTTGCATTCTTCATTAGAAACATGATAAGAGGATCTTTGCCTAGAGGAGGTATTTTTTTTAGAGACTCAATTTGAAAGATTTTTTCATTTTATTTATTGATATGATATAGTCTTGTAAACTATATAAAATAATATTATCTGTTGGTTGGTTGATCTTGAAGATGTTTGGCTGGGTACGCCTATAATAAGAACTCGCTTTCTAGAACCAGTGTTGAATATCCTATGAAATATGATTAGTTTGATGTTTAGCTATTTCTCCGTATCCGTATTTTGAAATAATATAATTGTGGCGGAACAAGCGCGAGGCCGACGACTAAGTGGACTAACCTCTGCCTATAACATATGCATTTCGTTACAAGTGACGAGTTGCATTGCGCCCGTCACACTTAGACATACAGTAGTTAATCTCATGTCGGTTATTTTACCCGCTCTCGAGAACTGCTGCTGTGAGGTGATGGCGACAAATTTTCTACTTGAGGGTGGTAGCTAGCCAGGCGAACATTCGCAAAATGCCCTGCCACCATGCAGTGAAGCTCAAGCCAGCGGTGGTGATCGAACCATAGACCTGCGGCACGGCAGTCCATAGCTATTACCGTTCGGCAATCATTGCTTCAAGAGCAACATGTGTGTGTTTACACTCCCTTTTCGAAGATTTACAAGCGATATGATGCGATAGTGAAGCGTGAAGCGCTCGTAGCGAAGTTTACTAGGTTGTTCTTAACCGATCAGCAAACTTAAGCAACGTCGCCCGCGGTCATGAGTTGGATGGGTGACCGTTAGTGACATTACTACTGAGCGCTTCCGTGCTTCGGAGGGCACGTTAAGCCGTCGCCCCCCCCCTGGTTGTCGTCTTAGGATGGCAGTCGTTATAGCGTGGTGGTAGGGTATTTTGCGAATGCCCGCCTGGCTAGCCACAACCTCAAGTAGAAAATCTGTCGCCAAGCACATAACGGTGTGTTCCGGCAGCTGTCCTTGAGAGCAAGTAATTCTAGGTTAGCCTGAACAACATCTTCGACCACATCATCACGTACTATCAGGTGAGATAGTGGTCAAAGGTTAACCTAACAAGCATAAAAACAGATTGAAAAAAGAGTTTTATTTTAATGAGACTGAACAATTTCCAGACATAACACGAGGAGCCATTATCAACGCGATGCCGTTTACCAACAAGGTGGTGACGTTTGTCCTTGCCGGAAGGTATCTAGTGGAAGCTATGGAGCATTGCATGCAGGTCGCCTGGAATGAGAAACCCTTCTCAGGACCATATATGCCTCAAGTGGCTGGTAATTGGCAATTTATTTCTTATTTCCAAACTGTCGTTAACGACCGAACGTTATTGAAATGATTACTTACTGTATCAGCTGGATCGTCCACTGCTGAACACAGCCTCCCCTACAAAGGGGGTATTTGCCATAATCCCCACGCTTGGCAGGCGGCTTGGGGATCGCAGTGTAAGTTGACAGTTCATCAGAAGGCGCTGCTGCCCACCTTCCAGTATTTTTTCCTTAGTCGCCTCTTAAGACACCCACGGCATGATATGGGGAGGTGCAATTCTAACCCGGCACCCCACGGGACGATTACTTATGAGATAAAATCCACGATGATTTTTGTGGAAACGATAACTTTCGATTGTCATTATGGAATCTAGTCTTGAGTATAATAAAGAACAGTTCGCGGCCAATTGACTCTGAAAAACGTGATGATACACTGAGTCTGTTAAGTTTGGTCGTGACTTTCAATTGAGTTCCAATAGTGCGCGTTGCAAAAGACAAAGAAGAAGTGTAGATAGTTACTCGTATGTCTGCACTGAATTCATAGTGTCCTATCATCCGTATTTTCTATATCGTCTAACGATCATGGCGCTTGTAACAGCATCAAAATATCGGGAGAGTATAGTACTCTAATAACTCATTGCGGATTCTATCCCGTTAGAAAATATATGAATAATATCAAAATAATGTAATCGTATGTTAAGCATGACCAATGTGGTAAAACAAGATGGTAGCTTGGGCATTACAGTTGCTCGTATCATAAAAAATAGAGATTCATTTTGAATTTATTAATGTGTGTCACATATGCATGGCCAACAACAATAGCACATCGTCACCAATGACTACCAGCTTTCTCGCAGCTAGTTTTTTGGTCGGTTATCCGAACACGCTTAATTTGGAGGGCTGGAGTGAGATTGAGAGGACTGTGCTTGGCACTACACACCTGGGTCGTCGAAGCATTGAATTTGACCAAATTGGACCCCATTCGGAGACTGCCTGTATCGTTAGGGCCAAATTAATTTGCTTGACCAACCGATTATTATGTGCAGCAAGAAGAGAGTAGAAGAGAGAACCAACCATTAAGGTACCCCGGCATTTATTGCCAATTGATTGGACGAAAACCCATCAAGGGTTACTCAATAATTTCAATATTATTTCAGCTATAGCTTATGTATTCTATACTTTTCTAGGGATGCAGGTAACCCTCAACACTACATCGCGAAAGGTGGAATCTGTTTTGGTGAAAAATAGAAACACCTTCGAGCCGATACAGTTGGATGAGGATTATCAGGTCACAACTGCTGATTTTTTGAGTTTAGGCGGGAGTGGTTTCAAGGCAAGTATTTTATTAGTTGTCTACTATTTTTTTTAGTTTGAGTCAGTTGATGGACTTGTATTTCAAAACGGTAATCTATAAATCAACATTGACGATCTAAAATAACAATTGGTTAAGTGTGAGTCGGACTCATGCTAATGATTCCAAACAGAATAAAAAAAAGTTTTTTTGTAAAACATACGACCGCTGATACGCGAAATACGCTCAATATTTTGTATATTATTACAACATGGACAATTTTTAGAGTTCCGTACTACAAAATGGGACCCTATTACTAAGCCTCGGGTCCATCCTTCTGACCTTTAAAGTAACAGGCAACCTGTTGAACATGAGTTAGTATGGAGAATTGCATAAGAACTAATAATTATTACAAAAAGCTAAAATAAAAGGGGGCCCCACAAGACACGTGGTTTTTTTACACTTTTTCTTTTTGATCTATCGTAAAAACAGTAATATACATACCTTACTGTATCAGCTGGATTGTCCACTGTGAACACAGCCTCCCACATTATAGGGGGTTTGCCATAATCCGCACGCTTGGCAGGCGTCTTGGGGATCGCAGTGTGAGAATTCGGTTCCACAGAAAGCGCTGCTGCCCACCTTCTGGTGTGTTATCCTTAGTCGCCTTTTACGATACCCACAGGTAGAGATGGGGGGGTGACATCCTAGCCCGGCACCCCACGGGCAGTAATATACATATTGGTATGATTGACTTGAATATCCAACGTACAAGAAAGAAAGAAAGGAATAACAATCATTTGGTACATTGTGTTTTTATCCCTGATAGGTAAGCCTTTGACCACTATCTCACTTGATGGTAAGTGATGATGTGATCGAAGAGTTGTTCAGGCTAACATAGAATTACTGGCTGTGTCGGTACGGAACCTTCGGAGTGTGAGTCCAACTCGCTCTTGGCTGTTTTTTATTTTATAATGATGATAGATGCATATCGTATTGAGATGAAAATCTACAGATTTTAACTTAGATGTGGTGAAAATTAAGTTTTTTTATTTCAGATGTTAAAAGCCAACGGCCGTGATCTTATGCTTCTTGGAATTGATTCAGAAATAATAGAAAATTATATAAGAAAAGTTACACCTATCGTACAAATCTTAGACAATAGAATTACTGTTGTTACGTAAATTAAGATTAGGTATATATATGAGTATTATTGTACATAATAAAATGTTGATCCTATTCAAATTATTATTAAATCATCCTTTTCTACAATTTCTCTTGAGATCGCTCTGAGCGATAAGAGCGACCATACACTTGATTTCAAGTTATGTTTTAGTCATAAGTTTATTGTTGTCATTATGGTGTTCAATAAAGAGTTATCTATCTATGTATCGTATGAGATTCTTGAACGTTCTTCATGATAAGTTCCTACTATATTCAAAATAAAATGAGATCAATATTTTATGTTTGAAAACACGGGTGTTTGAGCGTGAAACAACTTACTGTGAGTCGATATGACGATCGACAATGTTTCGGCTTCTACCGGAAGCCTTCCTCAGGATATTGAGTGTGGTACGTCCGCCGCGGTCGCGTCACGTTTCACACTGAATATCCTGAGGAAGGCTTCCGGTAGAAGCCGAAACATTGTCGATAGTCACAGTAAGTTGTTTCACGCTCAAACACCCGTGTTTACAAACATAAAATATAAATATGAGCGTAAGTTTTTATAATAAGATCAATATATTATTTTATACTTAGCACAGGTATTAAAATGATTTCATTGTTAGTATTAATACAGTAAATAGAAGTAGAAAGAAGGCACTATTAACGTACAAGTTGAAAACGTTACTTCATCCTATATAATATGTGACAGCTGTCAAAGTGACCGTTAATTTCTTTTTTTTGTTTTTTATAGTAAAACTTATTACGCACCTTTACCTATAGTCTAGTATTCTGTCATCTGTGCTATAGGCAAATAAAGATCAACAAAAATTAAAAAAATAGATACCTATAACGAATCCTCAAACTGGAACTGGACTGGACACTGGGGAATTGAATCATTACATAACTTCTACTTTAACTTTGGGTTTTCTTTAATTGTAATAAGCTTATGCATATGTACTTGCATCATACATTTCTCTTTGACGTGAGTCTGCTTCGATCGTTTAACTTTTTGCTACGGTATTCTTTGGTCATGCCCAACTGAAAATTGTACCCACGTGTACTGTAAATAACGACTTAATTACATAAATTCCCAAACTTACAAAATGCCCATCGCACTTAGATGCATGACCGCGTGGTGGTAGGGCATTTTGCGAATGCCCAAATGGCTAGCTACCACCCTCTAGTAGAATAATCTGTCCCCAAGGACCTAATGGTGTTTTCCGGCAGCTATCCTTGAGAGCCAGTAATTCTAGGTTAGCCTGAACAACATCTTCGACCACATCATCACTTACCATCAGGTGAGATAGTGGTCAAAGGCTAACCTATAAATAAAAAAACAACTTAGATGCATTTTTTCGCCAAAGAATGATACTAGCTTTTAGAAACTCCCATTTGTGCTCTTCAGAGATGATGTCGGCAAGTTGCACGGTAAAGAACTTTAAAGTACTGTTTTACGTCATTATGTAAAACGTTTTTTGACGATACAAACTTTAGCAAGATCCTCGTATGTTACGGTTTTTACTTACTCTTTGAACCACTTGTGTTCCTGCTATTATTTTTTCGAGATAATTATTTCATTCATTTAATGCATCGTGTCTAGTCTGACGGAAGTAACACTAATCGTTCGGGAGCTTCCCATCGATCCTTAAGATAAGTGTTCGTGCAGTCTGTTGCCTGTATTTACTTATGGTGAGACCACGACACCAAATTATACGCAGAAAGGTTTTAAAGTGCTCGCAGCGAAGTTTGCTTAACAGTTCTTAACCGATCAGCTAAGTTAAGCAACAGTCCGCCGTGGTCATTTGGATGGGTGACCACCTGGCTAACACCATCAACTAGAAAATCTGTCACCAAGTACCTAACAGTGTGTTCCGGCAGCTGTCATTGGGAGACCGTAATTCTTAGGTTAGCCTAGATAACATCTTCGACCACATCATCACTTACCATCAGGTGAGATAGTGATCAAAGGCTAGCCTATCAAATATAAAACCAATTGATTCCGTATTGCTCAGAGCCCAGGACCGAGCAATGTTCGTTATTACTACTATACAGGGTTATTGGTAAAATGCTAACAACCTCTTAGGGTTGACTTCTGCTAGTCCTAACAAACATTTTGGGATGTTTTTTTTTTGTTTTAATTTATGTGTATTTAAAGGAATAAGCACGTGGACCACCTGGGGGCCAAGTCTGCTAATTACATGTTCATATTCAGCATAGATTCATTCAAGATTCATACAAGATGGTAGTCTGCTGATCCCTTATGAATATATGAATTTATGATGATTCTAGGCTGGTTTGACGATATTGCCAACAAAAAATTAAAAAGATAAGAGTACGGATCTTTAGAAAACAATTTCGTTATTATTTATTATTATATTATTATTTCGTTTCGTTTTCATATGAAAACGAGATTTAATCAATATGAACGATATGAAGTTAGTAGACTACCAAAACTGTCAAAATTGAGCAAGCTGAGTCCATTATAGATTCATATTGATTAGCAGATTTAACGCCCTGATGTTAAAAGTCTCTTGTGCCTGTAATTTATTATTTCATATTTTTTATTACTTTCGAGCAAAGAGCGCCCGCCGCGGCTATACTGGACCGTGCCGCGCTCCCTTTGAATAGAGTTTTGAATATTTACACTAGCAATGTAATAAAAAATATGAAATAATAAATTACAGATACAAGACACTTTTAACATCAGGTGGTCCTCGTGCTTATTCCATTACATACACATAAACAAACATAAAAAAAACTCAAAGTCTTTGTTATGACTAGTAGAAGTCAACCCTGAGAGGTTGTTAGCATTTTATCAATAACCCTGTATATGAATGGCCGAAGCCAAGGATGCGGTAAAGATCTAACGGAGCGCAATTGGCGATGGTTAGGACTTTGCGAAAATGGACCATAAACAATGTACTCGGAGATTGTTGGAGTGTTGACCATGAATACACAACAAGTCCCTGCAAAACACCACCTAACAAATGGAAAGATGACATAGGACGGTAAAGCAAAAGCTCAAGACCGTAAAGATTAAAGGAGATTGGATGAGCCCTACGTCCAGGTATGGGTACAAACGATACAAGGATAGAATAAATATCGAAGAATTTGGAATTACAATAGTCAAGCGTAGTAAATTATATAAGAACCTTGGAAGATCGTATAGCAAGCAAAAATTAAAACATCATTAAAGTCATCAGTAAAGTCGTAAATGAACATCAGAATTAAAATAGTCCCTTCTTTCGCGGGGCTCGCTCCACCCCCACCCAGCTCCCCGCTGCCGCCGCCAGCACCATATCATCAAGATAGGAAAACATTTTTTAGTGGTTGGAGTGTACCTCAAAAACAGCTGGACTGATTTTGATGAAATTTAAATAGGATCACACGCAAGCAGTGATGGCTCAGTGGCATTGGCTATGGACTGCCACGCAGCAGGTCCATGATTCGAATCCCGCCCAGAGCTTGAGCTTCACCGCATGGTGGAAGGGCATTTTGCGAATGCCCGCCTGGCTAGCGACCACCCTCAAGTAGAAAATCTGTCGCCAGCACCTAACGGTGTGTTCCGGCAGCAGTCCTTGAGAGCCAGTGAAATAACAGGTAAAAATGAGACTTAACAGGTATGTCTCAAGGTGATGGGCGCAGTGCAGTTCGTCACTTGTGAGAAAATGCATCTGTTATAGGCAGAGGATACCGCTTAACATTAGGTGGGCCTCGCGCTTGTTCCCTCTAAATAACTTAAAAAAAAAAAGAAGCATTAGCTTTCAAATAAAAGAATCATCATAATTGGTGCACTCAGTCAAAAGTTCAGAGGTAACAACATTAAAAAAAATCAGATGAATTGTGTACCTCCTTGTTTTCAAGTCGGTGAAAAGCTTGGCCCAAGATAACGCACAAAAACTTGGTTTCATTAAATGGTAAAGACGGACAAATATTGTCCGTCTTATTCTTAGTCCGGATACGAAAACGTTAATTACCATACCTATCTAAATAGGTACTAAATACCAACCTAAATATATTTTACTTTAGGCTAACCAATAAAACGTCTCTACCTTTCTGAACGAACGAACGAACTTTACGAAGGTAAGTCCTCTATCGCTTTGACTAAATTAAATAAGGCGATTCGACTGGCTTCCTGGCATCGCTTCCGTGTTGTACGAGTAGGTACGTGGTATATTTGTCCTTACTCACACGATATTTGGCACATAAATGTGGTTTTTATAAGCTGCCTACTATATTTTTACGGTGGTATGCCTTTAGTAACAAATACAACACTACAGTTACTACAATGAAAGCATTTAGATAACCTACTCGTACAAGTCATTGCAGGCTCACAGGCCAAATGCTCCAGCCCAACATGCTGGCACTTTGGCAGCGTGCCCAGTATGCTGGCAGCATTGCCCCGTTGAATTGCAATGCTTATTCGTTGAGCCAAATATGTGCCAGCAATTTGATTACGTCGACCAAGCGCTCTGATAGAATTTTTATCAACTTCAAAAAAGGAGGAGGTCCTCAATTCGGCTGGAAGTCTTTTTTTTCATTTTTTTGTTACCTAAGACATTGGGTATACCGATTAAGATGATTATTTTTTTATTTGAAAGTAATGTTACACTCCAATAACTGAAAAGTATTTTCCTATCTTGATGATATAGTCATTGACAGTGAATGACAATCGATCCCATAAGTAGCAAAGGTAACTAAAAAGGCTGACTTTTTTTACCAAATAATGGAACCGACTTCTACACTCAAATGTGTGAAATAACTAGTCGAAGTCGGTAACATGCGCTCAATATTGTGATAATAGGTACATTTGAACCATCATGGTACGGAAGTCAACAAGTAATGTGTTTCACACATTTGAGTGTTGAAGTCGGTTCCATTTATTGGTATTTTTTTTTTGGAAAATACGATGAGCTCCCGGTCCCCACGGACCTACATCCTAATCCTGTTTATGATTTAATTTTCTAGCTGATTTATCTCGAATTAATATACTGGCTACAGAAATATGTCGAAAATAAATAATTGATTATACGAGAGAGAGAACCTATTACTTATTTATTAAGCAACTGACGTGCGTTTTTGGGGCATTCCCACTAAACTTAACTCAGGCATCCATACTTTGAACACCATAAAATGTATATCATATCTCCGTTATTTTGAAAAATTCACACAAATAGATTCGACAAAAAAAATTATGAACTTCCCAAACATGCTAACAATATTTCGTGAGAATCAGTTGAGAAATGCGATTTGTAGAGGAGAACAACCGGACATACGAAAGCATTTTTGTGTAATTTAAAGCAGAGACGCTTCGCCCGAACTAAGTACTCGCTCGGTCAATTATAATTAATAAAACGAATAAGGTCTAATTAAATCAGCACCAGTCTGTAATGTACGGATGCTACGTAGGCTACTGATAGATGCAGTTACAGCTAACACTACTATATATAGTAATATACACAAATAAATATATAAAACTCAAATATAAATGTATCAAACCAAATAATTATACCAACACGACCTTGTACCTGCATTAACTCACGTACGCACACCCAAACATACACACTACACACACAAATTCTGACTCATACACCAAAAGGCATACCCTCCTACACATCCCTTTTTAATTAGGTGATTTAATTAAGATTTTCATAAATATGTATGCATTGAAAGAATTAATATTACTTATCCTTGAGGCTACTTTCCTCTGACAATGATGAAAGAGTTCTAGCTCCTATATAACAGGTCACGAGCCTAGTGTGGGGACCCGGTGCTCCATAACATTTGAATATTTGTAATGTCTTAGTAATTGACCTACATATCCTAGACGCCATATCTCAAACGAGGATAGTCGACCAGTGCAGGTAAGCCAGTGAATACACAATTTTCGAACGTAAAGTGCGTGTAATCTGTACGAGTGTCCAGCTGCGTGTGGGGGAGAGTATGCCGGCTGGCTTACCTGCACTGGATGACAATCCTCGTTTGAGATGTTGCGTTTAGTATATATAGGTCAATGGTCTTAGCTTAACCGTTAAACAAATTCCAAAGAAAAACAAATAAAAAATATCACTTATTTCTTACGCCTTTCAACTGAGCTTAATCAAAGTTGGCATCGTCAGGACCACTACGTCCTAGTTATTAATGAAATTCTATTGTTTTCATTATCGCCGATGCCATTGGGTTAAACGACCGTCTCGACGGATGTAAGGATGATCAAATGAACTAAATAGGAGTCAGACCAATACTTCCTTATAGGAATATAACTAAAGATATTAAAATAAACAGTCACGGAAAGAAGACGAAGAGAGAATGGTTGTGTGCCAAAGAAAAATGGAAAAAAGTATGTTAGGTATTAAAATTTCAAAAAAGTGAGCAATAATAGTATTAGAGGAATAACAAAGATAATAGATGTTAGGGAAACGATAAGGTCACTAAAATGGAACTGGGCAGGTCACATATGTAGGTTAGACAATGACACATGGGCGAAGATTGTGACAGAGTGGATCCCATTGGAGGGTAAGAGAAAGCAAGGAAGGTAGAAAAAAAGGTGGAGAGATATATTATGAGATGTGGACCAGATTAGATGTCGAAGGCGAGGCCTACGGTTTTGAAGCGACTACTACAAATAAATAACTTGAATACTTACCAGTATCAAGATTATGAAATTTCAGTTTCAGACATGGTATGCGAAATTGTAAATAAGTACTTAGTAGGAATAAATGCTTTTTATTTTATTTTAATATCTTGGGTTAATACATTATTTATCTTTTTTAAAACGCTTTTCGGATAATATGACCATTCTAGGTCGACGGTTATGACCTCTTCATAACATAAAATCATAATATTACTTATACGTATATATATTATACCTATATATATAAAATATAGTACCTACCTATATATATTTTAGATATAGGTAGCTGTACGGATAATATTGCGTATTTATACGATTAAATTTCTTTTAATCATGTAATAATGTAATGCAAATGATGTACACATATTGAGTACAAATATTGATTGCAATCGATTGCAATTCCATACACACAAAAAGTTCAAATAATTGAGAGCACTGTTATTCGAATATACCCTCACAGACAAAAAGACTCAATAGAAACATTACACGTATACTACCAATAATGTCAAACAACAAATTCTTCATAAATCCTTGACAATAGTTACTTATGCTCCATAAAGTAAACCTATATATTCGAAATCTCTACCCTAATGTCGAATCACGTACTCTACTGCTTTGACAAATCAAGCGACTCTACCACGGGCTTCCTTTCGACGCTTTTGAGGAATCCACGATATATTTTGCTTGATCTACGAATTGATGTGACTATTACAGCGTTTGACGTCTTATGCGCCTAGTTTCGCATAACTGCTCTCAGAATTATAAACAACAGAGACTTGAAAATTTAAGAAATGAATTACGACAAGGTTGAATAGGTTTTTTATCATCAGCAGAACTTTACACGATTGCCAAGTGTGTAGTAATCAGGGAATAGTCATTTGGAGAAATTTTAGTCATGGTAGGTATAAAATATAAACATATTGTATCAATACCTAAACAGAAATACGAATATATTATAGATGTATACATATTTTTGAAATGTAATTCTCGTGAGTTTCACACTTATTTCAATATTATAAAAAAACACTCACCTTGAGGATCGAATACGTCTCGCGGGTTTCGAGCATATCAGATGCTCATCATCAGGGCGAGTGCGCAGCTGCGATCCTCAACGTGAGTGTTTTTGCCGGTTTAGTTTATAATATTTAAAGATTTATACATATAATATACCCTGTATCATACGTATACAAGACGCGTACATATTCTTAATATAATATTTTCTTATGAGCCGATGGCCAGTTACCAAAGATTCTATGTAACTGCTTGCTGACAGACTTGGAATTCTATATAACTACATTATTTATTCGTTGTACATAACAAAACCTACCTTCAAAGTAAAAAAAATAATAACGATCAGCTTAAACAAATATTTTATTATTACAGAACGTCACAAAATTGCCAAGTTGGTTTAGTTAGTATATTTTGTAGGAATTAGATAATACTAAATGGGATAATTTCCAGTATAGTACAGACTGTACAGTAGGTACAAAATATACACATGTATGCCTATACGAGTCTTATCCATAAACCATACAGTATCATACGTACACTAAACGCGTTCACATAATAAAGTTCTTATGAGCCTATGGCCACATAACAAGAGATTATTCAATATTATAATATACGTGGTGTACATTGAAAGTTTTGTGTAACTAATAATTATACGAATTTACATGTATTGTAAACTAATTACTCCTCTTTACGCTTTGAACACTATTTTATTCGTTCAAACCATTAGACTATAGGCGAGGGCCTGTTTTTCACGTGCTGATTGATAGCTATTGCGGCCTTTACCGGTCCCATAAATGATAAACTTCTAATATGATATATATTTTTTTTTTGCGTGGTGCTAGGAGTTCTGGACAATTTCACAGAATAAAAATCAGCAAAGCAATTCCAATAAATAAACGGCTCTAGCTCCGACGGCATAAAGTGCATTTCGGCTTGCAAAGCATGAAGTACCTAAAATTTATATTAAGCTACAAGGCGTTCGTCTTTTTTGCGGACAGAATGAAGCTACGAATAATATTTAGTCGCAGCAAATCATCGCCATTAAATAATTTAAATTTTTGCAGTGGACGACGAACTTCAACTTGATAAAAACTTCCCGCTAAAAATTAGTTTAATCAATGAATGAGTTTAAAATATAAAGTCAAATGTCGAAGTCGGTACCAGCGCACAACATTGTGAAAATAGGTACTTACGAGTTATTTCACACTTTTGAGTGTTGAAGTCGGTTCCATTTTTAGGTAAAAAATATTTTCACAATTTTTCACAATAAATGGTCAGTACTCTTGCTACTTACGGGATCGAATTTGATGAAATTTAAATGGGATCACATGATAAGCTTTCAAATAAAAATAATCATCAAAATCGGTTCAGGCTACCAAAAGTTCCTTAAAAGCAAAAAAAATACAGTTGAATTGAGTACCTCCTCCTTTTTTGAAGTCGGTAAAAATTCAAACATTTATGAGCGGCCAGGAGCGTAGAACTTTTAGTGGGTTCGATGTTATAAAAACACAATATTTATACCTTATACGAAGCGTTGCTATTAAGCTACATAAGGAGTCTACTACATTACTCAGATTTTAAATTCATAAGTCTTATTTATTTATTGCTGATGGTTAAACCTTTGAACACAATCTCACATGATGGTAACCATATGGATGAATATGGTAAACAGGCTTCAACTAAGATGAGAAGTGGCTACGCTAGCTGCTGGAACACATCGTTGGGTGACCAAAAAGTCAAAACAATTTATTCAATTTAAAGGTCTACGACGTTCTTATGAAGGTCAATTACAAATGTTAATATTGAAATATTTTAGATTGTACAGCCACGTTCAGCAAAAAAAATATAGAGCCACTCCGAGAAGAACAAGAAACATTGGGCCATTCTTTTAAACGTCTTTAACAATGTGTTAAATACTAATTAAAGCCGGTGTGTTATTACTTGGCTTTTAATTATGTGCTGGTATATTATAATATGTACTTAGCTGCTAGTTCAACGTCCGTTGAATAATACTCCAGGTATATGAGGCACAAATGTAATTAATCAATCCACAACACATATACTTCAGAAGGTCAGTGAAACACGTAAAAATGCACAGAGATTACAATCACTACTATAACAGTCAATAGGTAAATAAGTAATATGTTATGAAATAAATATATATTATGGAATAAATATTTTATATACTACAATTACAATATATAATACAGTATGTATGAGTAGGGAAAGGAGCCATCAAAATTATTACATTTGTTTAAATTACGTAGGTGAGAGGCAATAGCTTGGCAGAGGCGGTGTTGTCCAGGCATTTTTGTCGTTTAAGTATTCACAAACTGTGTAGTAGGATTTCTTAATCAATATGTTTTTCACGTGCAACTTGAATGTGCCTTCTGTGAGCGTTGTAATATGTTTGAGAACTTTATAATAAAACCGCACACAATTACCTAAGAAAGTCCTTTTATTTTTGTCTTTGCTGATCGAAAACCGCTATTTTATCTTTATTCCTAGTGTTATAATCGTGACTGTCACTGTTTAATTCAAGTTTTTTACGAACATACATAATATTTTCAAATATACAGGCTCTGTAAAGTTAAAAAATAATTTTCTTTAAAAAGATCCCTCAGAGATTCCCTAGGATCCATTTCATATATGGCTCGAATTGCACACTTTAATAAGATAAAAATTGTCTAGATCAATTTAGACCAACCAGATAAACATAAGCAAAAAGGGCTACTTACATGCAACGAAGGTCAGTCCCTTCGCAAAATTCGAACCATGGACTCACGTAGCAGTCCATAGCCATTTCTTACCGGGCCGTTATTGCAACGAAACTCTACTTAAATTAAATTCCCGGAATTTTAATAAAGTCCTATAGGTATATGTTAACCTGGTACTTTTAAGTATAAAAATTATTTTATTTGGATTTATACGCTATGAATTATTACGAATCATAGACTCGCGTAGCAGTCCATAGCCATTTCTCGCCGGGCCGTCATTGCAACGAAACTCTATTTAAATTAAACTCCCGGCATTTTGATACAGTCCTATAGGTATATGTATGCCTGGTACTTTTTAGTTTAAAAATATTTTTATTTGGATTTATACGCTATGAATTATTATTAATATTATATTTGAATGGGTTAGAACTTATTTTATCATTAAAATATGAAATTAATTATTTTATGACATAATTTAAAAATATTGGTTATTATTAAATCAATAAAACCGGCTATAATGTATGGTCAGTCTCGCTAATCTCGGGTACACAATAATAAAAAATATGTTTTTTTGATACATCCTTTTTTTTTTTTTTTTTTTTTGACCCGGGAAAATCCTTTATGGATACCACCTGGCTCCGGGGGGAGCAGAGTGGTTATGTGGGAGTCCTCGCCTGAGGGGCCTTACTACCCCCACGGGGGGGTAGTAAGTGAGGTTACCCACTAAAAACCCGGGATGAGCAGTCTGCCGCCTAGTCGGGGCGAGATGGGGTAGCGTTAGCAATCACCATCTCGCCCCGGCGGTTGGCCCGTCACCGGTGACGGGCCCCGGCCAAGGGAGGGATGACCCAGCTCATTAGGGCCATCCCCCAGACGTGTGGGATCGTGCAAGCCAGTGGAGAATCCCCCGACTCTCCACCGATGATCCGCACAACACTAGGTAAGAGCGAGAAGGCGCCCGAATCGCCTTCTCCTTCCCCCAGTTCGTCTACGCCGGAGCGGGTCTGCGAGGACGTCGTCCTCCCTCGCCCGCTCCGCGGTCTCTTTCTGCGCCATCACCTCTTCGCAGAAAGAGACCACCGCCTGCCACGATCCGTCGCTGCCGAGCATAGCGTTAACCACGCTCGGCAGCGACAGATCTGCGCCTATGACCGCTGTGAGGGCGTGCCGCATGGGACTCCACGCGGCGCACTCCTCCAGCGTGTGGAGCGCCGTGTCTTCTGGCGCTCCACACTCGTGACAGGCGGGGGTCGCCTCACGTCTTGCGATGTGATGCAGGTACCTTCCGAAGCATCCATGCCCGGAAAGCACCTGCACCAATCGGAAGGTGAGCGACCCGAATCGCCGCCCTACCCACCTCCGAAGGACCGGGCGAATGGCATCCACCGTCCTCTGTCCAGGGACCGGTGGAGCCAGGTCCTCCGTCCACCGCCGCAACAGGGCGGCCCGCGCCTGCCGTCGGATGCGCGTGACCTCCTCCCACGCTGGAGGCTCCCCGCGGGATCTCCTCGCCGCCACGAAGTGGTACACTTCGGCGTGGATCTCCGCTTGGAGCTCCCAGGGGGGATCACCGGCCAACACGCATCCCGCCGTCCAGGACACCGTCCGGTACCCGCGTATCGCCCTCGTCGCGATGACCCGCTGCGGACGACGCAGCAGGGCCTTATTGGCGCGACCGAGGGCGTCCACCCAGACAGGTGCCCCGTACAAGGCCATACTCCGGATCACTCCGGAGTACAGACGACGACATGTGGCGCTCGGGCCGCCCACGTTGGGCAGCAGCCTACCAAGGGCGGCTGCGGCGCCTATGACTTTTGGGGCCAGTTGAGTAAAGTGGGCCCCAAAAGTCCACCGCCCGTCCAGGATGAGACCCAGGTACCTCATCTGGGTCCCAACCCGGACCAGGACCCCGTCCAGGTCTATCCTCGTTCCTGGAGGGGGTCCCCCCCGAGGCCCATGGAACATTAGGGCCTCGGTCTTGGAGAGGGCGACCTCCAGCCCCAGGGCACGTATGCGGCCGACCACGAGTGTTGTGGCCACCGTAGCCCGCCGCACCGTCTCCCCGAGGTCCCTCCCCTTGACTACGACTAGGGTGTCATCCGCGTAGCACGCAACCCGCATACTTGCGGGAAACGTGCCGCGGAGCACCCAGTCGTAGCCAATGTTCCACAGGAGCGGTCCCAACACCGACCCCTGTGGAACCCCGCAGGACACGCGACGTCGCCTCAGACCGTCGCGTCCCTCCACCAGGACCTCGCGGTCCCGGAGGTAGTCGGCCAACAGCCTACGCAGATACAGGGGCACTCCGTGGTAGCGGAGCGCCTCCCGTATTGTCCCGTGCGGTAGGCTGTTGAAGGCGTTGGCAATGTCAAGCGAGACAGCCAACGCCTTTTCCCCCCCGCCGACTGCGTCCTGCGTCCACCCCTTGATCCAGAGCAGGGCGTCTATCGTTGACCGCCCTGCCCTGAATCCGAACTGGGCCTCTGAAAGGTCAGGCCCAGTTCCCCCCAGGTGCCGGATGACACGGAAGGCTACTATTCTCTCTAGCAGCTTCGCCGTGTCATCCAGCAGCACGATTGGCCTGTATGCGGCGGGCGAGTCTGCGTCTCGCCCTTCCTTCCGCAACAGGCACAATCGCCCGTCCTTCCAAAGCTTCGGGAACTGACCCGACGTGAGGCACGCGTCGAACAGTTCCCGAAGCTGACCGCCCATCTCCCTAAGGGCGATCCTGAGGACCCGCCCGGGAATCCCGTCTGGTCCCGGGGCAGTCTTCTTGCCTCTCAGGCGAGAGACTGCTGCCTCCATCTCCACCTCTGAAATAGGCGGAATGGAGGCTGGGTCCTCCTCCTCCTGGAAGGACGGGGTGGCCATCGGTGGAGGGGTGTAGTGGCGGTCGCTGTCAGGGAATAGACCCCCCAGCACCCTCTCCAGGAGCTCTGGCTCCAGGGACTCCGTGATAGGGGGCGCTCTGCCCCGGAACTTATTCCGGGCAGACTTGTTTTTGATACATCCTGTGTCAACCCTCTTGTGGATTCCCGCAAAGTAACATCTTATTCTGCTGTATCAGCCAGATTGTTCACTGCTGAACACAGCCTTCACCATTATGGACGGGTTAACTTGATCCCCACGCTTGGCAGGCGTCTTGGGGATTGCAGTTTAATATAGCTGCTCAGAAGGCGCTGCTGCCCATCTTCCGGTATTTTACCTTTAGTCGCCTCTTACGACACCCTCAGGAAGCAGTGGAGCGGTAACGTTCTAACTCGGCACCCAATGGGGCCTTAATCTAATAATTTTATATAACAATTCCTATATATATTTATAATTACATATATTGTTTGCAAATGATTTTTTACGCCAAATTTTTGTTATACACCTAGAATTTTATTATCAGCATCTTGGATTGTATTGTGTGCAGCTCCCATGAAGATAAACAAGAAATAAAAACAACATCTAAATCTGAAACACGACATCATGTACTTTAGGTACATACCTAAGTATTTTTAATATTGTTAGGTTTGCAATAACGCCTGCTATGCGGATTTCATTACAAAATCACAAATATACGATAGGAAAAATTTACGTCATTTGCGGGATTCGAACCCGCGTCCATCCACCCCTTGAGCCGCTCCATCCCAATACGATGGTTAATGAACGATAGGAAAGATTCGAGTTATGACGTTATGTCATGTTAGCTCAATTGGTTAGAGCATACCCCGGCTCAAGGGGTGGATGGACGAGGGTTCGAATACCGCACATGACTTAAAAAAAAAATCTTTCCTAACGTATATTTGTGATTTTGTAACATAAGTATTTTGTTTTTGCAGATTATAGTTACTTAAATGATCTGGGAAGTATAACTTTTGTTTAACACTTTTTTTTATAATGACAAGTTAAGTTGACCTATCCTGTTACTGTATCGACTTGCTCATACAGATAGCAGCTGAGAGAAACACCGTTACCCATTGTCCTACGAGAGCAACAAACGCGACTCGATGCGAAAACATTCTACCACCATGTTATAAAAAAACAAAACGCATCTCGTCTTTCATCGGACATCGCATCGGGCCTTCAAGAAGAGAGCTTATTCCCTCCTCAAAGGCCGGCATAGCATCCTCGAGACCTCTGGTGCTGCTGATGTTAGTGAGCGACTGTGATCACTTACCACCAGGTGAGCAGCCTGCTCCTTTGCCATCCTATCCCATAAAAAAATAAACTTAATTTTAATAATTCCATTATATAATGTATAATAATACCATACTTAATAGATAAACATCTTTTGAACTTTGTATTTTCTGTATTTCTAAGGAATGGTGAAGCACGCAGTTTCTTATGAACTTTATAATGTACTAGCTTTCCGGCCGCGGCCGGATGTCGTTTATTTCCGTATGTCGGTTATCACCCAAAACCATTAACCTCTTTTTTGCGCAGTTGGATAAAAAGTATCCTATGTCCTTCCCCGGGTCTAAAACTATTCGCATAACTAATTTAATCCAAATCGGTCCAATAGTAAGTGGTAATTAAGTTTATCCGTTGCACACAAAAATACAATTCTATCCTCTTTAAAATATTAGTGTAGATGTTGATATTGCACGTGCTTCTTACTAATAATATAGGGCTTAAATATTTTAGTGCCTAGAATATTGAAGCCCTATTTCACCTTATATTACATACGTAGGCACCATTTCGTGCAATTAGACTGTGTAAGAATGGTGTTTATAGCTACCAAATTTTTAATATAATATAGGAATTAGTTAAGAGCGTTGTCTGTAATCTATATTTAAATGTGCGCGTGTATTTTAGAAAGAAATAAACGCCTTATCCATAATTTCATTAAAGGAACATTATAAAAGATAATATACCTACCTATACAAAATGGCAAACAACGCACCCCTTTCTGATTTTAATGACATGATGTATTTTTTCATGATAAACAATCATAGTTTCCAAAATCAGTTGACATATTTTTCAACCAGTTCTCAAGGCTTGCCCTCCTTCCCTCTGTCTCCAGGACTTGAGGGCTCTCTACGTCACAGCGTTTTACTAGAGACCCTCTACTTTGGCTGACTCTGTTTTATACAGTTGCTAATATACGTCGCACAAAAAGAAAGTGTCTTTACTTTTTGCTTTGTACAGTTCATGCAGTCAAGCTACGTTACGTTATAAATAAATAAGTTTGAAATTAATTTAATACGTGACCATTTTCATTCAGAAACAATCGTTTTAAATTGTTTTGAACAGCATTATGGTAAAAGGTAAGTTCGATGCTAGTATGTTATTTCGTTAGTTTTACATAACGAGTGTTCTTTTTTACCGTAAGTTTCGTTTTAGTACTTCTTAAGTGCCCTGTAATTCGTGTAAACGATCAAAAGTATTTGACCAAGGTTTGTTAAACTTCACTTTTTATCCAACATCAAAGCAATCACTTTTTATCCAACATCAAAGCAATTTGTCAAACTTACCCATGATTACGAATATATCATAGAGATCGTTAATAAGTCAAACAAAGGAGCAGACGTTAAATTTTGACAAACATGTTCGATAGTCTACTTTCACAGAGCAAGTAATATGTTAGTCTTCTTTTACTTTAACTTTATGGATAAGTTATTTATTAAAATAAAGTACATACATTTAAAACGTAAATTATATAGTTCTTTTTGGTAAAATAAAATCATAATAAATTTTGCTCTTGCAAGCAAAGATATCATTTAACATTGTATTATATCGACCCATGAAGTATATGTAACAAATATTTAATTTTTCATGTGTCCATCAGTTTGTCTCATTACCAAATTAGGGATATTCTAGATATAGTTTGTGTATTATAACTAAAATATAATTGTTTACATTATTTGTTTTGTATGACCTTAACTCGGTAGGTATGTTTTTTTGGCTAGATTTCATGTAAAACGATTTTTATATTTAGGTGCCTTGAATAAATATTAATTTGATAAATTTGCCATTTTGCTGTGCTATAACATCAGCATAATTTTGATTGTAATTAACCGTATTTTTAAGATTATCAGTGCGCTTGGTGATTCGACGCGTAATCAAAATGCTGACACTTATTTGGCTCAACAAATAAGCATTGTTATGTAACGGGGAAACGCAGCCATCGTGCTGGGCTCACTGCGTAACTGGTATAGTGGACTGGAGCATTTGAATAGCCTGTGGGCCTGCAATGGCCTTTACATTGTTAAATGCAGTCTTCGTAGTAGTCATACTAAAAAAAAAAAAAAATTTTATTCCTCAGATATGGTCAACTTTTGCTTAGGGCCATTACATATTATGTTATAATTCATTGATAATAACCTCCCCTACAACCTCCTAGCAGGAATAGGCTGAATAGTTTGATGTCTTTTCGTTATAAAAGCATACCGCGGTGCCGCTAAAAATACAAATCAATTACTAAAATATTTGATTTGAAGTAAAACTACTTTTTGCATTGGATTAACTACTCGCAAAATACCAATATGCAAAAAAAAAACAACAAAAGTTTTCAAAATGAGAAAAGCAGAAACATTCCAAGTACGAGAGATTTACCTTAATTATAGTTTACTAAGCTGATATACTGTAAGTACGCTATTACAAGCAGGATTTGATGTTTCAGTTTCAATTCCACATTTTTTAGACATGTCTCAAGGTGAGCCAAAACTTTTTGCAATTAAGTCTTTGTGTCGGACAAGGACCTAGTTGCAAAAAGTTTTGTTTTCAGTTTTATGGCCAGCCACGTTTCCTATCAGTTACAAAAAAAGAGGATGACTGAACACGCCTACTTGTTCAAGGAAGGTGTGATGATATTATGTGTAGTTACTCTAGCAAATTGAGTGTTTTCTAGGTACTTACGCTTCATTTATTGCACAATACCTACCTATAAGGACATGAACTGTGTTTAATAAGCAATTATACAGAGTAATCGTTAGCCAAGCATCAAAATTGAGTCCAATAAAATAATCTCGACGCTGCAAGCTATTAGAACTGATAGATAATAAAATAGATAAACTTACACGGAGATAAATAGTTTTTTATGACGGTCGTATGACGTCGTTTTAAATACGAGAGATATCAACTTCCAAAGTAAGAGATATGTTCGCGCTTATATGGTCACAACTATTACAAACTAGCTAGATTATTCTAGATTATTGATTCAGAATAGGATCCCTGGTAATACTTCAATCTTCAGAATAATTAATATGGCAGCTGCTCCCAGCTTCGTCTTATAGGTATTATGTTACATTCGCGATCTCTCGAGAATTTAAAGCATGCATTCTGCTTCTACATTACTGTACTTTTGGAGTTCTTTTGACGTACTAGCTGTCAAGCTACAAGTAATCTTATTTTTACCGACTTCAAAAATAGGAGGAGGTACTCATTTCACCTGTATATTTTTTATATACCTCAGAACTTTAGACTGAGTTAACCAATTTTGGTGATTCTTTATTTATTTGAAAGCTGGTGCTTGCCATGCTGGTGCTTGCGCAGTTCCATTTAAATAACTGAAATAACTGAAGCGCTCGTAGCGAAGTTTACTTGGCTGTTCTTAACCGATCAGCAAAGTTAAGCAACGTCGCGCGCGGTCAGGAGTTGGATGGGTGACCGCTAGTGACATTACTACTAAGCGCTTCCGTGCTTCGGAGGGCACGTAAAGCCGTCGGTCCCGGTTGTCGTCTTAGGATGGCAGTCGTTATAGCATGGTGGTAGGGCATTTTGCGAATGACCGTCTGGCTAGCTACCACCTGTCGCCAAGCACCTAGCGGTGTGTTCCGGCAGCTGTCCTTGAGAGCTAGTAATTCTAGGTTAGCCTGAACAACATCTTCGACCACATCATCACTTACCATCAGGTGAGATAGTGGTCAAAGGCTAACATATCATGATAAAAAAAAAAAAATATAACATCAAAATTGGTCAAGCCGTTTTTAAGTTCCGATCCAATAACTAAGAAGCATTTACTTATCATGATTGTCATTCACTGTCAATGAGCATATCGCTCATTGACAGTGAATGACAACCGATCCCATAAGTAGCAAGGGTCACTAAAAAGGGTGAAATTTATTTTACCAAAACGAAAATCCGAATTCACCACTGAAATGTGTGAAATAACTTGTCAAAGTCGGTTTTTTGTCAATTGGCTGTTCTTTCACCACAATCCCACCTGGAACTAAGTGATGGTGTGGTCAAAGATGATACACGTCTCTAGAATGGTAACTGGTCCTCAAGGGCAGCTGCCAGAACACACTGCTTATTTCAAAATCGGTGTAGAGTATCGACGAATCGTAGTTTTCAGGCTTCACCGCGGTCTTCGACTTAGCCTTACGACTTCCATTCCAAGACAACAGTCGGAACTGGCGGTTAGGTGCCCTCTGAAGCACGTGCGCTCAGTAGTAAGTGCTACTAGCGATCACCCAGCCATGTAGTGACCTCATTAAACATTGTTTAAGTTGATCGGCTAAGCACAAATCGAGAACAGATGGTTTAAGGTTCGAGCCCTTACGCACTTTAGTTTTATAACTTGGGAATCTAGAATGATCGCTTGGCAAGTAACCTCACAACAAAAAATATCTAAAGCTGGATCTCCACCATACAAAAATTGGCAACTTTTGGACTTTGGATTGGCAGGTGTTGCCAAGTGTTGGAGATAAATGTTTCTGTAATGTACATAAGTTATCAAAAAATATTGTAAACAAATGTCGAGAACAGTGTTTCTGTTTTATGCGGTAACATCAAAAGGAACGCTTGTTGCCGATATTTAATTGCTCAGTGGATACGTTTCCTCTGTTGGATTTTCAGTTGGAAACAAAAACATCGATGAACCAATTAATATGAAACCCTTAGGAGTCCAAAGTGAGCATGTGTACTCCCTACCCTTTCTCAAACCGTTCGTTAGCTCAATTCTTCCATGCATTTTTTTTTTCATTTAGGAGCGGTCGTATCCAATCTAGTATTTATGATTTCGTTTGAGTAGAGTGCACGGAGCGCTTTCCATACAAACGTAGTATCGTCATATTTTAAATACCGAATGTACGAACTCGGTAAAATGTTGTATGCATATTGCTCAGCCTAATATTTATGCTTCTGGTTTGCCAGTTTTCCGATTTATTATAAGTATCCCTAAATGTCAAAATAACATAATTATTATATAGTAAACGGCTAGGACTCGCGTAATATTTACCGGATATTGCTCCGACCAGTTTCGAACTTATTTGAAGTTCTTTGTCTGGGAGTCACGATTGCGCACAGCGGCGAGCGCGGGCCTCAGCACGTAACACGCGCTCGCCGAAGCAAGTTCGAAACTGGTCGAAGCAATATCCGGTAAATATTACGCGAGTCCTAGCCGGGTACTTAATAATAATTATGGACAAAACTCGCGAAAGTTTTATAGTTCAAAGTCAAAATAACAATTGCCATACAAAATAATTTTCCTTTATTTTTAAATAGTTTGTTTTACGGAAATTTGGCAAATCAGGAGCGTAGATATTAGGTTCAAGGATATACATGCAAAGTTGCACCGAGTTTGAACTCTTAATATTTTAAATATGACGAAGCTACGTTTGTACGGAAAGCGCCATGAGCACTCTAGCCTAAGATTAGAAATGGTGCAGATGTTAGCATAATATCATCAAAATTTTGTACACTAAGGGCCTGTTTCAGAATGTTCAAGTAAGTTCCGGTTATACTACCCAGAACATATTTAATAAATAAAACACTATCTTTGCGTTTTACAGTCATCGATTTAGCCTATCCATCGGTTAAAGCTTGAAATGCGCTGCATGTTAACTGTCATTGTTATCATTCAGTTATTTTATATTCTGGGTAGTATAACCGGAACTTACTCAAACATTCTGAAACAGGCCCTTATTGTATTGCTTTAACCTTCATAAAGGACGGATTAGGCGTGCGGTGCTCATTCGGAGAAAGCAGATTCGATACCTGCACGGGACAAAAAAACTGTGCTCTAATAATTTGTAAAAGTATTTTTCGCTTAGCAAGCGACAGATTATTAATCAGTTTTAGAAAAAAAATCCTATATTATTATCTTAAAAAACTGTTGAATGTAAAATCACTATATTTAATAAAATCGATCCTTATTCATCTTAAACCAATGAAATATTTAATTGACGAATGATTTGAAGTTGCCGGAGATACGTCAATTCGTGCATCCAAAAATTTTTCAGTATAAAAAACAGTTGCATACATAAAAATAAAAAATCTTATTAATGCAAAGAATATTGTCCAGATTTCGTGATCACATGATCAAGTTCAATAGTTTCTTGACCTAGCTACAAAATAAAAATACTTGAAACTAGTTTTGTATTTCCTACCAAGGACATTGGCGTTCATCTTTAATTTAATTAATTTGCATTCCTTTACCTGAACAATGATGAAAAAAATGTTTTTCGTAGAATGGCGAGTAGTGTGGTATCTAGAGTTAATTGAGTACTGTTCAAAATTAATTATAAGTATAGAAAACATTTTTGTAAATTATAAACCATATACTAGAAATGTAGCATGCAATTCATAACCAGGTAATCTGTGACAAACGAACATTTTTAAACTTTAATTTGTTCTTACCGGCGGTATGCCTTTATTCACAAAACACTACGAGCTATATACAACGCTACAGCTACCACAATGGAAGCAATAAGACAACCCAAAGTCATTGCAGACTCACAGGCAGTCCGAATGCTCTACTCCACTGCCAACACCAGTTGGCAGCGTGCCCAGCATGCTGGCAGCATTGCCCCGTTCAATTGCAATGCTTATTCGTTGACCCAAATAGGTGCCAGCGTTTTGATAACGCGTCGCATTGACGAAGCGCTCGTATAAGTGTTTGTTGATATACAACAAAAGAACTAAAAGAAAACGTAATGTTGTCTTTGATTTTCGCGATTATTACACATAGTAATTAAACAACTTTAAACGGTTTAAATCGTTCAATCGACGCGACAAAAAAAATGATATATACGCGATTTAAAAGTCTCGTTCTCGTTTGAAAAGGAAGTCTACGAGATCGTGTAACCTCTATTAAAAATTCAGTATTTTAGTTTTAAATTGCGGAAGGTCGTTGATTTTTTTCGGTAGTCTTTAATGGTTTATTATGCAAATTGTATAATTATTGACAACAGCTTTTGGTTGAATTGATATGTGTATATTAATTATACATCACTAGCTCCACACCGCGGTTTACCCGCATGTACAAACACTTAGTTTAGCAAACGTTTTGGTAAAACGTATTCATTGAATTTAGAAAGATACATCAAACATGGCCACTGCACTGTACTGTAACAGCCGACTCGTCCACTTCTGATCACAGCCTCCCCCAATATGGGAGGCTGCCATAATCCCATGGATCCATTCCATGGATAATCGCTGGGCAGGTAGGTGGTTTGGGGATCGCAGTGTGAGATATCAGTTTCTCAGAATGTGCTACTACCCACCTTCTGGTGTGTTACTCTTAGTAGCCTCTTACGACACGGGTACGATGAGGGGGTAACATTCTATCCCGGCATCCCACGGGGCAAAACATGGCCACATCATACTTAAACTTTTCTCCTATTGTTAATGATTTTAACTCCTTCCAGTTGTTGTTTCTGTCCACCTGTCCCGATTTTCAGCTTCACGGAGTAGCATATCGAATCCCGCCGTTCAATTTTAAACTTCCCCGCATAGTAGTAGAGAAATTTACCAAAGCACTGTAAGGCTTACGCAAAACAAAAATAATGTATGATGTTGATTCCAGAGTGCATGTTCGAAATCTTAAATTCTCTTAATTAAAATCATACTTGTCGTACAGAACTAGGGTATTCAGACTCGTACATGTTCTTTATTCTACTATAGTTAGAGTTATGAAGACCTGTCAACAAGTTTTCACTAGAAACTGCAGTTTCTAGTGAAGACACAAAGGCTAAAATTCTTTAAATAAAATCTTTATATCATATTATATTACATTGTGTAATATTACCCATTACACATTTCAACAACTTCTCACGTACCTGCACCATCTCATAATATATACTCGTACAACATACACATAAACACCAAATATCTGCCACCTACACACACACCCTCCACTCACTCACACACACACATTCACTCACAATCAAACGCACACGAACACCCTCTTGTTGTATTGATTGATAATACTGATAGTAATACTCATTCAATCATTTATAATTATATATATACACCGTGTCCCAAAATTCAACGATAAGCCGGCATCGGTGCATGGACCTACCCATGACTCCTCGGAAAAAAATAAAAAAAAATTATAACTGTTTTTTTTTTATTAATTACAGAGACTTTTATAAATTTCATCGATATTCGATACCCATTATGCTATTTTCAACTACCATGACCACAATTTTTGACATATTTTTGATATTTTTTGTGCATTAGCAACCTAAGAAGGACGGCTATCTGCCACAATCCTTTAAAATTACAGGAAGTCTGTAGTTATTTTACAAAAATCAGTAAAAAAAAATTTTTTTCTTATAATTTTCATAGATTTTAACATTCTATGCACTTTCTATAGTCTGGGTTAAAAAAAAAGTATGGACACTACCATGGCAAGTTTTATTAAAAGTTGGCGCAACTTTATAAAAGTCTCTGTAATTAAAAAAAAAAGAGTTATAATTTTTTTTTATTTTTTCCCGAGTAGTCATGAGTAGGTCCATGCACCGATGCCGGCTTATCGTTGAATTTTGGGACACGGTGTATATCACTAATTTTCTTTGCTTTTGCTTACCTTGGCTAATAATTACTATCTTTTGTTGTAATTAACATGTCAATATCAACTATCTTGTAAAATCGCTCCTGAGCCCCAAGATACCTCGTGTCTAGTTTGGGACTCAATAGTAAAAGTCATTCACAATTTATTCAAATTTGTAACGTTAGCATCTAGGTAAGACTTAGCTTTTATAAGTTTCTACTCATAATGTGGATGTAAATTAGTTAAGGTTTTTCGATAATAAACTTATTATTATTATTATTTATCTGGCAACAATAATTGCTTACTAATAATAAATGATACAGTTGAGTAAGTATTTAAATGTTAATATATATATTTTTTTTTAACTATTGAGTTTTAGATAAAAATACTGCACTATAGGATCAACATTAGTGTCATCTCAAATGACACTCAGAGAAGTGTTTATGGTGGTCTATCCCTTCAGGAAAATTACAAGTGTGATGATGTTTCTTGTTATAAAGAGTAAGGAATGAAAATAAAAATAAAAAATAATAAATAAAAAAAAACTAGTGTGTACAGCTTAGCAATAACTTTAAGTAACGCATTTTAGAAAACTGTATATTTGTGCAGCAAACTTTAGAATCGAAATCAATTTCCACGTTTATACCAAAAACAACTAAATTTTCCAACTAAAACCCCTTAACCGTACAGACAGCATTAAAAACAGTATGATAGGACATGAATGGAACCACCGCAGTATTACTTTACCACATTTTATTCCATTGCATTCCACTGGGGTGCGCTGGTAAGCATTTTACTTTTCACAGCGAGAACTGCAACTTTGCTTCATGAATTTGAATGTTTCTGGTCCACATATTCAAGTTACTTAGGTACGCTCTAGGGGTGGATTACCTTAAAGAGTTTGTGAGCATTTTGTTATTTTATTTTTAAAATTGTTAAAAGTTTTATTTTTATGAGCAAAATTATAGTTCCATAAAATTGCCAACACCAAATAAGCGGTTTGACAGTTAACATCGTATAAAGCCCCGTTAAATAGAACACGATCTTATAATGTTTGTTACATTTGATGGCCAGCCGCCTGCTCTCGCAAGGGAACTATATCAGACGGATTGTCCACTGCTGTTTAAGTTTGCCATAAACCCCACGCTTGGCAGGCGTCTTGAGGATCACAGTGTGAGATATCAGTTCCTCAGAAAGCGCTGCTGACCACCTTCTAGTGTTTACACATAGTTGCTATTTACGACACCCACGGGTAGAGATGGGATGGTGACATTCTAGTCCGGCACCCCACGGGTCATAAACGGCATTTTCGCACAAGAATTTAACAAAAATAAAAAAAAAATTTGTTATATTCTATAGCCTATGTTAATCGGGGATAATGTATGATTCTAATGATGAAGCAGTGTATAAGTGAAGACATCATATCACAAAAGGAGGCTGCGGAGCAGGTCAGGGAGGAGGGTGTACTCGCTGACCCAATCCGAAAAAAGGGCCAGGGTGAAGAAGGCGCCGCTATGCGTGCCTTCTTTCGTCAACCTAGATGAATTGCCCTATGGTCTGGGGAAGCATCAAAAATGGGCCATGCCAGAGTGCCTCGTAAGCCAAGGTAAACAGCGTCGGTACGGCTGCGGTAGAATGCTCAAGTGACCCGTGCCGCCCCACACAGACGCTGAGGGCTCACCGTTGGGTTTTTAGTGGGTATATTGGGCAATTTTCCCGGCGAGTCCCACATAATCACATGGCTTCCCCCCTCGATAATCCAGAATCTCCTCCCGCATGGTACGCGTAAGGCGTTTTCCCAGCAACAAAAAAAAAGGATGCTTATGATGAACAAATTTTTCAAATAGCTCCAGTATTTTTATGTTTATTCTTTTCATATAAAATACAAACTTCTTATTTAGTGTGGGCAATTTTATCGAACAGTGTATCAACCGCACAAATCCAGTACAGCCATCACTACCTTAGCGTTCCTGAACGTAGCTTGCAACGCCGAAGAGAACCTAATAATGCGCAGTCAGGTCTCCCACTTCGACAATATTTGATCTTAAATATGTTATAATATACAAACGAAATAAAAAATTTAAACCTACAACAGTTGTAAGTTACTTGTTACACTATTTTATCTATCAATACAACATTAAATTAAAATTATCTACTAAAAACCTAATTGATTTAATCAAAATTTTGCACAATAATATATTTACTTAAACTGAAAATTCCGATGTATACTGTAGGCAACGATGAAATTAAACTTTTTTTTCTAATATAACGGGTTGTTGCTTTTAGCCTAATAGAGAAAGACAGGAAGTCAGGATTCCGAACTAAATAAAAAAAAAATCTTTGTAATATCCATAGGAATCCTCATTGCACGAGTCAGGTAATTGAATATAAAAGTTAAGTTCGTAATATAATAAGGTTGTTTTAAGTATCATTAAAATCAATCACGTAGTTAATACATTTCGAAGTCGTTCCAAGCTTTCATAAATTTGTATGCAACCTTTTAACAAGTTCAAAAGTGACGGCACAGTAACATTCTGCCCAAAAAAGGGAACTGATGGCAATGAAGACAAGTTTAACTGAAGAGTTATTGAAATATTTATATCTTCACTACCCCTTTCTCCAAAAGTAGGTAGGGGTCAAAAGCTAACGGACGGTTTGCAAACGTTGCGAAGTTTAAATATTTTTTGACGTGCTATTCTTTGTACTCAGCACGTGAGAATCACTTATATGAGCTTCTATCAGGCATGTAAAAAGATTTATCATTATACCGCGACGTCCGAGTTAGTAAAATCTAGTAATAATGAAAACTTTAAGCAATGATGGCCGAGCGGTAATAGCTATGGACTGCCGTGCCACTACTGTGTACTACCAGGGTACTCCCTGGTTCGATCCCCACCGCCGGCTTGAGTTTCACCGCATGGTGGAAGAGCACTTTGCGATTGCCCGCCTGGCTACCAGCTACCACCCTCAAGTAGAAATTCTGTCGCCAAGCACTGAACGGTGTGTTCCGGCAGTAGTCCTTGAGAGCCAGTAAAATTACAGGCACAATGAGACTTAACAACTCTCAATGTGACGGGCGCAGTGCAATTCGTGACTTGTGATGAATTGCAACTGTTATAGGCAGAGGTTAGTCCACTTAACATCAGCTGGGTCTCGAGCTTGTTCCGTCACAATAACAAAAAAAAATAAAAAATAACATAATGTATATACAGGGTGTCCCAAGAAGTAGTGATATACTGAAGCTGGGAGATAGAGGACCTAGAGGGCTATCTGAATCACCCCCATGTATGTTCCGCGATTTTTCGTATTTCCGGAGTTATGACTTTTTTATATATTTTTCACCTATCGCCGAGTACGATGAGATTTTTATTTATGGTGACGTGAATTATTGCGGTAGATACTTGATTTTTTTTTGTGTGCTTAGCTGATACATAGGCCAATTCAGCATGGTAACATTTACTATCGTTAGATCTTTGAATGGAATAAAAAAAAATTAAATGCCAAGAAAGATAGAATTACCCGCAGTATGTTCACAACTTCAAGGGCATTAAAAAAATAAAATCGCATATAAAAAAAAATCCGTTTGGCTTTTAAAAACTTGCTCTATCTATCAGGTAGCTACCCTGAACATTTTATTTTATTTTTCATAAGGCTTCGATCAAAAAATTGAAATTTAAATGTGGCAAGTGCAAAATTTTAATTTACACGATGATTAATGCAAGCAAAGTAAAACCAATCACAAGGTTTTTAATTACAATAAATTTTCAAAATGGGGGCTCAAATTTCCGGGTGGTCCCCCTGTTGCTCAATGCAAGTGCGACATCACCGGAAAAAGTTGTCTTTTAAACGTCTGAATGCACTTCTATTAATTTTAATGGTTTCTTCTGCTACTCTCAATTTCCGGGTTAACTCGTCCAAATTGCGGCATTCTCTCGAGCAGACGAGGTCTTTGTAGTATCCCCATACAAAAAAATCAATGGGGTTTAGGCCGGGGGACCGTGGACGGATGATATCCTAAGCTCTGTAGTGTACGGTGTACCTGAGATTTAGAAAGTCCGGTACGACGTTCCATAACTCTCACACTGGTCGACGGGTCTCTTTCTACTTCTTTAACAACTGCATAGCTACATCAGAATCTATATATTACCTAATATTTATCAAAATATAAGCAAGCTCTTGTATTCGAGAGATTGCGTTTTGACATACACATTTTTCATTATAAAAAAAAAGGTATTAAACGCTCATTTTGTCATAATATTATTCAATAACATAGTGATTACATACATAAAAACTTGCAACACCCGTGGATGATGTGTGTGTTTCACAAATGCACATGTAAAAAATCTCCTCTAGAACACGTACAGTTTTGGGTGTTTTATAGGTACGTAAATAGTAAACAATTTTAAAATTTGTCTTTCCGTCAGAATTTGTCAGTCCGCTATGCATGATTTTCTTAATATTCAGAAAGCCATTAAAAATATAGACAGCTAGTGGCCCGGCGGCTTTGCACGGGTATTTAATAAAAAAATATAAATTGAAACACAAAAAAAGTAGTTATTATGACATAACTGTAATAGTTAGACATATGGTATTGCGGACTTTTTTGTAGATATTGATGTCCTCTATAAACTTGAAGTAAGTACATACATCACTTTGCTCAATGAGAACAGCCAACAATTTCCGCAGCGTACGCGATATATTTAAGCCGAAAATAAGACTAATAAAGGTAAAAAAACAAGGCATTCACAATAAAATATCTATGTTTAAAAAACTACCATTGACTTTATTTAAATTAAACAAACCTGAGTTAAAAGAAGATGAAATCTTTTTTTGAATCTCATCCTTTATATTCTTTGAAAGAATTCATGGACATGCGTCTAACAGAAAATTCATTCTTATAAAAATAATTAGATAATAATATAGACTATCCTTTTGACTGCTTAGGCTATAATGAGATTAACTAAATACCTAAATACGGATTTTAAATGTATAGTTTGTAATTATTAAGTATCACAATTTCTTGACATTTATTTTTATTTATATCGCAAATCATTTATCCAGGGACATCACAATTTAGATAACTTTATAATTATAATCATTATTCTTACCTTATATTTTAATAATTATTTGTAAATTTGACTTACCTAATGTAACGAACCATGTTATAAGGTCAATAAATGAAAATGAAATGAAATGAAAATATAACAATTTTTTGGCACAAAATCACAAATATACGATAGGAAAATTTTGTAATGTAATCCGCATAGCAGGCGTTATTGCAAATATAACTATATTAAAATTTTTTGGTATTTTTTTCACACTTTAGGTTACATTATCGAAGTTCTTCAAACGGTTCCCTCAGTTTTTGAAAATATTCTATAGCCTATGTTCAAGGACAGTGTACGATTCTATTGGTGTAAGAAGTTTTCAAATCGGTCGAGTAGCTTTTAATTTTATTCCTTACATACAAAAGTGTTTCCTCTTTATAAAATAGTACATATAGATGTAGATAATAAATAAAATAATGTTACGGATATAATAATATTATAAAAACATATTTCTCGTATACTAGAAAATATACTTTGATAAAACAACTATTAGTGTTGATGTTACGAGGGACCTCATAAAACCTTTATCTGCGAGGTCCTTTCAAAACAACTCTATAATGTTGCAGAGATCGCCTCGATACGAAATTTTGTTTATGGGATAACTGATGTAGGTTAGATAACTAGTTTTATTTTCTAACCTTTAGGCAAAAAAATTGTATATGTGTATAATAATAATAACAACGGAACTTGATCACGTTTTCAAGCTTCGACGTTTCGGGTGAGTTGCATCAACCGGGTTCACGAGTAGACTGGAATAGCGGCAGTGTTATCGTCATGAAGTACTGTATCAGATGGATTGTCCACTGCTGAACTCAGTCTCCCTTGTTAAGGGAGGTGGGTGGTTTGACATAATCCCCACGCTTGGCTGATGTCTTGGGGATCACAGTATAAGATAACAGTTCCTCAGAAGGAGCTGCTGCCCACATTCTGGTATTTTACGTTTAGTCGCCTCTTACGACACCAGCTACAGTTAGCAATGGGGGGGGGGTGACTTTCTTTCCCGGCACCAAACGGGGCTACGGGGCGTAATGTAAGGGAGGTCCAAACTACGCACACTTGGTCCAGCATTCGCAGTATAACCTGCACCACACACACAAATTAAAATTATAATACGTCGTGTTGTCTAAGGAGTTCATCAGATTTGTGGGATTCTAGGTATTTTTACATTTTGTGTGAGGCAGATTATACAAAAGCAGGTTTGTTTCTTTATTTCATTGTCGCTAATCACTCAACACTTTAAAACAAGTAAAATATCTAAAACTTTAAAATGAGTAAACATGTAATCAACATAACATAACAATTTAAAAAAATATATTAGTCAAATGTTTTTGAAATCATACCTACTTAACTCTTCTTAAATGACAATAGGGCTAGGTTTTCAATTATATTAGACTGAGATTTAGAAGATTCATGTTTACTCTTGATCTTTCTGTAATACTGTTAATAACGAGAATACTTAATTACACAATTTCTACTACTTAATTACACAAATTATAGAAGCGGAGAGTTAATTTTTGTCTTTCAGGAAAAAAAAGGAAATCCAACGAATGATTCATGCAGGCACAAAATGCGTACCATACACATTTTTTGCCTGCATGAATATACACTTACTCTTTTAAAAAAATATAATATTTTAAGTTATTTATAATATTTTTAGTTCACAAATACCTCGACTGTGCACTTAACAAGTTTATATGGAGTAAAAGTAGTCCACTCTTCTTTTAATCGGTAAAAGAGACTTCCATTGAAGTAAAAATATTATTATGGAAATATTTGAGTTGACGAGAATGTCCGGGGTCCCTTCCGGACTTGTAGTCCGTTTGCAAACCGCACATTATTTTTGGAACAGTTATTGTCTCCGGAATATTTCTGCTTGGTTCTCCATTTCAACAACAAAAATACTTTTGTTCACATTATTTTTTTCTTTTTCTTTTTATCTTCTGAATATTTGTTTGTAAAACATCTGTAACTAGTTCTGAACAAAACAACATTAACCTAATAAAATTGAGGGTCGTTTTTTATGTTTGATAGGTTAGCCTTTGACCACTATCTCACCTGATGGTAAGTGATGATGTGATCGAAGATGTTGTTTCGGCTAACCTAGAATTACTGGCTCTCAAGGACAGCTGCCGGAACACACCGTTAGGTGCTTGGCGTCAAATTTTCTATTTGAGGGTGGTAGCTAGCCAGGCGGGCATTCGCAAAATGCCCTACCACCATGATGTAACGACTGCCATCCTAATACAGCAACCGGGACCAACGGCTTAACGTGCCCTCCGAAGCATGGAAACGTTCAGTAGTAATGCCACTAGCGGTCATCCATCCAAGTCATGACCGCAGCGGACGTTGCTTAACTTTGCTATTCGGCTAAGAACAGCTAAGCAATCTTCGCCACGAGCGCTTCAAAATTGTACTATAACAACAATTGCATCAGTTGTAATATCCAGTGGTAATTTTTGTCTTCAGGCTCGAAAGTTTTTGTTTTTTTTTTGCCAGTAATTCTTGTAAGCCACTTTTTCTTACGTGTTTTCTCATTTTACAACACTGGACACTTCTTTGTTGCAACATACGCGTTTGATATACGCGAATGTGTGTAGCGTAAAAATCATCCGTGCGCGCTGTATACGGGATTAGCATCAGTTTTTAAACGACTTCAAAGTTCAAAAATAGGAGGAGGATCTAAATTATTCTCAAGTGTTTTTTTTAGGTTTGTTCTTCAGAACTTTCTACTGGGTAAACCGATTTTGATGTTTCTTTGAAAGCTTGTCGTGTGGTCCCATTTAAACTTCATCATAATCGGACGAGCACCGCTTAAAAATCGATTTATTTGCAGCATTCATACCACGATGACGATGTGATAAAAATGTAAGGTAATAATTGTATCAGGCAAAAGGAGGACCAGACAAAATCTGGACCAGGAACCGGAGTCAATGGAAACCAATGGTCCGTGCTTTGACAATCAAAAGCTTCGTGTAAGAACCCTAGAAGTTTGAGTGGCCCCAGAGATACTCGTAACAGAACGACAAAATCTTTGTAGAAAAACTAGTCCCGATTAAATGTATTATATTATATTGTTTAAATCAAAATTTAAAATATTTATCTTATACCTAAATATTAATTAAACTTGAGTTGTTCAAAAAATATATATTGCGTTCAAGATCTACGTAATACCCAGGTAATTAAAAAATGTCTAAAAGGATTCCGCATAGTAGGAATTTGATGATGACTTGGCCATTCCAAAATAGAGTATTGCAATTCTCACGGCGATGATAACATGAAATATACATATAAAAAGCAATTCAAGTAGGCTGTTACTGTGTCTAATGCACAGCAACAACCCATTTCAATCTCTGCTGCTGCTTACTTAGTCAGATTGGCCGGGCTATTGATGTAGAATGAATGAACGAATGCCCGCCTGGCTACTCTGGCTAGCTACCACCCCCAAGCACCTAACGGTATTTTCCGGCAGTTATCCTTGAGAGCCAGTAATTCTAGGCTAGCCTGCATCACACACTGACCACATCATCACTTACCATTAGGTGAGAAAGTGGTAAAAGAGATATAAAAAAAATACGTATTTTTATTCTCTGTAAGCAGTCGATAGTAGGTATAGATAGTATATCAAACCTGAGAACATTTTTGATGGGATTAATATATAAGGGCATTTTACTTTTATTTTAGTGACTCCAATTTAAATTATACTACGTATTTAGGAATATTGTAGAGGTTAAAGATATGATTTTGTCGTTACATTGTGTAGTGAAAGCAATTTCACCGTAAGCAATAATAGTACGTATTACATCGGTGATTACTATGCCAAATTGATATTGACACAATATAATTTATATCGTCATCGTTAAATGGGTCTGTCCAATTTTGTTCAGGCATCAACATCAACTGTTATTTTATTATTAACATCGCTGCATAATTTTGTATTGTTTACTAATTCCTGTTGACCTCTAATCTATTTACCTATGTGTATAAAGCTTCAGCTGACTTCTGATCTGCTGTACCGGCACCGGCACAAATACTTCCTTATCGTTATCATAAACGAGTGAGACGGAACTATTCACCATCTCTTTCGTATAGTACGATGCGTCAAAAATCGGTCACAATTCGGGCACTTTCGCACTCATTCGGTGTATCGGCTGCACGTTCTACGCTCTTCACTCGTCCATTGCGCAAGTCTACTTTCTTCGGCCGTCAGTGCGCATGCGTCAACATTGTCAAGCGGTCACCGCTTGTTTTTCACATAACCTAATTTACTAATATCGACAGATATAAATCCAAAAAATGGCTTTTACGTCGCTGGAAAAATTAGCCATAGTGTTTCTAGTAGCCCTTCTGTTATATTTTGTGAAGTTAATATTGAACGTAGTGTATACTTATGCAGTCGGCCCTATCGTCAACAGAGTGGACTTCAAATCTAAAGGAAAGTGGGCACGTAAGTACCTACATTTATTTGCATACTTAACAATAGCCTAATAAAATTTTCAGAAGATACCGATTTCAGTTATGTTCGGATTAATGCTTTACCAAAGTTAGTAATAATACTAACCTAATATACCTAATTAAATAAGTAGGTCAACAGCAACGTGAACTCTGGAGTAGAATATTAATTTTGTGATTGGATTGTATGAACCTACATAATATAAATGTATTTTTTGCACGCATTTCACGTTGCGGCTTCTTTCCGACCGCGTGTGCGTAAAGTAAATGTACCTACTTTATGAATGGTTATGCATTATGGGTTAATTTACATTGAAATTCAATGCTGACCACCAGTGATAATGCAGAGGTCGAATTCATGTGTGCACAACTTACTAAAATTCATGTACCTATCTGTTTACCTAGTATGTATACAATATTGATTAACGGTGAATGACTTGTCGTGGTTAATTTTTTTATATATATAGGTACCGATGGTTTGAATTCAATTAGATATAATTGTGCATGTTCATGAGTTGATTCAAAATGTTATGTATTTATTCTCATTTTAACCAATATCACTACAAATATAAATTATATACTCTTCATTAAATGTACCTAATGCAATAGAGAGTGATCCCAATAACAAATTAAATTGTCTATTCCTATCCTACTCATTTTGTGCTACATAAAAAAATAGCTCAATTACGAGCTCCTGCTTGTGGAAAATATTATAACTACCATTGTTTAAAAGTGTTTTTTTTTCTTTTGATGTTATTGTGACGGAACAAGCACGAGGCCCACCTGATTTTAAGCGGTATCCTCTGCCTATAACATGCATTTCATCACAGGTGACAAACTGCGCCCATCACCTTGAGACAAATTTGTTAAGTCTCATTTTGCCTGTAATTTCATTTCTTATCTATCATTTCTATAGGTACATTGGTAGGTATAGCCATGATATCTTAGAATGTCTCCTTTTCAACCAAATCAGCGTACAACTATAATGCAAGTAGGTAATAGGTAGGTACCTACCTTACCGTTTCTAGGTACATTGTCACCGCTTTAGTGAAATTATGCGATGACATAGGTATGCCAGGGAAATGGATGAAAATTGGACATTTAATAATATGCATACTGTGTATATATGTAGTAGTACATTATTAGATTTTTCATATACTAAAATTCACCTTAGCGACATCACTCCCCATTAGGGTTGCCAGACGTCCGGGAAATCCGGGATAGTCCCGGATTAGGGTGTCTTGTCTCGTGTCCAGTAATTTCTCTCTACTGTCCTGGAATTGAAGAGTATTAGGTTTCTCACAAACTTACGGACACAACAATAGCCTACAAAATCCCGCCTGTCCTTTAAAATTGCTGTACCACACTTCGCACCTTCATCAGGTTAGACTGCGGTCAAATATTTGTTCATATAAATTTAAAAAAACTTTTAGCTCAAAGTACCAACTTTCTTTTTTACCCCAGATATGTCCAGGAATTGATATACCTTGATCTGGCAACCCTACTCCCCATACATTCGGAAATTAACAAAGTTATATACAAATCGTACTAAGTATAGCGTCATCAAAAGTTGCGCACCACTACTGTACAATAAAAATACCTACACTCGTTTAGTGCTAAAATTTTACACCCTAGAGCAAATAACTGTTTTGGAGAATTACAGTAGATTACGCCACATACCTACGCCATCAACGTCATAAATGTGAAGTATATCCAATGATCTTTTATTTCTCCACCATTTTCACGCAGAATTTACTTATACAAATATATAACCCACCTCCTGATCTACCAATAGCAAACAGTGTCAGTCACTGAATTCGAGTAAAGCCTTGGGACTTATTTAACACTAAAGTTATCATTAAATACATAAATATGTAGACTTTTTGTTTTTTTTTTAATTAAACAGTACCTAATCTTCCCTTCAAATATTTTTCAATGGGGAAAAACTTAAGATTTACATTTGAATAATGTGTAACAGTTATTATCTATTAACATACAGAGTGCAGCAGCAGTCACATTAACAAATATAATTCATATTCTTTCGCAACTAATGACACGAAAATTGCATTCGCTAAATTTTCTACTTCTTCCAATAGGTATTAGATTACGCTGATACCTCCTATCTTAAATTAATTACGGTGAGCCAGCTGAATAAACTTAATGGTGATTTAAAATTTTGTGTATCAATTCATATTTTACGTAAGTATAACCATATGTCGTCAATAAATAACTAGGTATTATCATTATGATAACCGAAGAATAATAAATGGACGATTTAAGTTTCCTTAAATATAAATTAAAAATTTTATTTGTTATTTTTAAAGAATTGCCATCTTACTCTGCGATCCCCAAGCCGCCTGCCAAGCGTGGGGATTATGGCAAATACCCCCTTAATAGGGGAGGCTGTATTCAGCAGTGGACGATTCGGCTGATACAGTAAGCCTTTGACCACAATCTCACCTGATGGTAAGTGATGATGTGGTCGAAGGTTAACAGGCTTAACCTAGAATTACTGGCTCTCAAGGACATCTGCCGGAACCATTAGGTGCTTGGCGACAGATTAACTACTTGACATTACATGTCCTAGTGTTAAGCTGGAAGTAACTTTATCTGAGACGTGGAGGCGTTTATCACAAAACACCTCCAAGCTTCAGTAAGCGGAACACTTCGGTGTATCAATCGTTATAATAAGACAAAAGAATGGCATAGATATAAATTGACCACGTAACACTGGGAAAGTTACATGACAGTGAAATTTCCTTACTTGCAGATGATTAGTTCCACGTTTCAGTAGATTCAAATAGTCGATAAAAAAAGACAATCGATAAAACACCGCAATACTTTTCAGGTGATAAAGGAAGTTAACCCATTGGCATCGGCGATAATGATAACAATAGAATTTCATTCATAACTAGGACATAGTGGTCCAGTACGATGCCAACTTATTAAGGGTCCAGAGATTCTTCAGATATTTTTTTTTTTAAATAGACCACGCCCTCTTATTTCTCGTTGCGGACTGCACAGTGGACAGGCCTATGTATTTGAGAATTTTAATGATCTCAACGGGGAATATGGAAGGAACAGGGAAGGTTACTAGTTTTGATACAACATTTGAAGAGAAAATAAAGGGAAAGTTTAATTTAGTACAACGTCACTTTAAACTATTATTCTCTTATTCATATTTAATTGAAAGCTAAAGGTAGCGTTTTCTTACAAGAGAAACGTATTAATGTTTGAAGTATAATACTGATAGAAAGTACAGTACATCCGATGGTTAATTAGAAACTAAATTGCATTAGGTTATTCTACCGGTGTCTATTAATGGGAATTTCTGTTTTTTTTTACCATATTTACTCAATATTTTATAAAATGTACGATAGTTATGCTTGCAAAATAAAAGCTGGTGCATTTTCTCATTAGCGCGTAAAGTATAGCTATAATAAAGTACTAACTAGCTATGGAGATATGAATCTTAAGATGCAATACAACTTTTATGATTCGATGAACTCTATGGATTAAAATCTCATTTTTATACCTTGATAGTAGACATTTTTATCAGCCGGATTTTGTACTGCTGAACATAGCCTGCCCCATTAAAGGGGGATTTCGTCATAATCCTCACGCTTGGCAGGTGGCTTGGGGATCGCAGTGTACTATGGCAGGTCCTTAGAAAGCGCTGCTGTCCACCATCCTGCAGTATTCAGGGTACGCCTCTTACGACTCCCACGGGAAGTTATGGGGATGACATTCTAGCCCGGCACCCCACGGACATTTTCATACTTTGACTTAATTAGGTCAAAACATTTTTAGATGGTAACGATTTTATATGTTAATTGTCAATTTTATACTTTGTCAAGAATGTGTCAAGAACAGTCGCTCTATCTTTCTAAGAATGAGTATCCTAAGCTAAATTTGATAAGATCCTGCTTATGCCCATAAGCAGGATCTTATCAAATTTAGCTAGGCATCAGCTGTGGAAGGTCGAGGAAGGAAGGAGAGCACTGATTTTTATCGTAGAGAAGGCTGACTTAAACTTTTCACTGAGTTGCCAGTCCCAGGCATGACATATTGGTTTCCTTGTAGTGCGATGGTCCTAGCACCCGCGTATGGAAACCATGGAATGTGCTCTCTTACCAACAAAATAGGGTATATCTTTGGTAATTTTAATGTAAGCTAAATATCCATTTTTCTCAAACATTTTAGTTGCACCAGCAAATGGTGTTCATATATTCCAATATAACGGAAGTCTATCAAATTTAAATTTTGACATTGATCAAGAATTCAACAAACGTGTTCATAATTTTGGTATCAATCGACACTTATGCAAAATAGCCACATCATTTCCTTTCCGATCAAATCAGGCTAAGTTTAAATATATTATAAACCGTTAGTATCAAAGCCAAAAGTCTAACTAGACTAAGTGATCTCTTCGGTAGTCCAAGTTTTCTGCACATTGACTATAGATATATATCGTTTGTTCCATCTATAGTCAACAGAGTATCGACATTTAATTAGGTAATCTTATAGATGTAGGTATATGGGTAATAGATGTTTACGTGATGACGTAAAACAATTATTTGATTTGAATATAAATATTTGCGACCATAATAGAAATATTACACTACAGGTAGCGTTCCAAATAATGCATAAATTTAAATTCTGAAAGCATATGTTTGTCAGTCTTATTACATGGTACCTAAGAATATAGCATAAGTTTGTACTCAGTTAGAAATTTAACTATTATTTGAGAACGTATAGAACGTTTGATGTATAATACAATATTATTATTAACACTCGTTGAAGTACAACTACCTACACCAAAAAGCATCTATACGCATATTTTGCATGGCGGTAGGGAATTTTGCGAATGCCTATATGCTTATGGCTAGCTACCTCAAGTAGAAAATCGGTCGGCAATCACCTAATGGTGTGTATCGGCAGCTGTCCTTGAGAGCCAGTAATTCTAGGTTAGCCTGAACAACATCTTCGACAACATCATAATTTACCATCAGGTGAGTTTGTTGTCAAAGGCTTACCTATCAGCAATAAAAAATAAAAATGTTTCAAAGATTGGAAATAACATTTACGTCAGCGTTGTTTGTCAGACAGGACAAACATTTCTGACAATATAATACAGGTTTATTAAAAAAATGCTAACAACCTCTTTGTTCAGGGTTGACTTCTGCTAGTCCTAACAAAAATTTTGAGATGAATCCTTTTTTTTATGCGTTTTTGGCGGTATAAGGACTAGGACCACCTGATGTTAAAAGTGTCTTGTGCCTGTAATTTATTATGTCATATTTTTTATTACTTGGCTCAATGTAAATATTCAAAACTCTTGATAATTAATGTAACTGGACTTGTTTTTTAATAATTGCCCGATATTTTTGTTCCAGCTTTACAACATTAATCGATTGAAACCTTTAAAATTATTCTATAAATAGATATCTTGATCAATAACATCTCATCAGAAATATACTATAGTAGGAGTATTTATAGGTTGCGTTAAACACATTTAATCACATTTCTGGATTTTGATGCAAACTAACCTTATCGTCCTATCTAGAGTTACATACCAAACTTGTACTTATTACATTAAAAATATGAAATACATCCGATATAATACTCAAATCCTGCATTTCTTTGGCTCAGCATATATTTGGTTCATATCCGTAGCATCTAGCTATAATATTTACCGAAACAGAGTGCTGTACGGGCTATCTTGGAAACAGCTCAGCAGATTTTCGCCTAACATAGGTAATAACCTAGCATTAAACAGACACTAGGTTACGATGCAACTACACAGACATAGAAATAGCCTTTTTGTTGTCGTCGGGGGTAAACATAAGTAAAATTTAAGTATGTAAAGTCTACAAATTTCCGTATCCAATGCGGAGACACAAGAAACAAATAAAAGTATCATCATTATTGATCATTGTTCTATTTGGATTCATCTGATTTATTATAATTATATGAAACAGATAATGTTATATGAGTGCATAGTTCCTCTTTCCTGGACTGGTGAAAGCGTCACTTTGTAATGGGTATAATTGTGGTTCTGGCTTAGGTCTCCAGTTGATAGCAATTTAGTTTTTCTGTCGAAGAAATTATTATTAGCAACCAGAGAGTCAAAAATGTGTACTGGTTGATTGCAGTAGGCTCGTCCCTATTATATGAAATTACTCGTGGAACTTTTGGGTACTTGGGCACCTTTGTCAGATTTTATGCAGAATTAGATTTGCTGATCTCTAAAATACACAAACAAGTCAACTACCTGGCCTGCCGTAAGTATCTGTTTTAGTTTTATTGGATTTTCGGATGACTCCAAATGATCACAGCCACAAACTCTGCATTATTATAATAATATAGAATTCGACTTAAATGAAAACAAGGTGAACCAGCGTCAACAGACAGGAAATTTTGCACTGTAGTTGTTAATGTAGGTAGACCCTTTTTATAACTTTTATTCCTTTTTCGAAGCGATCGAATCGCCACCTTGAACCAAGGTTTTATTACAAGTTTACCTGCGTTTTAATAAATATGTTTTTGACCTATGATATTTACTGGGATTTTTGTTGTGTTGACAAAATATGTTTGGTACATTCGATGAGATGTCTCCTTATCTTATGCTACGATTATAATTGAAGGAGAAAATCTTATGCCCATGAAGTGTAAAATCACTTTTAAAAGAGACATAATTAGTCTTTTTGAAATGATCACTTATCCGGAAAAATATGACTAGTTTGACTTTCGCCGCATGATGCCAGAGTTATTTATGGAAATGGTAACATAGCTACCACCTTCAAATAGGAAATCTGATGCTAAGAACCTTATGGTGTGTTTGAGCAGTTATTAGAGTAAGTCAGTTACCATTCACTTACCACCAGGAGATATTGTAGTCAAGGATTAATCCACCAGTTCTTAAAAGTAAAATTAAACAAAGCCGAGAAGAACTTGATAGCTGTTCCCCTTTACTAACAAAAAGAAGAGATAGTACTTAAAGAATTATCCACCAGCTCTAAAACTTAAAATTAAACTACCCCGAGAAGAGTTTGAAAGTCGTCTTTATTCATTTACCAACATTAGAGATGGTAGAGAAGGAATAATACTGCTCTTAAAATGAATAAAAATTCCCTACTACCATGTTGTTATCATGATTGATAAGGCATCATCGATGAAGCCTTATATAAAGTCAACAACATCATTTTAATATTGTTATGATTGCAATAACGCCTGCTATGCGGATTACATTACAAAATTACAAATATACGATAGGAAAAATTTAAGTAATCCCGCACATGACTTAAATTTTTCCTATCGTATATTTGTAATTCAACAACATCATTATGGACCTTAAAGCTTTTCTGTTATTTGTACCAAACACTTTAATTGCTAAAGACTGGTTATTTTTAAATTGATTTATTTGTACCTAGTTCTCTGTAGTGATAATCACACTAACAAAAGATTTTAAATTGAACGCACATTTTTATGACAAACTGCAATAATAATAATCATTAAAATAACAACGAACAGGAAATAAGAAACCAGATCTACTAATATTCACTTAAAACCAGTTGAATATACATTTTGCGCACGTTGGCATTAAGGAATCCATGATTGTTTACTAATGGAAAACAAGGTTTAAGTGGTAATAAGGTGAACCAATATTGTGACTTTTATCAACATCTGTAGTTTCATATCAATATAACCTGATGGAGTTGATTTGTTCTCATTAGTTTAGGGAGTTTTCTAATGAAAAAACAAATCTTTTATAACGATACTAGTAAACAAGCTCACGTTATCTGCTTCGTCGTGCTAAAAGTGGTGTATTCGCTAGCGTGGAAAAGGTTTTTGAAATTAGAACCTCTAAAAAAGTTCCAGATATATTAATTTACCTTAAAAATTACCAATTTTAGTAATATATCATTATTTTTTTACTATAAACTAACGAATAACTATATTATTTAAGCAAGCCGAGGTCCGTACCACAGTGGTGCCCTTGAGGTCGCGCAACCCCCACGATAGTAGCGTTTTCGACGCCCGCAGGAGACGGAGATAGAAGGCGACCCTAAAATAGAAAAATAAAAAATATTAAAGCTGTTGTTCTTATACCTACCATTTTTCTTGCTGGCATGAGGTGGATAGTTGTATGTTGCGTTTGGCAGCAAAGTTATATTGCTTCTCGTACCTTTGAAGCCATCGGTAAGCTCAGGATTCTATATTTTAAACCACTATCATTGCTCGTTCAATTCTAGTATCCTTCCCATCCTCAGGTTTCAGTAAAAATACTAGTGCCAAATAATAACTTTGCAACCTTTCATAACAAATAACGAATGTAGTCTTAGGAATCAGCTATATTGTGAGTTTGTAGTGTATAAGGGTTAACTGTGAGTATATAAGGTTCCGAAAATAATTTCGCCATCGGACATCCCGACAGAGCGTGATGTTTCCATCAATTTCATGTTGACGCCTGGATTCCAGTATACCGTGCCATTCTCACCACCACTATGTGGAACCAGCTGCTATGTGAAGTATTCCGAACAGATACGACTTAGGCGCCTTCAAGAAGAGAGCATATTTGTCTTCAAAGGCTGGCAACGTTTTTTTTATGTTTTAGTGATAAAACAAGCTCGTGGCCCACCTAATGTTAAGCGGGCTAATCACTGCCTAGAACAGATGCATTTCATCACAAGTGTCGAATTGCACTGCGCCCGTCATTTGAGACATGTCTCATGTGCTGCAACGACGTGTACTGCTGCCAGTACACGTCGTTAGGTGCTTGGCGACAGATTTTCTACTTAAAGGTGGTAGCTAGCCAGGCGGGCAATCGCATAATGCCCTTCCACCATGCAATAATTTTCGAGAGCTCTGGTGTTGCGGTTGCCCGTGAGTGACAGTCATCGCCTACCACCAGGTGAGCGGCCTCATCGTTTGCCCCTCTGTACTATAAAATAAAAAAATAAAAGATGTGTGTATCAACAACGTTTTATTTTCTAGAATAAGCCAATATCGTTATTGATTACAGACGTAGTAGAGACATCTTATCTCCGCGTTTTTGGTTGCATTCGACGGAATCGTATCACTATCAATAAACTATTTTTATGACTAAGGCACGTCCATAAAGATAAGACGACACATTTAACAAAAAACGGTAAAGCACCACCGATATAACGACAGAGTCTTGTCAGATATTAGATGTACTATATTATTTGTTTCTTCATAATGTTGAAAATGTTGTTAATCGTTGCTCAAATACCCTCAAATTTTACACAAGTAGATTTTTTTAAAGCCACTTCATGCAATTTTTTTATAAATTTCATTGAGATATATAACCGTACCTATACTCAAAGAGATATAATTATAATAAATGTGTTTATTTATAAAAAAATTGTACAATTAAAAAAACTTCGGGTCGTTATCTCGTCCACGTGTATTTTTATTTTTTTATTTATGCCTATAACTTTCTTCTGTCAACTGTTTTTTTTTTGATTGAGTATAAGTGCTTATTGATTTTATTTTAATTTCATCAAATTGGTTCATCAATTTTAAAATTACATTCAATTAGCGCAAAAATATTTGCTAATTATGCCATTATTGTGATGACCTGACACGTGTACGAGTTATTACTGGCAGCGGCCATTAGTGTGGGCAAATGACAAACAATGTTTTACGCAAAAAAAGGAAGCGACTTCTAAAACTGAGAAGTATAAAAATAACTAGTATGAATTATTGAGTGGATGACACGGCTGAAGATGGCTGGCCCCAGAGGATCACCCTGTTGACAGCCTAGGGAAGATAATATAGCGTTTTTTTGGTATGTTACTTTTGACGGTTTGCTGTGGCACTGCCAAAAAAAGGCAGGCTAGATTTACGCTACAGGAAAAAGACATGAAGGTTTTTAAAATTGAAAATATACATCGTCATGTGAATCGGTCATGTTTAAGGAACCTATGTGTGCCGGGTTAGAAAGTCACCTCCCAATTTCTTCCCGTGGGTGTCGTAACTGGCAGCTAAGGGAAAAGCGCGCCAACTAACGATAGAGACAATCTTTATCATACAAAAGCGTGCAATTCGAGCCATATATAAAATGGGTCCTAGGGAATCTGTGAGGGATCTTTTTAAAGAAATTGATATTTTAACTTTACCAAGTCTGTATATATTTGAAAATATTATGTATGTTCGTAAAAATTTGAGTTAATTTAAATTAAACAGTGACAATCACGATTACAATACTAGGAATAAAGATAAAATAGTGGTGCCAGGTTTTAGATTAGCAAAGACAAATAAAAGGTCCTTCTTAGGTAATTGTGTGCGGTTTTATAATAAAGTTCCTAAACATATTACAACGCTCACAGAAGGGAAATTCAAGTTGCATGTGAAAAACATATTGATTAAAAAATCCTACTACACAGTTTCTGATTACATAAACGACAAAAATGCCTGGACAATTCCGCCTCCGCCAAGCTATTGCCTGTCACCTACATACTTTAAACAAATATTGTAATAACTCTATTATATAGTATGTATGTAACACATTGTTAAAAGATGTTTAAAAGAATGGCCCCGAGTTTCTTGCCCGTTCTTCTCGCAGTGGCTCTATACAATTTATTTGCTGAACGTGGCAGTACAATGTAGAATATTTCAATACTAAAATTTGTAATTGACCTTCATAAGAGCGTCGTAGACGCCTAAATTGAATAAATGATTTTGACTTTGACTTTGACTGAGTAGCATGCCACTTATCACGTGGATGTGAGAAGAGTGTTGTGTGCAATAGACGCACAACAGGGCTGTATACAATCTTAGTGCTCTGCCAGGGTCATAAAATATATTTGTTGTCTTCCTGTTTTAGATGTTGTTAGTGTAAACATATTATTCATAATATGTGTTTGTGTTTCGTCCCACTGGGCACACTTGTTAGAGAAAACATTACATACAAAAATGACTGTGAGATTGCCCGGTGAATAGCAATAGGCTTGCCCCTATTACATGGGACCAAAACCCAATTGACGAAACGTGTGTGTTTACTCACCTCTGCCTACCCTTTCGGGTAATACAGGCGTGATTATTATGTATGTATAATAGAACGGACCCGACTTGATTAAATGAACCATTAGTTGGCTTATTTCTATTTAGCGTGATATACCAAACTCAAGTTCGTTTATCATTGAATTACAATGAGGGGCAAAGTTTGATCATTATGGACAGCTCCTTTCAACATATTGATGTTGCTCATTTAAATACATATATTTATCAAAATGTAAAAGTACGACTTATGTTACCTGCCGAAACTACACCTGTTTCATCGCCACATATTTTCTACACAAAAGTGGTAGCTAGCCAAGCGAGTATTCTGTTGATGTTTAAACTCACTCACTCAAACCAGGTAACTGTGTGGTGCCGGGTTAGGATTGCACCTCCCCATATCATGCCATGGGTGTCGTAAGAAGCGACTAAGGGAAAAATACTGGAAGGTGAACAGCAGTGCCTTCTAAAAAACTGCCATTTTACACTGCTATACCCGCCTGCCAAGCGTTGGGATTGTGGTAAACAGGGGAGGCTGTGTTCAGCAGTGGACGATCCAGCTGATACAGTACACCTGTGTGGCAGTCTATAGGCTAATACTGCTTCAATTAAAAACTTTCGGTATTATAAACGTGTTTTGTTAAATTACGTATTGGATGCCCTATATAACATTATCAGAATATTATGGCCAATATAAGCAAATCCATATAAAATAATACAATATCCATTATATAGAATAATAATAAATATTTAAGAAAACAAAGTTATTTTAGAAAAACGATCTGTAGAATCAAAATGCGTCGAAAATTCTTCCGGTCGGGCTACGTGGCGTTTATGACGTCACGTCGGCTTAGCATGAAAATGAAGCGGAATTGTCACTGGATGTATTTATATATTTTGTAAGGGTTTGTATAAAACATTAATTTAATGTTTTAATAAAAATATTTTAACATTTTTCATATGGATTTGCGCAAAGTAACGCCTGAATCTATTTCTTCATAATGCATGTAATACTCTACCGCAGTGTCTTTATTTCCCGATAGATATAATCTATAGAGGGCGATGTAGACCAATCAAAATATACTAAAGGAATTAAAACAAACATGAATTAATCAAAGTTACGACCTTTTCTTTGTCCAATAAGCGTGAAAATTAGAGAAAGTAATACTTTTCACATGCGGTTGTCTGTTGTTTTAGCAAGAATTTTTTATGGATTTATTTGGTCACATTTAAGCGTGAGTTAAATGTGAAAAGTCATAGTTGATGAGGAATCACAATAAATAATTTGAAAACATATTTAATTTTTTTAACCTATTAATCAAGCTAGTTTTAATAAACCTTTAGTACGAAATTTTTACCAAAATATCCAAACATAGCATTTTTTTTAATGTGATTGTGACTGTACTAGCTCGAGGCCCACCTGTTGTTAAGCGGACTAACCTCTGTCTATAACAGATCACGAATTGCACTGCATCCTACGTCACTTTGAGACATAGTTGTTAAAGTCTCATGTACCTGGAATTTCACTGGCTCTCAAGGATTACTGCCGGAACACACCGTTAGGTGCTTGGCGACAGATTTTCTACTGGAGGGTGGTAGCTAGCCAGGCATCACAAAATGCCCTTCCACCATGCGGTGAAGCTCAAGCCAGCGCGCGGTGTGATTGCATTGCTTGCTGTTGCCTGCGGCACGGCAATCCATAGCTGCTACCGCTCGGCCATCATTGCTTCAAATATATTTTTATGCATAGATTTTTTCTGAATCCATACATTGACCCTCTGAAGAGGAGTTCACCTTCAAAGTGACCAAAACCAGGGCTTCCCTGAAGATTAACTACTGCAAGTAAAGATTGAATAACTATCAGTTAGGCAAGCATGTTCCACCATCGACCGCGTCGTCACTTTCCATCAGGTGAGACAACAGTCAAATGCTTGCACAGCACATATAAAAAGAAACAGGCATTGCCACGAGTAATGTAAGCAACGGGGCACATAAACACAACAATAATATTTATCACGGCTTAGGTGAAAGTAGGTAGTGTAATTTTATGATATTCATCTAGCGTATTACCTAATGTCCGCGGAATATCATATACGTAATGGATAGTTGCCACAATAGTCATTATATTACGTTAGGTATATTACTGACTTATGGTTCGCGCACACTGTTACACACATGGGGCCCGATTCTCTTAGCTATTGAACGGCGTTAACGCAACCTAATTGCATGAAAATTGTAGTTTTTGACAGTATCCGTAGTCTGCCCGCTATTAAGGTTCAATCGCAAGTCAGTGGCTTGCTATCAATAGTTTTTGTCATATTTTGTATGCTGTAAGCTATTCTGTTGCGATTGCGTTGCTACAGTGGCATAAACTATTTTGGAGGATTTAAGATATAAAATAGCTAAATGACTTAATACATTTATTTAATGTATTGTTTCCTAGAAAACCACTGTTTTGATGTTTTAACTGATGCTTGATTGATGAAGTTTCCATTATTAGTTCAGTGGCAACATTTGCAAGCCATAGCACAGCCATACGATAGCGACGCGATTGCTATACAACTGTGATTAGGAGCCAGAATTAGCAATTCTGTAATCGCAGAAGCATCGCAGTAGTGTGGCGTTTAGTCAATAGCTAAGAGAATTGGGGCCCTGCACTGTATCGGTATCACCACATACTCAAGCCTTTGATTACAATAATAATAATAATAATAATCTTTATTAATCTCTAAAATATTAGCTAATGGTTACAGTTAGGTATCACTTTGTAGGTATTCGAATATGAAAAACACATGGTTCCCTGAAACCTCACACTAGGTGGACATATTGTGTCGTGAGGTTCAATCTCTTCTTTGTGAACATGCCATGGTAAGAAGCATGATAATTACCGATATATAATATATAGATATTAACAAATTTTAAGAGACAATAAGATAGGTGTCAATGGACACATTCTTAGTAAAAATCTATTTAACAGTTTAGGTCAAATGCAGTTACTTAGTAACCTTTATCAATAGGCTACAATGTTATGTTATTGAAGTACAATGAAGTATTGTTTGTATACAGTCCCCACCAATTTACGCCGTATAGGCATCGCTTCAACTCATGAGAAGCTTGCGGGTAGGTCTTCGATCAAGAATACCTAGATTTAGTGTCACTTACAAAATCAAAGCTCTGTGCTGTCCGCGAAACATATACTTATACACCTACATTCATTTACTGACGAACTGAGACAAAGGTTTTAAAGTTCATCCTAATCTCAACCACAGCACCTTGTGATAAAGTCACAAATCCTTTAAATATTACGATTATTCACCATAAAAACGAGCAAAGCAATAAATTACACATGTCACTTCAAAATAAAAAGACGTAGGTTACGTAACTTTCATAGTGAAATCAACCTTACATACTAACCAATAAAGTACTTTTTCCGGTTCTAGCCTTGCGAGCTACATCGTTTTATTTCATTACTGGTTGCTTCTTTAAATTTGACTAAAAAAGGTATGGAGTCGCGTTCAACTCTAAGATAATATAAGTAATAAGTGTGTAAAAGATTTTATTTAAGATTTGGTCATCTAAATATGTTTGTTTATGTGTTGAACAAAAAAATATAGAAATGTAACGTCAGCAAAAAAATATAAGTACGCTTGTTATTTTACTAATGTATGTGTAGGTATGTACTGGCTAGGGCGCGGGGTTACTAGGAAACCTAAAAAGTAAACTTCTATTGAGATATCCAACAAACAGACACAAAAGCTGCACAACTAATTTTCAGACAAAAAGATATTAAAAATTATTCCAATACAAATCTACTCTGTGCATCTATTGTTCTGTTGACTAAACGTTGGCCAAACATTCGCCATGGCGCGTGTTTGGCCTTGGTCAAACATTCACAGCGGTGATTAAAAACGGTAATTTTGTTAAAAAAACTAATATTATTGGTTAATTTAAAGTTTAAAGTATAACTTATTTCACATGTACTTACCGAAAGTAAGAAACTCCGGCCGATAAATTGCTATTTCGGGCATTATTTTTACAACTTTTAAATACACATTGTGGCATTGTGAATCACGAGTGTACGTTGGCTAAGTTTAAACCGAACTAATGAAAATAAGAGCTCACGCCGCAAGTGAGCTGTTATTTGTCGAGACGTATTTTTTGCGCCGACCCTAAATCTAGGTATTTTTTATCGAAGGGGTAGGTACTATAGCCGTTTAAATAAGGTAAGCTGACGTTGATGCGGTGCCGAAGTGATACGTTTGCGTTGTCCTCTAAAGTTAATGTCTTCCTAACACATTCCATACAAACCCCGTTTCGTCACTATTTAAAATATCAAGTGATCAAATTCGGTGAAATTTTGTATTTTGGTGTTTCGTCATCCAGACCAGATATATTTCTATACTCAAAAAATCTAAAACGCATAGTACTTATAGAACTTACTGTGCCGTGGGAATCAAACATACCTAAAGACCTCACAATAAAAACTATCAAATATTTAGACTTAACAAATGAATTTATTCAAAAACGGTTATGTAGTTAATTTATGTGCTGTAGAAGTCGGAGCAAGGGGTATACCAGCAAAATCCCTATACAAACTAGTAAAAGACCTTGCCCTGTCAAGAACAACCGTAACTTCCGTCCTTGAACGTGTTTCCAAGGCGGCATTAGCCCCCATAGATCCCATTAACAAATTTGGTTGGGCAGGGGAGGAGACTCGAGCGGTGAAAGGGAGCATTGATGCATCATAAAGAGGCTTCCACTGGGTTGCAAGTCCCAGGCACCTTGACTTGGGCCTCTTCCTCTGCAACGCTATGGACCCGGCAACCGCACGGTGAATCCATTAAGATCTATGCTTCTAATAAACTATGTATGAGTAGGTACTACTAGCTACTCTAGCAGGTTATCACTCTTAGTTTAGTCTAACTCGATTTATATCAAGTACGAAGCTACCGGACAAATTAAGTGCAATGTATAATTTTATTGTTGTACTCGTATGTATTTACTTCAAAAACATTAATTCACTTCGGAATTATGACAGAACAAAACTAGAAAGTAGTTTGACTGGAGGCATGTAGAACATTTAAATGCTTATTCTAATATTACAAAATTACAAATATACTATAGAAAAAATTTAAGTCATGTGCGGGATTCGAACCCTCGTCCATCCACCCCTTGAGCCGGGGTATGCTCTAACCAATTGAGCTAACATGACATGACGTCATAACTGAAATCTTTCCTATTGTTCTTTAACCATCGTATTGGGATGCTTATTCTAATCTGGATATATAGAATATTGATGGTCCATATTTAAAATACCTGACTTTTGGTTTTATTATAATTTGTTAGACAACCCCCCCCCCCCCTTACTTCACGGAACCCTAGAAACTGCCGCAGAGCTCATTAATATATTCGGAGGCCCTTGATATTTATAATAGCGTAATTTTTTGGGAAAAAATTACAGTCTCGTGACATTTCCGAATTCTTACGTTAAATGGTGACACTGTTTCGTCGTCAGGAATTTAATTATACTCTTATTTGAGTCATAAAATGCTATAATTGTCCCATTAATTTTCGAACTTACAGCTGGGCTTGTAGAAGACAAATTTCTTTGAAGATAACTAGAAGTAAAAAAAATGTAACTAAGTACAGATTTTTGAGACTTTTACAGTTCGTAAAGAGATTATTAACTGGAAAAAAAGTGAAAGAACGTAAATTGAATTTAGTGATACGATTGAGTTAAACTATCCTCTATAAGATATATCAATATAAGTATTCGTAGGTGTATTTACTCACGTAATTACCCAAACTCGATTCAACGTTCGATTACAAGTCAACTCTTCCGCGCAGTTTCGGGGGAAATTATTAACCAACTTCCAAAAAAGGAGGAGGTTCTTATTTTGACCGTGTTTTTTTTCTTTTTATTCCTGTTTGTTCCGCGGATATCTACTACACCAATTATTGGCTGATTGTGATGATTCTTTTTTTGTTGGGTTGAGAATAATAATTATAATAATACCTTTCTAATTAATTTTAGAAAGGTATACTCAACCAGTGAGATAGTGGTATGGTAAACAGTACTTTAGAAGAGAATCTTGTAAGTAGTACGCGTCAATAAAATGAGAGAAAAAAAAACGTACCGTCGTCGCCGCGTCGTCCAACACTGAAAAGTATGAAATAACTTGTGGAAGTCGGACCATGATACTGTGAGGTCAGTGTTTTGAATCAGCATGGTACTGACTTCCACAAGTTATTTAATACTTTTCAGTCTTTAAGGTAGGCTCCGTTAAAAAAAACTGTTTTAGTTAGAATATTGAAAATGGAAGCTCGAAGAATAATACCACAGAGATCTGTGGATAATACGCATTGACTTATCCATTACTTCGTAAGGACAGGCTTGCTGCCACTTTGAAATGTTCTCGTAGTAAAAGATAATGCCTACTCCGAGCTAAGAGCACCCGCCGCGGCAACACTGGACCGCGCCGCGCTCCCTTTGAATAGAGTTCTGAATATTTACATCACGTAAACTAATAAAAAATATGAAATAATAAATGACAGGCACAAGAGATTTTTAACACCAGGTGGTCCTCGTGTTTATTCCGTCAAAAAACATAAACAGACACATTTTTTTGATTATATCTCAAAATGTTTGTTAGGACTAACAGAAGTCAAACCTAAGAGGTTGTTAGCATTTTTCCAATGACCCTGTATAGTAAAAACCATTAAAACTTAATTTGTATGTATTTTATACTATGTTATTATTAGAAATGTACTGATGTGTATTTAATGAGTATTATGTAGGTACCACATATTTAGATCATAGACAATATTTTCTTGTACCACGCAACACTGACGCTAAACATGGTAATCACAAAATCCAAGAGATGGCGTTGACTTTTCTTCAAGGAAAATTGCTTAAAAATATCTTAGCCAAGGCTTATCTTTATATTGAAATAATTGGATATACGACTGTTACTTACTAAGACGAGGTACAAGACTTCTTGGCAACGCTGCTCTGTCTGAAGGCCTCAGATTCTTGAGTCTCAAGTAGAAAATCAGCTTATCAGTGTTCTAAAGGATTCATTTTGGAGAGTGTTCAACGGATTTGCTCGATCTAATTCCCCCATCTATTTTCTACGAGTTCGGAGCACGACATTCATCGTCGACATTGCTTATCGAGCATCACAATAAAATTCTTATGTATCCACTTTTAAAATGTGAACAGCAAATGAATAGAAACACTTGCGAGTGTCCTTGTTTCCTGATATGATTTTGAAACGCTCGTAGCGAAGTATGCTTAGCTGTTCTTAATCAATCAGCTGAGTTAACTAAGCAACGTCCTCGCGTCCGCCGCGGTCGGGAGTTGGATGGGCGGCCGATAGTGACATCACTACTGAGCGCTTCCGTGCTTCGGACGGCACGTTAAGCCGTCGGTACCGGTTGTTGTCTTACGATGGCAGTCGTTACAGCATAGTGGTAGGGCACTCTGCGAATGCCCGCCTGGCTAGCTACCACCCTCAAGTAGAAAATCTGTCGCTAAGCACATAACGGTGTGTTCCGGCAGCTGTCCTTCAGAGCCTAGCTATCTTAGTCTAGTCTATCTTATATATCCTTCAGATTCTAGGCAAGCCTGAACGACATCTTCGACCACATCATCACTTACCATCAGGTGAGATAGTGGTCAAAGGTTAGCTTATCAGATAGAAAGAAAAATTTGGAAGTATTCAAGTCTAAGGTGAACAGGTATCTCTTAAAGACGCATGCTCTATCTTCGACCCTATAGAGGTACCTAGTCCATATTTATTAGGTGAGATGACAGAAGGCTATTTGGTACATCATGTCATGACATGACCCATACAAACATCTAACATTGTAACTTTTGCTATAACACAAAGCTTACAAAATACAACTAAAGCAAACATTTGAACTACGAGCAGCATTCGAAATCGAGTCTGTCGTCAAAATTAAGTTGGCCACAGATAAAATGAAATATACTTACCTATTAATAGTGTTTATGGATTTATTTATAAACAGGTATGAAAAGATAAGGTTGACTGATTCATGACTTGATTATTATTAATTTGCGGTAAAAAAGTAACTTTTTGTAAATGAGACGTATTCTGTTTCTTTCATTTATTGGCCTTCGTTTCCGATTAAAGAACAATATGACTGTTCCATGTTACTTTACTTATCCTGCTGTTAGATGTTGCAAGTAGCAACCTACTTAACGTCCGTATTAACCGAAGTGCAGCTGGTATACTAACCAAAAAAATATTATAAAATTACATAAACTATGTTTTTTTTTTTTTTTTATGCTTGATAAGTTACCCTTTGACCACTATCTCACCTGATGGTAAGTGATGATGAGGTCGAAGATGTTGTTCAGGCTAACCTAGAAGTACTGGCTCTCAAGGACAGCTGCCGGAACACACCGTTAGGTGCTTGGCGACAGATTTTCTACTTGAGGGTGGTAGCTAGCCAGGCGGACATTCGCAAAATGCCCTACCACCATGCATAAAATTAAACTAGTTGTAGTAGCTGCCCTCCGTGGGGTGCCAGGATAGAATGTCAACCCCCATCTCTACCCTTGGCTGTCGTAAGAGGCGACTAAGGGAAAAATACCGGAAGGCGGGCAGCAGCGCCTTCTGAGGAACTTGTATCTGATTTTATCTTTATCTTTTGCGATCTCCAAGATGTTTGTCAAGCGAGGGGATCATGGCGATCCCCCTTAATGGGAGAGGCTGTGTTCAGCAGTGGACAATCCAGCTGATACAGTACAGTAGTAACTGCGGTGTTGTATTTAGTTTGTACGAGATTTGACGTATGTTATGCAGGTGGCCATAAAATCAAAAGCAAAACTTTTAACAATATGTTATTACATTGATTATAATTAATAAAGATTTATAATCAGAAAGGGGTCTCCTCGAGAATTATTACTGACCAATCCCTATATACGTATAAAACGCAGGATGTCAAAAACAAACATAATCAAAAGAGTGCATATTTTTATATATTTTGTTCTCAAGTAATTAAAAAGGATTTCAATATATTGCATCGATTCCCAAAGTGAAGTCACTACTTGTTGACAATACACTACCATCATTATCATGAAGTATGAGCTATGACTTACTCACTACGACATCTCAGTTGCATAGCATGTCCCTGCTATAGGGACGGATAGTCTTTTTTTAAATGTTATTGTGTCGGAATAAGCTCGAGAGCCACCTGATGTTAAGCAGACTAACCTCTGCCTATAACAGATGCATTTTGTCACAAGTCACGAATTGCACTGCGCCCGTCACCTTGAGACATAGTTATTAAGTCTCATGGGCCTGTAATTTCACTGGCTCTCAAGGACTGCTACCGGAACACACCGTTAGGTGCTAAGCGACAGATTTTCTACTTGAGGGTGATCGCTAGCCAGGCGGGCATTCGCAAAATGCCATTCCACCATGCGGTGAAGCTCAAGCTCGCGGCAGGATTCGAACCATGGACCTGCTGCGCGGCAGTCTATAGTCAATGCCGCTGAGCCATCACTGCTTCAACAACTAGTTGCGGGAGACAAATTTTCCCTTTCGTTGTAATTTCGTAAACATACATAGGTACATATTATAAAACTAAACATGATTTCAATAACTACCACGTTACTGTAAAACATTTAAAGACACACTTCTGTCTCCGTATTCGGAGATTGATAGGTGTAATATGGGTTTTATATATTATATTAGCATAAAGTGGGCGGGATCCCGCCTTGGGCATAAAATTTTGTACTCCAATAATTTGTTAAATATATTTTCGCTTAGCACGCGATAGTGCTTGTAATAATATTTAGAAATAAAGTGAATTAATTTAGAACTGCATTTATATACATCAACTTTTTATTTTTTTCGAATATTGTTAGGTTTGCAATAACGCCTGCTATGGGGATTTCATTACAAAATCACAAATATACAATAGGAAAAATTTAATTTAATCCCGCACTTGACTTAAATTTTTCCTATTGTATATTTGTGGTTTTTCGTTTTGTTAGTCCCTTTATTCATGTTCATATAACATCACTTGTATACATCACAAGTGTTTAATGTTCAAAATACTGTTGCGCATACGATTACCAGAGAAATTATAATTTCGAGTACTTTACATACACTTGGTCAGGGAAGTGGGTAAGTAGGTACCACTTTCACCTCCGCTCCGCCAACGAATGCAACTGGCTACACAGGCTCAAGGCATTTCGAAGTACGCAGTTAAGCTCAAGTTGCTCAAACAAATTAATTACTTGACCATACATTTTATTATACATTTACGTACAAACATACATATAATCACGCCTGTATTCCCCGTAGGGAGAGGTGTGTAAACGCACCTACGTTTTGCCAATTGGGTTTTGGTCCCATATAATAGGGGGCGAGCTATACATTTAATATGGTTTTATTACATTATAATATGATTTCATTACTTTGACTGATGGATGAAATAAATAATAAGACGTAGAAAACGCATTAAACTATCGGCACTATTTTTTAAATTGCCTCAGCTGTTTTTCTTTTTTGCTGGACAAGCTATAAGTTAAGCAACGCCCGCTGCGGTCGTGACTTGGATGGGTGACCACTAGTGACATTACTACTGAGTGCTTCCGTGCTTCGGAGGGCACCTTAAGCCGGTCCTCGTTGTTGTCTTAAGATGGCAGACGTTACAACATGGTGGTAGGGCATTGTGCGAATGATCCCTGGCTAGCTACGTCAAGTAGAAAATGTGTCGCCAAAAAAAAAACCTAACGGTGTGTTCCAGCCAGCTGTCCTTGATAACCAGATATTATGGTTAGTCTGAACAACATCTTCGACCACATCATCAGTTACAATCACATCACAATCACACATCAGGTGAGATAGTGGTCAAAGGCTAGCCTTTCAAGCTATACATAACAAAAATTAGACTACTTCAGATTTTTCTGCTGTCTTTCTGGGCGTTTTCGTCTTTGAATTGCTGGTGTGCGATGATGCTATACTTGCTCGTGTACACCTTTTTTCTTCGAGAAAATCAATAACATGCAAAAGATTTTAATAATCTCCTATTTTCGTAATAAAAAGTTAACGTCTATGGTATACTTATAATTTAAAAGTTCTTTTAGTTTTGCATTTGAGTTCTGTCTTCATCCTGACGTGTGATTACATCTCCTGTACTCGTAGTACACACATGAATAGAATGTAAAAATAGGGTCAAAAAATGTTTACAACCGGCATTAAATACTAAAATAACAGAAAAATTAAATACTAGAATAACGGTACATAAGTATTTTATATTATTATTACGCTATTGATTATGTAACTGAATTCTAAACGAGTAGGTATTTCAATTTAAAAATATTATGTATAATAAGTCACTATTTTAATAAATGTAATTACTGAAAAACTTAATGTTCTTAAAACGTCAAATTAGAGCGTATTCCACTTGACGCCAATTTCTTTATTTTAGATAATTTTGACCAAATATTTTGTCTATGGTTGTGATCACTGTGAACGTTTGTAAAACTGTTCTCCCCTGTTCCATTTAGGGTAAGAACGTTAAGAATGCTACTAAAATTTGCCACTTTTGTCCATTCCACGTTAATGGGGAAAAGTATGTAACTGTCAGTTATGACAGCTGTTCGGACCGATCAACTTCGCGGGCAATTGGAACACACCGCTTTGGTAGTCTATTTGTGATCTATGGAATTTTTGTATGTGAAAATAACTTCAGTTTTTTGCTTGGTCATTTTGAGTTGATTTTTTTTACTTTGATTCTAATTGGCACATAAACCCTTTGCATTGTTCTTGATTTTACTTTCTTTGTTTGTAAAGATTTGATCTATAAAATTGTCAATAGTGTGTTGTGTAATTGTGCGACGGTGCCGTCGTGACTTTGGAGTCTCGGAGGACTAGAGGAGGAATCTCGCCATCGGTGCTTCTCGCCCACACGTGAGTTATTTGCCTACATTATAAAATTGGCCAACTTTATAGTTAGGCAACTCTAGTGGGATCGCCGCCGGGACCATAATAAGTTGCAGTAATTATTTAAATATTATAAATATATAATGCAAAAAACACTCACGTTGAGGATCGAATACGTCGACCCGGGTTTCGAGCATATCAGATGCTCATCATCAGGGAGAGTGCGCAGCTGCGTCTGCGAGCTCCCGGCGGGCACTGCGGAGCGCCGCTCGCGCGGCTCGGCTGGATACCGGCGCCGGCGGCGGCAGCGGGGAGCTGGGTGGGGGTGGAGCGAGTCCCGCGCTGCTGGTGCTAGGTGATGAGGTCCTAGCGTGCCCGGCTGAAGACGGTGGGACTACTTCGTCGTCTGTGATCGCATCATCATCATCAGCACACGTACCGTGACATACAAAACTGACTGTGTCGCTCTCTAGACTGCCCGACAACTTCTGCGTCGAGGTGACATTAACCCATTGGCATCGGCGATAATTATGACAATAGAATTTCATTCATAAATTGGCCATAGTGGTCCAGTCCGATGCCAACTTATTAAGGGTAGGAATCCAGGCAGGTGGTAGCGTCCAACCCCCATCTCTGTTAAAATTGGGATGTCGGTTGATTTCTATAGCCTCACGTATTTTACGAGGCACATAAAACTTTTCTCTAGCTAATACGGAGGCTTTATCAAAACGAATATAATGATTGGAGTCCAAGAGATGAGCATGTTCCGCAAGGGCCGATTTAGTAATGTCCATGTTCTTAAGAACATGGACATTACTATTTCGGCCCTTACAGTCCTAATGTGTTCGGTCAGTCTAGTAGCGATGTTGCGTCGAGTCTCTCCTACGTAACTCTTGCCACAGTCGCATGGTACTTTATATACGCCCGGTACGTTAAGGCGGTCTTTGTCCTTCGGTGAACGTAGCAAGTAAGAACGTTCTGATATCATATTTCCGTCGCAAGAGATATCCGATTTTGTCCGTTATTCCTCTTACAAACGGAAGATAAGCAGGAGAACGCTCCACTCTTGTTGGTCGCTTACGTTCACTTGTCTTTGCCCAGCGGCAACATTGTCGCCAACTGTATCCGTTGTCCTCTAATACCCCTCTCACGTGCTGGAGCTCTTTTTCTATGTATGGAGGGTCACATAGCCTGAGTGCTCGGTCCATCAATGCTCTTGGTACGGAGGACAAATGTGCAGGATGATGATGTGAGCTAGCATGAAGATATCGATCCGTGTGTGTCGGTTTTCGATGAATCGTGTGCGTCAGACTGTTTTCTGGCATCCGGATAACACGCACATCTAAGAACGGCAGTACCCCTTCCTTTTCTTCTTCCACGGTGATGCTGATCTTATGATGTAAGTTATTGAGGTGATCCGTAAAACCAGATAATCCCTCTTTGTCTATAATTGCGAAGATGTCATCTACATACCTCCACCAATAGCGCGGTTTAACGTGAGCCGTGCTGAGGGCCAGGGATTCGTACCACTCCATAAATATGTTAGCTACCACTGGAGCTATAGGTGAGCCCATCGCTACTCCATCCACCTGCAGGTAGAATTCTCCTCTCCACACGAAGTATCCGCTCTTCAGACATAATGATATCCACTCAATGTACTCAGTAGGTAAGGGTGAGTTCTGTATCTTACGGCTTATCATTTGTATAGTTTCGTCTACTGGTACACTAGTGAACAGAAAAGTTACGTCGAAACTCACCATGACTTCTGTGGGTTGGATTCGCACATCTTCTAGCAGTTGAACGATATGCGTTGAGTCTTTCACAAAGCTATTGCTCTGACCTGTGAACCTTAGCAGGACAGAAGCTAGGTTTTTTGCCGGTTTAATGTATAATATTTAAATATGTGTGAAACTCACGAGAATTTCAATTCAAAAAAAGTTGCAGTAAGTTTTATTTCATAAATTTGATTGTTTAACTTGTCCCTTTCAGCCTTTCTTTTCAGCCTTCCCGGTGTATCGCCGGTTGTTAAGTATTCAAAACAGATTGTCCGGCTGGAGGACTCTGCCTTGCATGCCTGCCTGGGCAATCTGGAATCTTAACAACAGCTCTCATCATAATACAAAATATAACGAAATTTTCAGCAGTTTTTCTGCTACTATTTTTCATACATTTTATAAATTTTACTAACTAAAAATACAAAGCTGTAACTTTTAGAGTAGTTGGTATTGTTGTGTGCTAAGCAATTGCAGCTTTAGAATTTGTATTCCTTTTCTCTAGACGTGAGTCGTATTCGTAATATGCAAAAGTAACTCCACAACTTAAAAAATGGATCCACGATACTCAATGACATTTGTTTGACATTGACATTTTGTGTAGGTACTACAAACTGTTCCAGTAGCTTCATAGCGTTTATGGCGAAAATATTGCCAAAACTCAAGTGGAACAACCTTATAGAAGTGTGATCGTTTTTATCGTTTTTGCCGAATTTAACTCCAAGTTGTCCGCACCCTTAGTCGTTACGCTATCATTTTGGCAATGTAGTCCAAAAGCTATGTAGCCCTAATGCGATATAGTCATAGCAAGATCAAGCGATTTAGTCACACCCACTATCTAGTCACATCAAGATATAGTCGTAAAGCTTCTATCCCCGTGTGATGCCCGGCTGGAGAATTCAAGGATTATTCCACTTTCATTTTGATTATGTCCGTGTGTTTGTTGATGTTAGTGAAGATAATAAATAGATTCAGGCGTTACTTTGCGGAAATCCATATTTAATAATAACAAATATTTTAAGAAAACATCAAATTAATTACTTAATAAAACACTTACAAAAAATCTTTATAAAAATTATGTATATAATCTAGTGACAATTCCGCCTAATTTCCTGTTAAGCCGACGTCACAAGCGCCACTCAGCCAAACCGGAAGAAAATTCGACGCATTTCGCTTCTAAACGAAGCATCCTCAGGAGGTCTTGACTTTACGAGCGCGATCGAGACATTTTTTATAAAGATTGTTTAAGTGTTTTATTAAATAATACATTTGATGTTTTCTTAAAATACTTTTAAAATATTAGTTATTACTAGGAAAAACATTTTTATTTTTTAGTATGTTTTGCTCGTGGTTTATGAAGTTAGTGAGATGTCGAATTTACCTTTATTGTACCAACTCCATCTGTGCGGGTTAAGAGTGAGAAGATGACAATTTAATTTGATGGATCGTTCTTAAGATTATTTCGTAATAAGAGCAGGATTGCATTATTAGTCAGCGAACTCTTATGCTAGGATCATTAAGAAAATGTATAGTATATAATTAACCTACAATATATATTTATATATGTACAGTCGCCTGCAATAAGAAGTATACACTTCGTAATTTTCAAAATAATGTGTTGTCGATAAGTTATTATTAATCGAAGTTACCATTAACCTGAGTAAAAGTATTCATATTATTCTTTGATTTTAAGATACTACTAATTACATAGGGAAAAACAGAACTCTTTACCACAATTTTGAAAATTACAATGGGTATACTTCTTATTGCAGGCGACTGTACCTGCATTTATACTGTAGGTAAAATGTTACATAGGTAGTTCACGTTACAGAAAAAAAATGCTTATTAATAAGTTGGCATCGTCAGGACCACTATGTCCTAGTTATGAATGAAATTCTATTGTTATCATTATCGCCGATGCCAATAGGTTAATTCAATAAAGTACATAATAATTATAACAAGTTATTTCTTAATATTTACATCACAGAAACAAATTATGAAATTTACCTATAAATATATCATTAAAAATGCAAAAAGTCGCCCTTTTTCATACTTGCCGCATTGTTCGTAAGTTTTTGTAGGACGAAATTACCACAACAATAATTAATGATATATCAAGTAACTCCCGATAGTAATCTTTACTTGGTTTAGGCCCGTGGATTTCTTAATACTACCGAATTTCTTAAAATTTCGTGTTGAAATAAACTTTCAAAAAGAAAATAATAATATCTCTTGGCTTTCAAAGTAACTCTACTTTTTGCAACGCTATTTTATTAAAGCGCCGGCGTTTATTCGTTATAAATTTAAATATAACATTATATGTAATCATTTCGAGTCGCGTGACTTTCACCTGCGTCCGACTACGTAGCTGCGTCAAAGCCTTCAACGAAGACAAGTTCAAGGATTTGTAGTCTGTATTATTTCAAGTACATGGTCGATTATACCTTGAGAAAACATACACAAAAGTCAGCGCTTGATCGAGACGTATAAAGTTAAGGGAAACCTTGTCCTTTGTCTGGGGGGATATGATTGATTTTGCTATGGCAAATGTTTTGCTATTTTAATTGTAGAAAAGCTTAAAGTAATTTTATCCTTAACGTAAATGAATAAGGTTGGTTATGGAGTAGAGTAGTAAAGAAGAAAGTGTTTACTGGTTGTAAGTTTAGCAAACCCATTTCCTATAGAATGTCTTATTTCATACATTTTAATTAACACAAATTACGTTTTGTATTTTTAATCGGGTTGTTATTGAACCACAAATGTTACATATCCTGTTGATGGGGTGCTTGAAGTACACTTTGTTTTCTTGCCGAGTACTTTAATATATCCTATGGTCCATGGTTCGAATCCCGCCACGGGCTTGAGCTTCACCGCATGGTGGAAGGGCATTTTGCGAATGCCCGCCTGGCTAGCGACCACCCTCAAGTAGAAAATCTGTCGCCAAGCACCTAACGGTGTGTTCCGGCAGGAGTCCTTGAGAGCCAGTGAAATTACAGGCTCATGAGACTAAATAATTATGTCTCAAGGTGACGGGCGCAGTGCAATTCGTGACTTGAGACGTAAGGCATCTTTAATAGGCACCTGGTTAGTCGGCTTAACATCAGGTAGGCCTCGAGTTTGATCCGCCAAAATAATATTAATAAAAATTGCTTAAAACATCACAGTTTGAACCTAATTTATAGGTATACCTACCTATATTCATGTACTGCATCGAATATATATCTGTTTCAAGGTGTAGTTAGGTAAATCTATTTATATATATCTTTACCACTGATATATAGGCTAGCATTTGACCACCCTCTCACCTGTTGATAAGTGCTAATGAGGGATAGCTATAGCATTCGTATATTGCCCTAACATTATATTTACCACTAGTGGTGAATTGGAAAGTATTTTGTCCCACATTATCATTTGACCACGTAAAATGGGACTTTTTTTATCCCGTTTGATCACGGGTGAAATTTAGTAGTAAAGTGGTCCTAAGCTCTCAGTGTAGCTCAAGCCCGTGCTGGAATTTGAACCATGGAGTCAAAGCCATTATCACTTCACACCTTTAAAATATAATTAACTGGTCTTTAAATCTTGCAATGAAAAGACACATCACATTTAAAAATGATAGACATCCCTAATGTCCAAGATGTATTTTGTTGTTCCTTTGGTGCTAAGGAATATCACATTCTAGGGATACCTCGATGTCAACATCAGACACAAATTTTATGATCGTAAAATTTTGCTGGTATATATATACACACTGGACGCGTTTGCATCTTCGTTACCTACCGAGATCGGTAGCAGAGCCGTAAATTTCGCACTTCAGTTAATGCTCAATTGTCTCAGGGGGGACTGTGCGGTCATCCATCAGATTACTAAACTTTGTATGAAGGAATAAAGCATTTTTGCAAGCACTCAAAACTTTAGTAATAAAGTCGTTGCTTTTCTGAATTTTAAATATATGTTTAGTCTTAGCGAAATAATGCTTTAGTAGAGCACTTAGGCATTATTTCGTTTTCATTGATGTTTAAATAAATATTATTGTATTTATGTACTTTTTCAACCAATTATGTACGCAACGATTATTAAAATGTTCCTTCGACTTCGAATCCATAAATTGAGGCATTAAGAAATTAAAAATATTTTTCCCGCACTATCGTTATATTTTGTTGTTATTAATAATGTTTATATATATAATAAATTGTACAAGTATACATAGTGTAAACTTATTTCAAGATTGTCAAAACTTTTTTTTTATATCCTTAACATACTCAACATGACTGGTTTACTGGGGAACGCTCATACATATTATATACTTACTTATGTATATATATTAAAGCTCTTTACCATAAATTAACTTTAATACTTCACAAGACTACTATCTCTGAATCTTAGCTCTTATGTAAGCGGGAGGGCATTGAACCTTATTTAGTTTAGCACGAAGTAACTATTACTTAATACGTTAAGCTACCTCAAAACTTCGATAAAGCGTTTTAAGAGCTTTGCAAAATTTACATTATATCAAGAATTTTGGCAATATAATACTGTATGATAATGTACTCAATTACGTATTCAATACTTGAATAAATAATATAATATCACAATATGTTAATTACAATACGTGTCGTACTACCTACACTATAGACATATAATAATATTATATATATATTTGTTGGATTTAGATACAAAAGCTAGGAGCCCATTTCTCTATCTGCTACTGAAAGTGAATATGCAATAAAAGGGACCAGAAGGATCTCTCCACAAAGCCATTCCAATAAATAAGCGACTCTAGCTCCGAAGCAATAAAGTGCACTTCAGCTCGAAAAACACGGAGTACCTATTATTTATATTCACCTCAAGGCGTCTCTTTTTCTATCGCATAGCTCTGATCTCTTCTGACACGGAACGTGCCCTGGAATAATCCCGTCCGGACGGATACGCATACCGTCCTGCTCGGAAAGTTTTTTTTTTTCAAACCATGGTCAAGTGTGATTTGTATTCGCACATCGAGGGTATCGTGTCAACGTAGAATGTAACAAAATATTTTTTTAGAGTTCCATACTAGTGAGTTTAAGAATCTTAGCCTCACTTGAATGGTTTTTATTATTTTATGTCATACATATAATAAGTTTAAAGCTTGTATGTATTTCCATTTTAACGATAGAGCAAAAATAAAACGTCAAAATAAACTCGTTTCCTGTATGAAGACTCCCATTTATATTATGCTTTTTGATATTATTATTTGTTAGGTTACCCGAACACTTACATTGTGAAAATGTCGACTGGCTACATCTTTCGCTTTTATTGATACAGCCTTTTAAAGATAAGATAGATATATCTTATCTCTAAATATAAATGTATAGTATGGACGGACGGACAGCTGACGCTCAGTAATAGGCCCAGGCTATTACTGAGGGTCAGGGTTACCAGTACGAAAAACTTCAAATGAGACAGAAAGTACATAATTACAGTAGTGCGAATATAATGGGAAAGTGGTGTGAAAATGAATTGTAAAAACGCTGAGCAGACCAAAACTACTTTGTTAACGTGCTGTTTTTTTTCTTACTTTGTTGATTATCCTAACCTATTATAGATATCATGCCAATATACAAAAAAATGCCGTGATTGTCGGTTTCTCCGTCTATAACGCTGCAACGACGGATCAACACAATTTCGTACCCGCAATAGTGTGTAGTTCCTGTAGGATAACTTAAATATAAAAAACTAACAACAAAATTTTGCAATTTTGAATTACTAACTTAATACATTCCGAATATGTTCTAGATTTCGAATACATTTAAAAAAGTATTTCAAGACTGCGCTAGTGCAAATTCTTAATATGGGATGAAAGCATAAAAATGTAATTGGTAAGATAATATGCAGAGTAATATTATTAATTAAAACAATAATTAAAGCTCTCCTGGACTTGAAAACAAACAGATGCTGTGGGAAGAATACCTAGTCGTTTATTCCGGATGACTATGCTAGAGCTCTCCAGTGATCCAAAGAGGCTCTCTGAGGCAGAAGAATCAAGCCAAGTTTATGAACAAACGTATAAAAATCAGCCTGATTTAAAATATGGGAATAGCACATCCACAAGGATGCTAATACGGGACATTGTGCATATACAGACCATGTAATTTTTTTTTTTTTTTTATTTTTTTTTTTTATTTATGTTATTGTGACGGAACAAGCCCGAGGACCACCTGATGTTAAGTGGACTTACCTCTGCCTATAACAGACGCATTTCGTCAACGACGAATTGCACTATGCCCATCACATTGAGACGTCCAGTTGTTAGGTCTCATTAGCCTGTAATTTTTCTGGCTCTCAAGGACTGCTGCCGGAACACACTGTTAGGTGCTTGGCGACAGATTTTCTACTTGAGGGTGGTCGCTAGCCAGGCGGGCATTCACAAAATGCCCTTCCACCATGCGGTGAAGCTCAAGCCCGCGGCGGGATTCGAACCATGGACCTGCTGCACGGCAGTCCATAGCCAATGCCACTGAGCCATCACTGCTTCGTGTATTTTAAATTAGGATAGACAAATGAAAACTAATACCAATGGGTAGTTGAGGAGACTATGGTGACTGGTGCTCTATTTAGAAACAAAGAATGTTTTAATCTAACGCGGGCAAAGCCGCGGGTAAGAGCTGCTTATAATTTTTTTTTTAATATTAATATTGATATGTTTGCAATAACGCCTGCTATGCGGATTACATTACAAAATTACAAATATACGAGAGGAAAAATTTAAGTCATGTGCGGGATTCGAAAAAAATTTTTTTTTTTCTCGTACATTTGGAACTTTCTAATGTAATCCGCATGCATAGCAGGCGTTATTTCAAACATAACAATATTAATATTACAATGTTGCGTTATCATTTACAAATATAAAACCAATTGCAAAATTGGTCTTGTTTGTAGTACAACGTAAGTTGTACTATAGATGTCGCTCCATCCCAATACCATGGTTAAAGAACGATAGGAAAAATTTGAGTTATGACGTCTTTGTCATGTTAGCTCAATTGGTTAGAGCATATCCCGGCTGAAGGGGTGGATGGACGCGGGTTCGCATCCCGCACGTGACTTAAAATTATTCCTCTCGTATATTTGTAATTTTGTAAAATAACAAATATTTTAAAAGTATTCTTAGAAAAAACTAAATGAAAATTTTAATAAATCTCATAAGATATTTAAAAAAATATCTAGTGATAATTCCGCCTAATTTTCCTGTTAAGCCAACGTGACGTCATAAACCTCACGTAGTCTCTTGTTTATTTCATTACCGCAGTCAATCTGTCTAGAAAATAGAACTTATTATAGAATTCTAGATAAACTTTCTTACGTATTGTAGAGTATTAGGTACTTACACACTACCATTAATCTGTGCTTATCGTTTTTTTTGTTGCTGATAAGTAAGCTTATTACCACAATCTCACCTGATGGTAAGTGATGATGTGGACGAAGGTGTTAACAGGCTTAACCTAGAATTACTGGCTCTCAAGGACATCTACCGGAACACTTCTAGCGTCTTTTGAAGCGCTCGTAGCAAAGTTTACTTAGCTGTTCTCAACCGATCAGCAAAGTTAAGCAACGTCGCGCGCGGTCATGAGTTGGATGGGTGACCGTTAGTGACATTACTACTGAGCGCTTCCGTGCTTCGGAGGGCACGTTAAGCCGTCGGTCCCGGTTGTTGTCTTAGGATGGCAGTCGTTATAGCATGGTGGTAGGGCATTTTGCGAGTGCCCGCTTGGCTAGCTACCACCCTCAAGTAGAAAATCTGTCGCCAAGCACCTAACGGTGTGTTCCGGCAGTTGTCCTTGAGAGCCAGTACTTCTAGGTTAGCCTGAACAACATCTTCGACCACATCATCACTTACCATCAGGTGAGATAGTGGTCAAAGGCTAACCTATCAGGCATAAAAAAAAAAAAAAAAAAACACATCGTTATGTGCTTGGCGCCAGGATTTTCTATTTGAGGGTGGTCGCAAGCTAGGCGGGCATTCGCAAAATGCCCTTCCACCATGCAAATATACACTTTCATGCAGTGATTTGGAATTTTCAACAAGCTGTGCGCAGAATGAGAGTAGAATCAAAATGATTCGTTTGTATGTTTGGAAATAGTATAACGTAATGAAGATAAAACGTTTATCTAATCATTGTTTTTTTTGTTTGTTACAGTCGTGACCGGATGCACTGATGGAATCGGCAAGCAGTATGCAAGAGAGGTAAATGTGTCAATATTTATTATAATAACCATCCATTCATTTAACAGTAGTGTCGTCTTACAATACCAAACGCAACCCCTTTGGTTGACATAATCCCTACGCTTGGCAGGCGTCTTGGAGATCGCCATGTAAGATAGCAGTCCTGAAGAAGGCACTGCTGCCCACTTTCTGATTTTTTTCCTATCGTCGCCACGCAATTATTCTGCGTATATTTATTCTTCGTAGTAAAAGACAATGCCTACTCCGAGCCAAGAGCGCCCGCCGCGGCAACACTGGACCGGGCCGCGCTCCCTCTGAATAGTCAAAACTCTATTAATATTTACATCGAGGAAAGTAATATAAAATATTAAATAATAAATTACAGGCACTAGAGATTTTTAACATCAGATGGTCCTCGTGCTTATTCCGTAAAATACCCAAAAACAAACACAAAAAAAACACTCAAAATGTTTGTTAGGACTAGCAGAAGTCAACCCTAAGAGATTGTTAGCATTTTATCAATAACCCCGTATAACCAGCTATTTCAATAAAATACTGCCATCGCTACGTTGAAGTGCGCATATTTCTAGAGAATTCTGAAGCATATTGCATTGAAAAGCTTGCAATGGATTTGATGCATCTTTACATCTAAGCCATGCAAATCCAAAGTCTTTTACTGCTAAAGCTATTTATATACATCCGATTTCCTCAAACACCTTGTAAAATTTAAAGTTTATATTGAAAAATAAAGTACTAAAGTAGCTTTTACCATATATTGCTAGCTTTTACCAGGTGGCGGATCTATTTTGGTTACCGTCTTGATTCCACTGCAGTGTTAAGTAATATGCTTCAAAGCAGTAATAATTATGTGCAAACATTTGTTTTATACCTGATAGGTAAGCCTTTGACCACTAGGTATCTCACCTGATGGTAAGTGATAATGCGGTCAAAGATGTTGTTCAGTTTAACCTAGAATAACTGGCTCTCAAGGACAGCTACACAAAATATCAAAATTTTAGTTTTGTAACTATTTCCGTTTACGAGCTAGAGACCCCTGACATCGCGTGGATGTACGGACAGACTAACAGCGGAGTTTCATTAAAACAGAGCTCGTTTGTGCGCTATGGGTACGGAACCCTAAACAATTAACTGATATAGAAATGTTTTTCACTAGAATAAAAGGCTAAGTTTCCTCTTTAATGTTTTCTTCAAATAATTTCACGAAAAATAACCATTTGTTCAATAATTGACACTATCTAAGAAACATATATATAACATATTTGATTTATTGCTCTTAGAACCCGTTTACAAGAAAGCGAGCCAATTGCCATCTACCAGGAATATTTCATGCTTCGAATTGTTAATTTTAAATAATTTCGTGTAAGATAAGAGAGGAGATACTAGTCAATAGGCTCAGGTGTTCAAAACCCTGATCGCTCACGCCAATGCTCCAAAGGTTTAATTGTTCTAATTTTTATTGTTTCAGCTTGCGGCACGTGGCTGTGACATAGTTCTAGTCAGTCGATCGATGGACAAATTGAAGGCAACGGCCGAAGAGCTCGGTAACTATTCATTTCAATATACTACCTTGTCACAATATCATTGTTTGTGTGTTTTTGGGTCGAGATTGTAATAAATAGACCTTGGTTTTACCTGAAATGTAAAATGTACCAGTAAAAGATAGTCGTTTTACTGTCGATAAGGAAGGTAGTCGTTCGACGTTTCAAGATTTGGTGAAAAAATCACATCACTTATAGAAATATTTTTTATTTATAGTTTTTGAAGCGCTTGTAGCGTAGCTTTCTTAATCGTGCTGCGGTCATTACTAAGATGGGTGAACGCTAGGCGCATTACCAATGAACGTTTCCGTGCTTCGGAGAGCACGTTTAGCCGTTGGTCAGTCCCGCTTGTTGTCTTATAATATGGTAGTAGTATAGCACTTTTATCATCACTTACTATCAGAAGAGATAGTAGTCGATCATATCTAATTTAAAAATTGTCTGGCCATCTTTGGGGCCCGCATGTGATCAAGATAATGAAACATACGTTTTACACTTCCCTAATTTTATAAAAATTGACTTAGAAGATCCAAAAGGTCGGTGATATTGGCCGGGATTTGAGGCACAGGTCAAACGCAGCATCGATGAAATGGTGATTTATGTATCTGGGACCCTGAATGCCCATGACGCATAAGAGTTAAGTTAATGGTAACAAATATATAATAGCATGGCAATATATAGATTAATATTATAGAAAAATCGTCATTTTATAAAACGTTGATTCAATGTTTTCCTTATTTTGAAATTCGCAAAGTAACGCGTTAATGTATATTAATTATAAATAACATATAAAATCCGAATATAATCCTCATGTAAATCATGCGCAAATATGGTTAATCATACCGTACAACTAAACACATATATGCAGTTTTTATCACTATATGAGTTGACTTACGCACATAATTTTGTGTTTGTTATGCGTATTATCTTGATAAATTATTGAAAACCAATACAAAACCTTGCATTATTTACCTCTTAATCTGTCTAGGATATTAAAAGATAATATTTAATAATAATAATCTCTTTATTGAAAAACTTACATCGCACAGAAGTTCTTGAAAATCTGCATTTTGCTTTAACTGTGTTGCAAAATTCAGTTTCTCCCATATAATAATATCTAAGTTTAACACTAAAAAGCATTTCAAAAAATATGAAGATTTAAGTTATACAGTAGATACAATAAGTTTGTTATAGAGGATAAAAGTAGCCTAGGATCAAACGATCTGGGAAGACAAAATTAATTGACAATGAAAAATATATTTATAACGAAATTGAAAAAGTGATGGCTCATTGACACACTGACAGTGGCATTGACTATGGACTGACACGCAGCAGGTCGATGGCTCGAATCCCGCCGCGGGCTTGAGCTTCACCGCATGGTGGAAGGGCATTTTGTGAATGCCCGCCTGGCTAGCGACCACACAGAAAAAAAGGAATACTTGAGCCAACGCAGTGTGTTTTTATTCAAGAATATTTGTGATTCATATATATTGAAAACAATATATTCTTGAAAACAGAACACAATATTCTCAGGAATATATTCTTAAATCAAAGTATATATTGCATTCTTCTTTGGAGATATCGTTAAAATGTTTAACTTCGAATATGGTTAGTTTTGAATCCAAGAATCTTACCATAAATATTCGTAAGTGAAGTACCTTAATTACATTCAACAAGAATATTTAAAAATATTTCAAGAAAGAATATAGAAATTTTATTTAGAGAATAAAATGTTCACAGAAGAATTCCTATTTTATTGTTAGAAGAATATTTTCGTTATCTTGAAATAATAATTTGAAAACTTTATGTGAAGAAATATTTCTTGGGTCAAAACAATATTCCTAAGAATATTCGAGTGTAATATCTAGACTCGATTATTTTTCAGTTTAGAATATATTCTTGTTGTAATACAGAATTGTCTTGAATTTATTAAAACAATGTATATTCTTGGCTAAAAAAGTATTTTTTTTCTGTGCACCCTCGAATAGAAAATCTGTCGCCAAGCATCTAACGGTGTGTTCCGGCAGTTGTCCTTGAGAGCCAGTACTTCAAGGCTAAACCTGTTAACACCTTCGACCACTTTATCACTTACACTCAGGTGAGATTGTGGTCAAAGGCTTTCCTATCTGCTATAAAAATATATATATACGTATTTATAATTATGTTACCCTTTAGAGGTACATAGGATAGGCGGCAATTTGTAAGGTGTGAAAAGAGTACCTATCCTACGTAATGCTGAAGCCGATGAGAGTAGAGAGGAGGCACTTGCGGTTAGTGTGGATATTACCAAGGCCTTTGCTTGTGTGTGGCACAGTGCACTTTTGTCCAAGCTATCATCCTTCGGCCTGATGCCCGAGGATTTATGCACTTGGATCGCCAGCTTCTTTTCTGATCGGCGGTTCCTGCTCCGACAGTATATCTATCAATGTTCGCTTTTTTCAAGGTTCTGTGTTGTCGCCAACGCTTTTTAACCGACTTTCAGTAAAGAAGGAGGTCTTCAATCGACGCCTACGTTTTTTTTATATATGACCACGTACAACCACGTCAGATTTTGATAATTATTTTTGTTTGTATTGTAGGGTGGGTCCTCTGAGCTGGATATAAATTTCATCAAAATCGGTCGAGTAGAAATGTATTTGCTTACCTGGATGATTTAATAGTATTTTCTGTTGTCGACGCTGAACACTATTTTAGTGTCGAGTGAATGATCTTGTAATCAGTTTTTATGAATAAAAAGAGTTTTTTTTAAAAAGCGGAACCGATTTCTTAATCTAAGGTACGAAATAACTTGTGGAAGTCTGACCATGCATATGTGAAGTCGGTGTTTTAAATAAGCATAGTACCTACCATTTCCACAAGTTATTTCATACGTTTTAAGAGTGGAGTGCACGGAGCTTTTCCATACAAACGTAATTTTGTCATATTTTAAATACCAAGAGTGCAACTCGGTAAAATTTTGTAAGCATATCGCTGAGCCTGATAAATATTGTTTGCTAGTTTATCGATTTATTATTTATTTTATCCCTAAATGTCAAAATATTAATTCTTATACCTTTAAAACTACTTCTGGAATTATTTTTGAAAATTATATTTTACGGAAATCTGGCAAACCAGAAGCATAGATATTAAGCTCAAGGACATAACATGCAAAGTTTAGCCGTCTTTGAACACTTAGAATTTAACATATGACGTAACTACGTTTATATGGAAAACACCACGAGCACTCAACCTTAATACTGGCAGTCGCCTCCGTTTTTTTATAATCTTTTTTTATTCTTCACATCAATGACATGTTGAATACTAGTCATAAGCATTGTTATGCAGATGATAGTACTGGCACAATACAACGTTCGTGCAAATACCCCTCGCGCCATTGTCGATAAAAGTAGGAAGAAACTAGTGTCTGGGGTCAAGATTCGAATTGGAGTTAACTTATCCTGGTTCAATTCAACCCCGCAAAGACACAGGTTTGTGAATTCACTGCTTGATAAACGCCTTTTGTTGCACTTCCTCGTTTACAGAACACCCCCCAGTTTCTCATGTGCTTAATTTGTGATTTTTGGTTTTATGGTTTCATGGGTAGCCACATACCATGAAAGTCTCTCCTTGGCTATCAAGCGAGCATATTACCTACTCGTATTAGTAGGGATTACTATATCAGCTCCCTTTCGGGTAATTCAAGGTACTAAGAGGGTAAGAAGCTTTTTATACTCCCAATGTAAACTAAAGATTCTTCCGAACTGCGCTGCCGACTGCACTATTGTTTTGTATGTAATTTTATAAAATTACTTCCGAACACCGGCGCCGCGGTAGCTGCTGCATGTTGAACTGCTGGAAGTAATTACATAAAATTACATATAAACCAAATTATACAACGACAAAAGTACTAACCTATCCTAGGTATCAAACGATCTGGGAAGACAAAATTAATTGACAATGTAAAATATATTTATAACGAAATTGAAGCAGTGATGGCTCAGTGGCATTGACTATGGACTGCCGCGCAGCAGGTCCATGGTTCGAATCTCACCGCGGGTTTGAGCTTCACCGCATGGTGATAGGGCATTTAGTGAACGGCCGCCTGGCTAGCGACCAAGTAGAAAATCTGTCCAAGCACCTTAAGGCAGCTGTCCTTGACAGCCAGTAATTCTAGGTTAAGCTTGTTAAAACCTGCAACCACATCATCACTTACCATCAGGTGAGATTGTGGTCAAAGGCTTAACAATTAGAAACAAAAAAAAACAAAGTGCCGCTGCGGTCGACTGCATGCAGCCACGGCACATAATGCTTGCAGCCACGGCACATGCTGCTTGCAGCCACGGCACAAGCTGCTTGCAGTTGAATTCGTCAGCATCGTTCGGAGTATAACACTCTACTCCGAAGCCTCTATCACATCAACAGCGGGAGAGTGAAGCAGCTAATAACTCGCATTTTTTTTAAACTAAAATAGGTCTTTTTTTTTTTTAATACAGAGAAAGAGTTCAGCGTCGCCACCAAGACCATACAAGTAGACTTTTGTGAAGATGAGAAAATCTACGAGAAGATTGAAGCTGAGATCTCAGGTCTTGAGATTGGAACGCTCGTCAACAACGTCGGTATCTCTTACTCTTACCCGGAGTACTTCCTCGATCTGCCCGATTGGTAAGATACTTATGTCTACATATTTAAGGGATTATTGTTAAATCAGATAAGTATTTTGGATAGATTTTTTTATGCCTGATAGGTTAGTCTTTGACGAATATCACACATGATGGTAAGTATTGATGTGGTCGAAGGTGTTGTTCAGGCTAACCTAGAATTACTGGACAGCTGCCGGTACACACCCTTAGGTGCTTGGAGACCGAGTTTTTACTTGAGGGGGGTAGTTAGCCAGGCAAAATACCCTAGCACCATGCTACGACTGCCGTCCTAAGACAACAACCGGGACCGACGGCTTTACGTGCACTCCGAAGCACGGAAGCGCTCAGTAGTACTGTCACAAGCAGCCCCCCATCCAGCTCATGACTGTGCCGGACGTTGCTTAACTTTGCTGATTGGTTAAGAACAGCTAAGCAAACTTTGCCACGAGCGCTTCAATTGGCATGGCATTTGGCAAATGCCCGCGTGGCTGGCTGCCACACTAGAGTATAAACTCTGTCACAAAGCATCACCTGACGGTGTGATTGTTAGGCCAATGTCTACTGATTTCTATCACATCTTCAAAACTTTGTTGTTTTAAAATAGTTTTAAAATCGAAACTTTTAGTATTTGTTGGTTAAATAGATGATAATGTTCATCTTTTACCGACATTTCAGATTCCTAACTAGAGTTTTAAAGCTACGAGCGCTTCTAAAATTTGGGTAATACGGCATATCATAGCTTATGAACAGCGCCGTGCCGCAGGTCCATGGTTCGATCCCCACCATCGGCTTGAGCTTTACTGTATGGCGGAAAGGCATATTGCAAATTTCCCTGGCTAGCTACGAATATCAAGTAGAAAATTTGTCGCCAAGCGTCTAACAGTGTGCACATAGTCCTTGAGAGCCAGTAAGAAATTACACGTACGTGAGACTTAACAACTGTATGTCTCAGGGTGATAGGACCTATCACCTGAGGAGGGTGTAGTGAAGGTCGTCACTCGTCACGAAATACATATGTTATAGGTAGACCAGAGGTTACCTACCTCCTAAAGTCAAGTGTATGCCCCGTCACAATCCTATAAAAAAAAACTGGTAATAAAAATGGGTTAAAGTTTGACGGCCCACATTTTATTTTAATATATTTAACCTATATTGGTATTCAACTCTGGACGATGGCATTGACAATCCGCAGGTTAAGGCTAACGAGTATTGATTGAATGTCCTCTGAAAAATATTTAAATTAAATTCCTAGTATAATATTCATCTATTAAAATTCCTAATTTCAGGTTTGTTACTAATTCCTTATCAGAACTATAGACCCATCACATATGAACGGACAAACAGACAGACCACAGAGTCTTGTTAAAAGAGCTCTGTTTTGGATACAACAGATTCAATAATGTTGTTATAGTAAATTATGTAGACCGCACATCTACATTCCAATATACGAGTACATCGTAATTTTGCAACGTTTCAATTAAGTTAGAAATATATAAAAAAACAGTCCGACAACATTTCCAACGTCGGATGAACCGCAATAGCAATGAGATTTTTCTTATTTTACCATCGATTTCTAACGTAAATAAATAGTATAAGTCTATATATTATATGTACAAGTCTTGGAAATATCTCTATTTTTGCGAAATCATTTCGGCTACCAGCTGGCAACAAAAGCCTTCAAAATTTTGAATGTCGAGAACCAATCGCATCTCAATGGCAGTTGCCACGTCTTCGGCTAATATTAAAGCTTTGGATAGATGCAAAGGGGTGACTACACGGAATATTTTTGACGTGAATACGTCTATAAAATTGCTTCCATAGGGACTCAAGTCAATAAACTACAAAATCGGGGATACAATCTAGTGTTGCAGCTACATATCTATCATCCCCGTCTAAAATTCAATTACACCATTGGATAGCTAACAAATCAAAGAATTTATTACGCTAAGTTAGGACTGTAAAACATCGCGTGCGGCGGAGGAGTACGGCGGAGGAATAAGTCTCAAAATGGCGGGCTACCCCCGCCATTTTCAGTATTCAGTATTCATTTATTTTGTCCAAATGTACATTTCATCAATATATAAAGGTCTTATAGATAGCATTAGGTAAGTACATTTACCCTGTAAGGGTGTCACAAATTAATCACTTACTAACTAACAGGTAGATAATTAAGGTAAGTAATATATATATAATGTCATAAACATAAATAATTTATCTTCAAATTTACAATCCATTATTAATTTTAAACAATCTAATCTCAAAATAAATAAATTATATAATAAACGAATTAACATTCCATTATTCATTAATACATAAATTATGATTCAAAATTGGTATTAAAATATATATGTCAAGGTCATTAATTAACTATGTGTATAAAATTGTACATTAAATATTTTTGACGTCTTTTTCAAAATCTTTTACAGAATAGTACGCCTTTTCTATTAAGAATGATTTTAATTTTTTATGAAATATGTGGGTATCTTCTTCTTGCTTAATAATTTTCGGTATTCTATTATAAATATCTAATGACCTACAATACGGACTATTTCTTGTAATTTTTAATTTATTGTTTGCTGATGAAACTAATCTGTCCTTGTTTCTTAGGTGATAGTTTGGGTTAATTTCAAGATTTGACTTGTACAAGGTTCTATTATTACGCACAAATAAAGCAATCTGTAGAATATAAATTGATGGTAATGTAAGAATTTTCCGTTCTATAAAGTGGGGCTTGCAACTTTCTGGCTGTTTTATGTTTGCTAATATTCTTATACATTTCTTTTGTAAGATGAACAAACTGTCAAATTCTACACTCTCTCCCCATAGGATTATACCATAATTAAATCTCGAATACACGAACGCGTAGTAAGCTGTTAGTGCAGTTTCAAAATTAGTGTTTCTTTTTAAGATACCTAGCGCATAACTAAATTGACTTAGTTTGGATTTTAACTGTTCTATGTGTTTTTTCCAGTTCAAATGTGTATCAAGCGTTAGTCCTAAGAGTTTAAAATTATCTATTTCTTCAATTTTGTTTTTTGTACAGAAAGGTCCAAGGTTAAGCGGCGGACGTTGATATGTTCTAAATTGGACTATTTTGGTTTTATTGTAATTAATTTCTAGATTATGTTCGTTAAGCCATCGTTTTGTTTCTAATAGAACTTTGTCAATTTCTGCATAGTCGATATTTACTGGTGTTTTGAATAGAAGCGAAATGTTTTACAACGTATTCACGTACAACAGACGCCCGTGTTCATAACATAATCACACACAATTTTTTTTCTGGCTTAGTGAAACTATTTTGTACGTATCAAGAAGCACAAAATTTTGGCGTTCCTACTAATATGAAGGCGTAAGCAATACAAGTATAAGCTGGGCTTCTTTAGAGACTATAGATACATTTATGTAATATTCTCAACAGATACAATAATGTCGTTCTATAAAATTACGTAGACGTTAAATAATATTTTAATATACGATCTTTACTTTAAATGTGCGTCATCTTCTTGTTATCATGTTAGCTGAATACAAGCCAACGTAATTAATATTTGTTATTAATGTATTTTTAGTCTTAAAGGAAAACAAAACAATCCATACGACCAAGTTAAATTATTTAAGCTAAAATTTATGTAGGTAGGCAATTTCGTTGTTAAAACTAGGTAATATAAATTCTATTATTATGCATATACTGCATAGGTAGTTGGAGTTTAGAAAAATATCCTACTGGACCCACATAACTGAAAACAAATAGTTTCACGTCTTAAGGGCTAATTTACATTAAATGTCATTTGAGATTTACACATTAAACATATTACACTCAAATGTAATTTATTGCACACGTACTTCGTTAATGATATTGATAGATGAAATAAATCCGCAAGCGTATCAACAATAAACGTAGTGTAATTATCAGCTTCGAAGCAGTGATGGCTCAGTGGCATTGGCAATGGACTGCCACGCAGCAGGTCCATGGTTCGAATACTGCCGCGGGCTTGAGCTTCACCGCATGGTGGAAGGGCATTTTGCGAATTCCCACCTGGCTAGCTACCACCAAGTAGAAAATCTGTGGTCAAGCACCTAACAATGTGTTCCGGCAGCTGTCCTTGGGAGCCAGTAATTCTAGGTTAAGCCTGTTAACACCTTCGATCACATCATCACCTACCATCAGGGGTTCAACAAGGCTTACCTATCAGCAATAAAAAAACCTCTGTCCATTTTTAATGTAGACTTATGCTTCTTAGAATAAAATGTATTTATTTCAATTTACTAAAATAGAACATATCGATACTGATATATATTATCAATTAATAATATCAATCGGTATTGTTCAGCCATAAACATTTTGCACTACACGATAACAAACAAAACTGAATGATCCTTAACATTCACGCTCGTTTGTACGTATCGCATATTTAGCAGGCTAAAATATCGATAAGTGCAAAAGCCGTATCAACAATAAGCGTCGTGTGGTCTCAGCTTTTGCCATTCGTACATTGGTATCGCCACAGAATAAGTACCAGTGGGTGCAGTTCAAATTGATCGTGGCAAACCGCACCGACTATTCGCGAACGATTTTCAAAAGCGCCAGGTGCGGTCTCGCTATTCCTTCATATGGAATAAGTGCCGCGGAATTGAAATATTATTCGAACTATCGGAGTTCTATCGCGCCGGATTATTGGGGGGAAATATTTATGGGAAAATGGTGGGATGCATGGAAGTGAGAGATTAAATGTGGATAGATACTTATTGATATAAATATATATGTAAAGGTTTATGGGGAGAGGGAAATACACTGTCTATATATTCATAAGTTTCAACAGCCCTAAAAAAATAGAACGTCTGTAATACATTTATACTCGTGTACCGATTTAATAGTACAACGATTATATGATAATTATCGTGGAGTATTATAGACAGTGGTGACCGATCTTTCGAATAAGTATAAGGTACAAGGGGTGACCACAGAAGTTAGTAAATTTATAAACTGTGACAATGGCCTTATAGGTTATGTCTCATATCTTGACGTCAGTTTTATGCATTAAATATTTACAAGTACAAGTATACATAATATTTATAAGCAGGAGGAACAAATTTTAACTGATTCGAGTCCACTATTGATCTATCTCTTGGAACGGGACTTCTTCCAACTATTAGATTAGGTAGCGTCATCGTTAACAAGTTTAAAGCTAATTTAAAAATTAATCTTGTTTCTAAGTCGCATTGACTATAGACATACATCTGTTACTCCGTGGTCCTACTATAAAAACCAAAGCCGAAATTCGAAATATGAGTCGCAACCACGATTACCTACACAATAATATAGATATGTAAAATAATCCAATATTAGAATAATAATTATTAAAGTTGAACGACCTAGCCACTTTTTGAGTAATCATTCCATTATTTGGTATCTAAAAGTAAACTCCAAGTATGTAATACTAATTATTGTATTTTGAAAAATCTTTGGTTATTAACTTGTCTAGATAAGGAGATTGAGCGTAAGCGCCAAACAAAAATATCAGCCAATTGTTGGCTCCTAGGCTCGTGTTGACCCGCTCAGTGGCGATAACGTCGTTGAACACGCTTTCTGCGGCAAATAAAACTGATGATTTGCGATACAAAAGTGTGCATGAATTGCAAAAGACTAAAATTACAAGTGAATTATCAAAGTATATATATACGTCTTTTTTAATGTAAATAAATAACAAATCACGAACAAAAATCTCTAAAATAACTAATACCGTAGCTTAGTTTGTTACGGAATATAATATTATAATATAATTTATAAAAATCCCCTAGAATCAAAGATCGGCCACTCCTTCAGCACAAAGTTATAGAATGCATAAATTTTTAACACAAGTGAGAAATTAGTGAATTTGCGGGTACAATATTTATATCTTAATTTTATGTCTTTTAACAGGGAGAAAAGCATTTCAAACCTGATCAAAGCTAACATCGTGTCTGTGACGAAGATGACCAAGATAGTTCTTCCAGCTATGGTGGAACGAAAGAAAGGCGTCGTCATCAACCTGGGCTCTGCTTCTTCTATAATCCCATCGCCGCTGTTGACTGTATATGCTGCTACAAAGGTGAAATTCTTGAAATATTTAAAAAGGATATTACATTGTCTGTAATGTACCAGCTTGTAACTGCTATTATTAGTCTCAATGGTATTGAATAGTACATTATGCAACAAGTGCGCGAAGTTTTTTATTACAATCGAGACGGGCTTTAGCCCTGAAATCGAAGATCGAATGCCTAAATGGAGTAGAGATTGTAATAAACAACGTGCACGAGTTTCATACGACGTTGTTCAACACACTTGCGAGGAACGAATACGAAAATTTCGATAGGAAAATATTTTCTTGATCTTTTTGATAGCAATAATAATCTGATTAAGAAGGTTTATAATGAAATCTTCTAAAGTTCTATTTCAGTAGGTAAAAAACTCTTTGGTTTGTTTTTATGTGAAAAACGAACGAAACAAACTACAATCTCCTTGGTGTTCTCACCAACAAAAAAAAAACAACTTTTGCACACTTCTGTGTAGGAACGTTGTTTTTTTTCTATTTAAAACACTAGTGCGGTAAAGAAAAAAAAAAGCACGAGTGCGTAATATTCTATATCATGACACTAAAATCGGTGCATTTAAAGGTCCGTTACGAGCGAGTGTGTTGAAAATATAATTAAGTATTAGTTATAATATCGACGATGAGTGATGATATTCGTCTATTCTGAATGTTTATTTTTGGGATTCAGTACATCCGATGAAGATTACTCATATTAAAGGATCGAAGAACGCTGTGTATGCCTATCCATCTGTTACAGTAAATTTTCTCAATATCTAGTAGAGGGTTAAAATTTGGTCCGTGATATACAGTTAAGTTATCCGAACATGGACGTGGGACGTGCAGTGTAAATAAACAAATTTTGGTTCCAGGGGTAGCCAATAAAAATAAAGGACTAAAGTCATTTTATCCTACACACGTACTAATTAATTCAAAAACTAAAAAAAAGTTGTGACATGGGCCCTTTTCATAGTTTCAAGATAGAATATGCAGTTAAATATGATCATTTAAAACCTACTTCCATGCCATGCGTACTTTTCGCACTTCACCGGGTTTGATAAATAATTTATTTAAAATAGTTAAAAATGATGTTTTGATTGTTTCCCCACAGGCTTACGTCGACAAATTCACAGAAGGCCTCGACATGGAATACTCCAAACAAGGCATTATAGTCCAATGCGTACTCCCAGGTTTTGTCTGTTCCAACATGTCCGGCATTCGACGCAAGACCTTGCTAGCACCCACCGCGAAGGAATTCGTCAAATCAGCTATAGGTCTAGCAGGCACAGAAGCAAAAACAACAGGATATCTTCCTCATTCAGCATTTGTGAATGTCTTAAATACCATTCAGTCTCTATCGAGGTCTTTTTCGACGTGGATTGTAACTAGAAGCATGGAGACCAGCCGCCTTAAAGTTCTGAAGAAGTATAAGAAACAATAAGTTATTAGTCTATCGCTTTTCACTTTCGCTATTCATGCTCTGATTAAAATGGAATATAATAATTATTGAAGAATATGACGTATTTTGAATTGTATATTTATATGTCAACCAAAGGATATCGGAGCTGGTATAGGTCTCTCGCGTGATCGTAGGCCATTTCTTAACTGCTCGCCTGGATAGTTACCACCATCAAAATAAAAATCAAGCGCCAAGCTCCTAACAGTGTCTTCCAGCAGCTGTATTTGAGAGTCAGTTCTAGGCTTTGTTAAACGTCACCACTTGCCAACAGACTTCGTCCAGTTGTGATAGTGGTCAAAGGCAAGCTTGTCGGCAATAGAAAAGATAGCTGCTAGTGTACACCGTTAAGGGCTTTTCTGTTATCGTTTCTTGATAGTTTACAATAGATTTACAATAGATTGACGTAGTAGATATCGAAGCGATTATTCAAATTGACTTACTATAATGTTGTGGAACTGAAATGCGTGGTTGGATTTGAAACAATGATCTCTCAAAGTACCAAACCATGTCATGTAGAACTCTTTTCTCTTTCACAAAATAAAGGTTAGTTATTAGTTGAGCGGTTTCCTTTTGTTATAATTTTACTAGATGACCCGGTGTTCTTCGTACCACTAGAGATTGATAATATTGGCTGTGTGGTGTACGGATTGAGTTTCATTTTAACTCGTTTAATATTAAAAAGAATTTAATGTCTTTTATTTTCATGAAATAAAAATGCAGTTTATACAATTGTCCGAAATAAAAACATTTTGATTTGATTGATATATTTCAACATTCTATGCCAAGCTAAATAAAAATATAAACATAAGTTATTTTATTCCATTTTAATCAGAGTATCACTTGCATGCCATTATCCTCATTAACCAAAGATACAAAATGTTTTCGCCATTAATTAAATTTATTTTATTATATTGGTAGGCAATTGTACAGAGCTGTCATTGTAATATTTATTGTTATATATTAAAAATATATAGTTACCGAAAACTAACTTGTACATTTTTTTGCATTTATATTTATTTCTGTATTTAATGGCGTTTTCTAACAGCGATTGGATTATTTTATCAAACGATATAGCTTCATTTATTAATGTTCAAGCAACGTACAAACTTGCAATTCACCGACTTCACCAGCCGTTACACGTCCACCAATGAACTAACGCCTCGCCCATTATAGGGGGTTTGCCATAATCCTCACGCTTGGCAAACGTTTTGGGGATGGCAGTTCTTCAGAAGGCGCTACTGCCCACCTTGTCTTTTTCCTTTAGTCGCCTCTGACGACTCCGACGACAGGATGATATGATATGGGGGGCAGTGTTATTCTACCCCGGCACCCTACGAAGAATTGAAATTTTGAATATTAGCAATAAAAATTGGTAAATATAACGTATCACAACCCTTGATTTGGTACGTGGTTGTTAGTTTATATGACTCCGTAGTATAAATATTTAGTTTTTAAAAGTATGTAGATGATACTTTTTACTTCTTTTTGAAAACGATGCGCCATAATGTGTCGAATTATCAAGTTTACTGTGAAAACGTTGAGTGACCTGTAATATTAATTTAAAAATGGCAACAATACTCCTACATTATTATTTTGCACTAAATTTATACGTAGTACTTAATTAAACAACTTTAATTGGTTTAAATCGTCAGTGCTCGTCACCCCGTGACCACGATCACTGCAAAGTGTTTGAAACGTCGCGTCAGGACAAAAACAATGATAAAAATATATGCGATTTAAACCGTTAAAAGTTGTTTAATGTTTATGTGTAATAATTGCGAAAACCTACGACATCATTTAAAATAAACACTTTTTCATACTATCACGGTTTACTTCATAAATATTATTATCACTCACGGGATTTGTGCATGCAACTGCGTCAAAATATCGGGAGGTCAAAAGTAAAAATCGCCATGGTACAAATCCTGTAATTGATAATAATATTTATCATTTATATATGTTGTAAACGTCAACATATATAAATGATTAATAATATAATATATAAAGGTTGCATTTGCTATATTCAGTCAATATTAAAATCGTTCCTAATTTAAGTTATGTAGTAGTATAGTCGTTGGGATTGTAATTATAATAAGTTGGTTCTTAAATAAATTATGTTGGCATTATTAATGATTTTGGCTTTTAACCTTGGTGATGGGCACGCATGCAGAATTGTAATCACTGAATACATATAGGTATAAAGGTAATCACGTAATTATTTAAATGAACATTAAACATAAACCAAATCGGTAAATTTTATGAGATATGAACTTCGTTTGAGTTGAAAATAGTGTTGCTATGCTGTTCTATTTTTAACAAAAAATTTACTTGACTTTAAATTATAATACCTGTCAGTATATATTATTATGAGTACCAATTTTTTTATATTGTTGTCAGGGTAGACTTTACAATCTCACCTGACGGTAAGTGATAATGCGGCTACAAGCTACCTACCATAGAACACTGCCTTATTAGTCGCCGGAGCCGTTAGGAGCTTGGTGACAGATTTTCCACTTGTAACTAGCCAGGTGCGCATTTACAAATGCCCTACCACCATGCGACATTTATATATTATATAGGTACTATGTAGTGGCCATTTTTTTTTTTCAAACATGAGACATAGTCGGGTGACTTTTTATTTGAAAGATCATGACAAATTTTTTTTTAGGTACCAGATAACACAGTTTATAACCGGTATAACGGTATATATTCAGATCTTGAATTAATATGGTACGTAGAAGTATGTACTAACATAGATAACAATTTGAATTGTCCGTTAATATTATTAAGTAATATTAATTATAAATATTGGGGATAAGAATGTATAAATATTGTAAATACATATTTACTTCATTCCCTTAGTATTGAAATAAAACTACATTTAATTATTTTCAGGAGTGGAAAACTGGAGGCCTGATACCAACGCTATTAAATTAGAAGCATAAAGTTGTTAGTGGTACCTACACACAGAGATATAAACTCTTTGGGTAAAGCGAGTCCCATGTAGAGGCATCTTAAAATAATAATTTTATTTTGCTAATGTTGACGTGAGCATTCAAGTTCTTGGTGATAGCAACATTGTTACATATTAGCTAGACTGATCAAATAAATTAAATAAAAACCGAATTTGAAGTTAACTAAAATGATTTAGTCCATAAACAAGAAAATACCATGAAAACTACTTGTAAAAACCGTTACGTAAACTGACAAGACTGAACTAAAACGTTGCTTACAAACGTCAGTGTCATATCAAACCCGACAAAAATATGAAAAAATCGTGAAAATGCTGAAGTAATATAAACAATACAAAATTTACAAATACTACGACTAAGTTATGCGGTATGCGTACTTCGGTACGATGGAGACGGAATTTTAAGCAATGGGTAGAAAAGGCGATTCAGGCTGCGGACTACAATTTAACCTAAACCAGTTGCTTATGGTCATCGGTTCTGTTGTGATATTGATACTGCTGTTTCTAGTCGTATGCCATATCACTAGTGGGAGATAAGACATGGGGAAGAACAAAGTTTGCTACAACGTCGACGTTCTTCAAGTTTTGCTAATTGCTTTCGCATTCGTCACTTTACTGATAGTTATGAGTTGGATGTGCAAATACTTCCAATGTTCATAATTTGGAATGAAGAATTTACGCAGGAGTATCCATTTGGAAGAACCTGGTATAAAACGGATCCTGGTACGCAAGATGCCCGTACTCGATTTCAAAGAGCTTTGGTGCTATAACTGTAACAGGTATTTAAGTAACTCATGGTTTTTGTCCAGAAGTCCTGATACTTGAGGAATGTAATTTTTTAAATGTACTTACCTTCATGCTTTAAATTGAAGTTATAAAGACATTTTTATGAAATATGCAGAGAGAATTGTGTTTCAATAGAATTTTGTATAAAATACGATTTTGATTTACAAAAGAGTAACAATGTCTACGTGCGGCATAAATTTTAATTTGAATCAATTTTTAACCATTGTTGGTTCATTGGTTATTTTGGTTTTTTTATTTTTTATGGTATGTAACTTAATTTCAGGCTATACAAGCTAACATATGTTTCCACGCTAATTTAAAGTGAATATATTATAGTAAATTTATAATGGCAATATGGACTGATATAAATATAATACAGAAAATAAATGTATAAATTGATATATTATGTTATTTCAATTTTCAGTAGCTGTTTAAGATACTTTTAATAGTTTAAAAGTAAATACATTTACCTGTAAAACGATGCCTAAATCAAAAAAAGATGTTGAAATAGATCTAGTACAAATGTTGATGTTCGCATTTGGTTTTGTTGTTTGGGCAATAATAATGCAGTTTGTGGCAAAATATTATATGAGCGATTCATGAACACTGCTTATTAAATTAGAAATAGGTAATTTGGTCTTGATTACTCGTAACTAAAATTTGATTTGTTTTCTTTACCTTAATAATATTAAAGTACTAATATTAAAGAATATTTGCAAGCACGAACCTGAAATACTCTCTTTGGAGTTTTAATAGGGAGGTATATATCATGAAACTACAGTTATTAAATTTTAGGTAGGTAATTACATTTAGTTCAGAAAATTTTGACGGTAATTTTGTTACGTAAAAGGGTTTGTATACGATGCGTAAATCAAAAGGGAATCCATGGAAAAACTTAGATCTCACACAAATTATTTTGGTTGGATTTGGTTTTGTATTTTGGGCAATAGTCATGCATTTTATGGCTAAGTATATAAGTAGTTTGCCACCTTGAAATACTATGAAACTAATACCCAATACCTTAAAAATTGTATTTAGTACGGTACCTCAAAAATTGTATTTGTTTATATTTGGCACCACAACTTTCTGTATTGGGTACAAAAGGGGTGTTACAGCTGCAAAAGTATAAATACCTAGTTTCTGTTTTAAATTTTTGTTACTGACTGTAATAATATATTAGGGACCTAAGTGTCTATTGTTCGTATATGTACTACTATTTCCTTAATAATTTTCAACCTGTCATTTCATTATGACTAGATACCACAAAATTGTCAAATTATGAGCTGTGTTAAACATTTAGGTCACCTAAAATTATTATAAAGTCTCCATTTATTATATTATATATACATAATATAGAGGCATTTAAAATTATTCATACATTTGCACTGAAAGAATTGTTAACTTATTTGTAGTTATAATTGTTTAATAAATCCATTTACCAAACGCGAGTGTTTTCAATTCGGTGCCGTAGTGCTCTGGCAATATATGACTTATATTATACTTGTACTACTGCTTTGATCATCTTTCTATCCTTATTCATGTAATGTTGGTACAATATGTCTTCTCAAACAAGACTAAAGTAAAATAGGTAACTGTCAAACCACCATCTATCAACCCTCTTCCGTAACGCTCTTGTTGATACTATAGCTATTTTCCACTACTTTCGGGTAAATGTTGCTGTAACGTGGTTAGGAAACTGGGAGCCTAGGACTAGGAGCTTGACATCCAATATCAAGTATTACCTCACTTCGGCGCTTAGAGCAACAAGTTACTTCCGCTGTCCCGGAACCGTGTTGCTTTATGCTTAGACGTGATTAGTGCCATAGGAAACCCAGAATACCTAATTGTTTCATGGAGGCTCGTAGGAGATTTAAATCTTTAAATTTATAAGTATCTAAATAATATTATTACATATAATATACGATTTGAATCTCCTACCAGCCTACAGTCTTACAGGTCATATAGGTCAGGTTTACCTATACATATTATGTATAGATAAATCTACTATAAGTTTTAGGTTTGATTGTTGTAGGTTTACCTATTAGTTGTAGGTTTAAGTAATGCTTATATATTTCTTACTTATAAACGCTACATAGCACCTGTTTAGCTAAGCAATGGATAATGAGGTCGAACGTATTTTAAACTGACAACATTGTACTAAAGAGTATTATGAATGACCTAAATGGCCAAATAGCATGTATCTAGTGCTAAATATCTTGAAATTAAAAAGTAAATATAATACTTTTCTTTGTATAGTACCACCAACTTAACTGTGCAGTTTTCGAGGGCGCTACTGGTCAAGGAAATCAACTACGAACTGTCACAATTTGAAGGAATGTTGTAGTTCTTTTTTCTGCCACCTGAACAGATAAGTTGCTGGGTCTGTAACTAAATCAGCTGATCAGAAATATGGGCGCCATCTTGTTACTTAAAATTTAAACAAGGGTGGGACGGTGTTTAAATTGACAGCTGATTTAAGCAGTACTTAGGTACTGGATAAAGTTATGTAGCGTTTATCAGTAAGAAATTTTGCTAATCAGCGGCTAAGTAATGTTTAAAATTTAAGTAGCGTTTATAAGTAAGGCTGATTATGTTTAGGTAAACTTACTATAGCAAATCAATTCGCTTACTATGGACACATTACATTATCTGCGCACTCTGTACACGTTTCATATTTGCTGTAGTAAGCATGCTATGGCACCAGTTTGGCGCGCACCATGCAAGTCACGTTTGGTACCACTCAAAATAATTCAAACTACATATCTAGTTTTACCTCAGAATAAAAAGGGTTTTGCTATGGCAGTGTCGCACGCCATGCTGTTTATCAGGCGTAATTTTCTTCAGTCGTCTTTAAGGACATCAACATGTTGATATAACAAATTAATAAACCTTTCCGCATTATTAGGGGTAACTCAAGTACTACTACTCAAATCTCAATCAAATTAAATGGCACCACATGACTAGCACCAGCTTTCGAATATAAAAATATACTAACATCGGTTCGCCCAAAAATAATTATGAGGTAACAAAACGCACAACAAAATACAACTGAATTGAGAACCTCCTCCATGTTTTAAGTCGGTTAGTAATATAGTCTTAAAAAATAAGTACATTTTTCACCAAACACACTTAAAGAAAGGTGAGGGTGTTAAGTTTATTCTAAGAAACGTATGTGGCTAGAGGTATTGAAAAGAGAATTATGTGTCTGCTATTGGTCTACAATCAAAGGTTTTTTACCAGGTAGTTCCTACATTTCTCAAAATTGCCACGATTGTAAGAGTGGTGTCAAGCATCGCTTTGGAGTCTTGAAGTCCTGGGTTTGATGTCAGAGTCAAAGGTCGTCAACACATCCTTATAATACCTATGGTGTTGCGGATGTCTATGGGCGGCAGTACCTAAGTCAGGTGAGCTGCCGTTAGGTATCATATGGTGGTAGCGATAAAATCCCGACTGGCTATCTACCATCAAGTAGGAAATCTGTCGCCAAGCACCTAACGGTGTGTTTCAGATGAGATAGTACTAAATACCTATGAGCTGTTAAATTAAAATTACATTTAGGTTAGCTAGAAGAAAATGCTATTGACCATTAAGTACAGCTGCGGGAATACATTTTTCACATGTCATGTCACGGCGACAGATTTTGTACTTGAGGGTGGTAGCTAGCCAGGCGGGCATTCGCAAAATACCCTACCACCATGATGTAACGAATTTCATCCTAAGACAACAACCGGGACCTACGGCTTAACGTGCCCTCTGAAGCACAGAAGCGCTCAGTAGTAATACCACTAGCGGTCACCCATCCAAGTCATGATCGCAGCGGACGTGCTAACTTAGTGGAAACTTAACTGATCGGGTAAGAACGCCCTAAGCAAACTTTAATGGTAAAGAAAAGCCTAATTAAATCCATTTCCTTTGAGCTTCATGGTCATCCACCATTTGCATGTGGTCCTTGAAACCTGTCTGCCTTTCACACACACTGAATTAATACTGGATTTTTGTGTGATTAAAAATTATAAATTCTCAAACTGAATAGCCAGTTTGCTTGCAACAGCTATAACTATTAATTCTTTCCGCAGTCAAACCAGGCCGGCTCCCAGATTGGATTTTAATATTAATTAGGTTCTAGCACCTAACTACCCCCGATGTCCTTTAGTTTTATGACGTTGGGAACTAAGCGGGAAATGTTGGGGAAAAAGTTTGGACAGTTTTGCAAGTCCATTTAGGTAGGTAGATTCTAAAAGATTATTTCTTTAAGTAGTTGCTGGACGTTTTCTTTTAATATCTGATAGGTTAGCCTTTGACCGCTATCTCGCCTGATGTTAAGTAATAGGTCGAATAAGTTGTTCAGACTAACCTAAAATTACTGGCTTAACGACAACTACGGGAATACATCACTAGGCGCTTGGTGACAGATCCTCTACTTGAGGCTAGCCAGGCATCTGTAAAATTCCCAACCACCATGCTATGACGACTGCCTCCTAAGACAACAGTCGAGACCGATGGCTTAGTGACAATTATAACCTTTCAGTCCGAGCTCATTTTTATTAAAAATTAAGCCAAGATAAACTGTACTGCTGGCCTCACGGACGCCCGATTCTGTCCGGTAAGCAAGGTCAGTAAGCAAGTTACCGGCCGGTGAAGGCGTGGCCTATGACCAAGCCGGTAAGCAAGAGGCGCCCGCTATACGTACTAATGCTATCCATTGCCCCATACCGTTCGGTCGCAACCCGATATACAGTGCCGCGCTGCGCTCCCTTTGAATAGAGCATCGAGCAAACCAATAAACAATATGAAATAATAAATTACAGGCACAGGAGACTTTTAACATCAGGTTGTTCTCGTACTTACTCCGTCAAAAACACCTAAAAAAAGAAATATAAAAGAAACTTTTTACTAAAGATGTTTGTTAGGACCAACAGAAGTGAAATATAAGAGGTTGTCAGCATTTTTCCAATAAGCCTGTATATTATTTATAAAATAATTCATTTTCCTCAATATTAAGAGTGGAGGGAAGTCTCCAATTTTCATAAAAACGCATGAAAATTGAAGTAACAGCTCGCACGACCTCTCGTGGAGGCAGCTGGCTCACGACTATCAGGAAAATTCAGAATTGCGCAGCCTTACACTTACCGGTGACGGCACGGAAGCGTCGTTTGACTAGAGGCCTGAAGAGATTTAAATGCCTACTCCAGTTAGGCAACGGAGCTTGTCCATATCTCATAGTTTTATAAGTAATGTAACATGTACACCATAGCAAATCAACTCCTAGCTACCTACAATACTGTTTTTCAGTATTGAACCTGCGTTCAATCCCTGGTTAAGAGACTTTTTGAGTTTTTGAGCCTAATAAATTCTCAGTAGTCGTTTAAAAATGAACATTAAGGCCAGTCCACATACAAGAAACTTGTTATATTATTATTTTTTTGCTTTATGGTGAAACAGGTAAACAGCACAAGCTTTAAACCTTAGATAATAACTTGTAATAATCAAAGCTTCAAATTTGGTATCATTATAGTGCTAAGTTTATGGTGTAAAAACAGGCCGAGTGCGCGTCAAACTTCGCTTAGGATCCCAAACTGAATATTTTATGTAAAATATTGTTAGTACGGAAAACTATTTTTGTTTTATATTGATTTGTAACACATTTTAAATTAATTAATTTTGTTAATTAATCAAAACCCAAAAATTACTTTATCTATATTAGAAAATAGATTTTATAGTTACCACATGTTTTATAATGCCAATTTCAAATTGTATAAAATTTTCTTAATATGAAATGTTCTTTAAATATAATACAACCAAAATAATATAATTTTACTGTAATTCATCCATCATATGCAGATAAGGTTATTGACAATATTTCAGCGAAATATAAGTCAGTAGTGAAATGAAGGAAAAAAGTTTTAAAAAAGTCACGGCACAGAGTAACGCATCTAGTAAAATTAAAATAATTTCATGGTTTTTACAATTTGCCTGTGATATATACACTCGTAGATATCAACCACATCTGTTATCATTTTAGTCAAGCCTTTCATATAACTTACTTTATTAGATTGCAAATTCATCAGCGTAATATATCTAGCTAAATAGAAGTACACATATATAGCTAACCCAGTTATGTATGTGTCCTCACCCTCTTTCACATGATGAAGCAAATGGATTGCCGTTGGATCTGCAAAACAATAGCCACGGAAAGGAAAAAGATCCTGGTTGGAAATTGCCTCTCGTCAGGAGTATCTAAGTATCTGTTCTGCCATTGTGTGAGGGATATGGATGCGTGCCTTTTGAATAACCGGAACAAAAGAATGTTGTATTTAGCGACTCTACAAGGCTCCTTTTATGTAGTAATTTCTTTATTTTTAAATGTTTGTTTATGGGTCGACCTTTTTATGCATGATGGTGAGGCATTATTACAATGCACACCGGTTTAGCTACAACCCTCAAGAAAGGCTGTCACTAAGAACTTAACTATGTGTTCTACTGGCAGCTGTCCTTCAGAGCCTACGAACATATCATAACTAAGACTGATTTTTAGACCAAGCCTCTTAGCGATATTAAAATCGGCTTAGAACAATTAGTAGCGGCACGGTCAAGAAATGTCTCCCGTAGATCAGTGAGAGCTTTCCTTTAGTTGTTTCTTAGACTACTAGATTACTAGTATATCCATGGGAAAAATCTCTCACTGACTAATTATCAATAAATTCATCACGAATTGAAGTTAGTATTAGAATCTTGAAACTTTGCCTACGGAGTCGCCGTAGTTCCCAAGCTTGGCTGAGATCTTTCAAATCGGAGTGTAGGCTGTCAGCTTTCCTTTAGTTGTTTCTTAGACTCCAAGGCGGTGGGTTCAGCTGTTCCGGAACAGTGGAGTGCACGCAAAATAAGAAGCGTTGTGGCATAATCATTCAACTTCAATTCAACCTTCGGATTTATCTATCCAGTCCTGCACTTTTTGGGCCGCCATTGTGACACTCCACAAGATCATCATTACCAATAAAATATTATAAGCGACACCCAAGGGCCAGTGGTACCTTCCAGTAGTATACATAATGTTATGCGTAACTCATAAATAAAACAATTTACATGTAAAGTAAGTAATATATTTACAGCTATTCAAAGTATTCTCCATTACATTTTAAATATTTTTTTAATGCTTTATACAGTTTTTGGAAACTTGAGGGCCATGGGTTCACTTGCTGGTTGATAGCTATCACGGCCACTTCTGGTCCCGTATATGTCGAACCTCTTATCAAATATCTGTATTTAGGTAAGTAAAAAAAACGCATGGAGCTAGGTCTTGACTGGCTGAAGGGTGGGTCACGAGCTTTTTTAATGACGCTGGGCAAACTAATGGTGGCGTACCTACAGCATTAAATGTTTTTGTTCTTCATAAGTAGGAAAAAACGGTGACTCTCACGGTGACGTTAAATCCGGTATCTATAAATATAACAAGTACAAATTAATTTATAAAGTAAAAAGCCGGACTGATTATTTATTGACGTTAAGAATAGAGCTAATGAAGTGCTTTCCATACAAACAGTAGTTTTGCCATATTTAAAATACTAAGTTTTAAAATTGGTGATACTTTGCATGTATTATATCTTTGAGCCTATGCTTCTGTTCTGCCAGTTTTCCGTAAAATTAAGTATTTTCAAAAATTATTCATAAATCGTTTTGTATGGGAATTGTTATTTGGACATTTAGGAATATAATAAATAATTCACCGAAAAACTGGCAAACCAGAAGCATATACATTAGACTCAGCAATATGCATACACAATTTTACCGAGTTTGAACACTTGGTAATTAAAATATAACGAAACTACGTTTGTATGGAAAGCGCTCCGTGAACTCTACTCTTAAGCGTTTTATCGTTCCATTGAAATTAAATCTGGAAATTATATATACCTATTTATGGAAAAGTTTTTTAAGATCTTCATTTTGATATCCCACAATGGTTCTGGTTGAAATTTTTTTTCTTACAATGTAGCGTACAAAATCCACCAGGGCAGTAGTGAAAAAACTCATACCAATGGTTGTGATATTACTAAATAAGTATTTATCTCACGCCCGTGGGGTCGGGTTAGAATTGCAACTCCCCGTATCATCCCGTGGGTGTCGTAAGAGGCAACTAAGGGAATTACACTAGAAGGTGGGCAGCAGCGCCTTCTAAAGAACTACTGTCTTACACTGCGATCCCCAAGCCACCTGCCAAGCGTAGCGATTATGGCAAATACCCCCTTAATAGTGTTGTGTTGGCTGTGTTCAGCAGTAGACGATCCGGCTGATACAGACAGATCTATCTAATATGTATTGGAAGTAAGTAATACCTACCTATGGTCTCAATTATCGATGTACATACATTGATTCCACTTCAACTGCTCACAAAACTTAGCTAACAAAGTCCCCCCTATAATTGGGAGCACACCTAATTGCGTAGTATTTTGTCCTGCAATTGAAGTCCCAACGGACAAGTCCATGCATATTAATGTATGTAAATAATTGTACAATCGAATCGACACATATTGGAAGGCGCGGCGCGTGTCCGACAATGCGGCACAATTAGAATCAGTTGCCATTGTTGCTTCAGCTCGATAGGGGAATATAGAACGGGCTGCTGAAAGAAAAGTAATTTTATACATACACACATCAAAAAAGATTCAAGATTCTTTATTGCTTTCATACAGTACAAGATGTTATAAACGTATAGGGACATAGTCCGATGGAGCTTGTCAGGCACAGCTAGTTGTTACCAACAGAATTAAGGTATGAAAGTGACGACATTAAATTTAATAAAAAATTAAAAGAACATCTTATCTCTAAGGCATATTACTCAGTAGATGAATATCTTAATGAAAATAGTAGATTTAATTTTGACATGTAAAATGATTTGGTAAATTATTATTGAATATTGCGTCCTCCTCTCTTCTAATTTGTAAAAGTCTAAGCAACATGCATCATGTCACAAATTTGAGCAATTATATTAATCAATTTTTAAGTCTTTACTCACTCAAGGTGCGTAGGTATGTAAACTTTTTGTTTTTGATGACATACTGGCTGGTTGTAAAAAACTTTTCGATTATGTTTTGCTTTTTCGTAAATGCGAATTTGCATTTAAGTGCGTTTTCATTGCTACGTTTAGTTTTGATTTTATAATTTTACCAACAATTTGAATAAAGTTAGCGACAAAATTGGATTTTGAGACATTTTTTCCATCATGGAGCGACATCATTTGACGGCAGATCAAATGCAAAGAGCTTTAGGGATGTTGCTAGCTGGAATAAATCAATCTCAGGTATCGCGGCATTTTGGTATAGAAGCGTTATTTGTAGTCTTTGGCAGCGCTACAGTAGTACAGGAGACCCCGCTGAACAGCATCCAGGCCGTGGAGGGAGTACAACCACTCGGCAAGACCGTTACATAGAACTGACTGCAAGACGCCAGCCGATGTTAACCGCTCGAGAGATAAGTTTGAGGCTACATAATTCAAGTGGTGTTGTTGTAAGTCCCCAAACTGTGCGAAATCGACTGCATGAGTACGGCTCGACGCTCAATCAGATGCCCGCCGATATGTCACGGGAATCGCGCTCGTCGAATTGACTGATGTAGAGAGAACGCAGAACATGGTCCCAGGAGCAATGGGATAAAATTATGAGTCGCGATTCGGGTTTAGGCCTGATACAAGAAGGGTGAGAGTGTACCGTCGGCCCGAAATACTGAAAGGCTCAGTTGCGTTCGGGAAGTTCATCCATACAGCGGCTCAACAGTTAAATGCTATGGATGGGTATTATGAAGAACAGGCGAACTGAGCTCGTTTTTGTAAATGGAAACATGAACGCTGAAAATTACGTTGAGGATATTCTTAGAACTTATGTCCGTCCATTTGCACAAACCTTTGGCTACGATTCTACGTTAATGAATGACAATGCGCGTTCGCATACAGCTCGGCGAACCAGTGAATACTTGGCAACGGAGAACATCCGGGTATTGCCCTGGCCTGCACAATCACCAGACCTCAACCCCATCGAGCACGGATGGGACATGCTCCAGAGACGTGTTTTAAAGGACTTGGACGGAGTGACAACCACCCAACAGCTGAAGGATTTGCTACAATTCCATTGGGAGCGATGGCTGCAAGATGACATAAACAGTCTCATTCATTCTATGAATAATCGTTAGCGACAAGTTCTGAATAGCAGAGGAGGCCATAACTTGTATTAAATTGTCCAATTCTTTCACAATAAATTATTTTTATATAGAAATTTCATTTTGTTAAAAAAAAGTTTAGTTTCTTATGATAGGTACGTTAATTTGTATAAAACCTTATCCTTTTTAGTTATTTTGCGCAATAATTTTGTACCCTTTCATTTACCTTTTTTCGTCAAACAATGCTTGGGTCAGAGGGTTCTAGAGTGCCTACCAAATTTCTTATAAGGTTGACTGGTTAAAAATAGGTTCTGTCAGTACCTACTTCTTGTAAATAATTGATTAAGTTAATGTATACTGGCCAATGTGTGAGGATAAAGTTCAATTGATTTGGTTATGGATTATGAAGAGATTGTGTAGGATAAGGGTTGTACTTTTCTACCGACTTCAAAAAAGGAGGAGGTACTCAATTCGTCTGTTTTTTTTTTTTTTTTTATGTTTGTTACCTCATATCTTCTGACTGGGTAAACTGATTTTAATAGTTCTTTTTTTATTTGATAGCTGATGCTTGCCGTGTGGTCCCATTTAAATTTCATCAAAATCGATCTAGCCGTTTTTGAGTTACACTCCAAAAACTGAAAAAGTGTTTTCCTGTCCTGATATTATAATCAATGTTTGTTACCTTAGAACTTTTGACTGGGTAAACCGATTATGATAACCTTGTTTTTATTTAAAAGCTGATGCTTGCCGTGTAGTCCCATTTAAATATCATCAAAATCGGACAAGCCGTTTTTGAGTTACACCCCAATAACTGAAAAGTATATTCCTATCATGATGAATTCTCATCGAAGCTCAAATTTGGTGGTAACACAGTAATATTTCCTCAACGGTATAAGATAGAAATAAAATTTTGGATAGGAAGATAAAACGTGTATTATGCTGCAAGCAAGTCTTATTTTGATAATTTAAGTCTGTTATATGTTACTATATCTGGTGGTAAGTTAAACATAAGCCCATAAGTAGCAAGGGTCACTAAAAAGGGCGAAATAAAAATTTTTACCAAAAAAATAGAACCGACTTCAACACTCAAATGTGTGAAATAACTTGTCGAAGTCGGTACCATGCGCACAATATTGTGATGATAGGTACTTTTGAACCGTCATGGTACCGACTTCAACAAGTTATTTCACACATTTGAGTGTTGAAGTCGGTTCTATTTTTTGGTAAAATTTTTTTATATACTATAAAAATAAAATATTTTTTTGTTACTTGAATAGAAGTAGGAAAATGTTTGCAGTATTGTACTGTTTGTACATATTCAATATTGTTAATTTATGTTCAAAAGAGCTATTGAAGACAAGAGCTGTTATTTTTACAACATTAAGACCCTAGAAATATTTAAATAATTTAATACAAACGTTATAATGTGAAGAACCGTTCTAAAATTTAAATTAGTAAGTACATGTTGCTTAGACTTTTTTGATGTGTATACACACATCAAAAAAGTCCATTGTATTGTTCCATTACACTGTCTTACGATTTAAAACTGAAGCACCCGTAATGAAGTTTGCTTAGCTGTTCTTAAACGATCACCAAAGTTAAGCAACGTCCGCCGCGATCATGGGTTGGATGGGTGACCGCTAGTGACATCCCTACTGAGCGCTTCTGTGCTTCGGAGGGAACGTTTACACGTCGGTCCCGGCTGTCGTCTTAGGGTGGCAGTCTTTATAGCATGGTAGTAGGGCATTTTGCGCATGCACGCCTGGCTAGTGGCCACCCTCAAGTAGAAAATTTGTCGCCAAGCACCTAACGGTGTGTTCCAGCAGCTGTCCTTGAGAGCCAGTAATTCTAGGTTAGCCTGAACAACATATTCGACCACATCATCACTTACCATCAGGTAAGATTGTGGTCAAAAACAGGTAAAGTAAAATGTTTGACTTTGAAAGGTAACTTTATTTTTGCACAACAAATATGTCATCTTTTGGGCCACGAGTTCGGTGTGACGTTGCCAAGTATACCTGGAGAGTTACTGGCTCTAAAAGACAGCTGTTGAACAACACTGCTAGATGTTCTGCTATCGCATCCTATTTACAATGAACCTTAGCTTTTGAAGAAGTGATGGCTCAGTGGCTTTAGCTATAGAATGCCGCGCAGCAGCTTCATGGTTTGAATCCCGCCGCAGGCTTGAGCTTTACTGTATGGTGGAAGGGCATTTTGCGAATGCCCGCCTGACTGCCTAATATATTATGCATTTTTCAGTACTCAATAAACCTTTAAGTTTAAAATTGAGGCTGCTGTATTTAAAATTAACAATGTTTGTAATTGTACTGCCCTTCTTATTCTTAGTTTGTAAAATTACTATTTGGTGCCATTCGAAAAGTGGTCAATATCTACCTATCTTGATATTGTCTGTGCATTAAGTTCACTGATTCAAAACACGTGAGTGATCTGCATGAAACTGCATTACCTTTATATATTTGTATAAATGTAATGCAGTTATATATGCCAGATCTTCTTAGCAAAAGAATTAATTAAACAGTTTTAATTTGACGATTTAATCTGAGTTGTTTTTCTTTTATTTAGATTGGTTTTGTTCATATAACTTACACATTTTATGCGATTGTGATGAAACACTCACGTGTCCACCTGATGTTAAGCGGTAACCTTCGCCTATAAAAGATGTATTTTGTTACAAGTGTTAAACTGCACTGCGCCCATCACCCAGAGACACTGTTGTTGTAGTCTGCCAGTAATTTCATAACTATTTACTGGCTCTAAAGGACTTCCGGAGCACACTGTCAGGTGTTTGGTGACAGTTTTTCTATTTGAGGGTGGTAGCTAGCCAGCCGAGCATTGCCCTTCCGCCAAGCGATGAAACTCAAGCCAGAGGTGGGGATTGAACCATGGACCTGCAGCATGGCAGTCCGCTATTACGGCTCGGCTATCATTTTATCTGAAAATGTCAAACACCGTCCAAATCACGGATAGACCAATCATCTAACCTAGACCTTTTTTTTTTTTTTTTAACGTGTGAAAAATGCTTTTACGCATTCCCGTCCACCCCGGGGAAGGTGGCCGGGATATGTCGGGCTCGACACCAACTACTCCCACAGCAGCAAGTGCCCCTACCGACTAAATAACACACGGTGTTCCATCTCTACCGCTTCTCGGCGGGATCGCAGGGTCGCTTTAGCACTCAACCACGAACCCGCCACGGTTGTCCGTTGCCGGACCCCTCCTGGGGTGCTACCCCTCACGACGCACCAGAACACATGGCACGTCGCTACCACCCGGGGACCTAGCCCGCAAATGGGCGTCAGACGACCCCGCTTCCGACGCCCAAGGTCCCCCTGCGACGGGTCAGATAAGTAGCCCCGTCGCCTGCTACTTCGGCCGCAGAGGATAGGGAGAGCGGCGCCTCGCTATACCAACACTCCTCCTCCCCTGCGGCCCCTCCGCGTCCGCCATCCAACGGTGGCGGCCCCGCCGTGGCCACGGAAGGTAGGGAGAGCGGCGCACCGTAATACCGGCACTCCTCTCCCGCCGTGGCCCCTCACCGTCAGCTGTGGTGTCGCCCATACAACACCACAGCCCGCCTCAGATGCGGTGCTGCCCATACAGCACCGCAGCCTACCCGTTGCCGCTCCAGTCTGGACTTAGAGGCAAAGCCCAGTGGAGCGGCCCCTCCGGGGCCGGCCGACTGCCCAAGCCAGCACGGCCCCTGGTTCCTCTTCGCTTCACCGTGGGTGACGAAGCCACGGCTACTAAGCCCCACCGCCACGACAAGGCGGGAACCCTTCGGGGGGATCTAACCTAGACCTAGACTAATCTAGAAATCCGTAGAAACAATGTCCATACCAATACTGGACCGTTTTAGTTCTCACATATCTACATAAAGGCTTCCTGCACATTGAAGCTTCGTCGCTTCACGTGAAACCATAATAGTGGTTTATTGTGGAGCCACCACCTGCAATTTCAATGGTGATTAAATCACACTACATTGTACAATAGATCTAACGTCTAAGATGCTTTGAATAGACGGTTGGGATGTTGGGAGAGTGTAGATATGTATGGATTATAAACCGACAAAGGCTTACTAACTACCACACGTGCAGTAGGCAGATGCCAGAGTTATTGAGACACGAACTTTACTGAGACTATCCAATAAAATATTTGTTAAGCTAATTCAATATACGAGACTATTTATATTTGAAGGCTTTGGGTAAGGACTGCCGCGCAGCAGCTCCATGGTTCGAATCGCGGGCTTGAGCTTCACCGCATGGTGGAAGGGCATTTTGCGAATGCACGCCTTACTAGCGACCCCCCTAAGGTAGAAAATCTATCGCCAAGCACTTAACAGTGTGTTCCGACTTCCGGTAGATGTCCTTGGGAGCCAGTTATTCTAGGTTAAGCTTGTTAACACCTTCGACCATATCATCACTTACCATCAAGTAAGATTGTGGCTATCAGTAATTTAAAAAAAAACTAGCAAGTGTAGCAAGGCTTATAGTAAAAAGTATTGTACTTTCTTATAGTTTACGAGTTTCAGCCCGCGATTTCACTTGCGTTGACAATGATAAGAAATCATGTTGATTATGATGAAAAGTATCCTAAGCGTTAAGTAAATCAGAACCTTAACTACATGTACTTCAAGTTCCACCCAAATCGTTTCCGCTGTTTTAGCGTAAATGCGTAACAAAACTACACTCTCCATAGAATGGACATCATCCTCATTTACTCACTCACTCACAAACTTTCGCTAAAAAACGTATAGTATAAATCGTACCCATCAGATGAATCATAGGTACTAATCGTTGTAGGTAGTTAGTTGGATATAGGCATTCGATAGTCGCTCACGAATGCCCATGGTGCTAACAAGCATGGTATGAAACTCCCCTGGATTTATGCTCTCCTGGTAGTTTGAGAACCCTTATATTGGTATTTATTTATACCAATGAGTCTCTTAAATCTCTTTCTTTTTTGCTATAGTATTAATTAATATAATTTAAGCTATAGTATAGTAAAGTGTTTTATTAAAATATTAATTTAATGTTGTCTTAATTTTTTTATTTTTGTTATTATTAAATATGGATTTCCGCAAAATATCGCCTGAATCTATTCCTTATCAGAATACATCACTTTAACTGCATTTAACATTTTTATTTTGGCATGGTGAAAAAGTTTTTACGCATACCCTTCCGTTGGGGACCAGTTGGGTGATGTCAGACTCAGGGTTGGTAAGGACCCCACTACCAATTAAAAACCCCATGGTTTTTCGCCGTCCTCGACATGTAGCAGGGACCGCGGGGTCGCTCGAGCACTCTTCCGCAGCCCCCACCGACGTCAATACCCGTTTAAGCGGGCCAGCCTCTGGGATATACCGTCCCTCTGTCACCTCGTGAAATGTCCCGGAACACAGGGGGACATCCACACCTCGAGAGGACCTAACCCTGATGAGGGGCGCCGGCTGTCCCCACAACCAACGCCCCAGGTCCTCCGAGCGGAGATTTAGTGCGAGCTCGATTAGCTGGCGTCCGTGTCCGCGTTCTACAGGTCGGGAGAGAGTAAGGATTCCTCTCCCTCTCCCGCTCCTGTGTCTCCCTCTGCAATACTATTGTTTCGCATAAAAACTGTATTTAACTTGTTTTAACTTGCACTTAACCTTAACGATAGTAAGTATAAGTATTATTACAACAAAGTACTACGACCTTACCAAAATTCAGACTAAAAATTATAAATTATTTTCTACATTAAGCGTTCGAGCATACTTAATCGTAGACATCTTAAAATGTAGACGATATTTCTTCGTTATAGAAAGATTTTAATTTCCATTTTCTAATACATACGTTTCCAGCTGAATAATATTGATATAAACATAATGTTTCGAAATAATAAATGTTCTTCGTTACGTCTGAAGGTGAATGTTACTAAGTTACAATTAATTACTATGTAGTTAACATGCTACATTATCTCGAGGTTATAATTTAAACTCTGCGCAATATGTACTTAATATATACAACTAGATATGGCACCGGAAATTACTGGCACATGATACTTGAAAGTAAATTTATACTTTCCTTTATTTGAAATGAAAATAGAGTGTTTAACTTGGATGAAAGTTATCAATTCCTATTCTCGTGTTATTATCGTATTATTATATTACTCTCGTCTTAATCTATAAATATTTTAGCTAATCTACTATTATTTAGATTCCAAATATTGGAAATTAAAAGTAAAGTGTTTTACAAGGATGAAATTATAGAATTACTACTCGGACTATAGCCACCCGTAAATAAATAAATAATTTAAAATGATGAGAATAGTTACAACAATTTCTGAAATTTTACGTAAATTTTTTATTTTATGTGTGAACTGGCCGATCAGTTCTCCATACAAACGACGTAGGCTGATCACTCCCTTATTTGAGATTTTAGGTCCAGATATAAGTATAATATCGATTGAATTGTCGATCGATGTAGTCTATACTTGGGATTTTTGAATCACTATCCAACACTTTAGGCACTTAAAATTTGACATTATTTTTCTCATAAATTATTTTAATTACTGGGCCAACGAGATAAAGGAGTTGATGTTTCGGAGTGTTGAGCACAGCGCAGTGTCGAGCAGTAAGAAGACGGTGACACTCCATTAATAACAGGCACTACCGCTTACCATCAGGCGGCCGACATACATTCATAAAATTAAAAATACTCTTTTGTAATTTACTCTCATGAAAATAGTATATAGCACCTGGATAAATATTTTATTTCTTCTAGTATACCTTTTGACCACGTACTGTATACCTACTTACTATTATTGTTGATAGAAAAACCTTAGAAACTAATTTGGAAAACATAATAGCATGTGTAACTATAAACTAATCTAAATTAAAACAAACACACCCACATAAACCCTACCTACCCTAACACGCAGATATTGTTATATTATAACAATGAATGTGCACACAAACTCACATTCACCCATAGCCCGCATTGATAAAGGTAATACTAATCATCTCAAAACTACCCACAATTAGTTTAACTCGGATATGTTAGAAAACACGGTTACATCAGTATCCAATAATGATCGGTATAGACTGTATACCTAATCATTTACTTAACAATACCATAATTTGCACTCAAATGATAATGTGGAGTAAGTTAGATAATTTGTTATTTTGAAAGCTTCATATACGTAATAGCATAATATAAATACTTGTATCTGCATCTTTCCACGAAGAGTACCTAAATATGTACAGTAGCAACTAAGCAAACGAATAGGATAGTCAGAAGTTTGGGGAGTGGTGGGCACTCAAGATACAGGCGTTATCGCCTAGTTTGAGGCCCGTAGCTAAAATAAAGTCTATATATTTTGTTATATGAGTTAATGTATCAACCGCTATACCTAGTCGTCTCCAATTCGCAATTGTTACATATAGTTCACGAAGTATTACTCGTTTCGTTTCGATATTCCTGCAGTGAAATTTATTTCAGGTACTTCGAGAACTATTTTAATTAATTAATATATTTTAAACTCTTCTTTTTTTACTTTATTTACTACTGTATTAAAAATTAAGTCTGCATGCCTCCTGGAATGTACTTTTTCTGAAATAACTGATTATCTTATCTATCTAATTCGACATTACCGAGGTTTGTATCGTAACGAAATTTAAAAAAGATAATTAAGTTGAAAGTCATGGACCTTGAAAACTTTATATGAAAATGTTTCGAGGCTCATAACTCTCAATTTAATTATCTTTTTAAAAATTCGTTACGATACAAACCTAGATAATGACGAGTTCAATCGATATCATGCTTTATTTTGGACCTTTATCTTCAAATAAGGGAGTGATCACCCTACGGCGTTTGTATGGAGAACTGACCGGCCAGTTCACACTTAAAATAAAAATTTTACGTTAAATTTCAGAAATTGTTGTAACTATTCTCATCATTTTAAATAAGTAAGTACACCACGAGTTTCTGAGAAAAAGGGTTCTGACAGAAAGACAGACGGACAACTATAAGGGGGAACCCATATATAATAGTTTTTTCCTTTTGAGTTCTTGAACCCTAAAAACAATACGAATTGATGACGTTTATGCTGCCTTCCCACAGTTAAAAAGACACAATGTGAAAGCTGTTGAAACTTTTGCGCCTTCAAAATAATCTACATCTTCGCATGCAAAAGTAACTTGCTTTAATTAAATCCCTTCTAAGATTGATGAGTTTTTCAAGCACCTGAGGATGCATTCACGTTTCTGTAATATATTTCTTTTTTATTAAAGTCACGTTTTTGAGAGCATATTATGAAGATAATTAGTGTAGGAGATTTATGTTTTGCTTGTGGGGAAAGCTATGTTGCCATACAAAGTCAAAAGTTCCGCTGTGATGATTTTGAATTCATGATTGCGCCTGATGGCTTTTCACAGCAATAAATTTTCGTACTACGTACATACAAGGTATCGATATTTACGAACTTGATACTGCCGCGTGCAGCTATACTATAAATTTGGGGTGGGCGCAAGCGAACTTTTAGTCACAGATAAACTCTATCCTTAAAATAAACTGTTAGGTTATTATAAACTATTTTAATAAAACCTTTTATTTAACCAACGATGGCCGAGCGGAAATAGCTATGAACTGCAGTGCCGCAGGTCCCTGGTTCGATCCCCACCGCTAGCTTGAGCTTTACCGCATAGTGGAAGGGCATTTTGCGATTGTCCGCCTGCCTAGCTACCTACCACCTTCAAGTATAAAATCTGTCGCCAAGCGCCTAACGGTGTTTTCCGGCAGCAGTCCTTGAGAGCCAGTGAAATTACAGGCACATGAGATTTAACAACTATGTATCATAGAATAAGCCTAACAATTCCACGGGACAATGCTGCCAGCATGCTGGGCACGCTGCCAACTGGTAGTGGGGTAGTGCATTTGGACTGCCTATGGCTTATAGGGATCAAAATGCTTTTATTGTAGTAGCTGTAGTGTTGTTTATAGTTCGTAGTATTTTGTTAATAAATGCATACCGCCGGTAAAAAAATAAACTATGTATCTAGGTGACAAAAGCAGTGCAATTCGTCACTTGCACTTCTGATGAAATACATCCGTTATAGGCGGACCTCAAGTTTGTTCCGTCACCATAAAATAAAAAAAACCTTCATAGGGCATAATAATCTGGCAGTGGAAAAATAAAACTGTTTTCAGTGTTATAATAAAGATTGGTACTTAGAACGTAATTCTAGATTTAACGCCTAAAAATCAAGGTGATAAATATAATCCCTTTACCTTACAAAGGGAAAACCTGGCATAAAGACAAGCCAAAGAAAAAAAATTAAATATTTCGTAACAATATGACGATACACGTCTTTATTTTATAAATTGTACAAAAATAATTACATTATATGCTGGATCATCGAAATATTATTCGGTTAGAATAAAATGACAATCATCGGTAATGCGAATAGATACTTTGCTTATTCTACATATTTGAACAATTTTATAAGTTAGCCTTTGACCACTATCTCACCTGATGGAAAGTGATGATGTGGTCGAAGATGTTGTTCAGGCTAACCTAGAAGTACTGGCTCTCAAGGACAGATGCCGGAACACACCGTTAGGTGCTTGGCGACAGATTTTCTACTTGAGGGTGGTAGCTAGCCAGGCGGGCATTCGCAAAATGCCCTACCACCATGCTATAACGACTGCCACCCTAAGAGAACAATCGGGACCGACAGCTTAACGTGCCCTCCGAAGCACGGAAACGCTCAGTAGTAATGTCACTAGCGGTCACCCATCCAACTCATGACCGCGGGCGACGTTGCTTTACTTTGCTGATCGGTTGAGAACAGCTAAGTAAACTTCGCTACGAGCGCTTCAAAATTAAGATGGTTTTCATTATCTCAGTCCTTTAAGCCCATATTCCAGACGAAAATATATATATAAACACATGCCAATTTTTACTGGGATCTTTTATTTTTCTAAAGTCTTAACATACATATTACTTTGTATTTTTTTATATCTCGAACTAATGTTAGTTGGCCTAGAAGCCTTGGGGAGATTGGAAATATGGACCCCTGCAAGATAGATCACCGACATTGCCGCTGGGCCATCACTGCCTCCATACAGAACACTACAAAGAAATACTTTATTAATGGCACACTTCCTCCAAGAGTTAATACAATTAACATTAAAAGCTTATGCTTCATACTTAATATCGAACTTATAATAAAAGAATACAAGATAAGAAATTAATTTTCATTATCAACAAAGAGGACCATATTTTACCTTTTAACGACCCTCAAAGGGTTAAAGATCTAAACAATAACAATGTACGAGTAAGTTTATTGTTAAAGCTGCATTTTCCAACTTTTTAATGTCCAGAGCTTGCAACTTTTGCAATTATATTCGTAAAGTTGATATTTTTTGTTTCTTTAAAAGGCTGTTCTATTACTTTCGATTGCGCAGATTTACAATACATAATAAAAACTTTTTCCACCTAAGAAGCTCGGAAAGGCGTTGTTTATCATTCAAAATCTACGTGGAAAATTGGTTTATATTCCCTAGCGTGGAAAAGGTTTATAAAAAATGATGAAGCAGTGATGGCTCAGTGGCATTGGCTATGGACTGCCGCGCAGCAGGTCCATGGTCCGAATCCCGCCGCGGGCTTGAGCTTCACCACATTGTTAGATATTTCTTATTATATACTTAGGAAAAGGTCATTGCAATGAACGTACACATTGAGCTTATATAGATGAAGCCGTGATGGCTCAGTGGCATTGGCTATAGACTGCCGCGCAGCAGGTCCATGGTCCGAATCCCGCCGCGGGCTTGAGCTTCACCACATTGTTAGATATTTCTTATTATAATTCAAACGGTTTTCGTGAGAATGGATCCTTGGCTATGCGAGAAAAAATCCATAATATTCTGATATAACAGAAAGTATGTTTAAAATTGATATGAAATCTGAAACCAGCTCAAATTACATTTTGGCGCCAAAATTTTGTATAGATTTATGTCATTTAAAAATAATCTCGTAACTACTTCTAAAGTAATTAACCTAGAAAGCTGTAATTTTGCATTTCTATAGGCAACAAGTCAATAACGATGTTAAAAGAAATTAAAAGGATAAGGATTGATAACTTTTTTTTTTATAGATTTTTTTATTTGACCCCCGTTTTTGTTACGGCCGGAATTCCGGTGGTCTAAAAAAAAGGTTTAGTGTGAAGCTTGTATTTATCCGATCGTTATTATTTAAACGTTGTTAGTAAGCTACTATCATTGGCTATACAACAAAAAAAACCGCATTACTCTATGGTAACGAGAAATTACTCAAATCATGAAATGAAAAAAAATAACTTTCACTCGATGCATTTTGCCGCGCAAACACTCACCGATCGAAATTTACGTAATAAATAATCTCGTAACTACTTTTAAACCTGTAAACCTAAACATCTGAAACAATTCAGGTGTATAGATTACATCTAAATAATCATATCAAAAGAAAAACCAAATTCGTAGATGGTATAGTTTTTGAGAAAAAAAATAAAATCCGCTTATGTACAGTTTTCCCGCCAAAATTCTTAAAAAAAATCGCGTTGTTTTAATCTCGTTACTACTTATAAAATATTTATCCTTACAATCTGGTATTATTCATGGGTAAAGAACCATAATAAATACACACATTAAAAAAAAAAACAAAGTTGTAGGTGGAATAGTTTCGGAAAAAAAAAATAAAAAAAATATATAAAAAATGCCGTTTCCCGCCATTTTCGTCGTCTGTTCAAACCCATTTTCCTGTAAAATTTTCCATGAAAAGGTCTATTTTCATTTCTTTTCCCGTAAAGAGAATATGATGAGGATTGCATTGGTACCAAGAAGTTTATATGTTGATTGGAGACTGCCACAAATAAACTCGATTAAAAAACAAAATACCTCAAAATCTGGAAAAATATATTTTTATTCGCTGTTTGATCCACTCAAACTAAGTGTATGAAAATGTTATTTTTTGTATGGTATAGGTAATATATTGGGGTATGGGGATGTTAGGGTGACATGTTTAGGTAATGGAAAACTACTTAGTACTACAAAAAAACGTTACGGGGCGTCGCGGGATAAAAAAACGTGAGCAGTTTGGACGATTGTGTCATAGGAGGTGGACAGATTGGACGCACGAGGGGCAGAGATTGACGCGAGAATGATCTAAACTAACATACGTTCTTTCAAACATCAATATTTTGATTACACGATTGATTACACTGACTCAATTCGTTTCCCTTTTACAAAGCGGAACAGTCCCCCTCTACTGTCTACTAGCGAGTCAATTGACTGTGTTTAAATAACATAAATTGAAGAACTTTAATATAGATAAAATACAAATATATATATTACACATTTAATTATTTTATATTATAATTATTATTATAAATATTTTTACATATTTCAAGTGTAACAATGCATTATTACATAATAATATAAAACTTAAATAAATTATAACAAATACAGTGTCTCACAATAACTTTCTGAGTGTATTATGATAACATTCGTCCATCCTGACAATATAAGCGCGTCCTCACGATATGTCTATTACACAATTAAATAGCTGAAGTAAGTCTAAGTTAATATAACAGTATAAGTACAAAAATGTAATCACAAACTTATGTTTTTGATATAAATAAAACAAATGTTTATGTTATGACTCAAATAGAACAATATGCAATTATAATATAAATCAAGCTTTAATATCTTAAGTAACCTTTAATCATCTAACCTTATGATTATTCATTGATATCATCATAAGAACTTGTTTTGTTTGATTTAAATACTATCCAAGGATAATCGTAATAAACAAAATCCCAGTATATTTAATTTACTTTCTAGTGTATCTTCAATTTCATGTCATCACTTTGGTGATACGATAGGGCCTAAGCATTTGGCTATTTTATACATTTTTTTTTTCCATCTGCGCGACTTCCATTTCAGGGCCAGTTGACTTATATTGAAATGAAGAGAGGCAGCGTGATCCTTATTAAACTATGTGCTTCCTTGCGAACAATGCTATTTAGAGCATTAATTCGTTAAATATTTTTTTATTCAACGTCACTCTAACTTGCACCTAATTAGACAGACAGAAATTTAGCAAGAGCTTTTCCTTTGGTTTTATATTTTGTTATTTCCCCTAGTACTACAAATAAATGTTTATTTATAAGAATCACTGATTTCACAAGAATTATTGGCGCATCGAGTACGGTTCTGTTAAAAACACCACTTATATTTTTTATTTATTTTTACCAGTGGTTAATCTTTGTATTTGTCACAAGTAGAACATGGGCTTCTCTCAAAAACTATTCTCTAATAGAAACACTGCACGGTGCAAAATTATTATTGGAACACATTTATAATAGTTTTGTTTTTAGTGTACTTGGCTACCTTGAGGGTAGTGAAATTAGTTAAGCCAATATATATTATAAAGTTTATTGTATTAGGTTTTTAAATATTATTTTGATATATTTTGCACAAATTCTGAATTCTCTAAGATATTGTCCGCTTAGGCAGCAGGCCCTTCCAAAATGTGCACGGGACCCAGCGTCGCAGGTCGTGCTAGTATTCTCGTGTGGCAATCTGGTCTAGGCTATGACATTTTTAAATACTGGAAAGTAACCTTATATATCCATCCGCTTTTGGTCTCGCTATTAAGAGGAACGGGAAGAGAAGCTCCTACATAAAAATAGGTATTTTAATAAAGTGATGCTGTCTCGCCGCTAAACTCCCGAACAGAATAGTGCGATAAGGACAATTGCAGCTTCTTCAAGTTTTGCATATTTGAGTTCTGGGAGAAAACGTTTCTCCTATAGTAAAAACTAATCAAATCTAAAAATTTTGGTCTCAATTTATTATATCAAAATCATGATACAAGTTTTGAGAAAATATCGGTATTTAAATACTCATTAATTCACATTCCTTTACTATAATGATAAAAATCAAAACCTATAAACCTGGATATTGATAACATCTATAACATTTCCAAAACTCATCAAAATCGGTGATTGTTTAGGGAGGGGTAGAAAAGTTTTCTCTTTTTGTATTCGAGACTTCGTCGAAGTGACACGTGATCTTACTACTGACACTTACAGCGAATAATCATTGCAATCCAACGGGGCAAGGCTGCCGTGCTGCAGTGCGCTGGGCACGCTGCTCGTATATGGTTGTGTGCTGGAGCATTTGGACCGCTGCCGCGCCGGATGGCTCGCAATTGTCCAAATGTTTTTGCAGTCGTAGCTGTATTGTATTTTATAATGTGTATTGTTTTATTAATAAACGCTAGAAATACATATTCATTGTCTCTTTATTCTCAAAATATGGACCACGGTGATCTATATTAACATTGTGTAATGCTTTTGTCGTGAGCGCGGTGCATAACTTGCTGTATTTTTTTGTATCGCTGAATTCATAGTAATACACCAGTATGACCAGACATAATTATGTCGTCAAATAACAAACTCCAGAAAGTCACACCCTACCCAAAAATTATCTATGAACAGACGGCGCTCAATTCAAAATTTGAAAGTGATTTTGGCTGTGTTATTCAATTTAGATAAGTCAATTGTAGAATATCAAGCAACATGGGTAACGATTAAGTTTTTTTCATATTCCAGTACCTATATGTCACGTTGACAGTTAATTTCCAAAATTACGCTTGTCCATACATACTGACCAGTCTGATCGAAGCAAGGCATCTCCGGTCGCTGCTTTTACACAAATTGACTACGTTGCGTGCCTTTTTTTTATAATAATTTCAACCACACACATGTGAGCTGTTATAAAGGAACAATGCCAGAATATTCCTTTACTTTATAAATACACAAAATTTAATTCATTGTTGGGCGAAATGTGGAATATACACAACAACTTTTTAACGATTCGGAGGCATACACAATGGGATTTGATAGAATTTCTAATGAAACCTACTTAGGCTGGCTTATAATGAATTCATTCATTTTTGTTTCATAACTATGTAACTACCATAAGTGCGTCCACAAAAATTCAAAATATTAGTGATTTTTCATAGTGTGGTAAGTTCCAGGATGATATTTTTAAAACCTGGTGTTTTTATTGACCAGTCCATCCCAATATAATACCTGATTTTGTAGCTTAATCCGTAACTTTCAAAGGATCAAGAATATATTTTTCATACAACTAACACTTTATTATGTTAAAATACTTTTGTTGCGTTCCACACATTTTACTTTGCTTGGAACCATTGTTGCTTCAAGTTTATGCATACAGGAGTTTTTCAAAAGTAAAATAACACCACCAATTGGGCCTAACCTAGGTTGTTTCATAAATTAAACTGGGTTTATACCCATAAGTCTTACTTATTATAAACTACATTGATAGCCTCCTTGTCGTCTAAGGGACTTTAGTTAGTGGAATTTGCCAATGATCTATTTGAAAGTTGCAAGACATTTCAGTTCTTATTTGCAAGATGTACATTTTCGAAAGGAGATTATAGAATTAGACTTTAAATCATGTAACATATGGCGAGGCTATTGCCGTATACAGGTTTTCAAATTCCAAACATATACTTGATTTTTCTTTGGTAATCACACTAATATTGAAAATGCGAAATACTGTATAATATGGATGTTTGTAACTACGTCGTATTGAAACGGTTAAACTGAATTGAATAAACTTGGAGTATAGACAGTCTAGGTACTTGGATTAATGCACGGGATATTTTTCATCATTGTAATATTCACTTTAATTATTGTTTACGGGTGAATCTACGGAGCGCATCTAGTACCTAATGTGTCACATTTGAAACGATATTTTACATAACTTATCCGTGAAGCAGTACGGAGTAGAACCATGAAGCACATAATCATTCCTAACATCCTTTGACTCCTAATAGGACTCCTAATGTCATTAGGCACCAAGTTCCAAAACCCCAGCAAATAGGCTGATTTTTACGTCTCTAGTGGGATTTCATGTTGAACCTAGTGTGTAAGGCATATACAAATATGAAATTGAGAGATGGCGTTTTCGTATTTGTTCGGATAGTAAGAACTCGTATAAATGTTGAATTGAATGTGTGACGGTTACTGAATGAGATACAGTACTGCGTAGACTATATGACCAGGGGCAGTAGCTATATAGGAAGCGTGGTACCTAACTGCTATAACACTACTGACGCGTATTTCTTCTCTTTTTCTATCTAGGGGTTCTCTATCAGCTGGGCGGTTTAGACTACAAAGGGGTACTATCATCTATTCTAAATATAATACACTCAACTGAACATTTTGATGATTTGTGGAATCTTTTTTGTAAGGATACTTACTCATTCGTAATAATTATCAATTAATCTTCAACCCTAGGTTGACTATCTGTCTAGAAAATATTGGCTGTAGTTTTCGCCCATGGAAAATTTAGGTTTTAGTTCATTTGCCATTCTTCCCGAATATCTGATGATGAATTCATCATACCGACGCCAAGCATTACCACTGAGCTTGAGCAAACATAATAAATAGTTTGCCTATGTAACCATTTACAAAGCAGACTTGTTTCAAAAATCAACCATGTGATAATAGTAATTTTTCTGAGATCGACAATTTCTGCCACTACATTTACTTTTCTATATGTGTCGAGGTACCTTGCTTAAAATATTAGCTAATTTTAATAACTCACTGTTCTCTTTCCCCCTGAGAAGCCCTCGCAGCTTTGGTGATGCTCGGAGAACCACGCGTGGCTTTTGCGAAGCATGGAGAAGCCCTCGCAGCTTTTGCGACGCACGGAGAAGCCCTCGCGGCTTTGGCGAAGCACGGAAAAGCCATTGCGACTTTCGCGACGCACGGAGAAGCCCTCGCGGCTTTGGCGACGCACGGAGCAGCCATTGCGGCTTTACACTCGGCGAAGCTCTCGGCAAGTTTTTCACACATCGTCGAAGCCCTCGCGGCATTTCACACATCGTCGAAGCCCTCGCGGCTTTTTCACACATCTTTAAAGCCCTACGCGGCTTTTTCACACATCGTCGAAGCCCTTCGTGGCTTTTTCACACATCATCGAAGCCCTTCGCGGCTCTTCACACATCGTCGATGCCCTTTGCGGCTTTTCACACATCGTTGAAGCCCTCGCGGCTTTTTCACATATCATCGAAGCCCTTCGCGGCTCTTCACACATCGTCGAAGCCCTTTGCGGCTTTTCACACATCGTCGAAGTCCTCGGCGGCTGTTGACACATTGTCGAAACCCGGTTTTTAAGATGCTCGTTGAAGCCCTCGGTGGCTGTAGTGGTGATCAGAGCCCTCGTGGCTATCATGGCATCGCAGAGCCCTTGCAGCTGCGACATGCATGACACATCATGCGTCCGCGGCTCAACAAAGGTCACTTGTTTCACTCGCTCTTCAATCTGTGAAAGACAAACTCAAGCAGACTAAAATGTTCTCTCTAAGCATATTAAAAGATTACTGCATTTTACTTTGATTATTGAATTTTATTACGTGGGACAACCCAATTCTGATTTGTTAGATATTTCTTATTATATACTAAGGAAAAGGTCATTGCAATGAACGTACACATTGAGTGGTAGTTAGATTATATTTCACACAATTCAAACAATATTGTCAATAATACCATATTTAGTTAAGCAATGATGGCCGAGCGGTAATAGCTATGGACTGCCGTTCCGCAGTACCCTGGTTCGATCCCCACCGCCGGCTTGAGCTTCACCGCATGGTGGAAGGGCATTTTGCAATTGCCCGCCTGGCTAGCTACCACCCTCAAGTAGAAAATCTGTCGCCAAGCACCGAAAGGTGTGTTCCGGCAGTAGTCCTTGAGAGCCAGTGAAATTACAGGCACAATGAGACTTAATAACTATGTTTCAATGTGACGGGCGCAGTGCAATTCATGAGTCATGAATTGCAACTGTCATAGGCAAAGGTTACTCCACTTAACATCAGGTGGGACTCGAGCTTGTAACGTCACAATAACATAAAAACAAAAAAAAAAAAAAAAAATATATTTTAAATTTACATAATTAGTATTAACAAAACCAACAACCCATAAAATATAAAATATGAAATATGAAATATGAAATATGAAATATGAAATATGAAATATGAAATATGAAATATGAAATATGAAATATGAAATATGAAATATGAAATATGAAATATGAAATATGAAATATGAAATATGAAATATGAAATATGAAATATGAAATATGAAATATGAAATATGAAATATGAAATATGAAATATGAAATATGAAATATGAAATTTGAAATATGAAATATGAAATATGAAATATGAAATATGAAATATGACATATGAAATATGAAATATGAAATATGAAATATGAAATATGAAATATGAAATATGAAATATGAAACTTGAAATATGAAATATGAAATATGAAATATGAAATATGAAATATGAAATATGAAATATGAAATATGAAATATGAAATATGAAATATGAAATATGAAATATGAAATATGAAATATGAAATATGAAATATGAAATATGAAATATGAAATATGAAATATGAAATATGAAATATGAAATATGAAATATGAAATATGAAATATGAAATATGAAATATGAAATATGAAATATGAAATATGAAATATGAAATATGAAATATGAAATATGAAATATGAAATATGAAATATGAAATATGAAATATGAAATATGAAATATGAAATATGAAATATGAAATATGAAATATGAAATATGAAATATGAAATATGAAATATGAAATCCTCCTCCTCCTCGAGTCGTAGCTCACTGCTGAGCGTCGTGATGTCCCCGACCATCAGTTTCTTCATTACAGAGCTGTTTCCACCTCCCTCGATCTTTGGCATGGCTCAGAGCATCTGTGATCGTAGTGTTCAGGATTTTAGTCACTTGATCGGACCATCGTGTTGGACTACGTCCCCTGGGTCGTTTTCCTTCCACCTTCCCTGTGACTATTAGTTTCTCCAAGTTGTCAGAGGGTTTTCGTGCTATGTGGCCGAAGTATTGCAGCACTCTTTTGAGGCAGATGCTCGATAACCTTTGTGTTACATGCAGCTCTTTGAGGATCGAGATGTTTGTCCTACGGGCCGTCCACGGTATGCGTAACATTCGCCGCCAGCACCACATTTCAAAAGCATCAATACGTCGTCGGTCTGCCATTTTTACGGTCCACGACTCTGCTCCATACAAAAAGATGGGAAAGACCAAAGTTTTGACTATGTAGGTTTTAGTTCTCTTCAGTATATTTCGATCCTTCCACACCCTTTCGAGTTGGGTCATAGCCGATTTTGCCATTCCAATGCGTCGTCTAATTTCTCCTTCTGTACCACCTTTGTTGGATATGCTTGATCCTAAGTATACAAATTCGTCAACTATATCGTACTGGGAAAGATGGTGGATGTCTCGAAGTGCTTTCGATCTATCAACGACCATTATCTTGGTTTTGGCTTGATTGATGTTAAGGCCCATTCCGCGACTGACTGACTCAAGGCGGTTTAGCAAGTCAACCATTTCCGATCCGGTTTTAGCTACTAGGGTAGTGTCATCGGCATAGCGTAGATTTGAGATTTTAAGACCGCCTATAGTGAGGCCACCTTCCCAATCTTCGAGCACTTTACGCATAATGTACTCTCCATAGATATTAAATAGTATTGGGGAGATGATGCAACCTTGTCTGACTCCTTTCTCAAATCTAAACTTGCTGGATCTTGTAGTATTGACTTTGACCGTACCATGACTTGTATCGTAGAGGTTTTTAATAAGTGCGATGAGGTGTAGTGGGACTCCCATTACTGCCAGTACATGCCATAGATGTTGCCAGCTTACACAGTCGAAGGCTTTTTGATAGTCGACAAAGCACAAAACAGCTGGGGTGTTAAATTCATAACATTTTTCGACTATGAGTCTGACATTGAGGATTTGCTCTCGAGTTCCTTTTCCTTTGACAAAACCAGCCTGTACTTGTGGTATTTGCCAATCTAGAAAGTGCCGCAGTCTATTATTAATAATATGTAATAGAACCTTGCTTGTGTGTGAGATCAAAGCAATTGTCCTGTAGTTTTCGCATCTTTTGGTGGATCCTTTTTTATGTAAAAGCACGATGGAAGAATGGGACCAGTCTTTTGGCCAAGTTATAGATCTCCAAATGCAGTTGCAAAGTTCTGTTAATCTTTGTGTTCCTTTTTCACCTAACGCTTTTAGGGATTCAGCTGTACAAAGATCTGAACCGGAAGCCTTGTCGCATTTTAAATGCCATATTGCATTGACTACTTCAGATTGCAGTATATCTGGCTCAACATCTATGTCTCTATAATTGAGGTTGCCTAGTGTACTTCCTGCTGCTGTGTTATCTGCACGATAAAGCTTTTCACAGTACTCCTTCCATCGCTCTGCAACCTTTGTGACCTCATAGATTAACTCACCATTTTCGTCTTCTAGCATCCAGGACTGGGTCTTAAATTGTCTTGTGATCAGCTTTATTTTCTTGAAGAGGTCCGCAGTCTGGTACTTTTGCGCGTGTTTTTCTACTTCAGCACAGATCTGATTTAAATGTTGGTTTTTGTCCCATCTGCATAGTCTCTGTATCTCAGCATTCAGGCTTCTGTACGCTTTTTTATCGGAATCAGTTACCAACCCGCGCGCATTGAGTTGTTTCCTGCATTCAATGACGTCCCATGTTTCCTCACTTATCCATTTCTTCCTCTTTTGATGTGGTTTTCTCTGTTTGGCAATAGCTTCGACAGCTTCTACCATTTCCAATTTAAAAGTCTGCCATTGGTGTTCTATGTTGTTTATTTGGCTTTGAGGTGCAAAAGAGAATGCTTTTTCCGTTATGTCTTTAAACAATTTTGTTTCCCCCTTTCTGAGTCTCAACGAGGCCTTTTCCTGCTTTTTGGGGGTTTTGAAGCGCATTCTTATCTCTGCAATAACAAGTTGGTGGTCAGTGTTACAGTCCGCGCCAGGATATGTCTTACAATTAATGACACACGATCGCCAGCGTTGATCAATAGTGATAAAATCTATTTGGTTCCGAAAACGGTCTCCTGGAGATTTCCAGGTGTATAATCGTCGGGGGTGGTTTTTAAAACAGGTGTTCGTAATCGTGAGTCTGTTTCCAATGCAGAATTCTAGAAATCTCTCACCCCTCTCGTTCCGCAATCCCAAGCCGTATCTACCTACTACCTGCCTAATGTGATCATCGCCTGTGGTGTCACCAATTTTAGCATTCCAGTCTCCCAGGACAAGTAGCATCTCCCGGCGGGGCAGTCCTTTTAAAGTGTCTTCAAGTACTTCGTAAAAACTATCTATGTCACTTTCCGAGGATTGAGCAGTTGGGGCGTACACCTGGATGATATTCAATACCATTGGCTTGCAATCTATTTTGATGGTCATGATCCGGTCATTTATAGGCTTGTATCCAAGAACATATTTATCATATTTCCTGGGAATTATGACTGCCACACCGTTATTGCTTTTTTCTTCATTTCCAGAGCAATAAATTGTATTACCTTCGGTGGTTTGATAGTGACCAGATTTTCTCAAATGTGTCTCAGAGAGGCCCAAAATAGCCACATTGTGTCGTTTCATTTCTCTTTCTACAATGCTCAGTTTCCCCACTTCTAGAAGGCCCCTTACGTTCCAGTGTGCAACACGATGTGGAAGGCGGGTCGTAAATCTTTTTTGTTGGGTATCAGTAGCATTTGCTGCCGCTTGGGCCTGATGCCGAACCCTGGCGGAGCCTTCGGTAACTAACTTCACACTCGAAGACCCGGGTATCATCGAGCGCCGGGTGTCAATCGGATCGTCCGACCTCGCATATCCATGTATCTTACTAGTCATGAGGTCGGGACATTCTCTAGGGAGAATTTGTCGTAGTGGTTTCCCCTTGCCTTCTACGCCGGGATGTTAAGATGTCTTTTAGTCCATCAAGGTCCCCGTAACCTCTCCTGACTAGGTTGCCCCATCAGGGTCGGGTTATCATATCCGCCGCCCGGTGCTCGGCGTTGTCAGCTCGTTTAGCACCACCCGGAGGACACGTGCAGGGTAGTTGAGGTATCTCCTGCGGACGCGAGTGACTCCATCCTCCGAAATATGAAATATGAAATATGAAATATGAAATATGAAATATGAAATATGAAATATGAAATATGAAATATGAAATATGAAATATGAAATATGAAATATGAAATATGAAATATGAAATATGAAATATGAAATATGAAATATGAAATATGAAATATGAAATATGAAATATGAAATATGAAATATGAAATATGAAATATGAAATATGAAATATGAAATATGAAATATGAAATATGAAATATGAAATATGAAATATGAAATATGAAATATGAAATATGAAATATGATATATGAAATATGAAATATGAAAAATAAAATATAAAATTTACTACCTACTATTACTATTAAAAGCATTGCAATCCAACGGGGCAATGACTAAGTGCTTTCAGTTTAGTAACTGTAGCGTTGTTACGCCAAATTCTAATTGAATTAAAAATATTAAAAGAACCATAATTATAAAATATTATTGAACATAAATGTATGCTTAATACGATTTACAATATATTATTTGTATCCATGTTGTAAACAAAATAAGATGTCGACGTTTTTACGTTGTGACATACTCTGCTGTAATAAAACAAGTAAAAACAAATACGTTTGTGTCTATGTAAAAGCTAAAATTATTAGTTAAAACAAAATTAATGTGACTCTCAGTACGTGAATGTTATATGAAAATTTTAGTCGCGATTTTGTGAATTTAAAATAATACTTCTTAATATCAGGGCAGCCCGCGGCGGGCCCGCAGTATGTTCATATTTAATTTTAATTATTAAAAAGGTTGGCATTTATTTTACAGTCTATTTTGTAGTAACAAAATAGACTGTAAAATAAAATAATAAACCTAACAAAATGTTACATAAAATTCTTAATTAATTTTAATAGGTCACAATTATTTTATATTAAAAGAAAAAAATATATATCACACCCACTCAGAAAGCGTCTCATAACTCGTTCAAAAACATGTTATAAAGTTTTCTCCCTTATAATGTACGGAAGGGGAAAGTTATATGGATTTTCATTCACTCCGTAGGAGTGAAGGAATGTTGTATGAAAATCCATACCTGCCCTGGTAGCGTTCTTTTGTTTTTTAGCTGCTAACATAAAAAGAAATACTAAACTACTAATTTCGAAAAGGTTTTATATCAAATAATTAGAAAAAAAAGGTGTGATTTTTATTTGTACTCGATTTTCAATGAAAGGAGGTTGGCAACCTGGTTTTGCACTACGAGAAAAAAAGCGTGGCAATTTGTTATGCTTGGTTAAATTTTGTTTTGTATTAAATTGATATTTTAACAGTACGCTTTTAATTATTCTAAATAATTTTCCAAAATGACATCTGATAGCGAAAGTGACAATTTTATAATGATGACGGCACCAGAAATAAGAAATGCAGCTCAAGAAGTCATAAAGAACTTACTGCCTGAGAAGTCTCGAGATAAGTACGAAAAAACGTATAATGATTTTATTTACCTCGTAGGTGTAGTATAAAGCACTATGTATCACTCGGGAGAAAGTTCTATTTCTGTTCAAGGCCTTCGCTGCGCGTCGGGCTAAAACAAAAGGCAACTCGAGAACAAAACAGAAATAGATCGTTTTCTCCCCTCGATGTACAACGTACTATTTCTGCCTTACATTTGTAATGAAAAGTAGACTGTTTAATACGGGGAAAGTCACCAATTCTTAATAGAACTATAGCCACCCGTAAATATAGGCCAATCAAAAATTTTATAAGATATGCTTTATCTCGGATTAAGGCCACCCTCGCTGCACTCGGGCGTCTAAATACCTCGTATGAGAATTGATCCATTTCGACCCTTGTATAACAGTCTACTATTCTTATTTAACCTTTAGTGTCCCACTGCACTGCCGAGAAAAAGTCTCATCATTTCCCTATATCTTTTACTGACACATGAATTATATATTTAGAAAAAGCTGCCATTTAATATCCTTATGGAATGTATATAGTCTATCCATACTATGATACTTTTGTTAACACCAATCTAAAACTATGTATCTACGATAAAGACTCATACAAACAATCCGAAGGGTCCAGCCGCAGCCAGTTTAAAAGGGTCAGCCAGTTATAAGCCCGCTAGTTGTAATTAATTTCTAGTTTCAATTGTTAATTCACTTTCTAGGGATAACAGGCCAGCAAATAAGACTAGAGTTGGGAGATACTCACAGGCGATAAGAACATGAAGCAATCTTAAATATTTAAGCAGTATTTTGTAGCTCATATCCTAGCCTTTCATGCTAACCTAGAATTACTGGTTCTCAAGGATAGCTGCCGGAACACACCTTTAAGTGCTTTGAGATAGATTTTCTACTTGCGGGTGGTAATTTTGTAATAGCCAGGCGTGCATTCGCGAAATGCCGTACCACCTTTATATAGGCATAATCCTAACGCTTGGCAGGCGTCTTGGGATTGCAGTGTGAAATATCAGTCCCACAGAAAGAGCTGCTGCCCACCTTCTGGTGTGTTACCCTTAGCCACCTCTTACGACGGCGTACCCACCGTCTACCCACGGGTAGATGGTGGGTTGACATTCTACCCCGCACCCCACGGGCATGGTCAAAGGTCTATCAGCAATATAAAAAGGTAAGTAATGGACAATGTACCTGGTACAACTACCAGGTACATTGGCATTGGCATCAACAGTAAAGCTCTAATAATGAGTTTGCTTCTCACTCTCAACAGCAGTATGCCAAACCTAGGGTGTAAATGAGGGTCCAGCTGTTTGAGTTTCATTTTCTAAGTGTCGTGTTGGTAACTCGTGTACGTATTTAAAAGGGGCCAATGTACGAAACTTTGTATTTGTTTGTCGTTCGCGTGTCACTCACCGCTTTAGTGCAAATAGCTATCTGAGGAATTTAAATAAAACACAGTGTCTGGGTGTCACTGAGTTTAATGAGTGTTTGGTGTGAATGTAATAAGCGCATGAAACTGCAACTTTGACAAGTCACCATTAGGGTTGCTAGAGAAATTTAATTAACGTCTATTTTGCTGTACACAAACTTTTGGTATAATATAGAAGACAGAACAGATACAGTTGAGTAAAACAATGATAAATATAAGCTGGTGTGCGTTTATTAAGCGAGCGAGCCCTATCGCTATCCCACATCTTGAACATTTTGTGGCACACTTTACTGAAAAACTATCACACCTATAGATTTATGCTTTATTAAGTTAATTTAACTTCATATGTTGATGTGCTATCTGTGAAAAAAAACTTTAAAACCATTAAAAAAATGAACATTAACAATTTTGTATTCATTGGATAGAATGTTATTGTTCTCTAATAACGCCATCTGTTAGAAAACCAAAGAGTTAATATCGCTGCAACAGAACTAAATTCAACACTCAAATACATCGTAGATAATCTAATCAATACTAGGTGATACCACTACAATCAGGTTGTAAAATAAACGCGAGCACTCACAAAGTTCTGCTATTTGCTAGTTTTAATCATCTGACCAAAAATTTTCATGTAACAACTTCATCCTAGCTTTATCACACGTTCGTTAGGTCAGTACCTACTGCAACAGGAGATTCCCCGAGGGGCTACCTTAGGGCTAAGCTCACGGCTAAGGGGAACTACTCGGTAACACCAGATGTACCTACTTTGAATGTGGTTGTTGAGATGTCAGATAATGCAGAAAAACCAAGAATAATATTGAAGAACGTTGAAAATTTAATAATCTATTGTAGATACTGTTTTAACAATTTTATAAATGTTCTGAATGTTCTAAAATATAACACATTACGTTTTTAGTAGGCAGACGGAATATTAAAAAGTATTTTCCATGTAATTAGAAATAGGCACCTTTCACCTCAATAGTCATATGCGTGAGATTTCAGTAATTGTCGATCGAGATTCTCTAACAAGTTGTTTACGCTGTGATACCCGATTTTAAAATAATAATATAATAAGCATGTGTTTTAATAAAGTGATTGTGCGGGGCCCCACTGCAGCTACTCGTATTCAAATCAAGTGAAGCTTGTTACGGAAAATAAAACAAAACACGAAATAATAAAGTTTATTCTCCATGCGTGCAGCACGTGGCGGCTACGACCTTTTGTTTGTCCGAAATGCGCGCAAATTACAGAAAATAATAGTAAACATGGATGTGAGGACCTGATAAAAAAAATCCACACGGATTTGTTAAGGTCTACAGTTAGTAATTTTTAAGACCTGTCAAGTACAGTATTCCCCTACAAGGTGCAGGTGTTTACAAGCTTCATTGTTTATGTTGGCTGCCATACATTGGACAAACAAAGAGGAGCGTTGGCATCCGGGTAAAAGAACACATTGTTGAAATGAAGAACAGACGCTCGACCAAGTCTGCAGTTTGTGAACATGCTCAGGACAAACCCAGCCACTATATTCGTTTAGACAATCCACAAAACCTTGCCAGAGAGACCCAGTTTATGCCAAGATTGTTACGCGAAGCTATTGAAACCAAAAGTACCCAAATTTCAATAGATATGATGGTTGGAGAGTACCTCCTGCTTGGGATCATATTATCAAATTAATTAAATCCCATGGCCAACACAAGTCTGCAAGACCTCTGGACACTGTGAGCGAACACTGCGTCAGGAACGTTATGTCACAATTTCTGACGGAAGTACAAATAATTTCTTAACAACTCAAGTGACATAAAACCAATTAGTCACTCTGTAACCACGATCACTGAAAAGTGTTTGAAAGGTCGCGTCGGGGCTAAAATATACGATAAATATACGCGATTTAAACCATTTAAAGATATTTAATTACTATATGTAATGATCGCGAAAACCTAAAACAACATTAAGGAAAAAAATGGTCAAATTTTAGTGAAAACTAGATGTGAAAATAACTCTTAAACTACTACACTTCAGTTTCTATTTTTCACCTATTAACCAAGTAGCTATGAAAGTACTTTCAGCGACTATTTTTAGCCAAAACGTCCGTACATGAAATTATATTTTTTAAACCCCCAAATAATTATCGTCTGATACGGAGTTCACCTTCAAGGTATAAATAATAAAAAATATAAATAAATATAAAAAAATATATTATATGAAAATATATACTATAAAATAAATATATAATATGGTATTAAAAATCAGAAAATCGCCCATTAATTTTTTTTTCTTGATTATTACGAAGTAAGCACAAGGCGCACCTGATGTTAAGAGGACTAACCTCTGCCTAAAACATATGCATTTCGTAGCCAGTGACTAATTACACTGCACCCGTCACCCTGAGACATACAGCCGTTAAGTCCCATGTGCCTGTAATTTTACTGGCTCTCAAGGACTCTGCCGGAACAAACTGTTAGATGGGTGGCGATAGATTCCTTAAGTCTTAAAAATATACGGCTCGTAAAGTGCTACTATACTCTTGAAGATTTTTTTAAGGATTCCTCGATTATGGAATAGATCGTCCCACTCCCCTACATGTTACCCTATCAGGGTCATTATGTACCATTCCACATAATTTTGGATTGCTTATATAATTCATGTATACCGCATTTATATGCAATAAATGATTGAGTATGAGTATGAATGAGACTTTCTACTAGTGGGTGATAGCTAGCCAGGCGAGCATTCACAAAATGCCCTTCCACCACGCAGTAAAGCTCAAGCCGGTGGTGAGAGTCGTACCATGGATCTGGCACCCGGCACGGCAGTCCATAGCTATTACCGCTCGGCTATACCATTGCTTCAAAAAATATAGGGTATATTCCATTAGTCGCTAAGAACGTTATTTTCGATAATTTTGATCACATTCTGCGTCTATGGTTGTGATCACTGTGATCGTTTGTAACTGTCATCCCCTGTTCCATTTAGGATAAGAACGCTAAGAATGCCACTAAAATTTGCCACTTCTGTCACTTTTGACATTAGATGTAGGGAATTCAAACTGTTCCAGTAGCCTCATAGCGTTTATGGCGAAAATAACGCCAAGACCCATGTGGAACAACTTTTTGGGAGTGTGATCGTTTTTAGCGTTTTTAGCGAATCTAACTTCAAATGGTAAGCACCCATAGAGTTCGGTGATTTTGCACACTATTCAGAACCCATTAATAACTTTTCTCAGTAGTATGTCATCCTTGTAAAACGAGGATGTAATCTCCATTTTTGTCTAAAGTTTACCTAGGTACAATACTGCATCAGTAATGCAGCTACGGGCGGCACAGGAATTTTTCCTCGGAAGGTAAATTTTTCACTCGCCTCAGGCCTTATTAAATTTTCACGGATCCGCAATCTGATATAGTGGGTGTCTCTGAGAGACTCACTTTTGAAATAGGGTAGAAAGTTATGGTGTTGAAGTGTGATATTAAATGTCTGATTTAGATATAAATGGCATTATGTGCATGTAAGTGAATGTATTCTTATGAAAAATAAATATATTTTACCAGATTTCAGGATAAGCATGCTATGATATACAGGGTTATTGTAAAAATGCTAAAAACCTCTCAGGGTTGCTTTTGCTAATCCAAAGAAACATTTGAGATTTTTTTATTAGTTTAGAGTTTTTTTTTTTTTTAGTTTCTTTTGAGCTTTTTTATATGTTTTTGATTGAATAAGCACGAGGACCACCTGATGTCAAAAGTCTCTTGAGCCTGTAATGTATTATTTCATATTTTCATTAATTTGCTCGATGTAAATATTCAAAACTCTATTCAAAGGGACCACGGCGCGGTCCAGTGTTGCCGGAGCGGGTGCTCGGAGTAGGTATTAAAACACAATTTTTTTTATGTTTTTTCGAATCAAAAAAAAACTTCTCAAAATGTTTCATAGGACTAACAGAAGTCAACCCTAAGAGGTTGTTAGCATTTTACCAATAAGCCTGTATATATAAAAATGAAATAGAACTAGCCAAGTGTAAGTAGGTTTCAAGCATTGAGGGTTCCGTACTCACTCAGAAACTATAAACAAAAGTAATTTTTAAATTCTGCAGCATATATATATATATATATGTACTAGGACGTCTTTCATCTAATAACGGTGACGATGTTATCATACGTTTTTTTGTTGTTTGCGGATTATCCGTATCTGTCACAAAGTATATTAATCCATTCTATTCACGAGACTGTGATCGCGTCTACTCGTGACCACGGTCAATGCAACTTGATCGAAACGTTGAGGTTAGTCAAAATATTATTTTGATGTTAATTCGTCGGTGAATAGACCCGTTAATGATTTAGAAACATGAGTTTAGTTCTAGAAAGTTTAAAGAAAAGTACATTAATCCAGTACAACAAGTTTTACGTATGATCTATTGTAAATAGCAAACAATACGCGGGCAAGCGTGTGAATTTGGCTATTAAGTGCTGCGGGTATGCAGCACTTAATTATCAAATTCACACGCTTGGGCACGTATTAATTGCTATTAATTATTTAGTAAATTCAGTCAAGATTATTATTATATTATATAAACGCCGTTGTAAGGAGTCTGGCAGACCGCCTGCAGTAAACTGCAACGTACCGATTTTGGTTGGCCATTGCCACCTGATATTTTATAATATTATATAATTTTATTTTATTCCTTTTTTTTGTGAATATTTTTTTTGCACAATGGATCATGAATCTGAAATAAAGTATTATTATTATATAGATACACATAAAATGTTAAGCTGCATGAATATGCAGTCATTGTCAATTGATATAATATGTGTATGTTAAAAAAAAAACCATACAAGTGTGAGTTGGCACTTGTTCGGGTTCCGTTTCATTATAACCCATGAATGAATAAAATGTTATGAAACCTTTTCATCCCATCTATTCGAAAAAAAAATTGGTTTGTCTATAAGTGCTAGAAAAATTGGTCTTTTCTTTATACACCGTGTCCCAAAATTCAACGATAAGCCGGCATCGGTGCATGGACCTACTCATGACTCCTCGGAAAAAAAAAAAAAAAATTATTACTGTTTTTTTTTATTAATTACAGAGACTTTTATAAATTTCATCGATATTCGATACCCATTATGCTATTTTCAACTACCATGATCACAATTTTTGACATATTTTTGATATTTTTTGTGCATTAGCAACCTAAGAAGGACGGCTATCTACCACAATCCTTTAAAATTACAGAGTCTGTAGTTATTTTACAAAAATCAGTAAAAAAAAAATTTTTTCTTATAATTTTCATAGATTTTAACATTCTATGCACTTTCTATAGTCTGGGTTAAAAAAAAAAAGTATGGACACTACCATGGCAAGTTTTATTAAAAGTTGGCGCAACTTTATAAAAGTCACTGTAATTAAAAAAAAAAAAAGTTATAATTTTTTTTTTATTTTTTCCCGAGTAGTCATGAGTAGGTCCATGTACCGATGCCGGCTTATCGTTGAATTTTGGGACACGGTGTATATAAATTTATCGAGGGCGAAAAAAGAGTTTGAATTAGGAACATGAATGTTGTTCCTTGCGAGCATTTACTCATCAACTAGATCATATAAATATTATTAGGAGACTCATTTTATATGAATAAAAGTACCTATTATAATATGTTAATGACCTGTTGCAAGAGTGGCGTGAAAATAAAGCTAATGAAGAACTCGCGAATGCGATATGTTCGAGGCAGCAAAATATTAGTTCAAGGATAGTTCGTACACCAAATTATTTCAAAAAATTGTAATTATAATAATTTGTTTGTTATTACTTTAACTTTATATCTAAGAGTAATAATATTATACTATGTTAGCACCATTTTTAAATATGATAGTCTTGGGTTGTACTATTTTAAAGTTTCTTTTGTATTATTGTCATACTGGGTGAGTAGAGTGATGAGTAGAGATTTTTTCTCGGGTGAAGTATATTGAATCCATCGCTTTGCTTAGGATTCGACTCTAGAATCCTTCGCTCTGCTCTGGATTCAAAGTACCTATTTTATTTTGTTCCGTTGTCGTACAATCTACTATGCTTTTTTTGTAAGTAATATGTAATACCTACCTACGTACTGAATAATAATTCGCATAATACCTTTTTTAAATCTCTGCCATAAACTGCACACTATTGAAGTAGGTACTTTGCCTGTAACTATATTTTCAGCTGGGCAGTCACAAAAGAATTATATTCTGTGTACGTAGCCGGGGCGCTTATGTGACAAAGAATTATTAAACATATTAGTTATACAAACAGCAATTATTATTCAAACAAATTTAATTGTGTAAAATAAAATATAGACTTTAATTGACTTATTTGTGCGTGGATATTCAATATATTATTCTGGATAGGTATATCCACTAGAGCGATTTACAAAGCGAATAACAATGACTGTCGGTTCGCAGCAATTGCAGCCTACATACAGGCTGTGGACTGGCACTCGCGGCAAACAATCCATATAATTATGGCCTGTGGAAAATGAACTTGTTAAATCCATACATGCCCCATTTACTGTACGAGTACATTGAAAACACTATTCTGTATTCAAATTGTATAAAGTCTGTCTGTCACAACATGAAACGATCTTTTGATTATGTGTAGCTTTTTAGTGTAATAGCAGGCCTGGTTCACACCGCTTTTTTTAGGTACAAAACTACAGGTTTAATATGGCAATTTTTGTTAAGGCAGTTTTCGATAAAACTTACCATTTTGCTGAAAATCGCTAATACATCCGTTTTTGTGACCTTTGACCCGAGTAATTGTTTTTCCAGGTGTCGGATTGATGAGGACTTTTTAGATATCATTTATAATGGTGTTTTGAACAATCCTACCAATTTTCAGCTGGCTGCAAAGTATTGTAACTTCACTCCTATTTTTTGATCTTAATTAACGTACTCATCTTGAATTCGCGATTTTAGATTTATGACTGTTGCAATCCCTTCATATTCTCTATGATAATTATTAAAACACTCCAATCCCTACCTACCTCTTACCGTTTTTTGATGCTGCTACGTACCCAGTAGCACTTGGCAGACGACTTTTAATGTTTTTAGATTTTAACTGACATACGCCAGGTGTATGGAGTACCTATTCCTATACATCCCTTTACCTCCATTACTCCTTCCGTTAGACATTTTATGTCAGTTAGTGAGTGAGTCAGCATCACGCTGTCAATAGATATTCCGACCATTAAAACAACCGCTTATTTGTACAACAGTAATGACATACCTTTCTCCTTTTTAAAACAATAATTAGGTACATTTCAAGCAGGTGGAGTATAAATGATTGTATCCATACAGATCCGGGCTTAGGAATCTTAATATCCAGTTGAACGTAGTAAAAGGCAACAAGGCAAAGATTGCATCTGTAAATGCCATCACTTTAAGCAGGGTGAGCTAAACATATACCACCTAATTTGTCCTAAGTACCACCAACGACAACATTTCCAAAGATGTTTTGCCGGCTACAATACCGAAACAAAAACTGTTGTAAGATAGTAATTCTCTAACAACCGATTTTATTTCGGTATTGTAACGGATAACCCCAGATAAAGGTTGGAAGATGAAGACTGATGTGATGATAGATAGGGTATTTTCGTTATAATATTATGAACGCTGTCAGTATCCCCCACATTTAAATTTCAATATTTAGATCCCTAACCTCAATACGAAAAGTCAAACAGGTATAATGTAAATTCTATTTATACGACCTTTCACTCTCTCTTCCATTTACTTACAAATTGGTGAAATGAAATTTTAAATAGAGATGTCCTTTTGGTACCGTAGAGTTCGTATAAATTGGGCAAACTTCTCTTTTCATTTTCGTCAAGGTGATTTCTAAGGCTTTTATTTCATATTGAATAGTGGTGGCAGCTTATCCGGACACTTTGAATTTGATTCGTTCTAACGAAAAGTGATATCGTCCCTCATAAGATATGATATGTGATATTTACAAAACAATTAATAACATGGAACTTCGGAGCCGCCTTGCCCACACGTGAGTAACAATTATCTATTCTGCCTTGGCCAATGCTGAATATAGTATATGTACACTCTAGTGGGATTCCTCAATCGAATTCCTCCCTGTGTAAGTTGTTGTTGTAACTTTATTTTCGTGTACTTTACTTGTGTTTTTCAGCCTTCCCGGTGTATCGCCGGAGTTAAGCATTCAAGACAGATTGTCCAGGTGGAAGGCGCCTCTGCTGAACGATTCCTGCCTAGGTAATCTGGAATCTTAACAACCACATAAATACATATATTTAATAAACATATAGATATAATGGAATATATACACATATACAATTTTATACATATTAAACACAATTAAAAAAGGATGTTTGTACCACAGTGTCCATTATTATAGAAATTTAGAGCAAGACAATAGTTTTTGACTTGATCCTTAAAAGATTTCAATGCAAATTAATAGTGGTAGAAAGTAATTTTAGTAGCAGGTTGTTGTAGCTTTAAGTTTTCTAATGACCGTAACGACAGAGAATGGATAGAAAGAAGAAATTTAAATTGTTCCTTGATGTAGCGCGGGGATAAAGTGTTGAACGGAATACTGTAATGGAAAGATAATATTATATGAGCATTCCGGTGACGACGAAAAGGGAGCCGCTTGAGCTTATTACGAAAATCGGAGATATGATCATATTTGCGTAAGCTATATATAAATCTTATACACAAATATATGGCATGGAGGTAGATAAGGATGCTCGATTAACACATATCATACTTTTTATTATCATCATCCATCACCACGCGGGTGAAACCGCGGGGTACAGCTAGTAACAAATATTTTAAGACAACATTACATTTATATATTAGAAAAATACTTAAAAATATATCTCGAGAAATTACGTCGGCATAACAGGAAAATCAGGCGGAATTGTCACTAGAAATATTTTTAAGTATGTTCTCTTTAATATTTTTTAGAATATTTGTTATTATTAAATATGGATTTCTGCAAATTAACGCCAGAATCTATTAAATAATATTACAATGCTTTGTATTTTATAAGAATATAAACGGAAGCGACACCACATAGGTGGGATAAGGGTTGGATATGGGTATTGATGAGCCGGTTACTTCCGGCAATCCAGCGCTTCACCACCTCCCTTTGAACTTTTTACGGCTTTTTGATTCGGTCGCTTGAATTTACGACCTCTCCTTGATTCGATTCGTTAGAGGTCCTCATTATGTTAAGGAGTCGCGGTGAATCCGAAGATTTCGTATTGATTTTATTGTGGGATTATATCACGTGATACTGAAATTCATGGGCATATGATTTATTTGTGGGGAGTAAGATAAGTTTGGGCTTGGTAATGGGATGAACCTATTAATATCTCCTCGGATCACATTCGAAGCTCCGACTGCTACTTAAATTTGATTTGTTAGAAAAACCCATACACTATCTGAGGATTGATTTCTGGAGTTCCGGAATTCAAAGCGAGGATTGACACCACTGGATCAACCATGACAATAAAAACGTACAAAAAACATCTATGTATATAATGTCGAAGATCACTTAAGTATTATTATAGGTTCCATGTTTACTTGTCGTTGGCTGATTAAGTTCTGTTTTCGCAATATATTTTTTACCACAGCGGTTTCTAAAGTTCCTATCCACATAGAAAAACTGAAATTCATGGGCATATGATTTATTTGTGGGGAGAGAGATAAGTTTGGGCTTGGTAATGGGATGAACCTATTGATATCTCCTCGGATCACATTCGAAGCTCCGACTGCTACTTAAATTTGATTTGTTAGAAAAATCCATACATTATCTGAGGATTGATATTTGGAGATCCAGAATCCAAATCGAGGGTTGACACTACTGGATCAACCGTGACAGTAAAAACGTACAAAAAACATCTATGTATATAATGCCGCAGATCACTTACGTATTATTATAGGTTCCATCTTTACTTGTCGTTGGCTGATTAAGTCCTGTTTTCGCAATATATTTTTACCACAGCGGTTTCTTAAGTTCCTATCCACATAGAAAAGCAGTGAGATTAAAAGATCTCACCAATAACGTTACTTCCAGTTCATAAAACAGCTAAGATGTTACATCCTTTCGTTGCAAGAGGCGGGTACATTGGGGGAATTCATATGTATTAAATATATTCATATATGTATTCAATATCCTAATAATGCTTTTATTGTAGAAGCTGTAGTGTCGTAATATTAGTTCGTAGTATTTTTGGATGTTTTTAGGTATCCCAATATATGTTTTGTCACAATACAAACAATTTTAATGATGATTTTTGGAATAACCCATGTAAAGACGATACCGGAAGTCAGTTTCTTATTGATAGTGGTTCTGCTTGCGATTCTCGTGGAAATGGATTTGAACTATTACCGGAGCATATGTGTAGATATTTAGTTGTATAAAGTGCATTTTTTATAGGTAAACCTTGAGATTTTTAATAATCCTTGCAACTGTTAAATGTTTAACAATTTCAAATAATAATTGGTACGAAATAACTAGATAGTTAGAAGCTATTTTAAAGATACGTAATACTAACTTTTACCTACGCTAACACCCTTTTCGTTTCTAATTAAAATATCAATCGATGTTCGACATAATTGGGATAAGCTGTAAAGTTTAAATGTTTAACAATTTCAAATAATAATTGGTACGAAATAACTAGATAGTTAGAAGCTATTTTAAAGATACGTAATACTAACTTTTACCTACGCTAACACCCTTTCCGTTTCTAATGAAAATATCAATCGATGTTCGACATAATTGGGATAAGCTGTAAAGTTTAAATGTTTAACAATTTCAAATAATAATTGGTACGAAATAACTAGATAGTTAGAAGCTATTTTAAAGATACGTAATACTAACTTTTACCTACGCTAACACCCTTTTCGTTTTTAATTAAAATATCAATCGATGTTCGACATAATTGGGATAAGCTGTAAAGTTACCACCTTAAAAATATAGAAACTGTTTGATGTTCTCCTATTGGTTATCGCCAACAGAAGATAGAACATAGACTGAAAGAGGAATCATTAGGTACGTAGTAAACTAAAATTGGTCGGGATGAAATGCTTGTGTCGTTTATCGTTAGAGAAAATATATATTTACATATTATGAGCAAGTGTCGTGTTTCGTTGTTTGAGAAAACAAATCTTTCATGGACCGTGGGATGAAGCGGCTTTATAGATTATGATAAAATTTTGCATTTAAAATTTATCAAAATCTGTTTAGCTGCTTAAGAAGCAATTTGTAACAAGCTCTTACAACAAATATGATGGGGTGCCATGGTTGAATTGCACCTGTAAATCCCTAAATCTTCCTGAGGGAGTTGTATGACGCGACCAAAGGAAAAATACAAGAAGGTTGGCAGCTGTAGTCACTGCCATTTACACTGCGATTCCCAAGACGCCTGCCAAGCGTGAGGTTTATGGAAAGACCCATGAATGAGGGATGCTTTGTTCAAAGGTAGATGTTACATAGTAACGAAAAAGGTGATGAGTTTATTTTAATTAAGTCCAGGTTATTTCATGACTAAATAATTTCGGTATTGTCTCGTTTCAATACAAGTGCGCCGCGGTTTCAATTAGCGCGAACGGTACTCTTTTTAAAATATAGTAAAATACTGAATTATTCATAATTAAAATAAAATTCATCTAAGGTATACCACTCTCCATGCGTATGGAAATAAACAGAGTTAAAATCACATAATACCATAACGTATAATATATAAAAAGTTGCGTCTCCGGTAGCGCACCACTGATATACAAGAAGAATACATTCTCGTGGTACTAAACTTTTACACCCCAGCAAATAGCTGTTTTGGCTTCAATATTACAGTAGATTATCTATAATTTAAATAAATTACTGAACACACGTAGGACTTATTACTATTATAATTTATTTGCAATTCTTACCGTTTATGTACCTAAATGAAAAATCAGAGTAAATATTTCCCTCACTGTGTAAATTCCCCAACGGTATATTGTGAACTATCCATTAGAATGTACCGCTGGTGATACATCGGTTCTCGTCAAGGTCCATTGCTCCAGTTCAAGACAAATGGGGCGAGTGCACGCGTGGCTTAACAGCTACATTGCTCAGCAAATAGGCTAACTATATCTATAACTAGAGTTATAAATGTGCATAGATGTAATAATCCATATAGACAGGTAGAATACTTTTCTGTAAACTCACTGCGTTTATTCCATGGACATATATCTAAGATCCATGGTGTTATCTTCGTTAACAAAGAATGTCGCATATTGTTGTGACCTAATCAACCATTGCACCTCTCTAACCATCTTTTGACAGAGGAAGATATGTCTATGGAAAATTAAAGTTTGAACATCCAGCCATTTTTGTATTTATAAAGTTAAAGTATGCCTTTATTCACTAAGAACTATTAACAACGCTACACTACGGCCATTTCGGGCCTATAGGTAGGCCGCAGAACAAGGCCATCTCACAGCCTCTCTTCACCTACCATCTTAACGATGACGCCCAGCAAGGAGAGATCAGACCCCACAGGCGCGATCAGTGAACGCCGTGTCCCGGACATATTTTATGTGGTTGAAGACATCAGACGTATTAATTGTTTTACCAATAAATTGAATATCCAACTATCCAGGGTTAGCTTTGAGTCCTTATTTGTTCCTCGTCAAAACGAGGCAGCAGGGCTGTTCCTCGTTTTCAAAAAAACGAGGAACAAATAAGGACGAAGTGCGTACTTAAATTAAACGTAAATATATAAATAGAAACCTATATTCAAACAGTAATACAAACAAAATAAGATCATAAACCTCATATTAATACAGGAATACAAATGTACAAAATGCGACCATTACTCTTAAAGAGATTTCTTCCAGACAACCTTTCCACTTACAAGTGAAGGCATCCTAGTGCTTGCTGTTTTTGCCGAATAATAATAGACATACTGGGAAACACAAAATAAAAAAATTATAGCACCAATGAAATATGGAGTTGACACTGACATTTCTAATTGTGTTTTCTTGCAGGGGAGATGTTTTGCTATCAAGTACTTTTGCCGTATTCAAAAGCTTCTTAGAAATGTTTGTTGTATCGTTGATTTTTAATCTCATAGCATGCCAAATAGGAATCAAAGTTTCAGTAGAAAAAACTGTAAAGCTACGCGTAAATTAACTGACCGGATTTTGATGACAATGGATGACAGTCATGGAACTAACAAATTTAAATACTTATTTTTGTACAGACCTTTTCCTTCCATCAATCTCTATCGTCTTACGTCTTCTGTCTTTCACTTTTCATCTTTAATGTCTTATCAGTCAAGGAGGCACACCCCTCAACTATAAATTATTGCTACGCATGGGAGACCGCTTCTGTATACGTCTTAGTATGGGTGTTATGTGGTGTATATGTACATACAAATATTTACATTCATTATCAATAATTCACTGTCGAGAGTCGCGCCTTCGTGAGTAAACAAGTGTGTAGACGAATATAGAGGCGGAGGACGGCTGAAGAAGGTATGGATGAATTGCGTGAAGAATTTTATTGGTATGACAGTTACTAGATAGAGTGGAAGTACAATTTTTAGTGACTCGTCGAGGGATAAGAACAGAGAAAGAACTGTCATACACTATCCATCTCAAAGTTTTATACCTATTTAATTCACAATAAAAGGGGCCAATAAAATTCTTCTATAAGTAAACTCATTTATAGTTCCTCGCAGAATGACCGAATAGTCCCATAATGTAAGGAAAAAAGTTAGCGGGTGAACACCGGACTTTGAGTAATGACCTCACATTCGTGCGGCCGACGCATATTGCGCTACTGAGACGGAGAAATGCATGGAGTCGTCATCAGTCCTAACGTTTAAAAGACTACTAGATCACTGAAATTTATATCAGTAATTCAATCACAATTAGTTGTGTTCCTATAACTTGAGTTGGTGTGTTCCCGCTGTCCCAAATTTATATCAGTAATTCAATCACAATTAGTTGTGTTCCTATAACTTGAGTTGGTGTGTTCCCGCTGTCCCTATTGACTTATCCCTATTGATGGGGACAACGAGACTATACTTTTTTACTTCCCTTTGTCCCCATTAGCCTAGATTGATGGGGACCGCCAGACGTCAGTATTTGTTATTTCGTTGTCCCCATTATCAGTCCCCATCAATAGAGATAGAAGAAAGTCGGTAATTTTATCCCCGTTGTGCCCATTGTTTGACTGATACATTTTAATACAAAAGAATAATAATTTATATGAAGAGTAAAAAAAAACACCTGTCCTACAAGTCTGGCCCACGGTTTGGATCCCGTTTGTTATAATATAAACATTAGGGCGGATATATATATATAGACAAATTATGAAAAAAATTAAACAATCTTTATAATAATTTTTGTACTCATTCAGAAAATATAGCCTTCTCTTAACATGAACTAGATTTTACTTAATATTTACAAACAATAGGGTTATCTTTTATATATTATTTTAGATAAATTAGTTTAATACTTCAATAATATGTTTTATGAAATATTAATATGGTTTAAGTAATAAGATTAAAAGTAAGTAAATTAAACATTATCTTTTATTACCATTTCATTACGTTGAGCATATAATGTTCAGTGAACATGAAAAGTACAACTATTTTATCCACGGACATGCAGGGAGCTCGCAGACCCCAGCTGCGCACTCGCCCTGATGATGAGCATCTGATGTGCTCAAAACCAGCGAGACGTATTCATTCCCCACCGTGAGTGATTAGCCGGTTAGTGTATAATGTATAAATATGCATGAAACTCACGAGAAGTTCATTTAAAAATACAGCTATTTTCATAAATAATAGACTTAAAATTATTATAGATTTTACCGAATCACATATCAAAATTTGTGATTATATTTATTAGTATTGGGACATGCTGTCAAAAATAAGAAAATAAGTCTACCGTGAATTCATTTTATATTAAACACACTAACCCTTGGCATTATAATTAAAACACAAATGAAAAACATACTAAAATATATTTTAACGATCATTATTTAATCGCCTGGCAGGGGTTGAACCCGCGTCAAGGGGTACGAATATGACATTCGAAATAGATGCTGGTTATCATCAGACTACCGTTAAAAGACTTCTGATTTTACTATATGATTTTTATTCACTATCTAAGCGTATCACATCTAGAAATTTTATATACGAATATGTACAATAAATAATGGATATCTTATGAAAATCCAAATCGTTCCCTTTGACGATAAAATTTATCTTATATATATTATCCAGATATTAAGCAAGTCAATGGGTACGTAATGCCATATTACTCCTGTGGATATATTTTAATATATGTAATATTAAACATAAGTTATCGTTTTTATACTGCTGCATGAAGAAAATAACACATACACATAAAAACCAAATTCATATTTGCGCGGTCAGGGTAGGTGAAGTTTTATTGTGATATTTTTTTCCAATACTTTGAGAGCCTTTTTTAAATGAAATTAGAGATAACCCCCAATAACACCGGAATGTTTGCGTAAAAATCTGTTACAACTTGAGATAAACTCAGTTCACTTACATCATCGTCATCAGCCGGAAGACGTCCACTGTTGAACAAATGCCTCCGCCATAGAATGCCACAAAGAACGGTTATTAGCCGCTTGTAACCATTGCTGCCCGCGACTTTTACGATATCTTCAGTCTACCCAGTGGGGGGTTTACCAACCCTACGTCTTCTTAATGTGGTAATCACTCAAGAACCTTTCTTCACTATTGGTTATCAGTTCGTCGAGCAATGTGGCCCGCCGTGACTTTGGTTCTTTGGCGAATATCCACGTTCCAGATTTTATCCCGCAAACAAATTCTGAGCATATAGTATAGTCATCACTGGCAACACACACTGGTTGAAGACTTTGGTTTTCAGGCTCTTTTTTTATGTTATAGTGACGGAACAAGCTCGAGGCCCACCTGATGTTAAGCGGACTAATCTCTGCCTATAACAGATGCATTTCATCACAATGTCACGAATAGCACTGCGCCCGTCACTTTGGGACATAGTTGTTAAGTCTCATGTACCTGTACTTTCACTGGCTCTCAAGGATTGCTGCCGGAACACACCGTTAGGTGTTTGGTGGCAGATTTTCTATTTGAGGGTGGTAGCTAGCCAGGCGGGCAATCGCAAAATGCCCTTCCACCATGCGGTGAAGCTCAAGCCGGCGGTGGGGATTGAACCAGGGACCTGCGGCACGGACATAGCTATTACCGCTCGGCCATCATTGCTTCAAACAATGATGGCCGAGCGCTCTCGGTTCTGCGGGATTTTCGACGAGAAGATGTCGTGTAACTTCCCAAACGCTCCCCAACCGAGTTGGATTTGGAAATGTTAAAATATTTATTATTATATTTCTTCCAAACTTTTTTCAATCTTCAAAGTGAACATATTGTTTACTTGAAATTTGTAAAATATAGATACTAAATAACAATATAATCGTAGAAGATAGCATAGTTCAGAAAAAATCAATCAGTAATATATTTGTTTAATTCAAGGCCAAGCAACGTCTCCACCTTCTTCCTTTGTTCAATCGGAACATGTCTAAGCAGAATTTCCGAGACGAGCGACGCAAGCTATTTTCATTTTGATCAGTCATCTCATTTATCAGTCCTCTTATTATTGTCTTAAAAGCGTTTCATTAGATTCTAGACGTTTATAATCATTGACGTGAAATAAACTTTGATTAAAAAGTATTGATTTACGGTGTTAGGACGAAGGCAGGTTATTTTGAACACTCAAGTAAATATTATGTTTATATTATTAATATTATTATATAAGCACTATCGCGTGCTAAGCACAAAACGTTTTGCTCCGGACGGAAATACATTCGCGTCTGCCGATTCAAAAGTCAAAATCATTTATTTAGTTTAGGCGTCTACGACGCTCTTATAAAGGTCAATTACAAATGTTAATATTGAAATATTCTACATTGTACTGCCACGTTCAGCAAAATAAACTGTATAGAGCCCCTGCGAGAAGAACTGGCAAGAAACTCGGGCTATTCTTTTAAACGTCTTTTAACAATGTGTTACATACTCACTTGTATACTAAAATTATTATAATATTTCTTTGTATTACGTAGGTGACAGGCGATAGCTTGGCAAAGGCAAAATTGTCCAGGCATTTTTAATCACAAACTGTGTAGTAGAATTTCTTAATCAATATGTTTTTCACGTGCAACTTGAATTTCCCTTCTATGAGCGTTGTAATATTTTTGGGAACTTTATTATAAAACCATACACAATTACCTAAGAGAGACCTTTTATTTGTCTTTGCTAATCTAAAATCTGCCACCGGTATTTTATCTATATTCCTAGTGTTGTAATCGTGATTGTGACTGTTTACTTTAAATTAACTATTTTTTTTCGAACATACATTATATATTAAAATATATACAGACTTTAATGGTAAATATATACAGACGGTAAAGTTAAAATGTAAATTTCATTAAAAAATGATCCCTCAGAGATTCCCTAGGATCTATTTCATATATGGCTCGAATTGCATGCTTTTATAGGATAAAGATAAAGTCTCTATCTCAGTAGCAGCTCCCCACAGCAACACACCATACTACATAATACTGTGGAAGTACGCGAAATAAACTATTATATAGTTTATTAATATATACATATAAAGCAATTTCGCACCAGTTGCCTAAACGGTTACGAGAACACACTCTTTCGAGGGGAACTTTGTACTCTAATTGTATTACTTTAGCCGTCATAAGGGATGGTGCGCGGTCTAGATCTGATAGACTACTAAACTTACTCAAGTTATTAGCGCGTCAAACTACAACATTAACTGAAAAAACTCAAGTAGGTATGTTTTTTTTATGTACTTATCAATAGCGAGTACATAGCCTATGCATAACTTTAACGCTCTGTAGTGATGTCTTTTTTATATCATAGTGACAAATCTGACAAGTCCCCCGCCGAATGGTTAGCATTACTGCTGGCCATTAAAGTTGCAATTTTACTAAACACGTTCTTGACTTACATTGCATGTAAACCGAGAGATGATTTTTCAAAAGATAATAGCAGCAATATCGCTTTTCCTTTTCCTTTTTTACAATGTATATACTATTCTCACATGATAACTAATATACCTACTTATTTATGTATATTATATATGCACGTAGAAGATTAAAAAATATTATTATTTAGCCGGCTAAACACTCATGTAAGGGATGATAAATATGTGTGAAACTAGGCCTGGCTCACTCCGCAATCTAGGTACAAACCTACAGGTACATCGCCATATCCGTCCGGACGGGATTATTCTAGGGTGCGTGCCGCATCAGAAGAGATCAGAGCTATGCGTGGCTATGTAATAGAAAGAGATAAACCTTGTAGGTTAATAAAAATATTGGGTACTCCGTGCTTTACGAGCTGAAGTGCACTTTATTGCTTCGTGGTTAGTTGCTTATTATTGGAATGGCTTTGCGGAATGATGCCTCTAGTCGCTTTTATTCCGTGGTGAAACTCACGAGAATCTCATTTTATTAAAACGAATATTATACATATAAAAATTGCTCGTTTGTTAATACAGTATGCACTACACTTAAATTGTTATATTCTATTGTTATTAAAGGCTACTAAGCTCTATGCATAATAAATTGTGTGTTTACCTTTAATTGGATTGTTAAATATGTCTCTTAACCACAACACTATGATAAATAAGTTATTTATAAACTATATCAGTATGTTGGTATATATAATAAAAACTAGGTTTTGAGGAATACAAACGTGTCGTTGTTTGTTTTATCCGTAATCTTTTAGAAACTCCACATTGTTACAGCATAAACAGATCAGGTAATATAATCTAGTTTTCTTGCGGAAAACAGGTATAATTTACGCGAGAGCCCTGCCAGTCGGACGCCCCTGGGGGCCAGTAAATTCTTATAATTGAAGTGAGAAACTAACACCTCCTTGAGATGGAGCATCGAGTTAAAGGATTGTGGGGGGTAAAAGTACGAACTTAATTGAGAAATAATGCATCTCGATATTTTCCATTTTATTTTTACTAGAAAAGAATAAAATTTTGAATGTAATGTGTTTCTAATTTTTAACATGTAATAGTGCTTATGTAAGCGTCCTTGTACATGCTTGTCTATGCAACTGAGCAATATTTTAGATTCATTTTTTAAGTGAGCATTGAGAATTTGGAATCTATGAGGAAATTTATAAAATAAATATTTTAAGTGTTTCAGGCTCTTACTAATAATAAATAAACTAATACTTACTTCATAATTTGAAAAAGATAGGTAGACCTATCAAAATTATAAATTTTTCAAAAATATTTTGTTTTATTGTGTATCTTTGGAGCAATTAACCGTAACAAAAATAATGACAACCCTTCAAGTGATTCCAACAAAGTATTTTTTTATGATAATTAAAAAAGAAGCAAGAGGCCTACCTTAAAGCGTTAATCTCTGCCTATAACAGATGCAATTCCTTACAAGTGGCAAACTGCACTGCGTCCATCACGCTGAGACATACAGTAGTTACGTCCCATGTACCTGTAATTCATACCATCCATACCCTTCCAACTGGAACACAGTAATGTGAACATTAGTGCTTGGCGGTTAGAAATAAGTAAGGTGGCAGTACTTCCTCGGACGGACTCGCACAAAGAGTTCTACTGCTACTATACCTATATAGCCTGATTGAATAAGCACTACTGAGCACTGAAATGAAATATCGAGTGTTTGAAAGATCTTCTTTTATTGTGATAACATATCACTTGAGATATTTTTATATTAAGGGCCTGTTTCAGAATGTTCGAGTAAGTTCCGGTAATACTACCCAGAACATAAAGTAAATGTTATTTTTTTTATACCTGATAGGTAGTTATGACCACTATCTCACCTGATGGTAAGTGATGATGTAGTCGAAGATGTTGTACAGGCTAACCTAGAAGTACTGGCTCTCAAGGACAGCTGCCGGAACACACCATTAGGTGTTTGGCGACAGATTTTCTACTTGAGGGTGGTTGCTAGCCAGGCGGGCAATTGCAAAATGCCCTACCTCCATGCTATAACGAACGACTGCCATCCTAAGACAGCAACCGGGACCGATGGCTTAATGTGCCCTCCGAAACACGGAAACGCTCAGTAGTAATATCACTAGCGGTCACCGATCCAACTCATGACCGCGCGCGGCGTTGCTTAACTTTGCTGATCGGTTGAGAATAGCTAAGTAAACTTCGCTACGAGCGCTTCAAAATGAATGATAAAATTACAGTTATCATGCAGCGCGTTTCAAGTTTTACCGATGGATAGGCTAAATTGATGACTGTGAAACGCAAAGATGGTGTTTCATTTATTAAATATGTTCTGGGTAGTATAACCGGAACTTACTCGAACATTCTGAAACAGGCCCTAAATCTACCAAAACAGGTTTGCAAAACAAAAGTTTGTGATGTGCAAAAATAATTAGAGTGACCTATTTACACCTCAACAATAATGTATATTTAATAGCGCTAAAAACTTTATTCATAACAAAGATTTTATGTCCACAAACGCAGTCGTAACTACTTTTCTTTTGAATAACAGCCGTAGTTCAACAAAGTAACTCCAAATGTCATCGTATCTTATCTTTGCCAATAAACAATGGAAGAAGGACCGTACAATAAATATTTATAGTGTGGAAATAACAGCGATACGCAGAGGGATGTTACTATTAGACATGTACCTGTATTTTTACATAAAAATATCGATAGTTTTCTTTGACAATAAATTTTGATATATTTTTCGAAGCAGTGGCAATGTCTTTCATAGGCATTGCCACTGCTTCACACTCAGAAGGTAGTTTAAATCCCACCGTGCACTTAAACTACACCACATGGTGGAAGGGCATTTTACTCAGCTACCTCAAGTGGAAAATCGGTCGTCAAGCACCTAACGGTGTCGTCGGGAATCCGTTAGCTATCCTTGAGAGACAGTTATTCTAGGTAAAACCTATATTTGACCCTTACATAGCATCAAGTGAGAGCGCGATGTGAGGCTAACCAATGACTATTGAAAAAACACTCCAAGGTTGGTTGCTTCATAAAGCAAAATGACGGACTTGCGTACGACTTGCCGAAGTTGGAGATCGAAACCGTTGATGTTGCAAATAATAAGACGGCCTGTTTTATTGCACCAGTATTCTGGAAAGTCATGTGATACAGCAAACCGACCAAAAGGGTATTATTTTCTTTCATTTTCATTAATTGTCTCTCACTTTTGAAAATACGATTTTATCATCCCAAACGTGAAGAGAGCCTTTCTGTCAAATGACAGTCTAGCTGCTTAAAGCCCTGGACGTAATCTGGTCGTTTATTTTGGATTATTTATAGATAATAGTTCCAATCCTCGCCAACTACTTAAACGGTAAAAAAGTGAGATTCAGAATATAACGATTACAAAAAAGGGCCGTTTTGTCTCTATTTCCAAAATAAAGTTATAGTGACACTATCGACTAGTGCTGCTATAAACGCTCTATTATTTTTTTCAATATCTAACGCTTTAATTTTCATCAATATATACAGCTTATTTGCTTTTATCTGGCATTGACCTTGGGAATCCTGTGAGCATTTAAGTTATTGCTTGTTTTGGATTTAGTCATGAAACAATCACCAAGAAAGATATATATCAAATATACGATAGATGTTACAAAACCACCGATACGATAAATTATTAACGATCACAACCCTAACTGCTTAGAAATGAAAGCAATATATTACATGAATAGGTACTGTTAAAAGTGGTGAAACGTGACAGTTTTGTTATTTATGGTAACTTTGTTGAGTACGAGGCAAGATAGTATAATTGCACGATGAAACGAAGTACGAGTACGTACAGTACACATAGAAACTTCAATATCTTCTATCCGGACCACATAATTGTTTTCAGCAACGGTTTATTTATTTATTTTTATTTACTTATTATTATCATAACACCCAAAACTTACAGTCTACGACCAAAACGTTTTTGAGCCAGACATAAAATAATAGGATTCAAAGTTAAAAGAAGAAAATAAAAACATATATTCTTAACTATTTATTTATTTTTATTTCACAATTATTTCAGATAATCGATCCATAAAGTTTTAAAATTATTTTATATGGAATTTAGCTATCGGCGCATGTATAATCTCATTCCAATGACGCACTATTGGACAGTCAGATCTCCCACAGTATGGTATTTAAGAGGCTGTTGCTACTATCCCTCACGCGATGCATCAGTGAGGCCGTACGTTTACGAATTATTGTTTTAAAACAATCTGTATGAGCCTGGGAGATAGCAACAAAAATCGGGTAAATATCGAACAAAATTTTGCAATACTACATTTATATCAGACAAGAATAAATCGATTTCCGATAGACAAACTATTAAGGGGTTTGCAGTGCACTCATACTGTAGTGTGTCGATGATAACTAACTGCGGTGCCGCAAGTCCATTGTTCGAACCAGCATAGCCTGAGCCTAGCTTGAGCTTTACCGCTTGTCGGAAGGGAATTTTACGAATGCTCGCCTGGCTAGGTACCACCCTTAAGTAGAAAATTTGTTGCCAAGCATCTAACAGTATGTTCCGGCAGCAGTCCTTGAGAACCAGTATAATAAAATAGGCACATGAGACTTAACAGCTGTATTTCTTAGGGAGAAGAGCGCAGTGCAATTCGTTACTTGTGACGAAATGCAAAGGTGAAGATGCTAAGCATCCGGTGGGCCTCGTGCTTAATACGTCACAATCTCATAAAAAATTAACTGCTGCAATGATGTTCATAGCTCCCGCAGGCAGGGCAAATCTTATTCGCAAAGGCAATCTCCATTGTTAATATAAAATAAAATAAATGATGAAAAATTAAGTCATTATATCTCAAATTATTATCATATAGAACAACTTTTAACGATGAAACATGAAAACAGCACTTCCATATTTTTTTATAGCTGATTTTTTATACTTAGCCTTTGACCACTATCTCACCTAATGGTAAGTGATGATGTGGTCCAAGATGTTGTTCAGGCTAACCTTGAAGTACTGGCTCTCAAGGATAGCTGCCGGAACACACCGTTAGGTCCATGGCGACAGATTTTCTACTTGTGGGTGGTAGCTAGCCAGGCGGGCATTCGCAAAATGCCCTACCACAATGCTATAACGACTGCCATCCTAAGACACAACCGGGACCGACGGCTTAACGTGCTCCCCGAAGCACGGAAACGCTCAATAGTAATGTCACTAGCGGTCACCCATCCAACTCATGACCGCGCGCGACGTTGCTTAACTTTGCTGAACGTTTGAGAACAGCTAAGTAAACTTCGCTACGAGCACTTTGCAACATAGCAGGTATGGATGGCCTTAGTTGTTATTTATCTTTATGTGTCTCTTGGACACAAAACTTGTCGCATTGTGAAGTCTCGAACAGTATTGCGAGAATTTGGGATTTCGTGTCTGAGAAGCATAGTTAATATGGCAGCATACACTTACTGTCTTGTCCCCTGTGCCCAACCACTTGCATACAAGAGGACTTCCAGAATGCGTCTGACAGGGCCCTGGAGGCCTCCTATTGGGCAAAAAAGATCTGAGAGTCAACTAGCCATTGATACGAAAGCTATGAATGAACGATGAAAAATGATTAAAATATGTTTTTAACCAAATCATAATTTGCCTTCTTATTTGCCCTCTAAAAGATTACAATACGAAAGCACAGTTCAAATTATTTTCCATCGATTTCATGTTTTCCAGAGATCGTGCAAAATTCTACTTCTTTATCACGTAATCGACTTCCCCCGATACGAGCGCTCGAGTTTTATCTAGCTATTCGAGACGACGTCGAACAATATACATACTTGATCGCTATCTCGGGGTGCTACTCTACCGAGCGACATTATTCATGACGTGCTACCTGGTTTTACGCCTTTATATTTTATTGATAGGTAGACATGCTATGAAAAACTGATATTCACACTCAAGCTTTCGAAGACAAGGCGTCTTGGAAAACCATTATAGTATGTAGTTAATTACTGTTTGCCATTGTGCGTTTTTTTATTTGTCATAGCCCATTACCCTTTGACTACAATCTCACTTGATGGTAAGTGATGATGTGGTTGAAAGTGTTAACAGGCTTACCCTAGAATTATCTGGCTCTCAAGGACTGCAGCCGGCCACCGATTAGGCGCTTGGCGTGATAGCCCTAGCATCTTTGGCTATGGACTGCCGCGCAGCAGGTCCATGGTTCGAATCCCACCGCGGGCTTGAGATTCACCGCATGGTGGAAGGGTATATTGCGAATGCCCGCCTTGCTAGCGATCACCCTCAAGTAGAAAATTTGTCGCCAAGCACCTTACGGTGTGTTCCGGCAGCTATCCTTGAGAGCCAGTGAAATTACAGGCACATGAGACTTAATAACTATGTCTCAAGGTGACGGGTGCAGTGCAATTCGTGACTTTTGACAAAATGCATCTGTTATAGACAGACGTTAGTCCGCTTAACATCAGGTGGGCCTCGAGCTTGTTCCGTCACAATAACATAAAAAAAGCCACTTAACAAATCGTCAACGGTATTTATCCAAACACTTTATACACACTCTTGAACTCCCTAGCGCAATAGTTAAAAACACAACATGGAAACATAGGGGCCAACTGGGAAACATCGTAAAACATGCAGTCGGCTCACAGCCGATAAGAGACGGCCAACACTATAAAGGAATATTTAAAGAGACAGCGGTAGAGCTCCAACATTTTTTACAATGATTATTTAGTTACCGGCTAGGACTCGCGTAATATTTACCGGATATTGCTCCGACCAGTTTCGAACTTATTTGAAGTTCTTCGTCTGGGAGTCACGATTGTGCACAGCGGCGAGCGCGGGCCTCAGCACGTAACTGATTACTATTTTTTACAATGTTGCAGACTCAGAATTATACAATGACTTTATACAATTGACAGAAGTGTGTACACATAGTATCCCCATATTTGTTATATATCCCTCTAGTAAATATATATCGCTATAGTTGTAGAACTCAAAAAGTACTGGGTACATTGACATTTTTCTCTGTACAGCTCCCCACAGAAAAATTACGTTATACGTCATAATTTTGCATGGTGGTAGGGCATTTTGCGAATGCCCGCCTGGCTAGATACCACCCTCAAGTAGAAAATCTGTCGCCAAGCACCTAACAGTGTGTTCCGGCAGTTGTCCTTGAGAGCCAGTACTTCTAGATTAGCCTGAACAACATCTTCGACCACATCATCACTTACCATCAGGTGAGATAGAGGTCAAAGGTTAACCTAGCAAGCAAAAAAAATATATTTAGAAATCATATAGCGCAAACTTTTCGCCACCACATAGAATAAAATATACTAACGTACTTAGTACTTTTTTATTTTTATTTTTACAATTTAGGGATTCCTACAGCTAGATATATAATAGCTTAACTCTCTTTGTAGGTGCTGGAGGCCATTTAAAAGATTCCACTAATGAAATAAGAGAATTATTCTAATCGAGTAGAATGAAACACTGAGAAAAACAAAATAGACTTGCAGCAAGTGCAAGTGATAGTACTACACTTGCACAAGAAAACAACTAATTGAAAAATACATACGATAATACCCTCTTACCTTGCTCGACAGATTTATTAAAAATATAATTTTGTTACGATAATTGATTTAACGATTTTTATTTGTAAAGGTATTTTATCTGACAATAATTGTGAAGAAAAAATAAAGTACCTGTATGGCAAATTACTTATTGTTGTAATAATTGTAGTAGTTGCTATATGTTAGTACGAGTAATACTGTTTAATAATTTGATGTAAATTCTGTCACTGTTATAAACCGTTAATATCCTATTGTGACAGCCCACACTAGGGTTGCCTCATAACATAAAATTGTAACGTTATCGTAAAAATATTCACAAGGTACTCAATTACAGCTATAAATTTTGCTGGACTTCATACGGAAAAGTCTACCTGAGGAAAATGGAAGGCTCATCGATTATACTGCTCCGCGAGGAATGTGATTTATCCGCTCTGAAGGAAAACTCAGCCTGACTAGTTAATCTACATATTAGTAATAAAGGTTTCCTTCTAGTTTTAATTATACTAACAATTGTATTATATTTTATAAATTATTTCACTACTACTAACAACTATGCTAATATTAAAAACTTACAGTCCGTCAAATGTAACTCGCCAACTCGATGGCCCCACACGGCCTATTCCACTCCCGTCGTAATGAGACTTGCTTATGAGTCATGTCGTTCACTCACTGTGCAAGTTTGTTATGAATTGCTTTTAAAACTACCGACAATTTTATGTTATGCATATTTTATTTCTAATCATTGTATTGCTAATAGATTAACGTATTTAAACCAACTTTTGACAGTAATTATGTGCATACCGTGGAAATCAGCATCTCTAAAGTGGTTATTTAGTAAATACACTTTTGAGTGGTCGTGTACTTTTGTAAGTTACTGTTATTACTTACTGATTAAATATGTAAGTAGGCTACTGTTGATATTACGATTTTACTATCTACCGGGATTATCGCGATGTAACTGTTATCTTGTGCTTTCCTTGTCTTACTGGATGTACATAGAGGATAGATGTTTGATTTTAGTGACATATTATTACTTATGCAAAATTTTAGTTAAAGTAACCGCAAATTACGTTTTCTATTTGGTAATTTTATGTTTGTACGAGATATTATTGCCTAACTTGAGAGAGTGTTCACAGTTTTTAGAGTTTTGTTTGGCAGTTTTATTCGTAATTACCGTGAAAATGTCGTATTATTGTGTATGTGAAGGGCGCGCAGGTGTAGGATTTCCGTTAGTAAAAAATAAGTTTTTAATGACTGTCAGGCGCGTAGTAAGCGACCTGGAGTCAAAAGTTTTGTTACTAGATAATGGATAATACTCTCATATCTGAAATAGATGATTTTTGAAGCCGTAACGGAATCCTATACCTGTGAGCCCAGCGCATGCCAATCAATTATAGAAAAACCTCATTTGTACACAAAAATAATGCATCAAAATATACGTAGTATAAACAAAAACTACGATAAGCTATGTGTTCTCTTACGGCAAATAAATTTTAACTGTGATATAATAGTACTCTCCGAGTGTTGGCTGTCTTGTGTTACGAATGTACCTATCCTGAACGGGTATAATTCATTTCAAACAAAAAACAATTATAATCAAAACGATGGCTTGGTGGTCTACATAAGAAGCTGTTTTCAGAGCACTACCGTGGACGAACCAATTTCAATGGAAACAAATTGCCTCATCATAAAGCTTGGCGGCGATGTGGCAATTATTGCTATTTATCGCCCCCATTGTTTTAACAATATTGAGCCTTTCCTCACTTCACTGGAAAATATTCTGTTAGGGCTCAGTTCATTTACGAATATCATATTAATTGGGGACATAAATATTAACATCCTTGAGAACAATAAAAACAGCTCTAAATACCTTGATTTACTTAGTTACCATGGGATTATTACTGCCTACGACTCGCCTACAAGAGGCAAAAATTATTTGGATCACGTAATGGTAAAAACGAAATATAGATCCTTAGCGTGCACTCTTCAAACTGTAGTAACTGATCATGAAGCTGTACTATTTTGCTTAAAAACTAATAAGCATTCCCAACAAAACCCTCGTCATTGCACTAAAATAGATTTTGATAAATTAAGAAATGCATGCAGTGTCACTGATTTTTCACAGCTATTGGTAAACGGAAATGTAAATTTGTCTGCGAATATTCTATTGGATTACATGCAAACACTGATACTAAAAAATTCGATTAAAACAAAAATACCTAGAAACAAAGTCACTTTAAAACCATGGATAACAGTAGGTCTTCTAAGATGCATCCGAAACAGAGATAAAATGCACATTAAATTGAAAAAAGACAATAACAATGAAATCTTACAGATAACGTACAAACGTTACAGAAACTACTGTAATAATATAATCAAAAAATGTAAACAAAATTATGATAAAAATCAATTATCTGAATCTAAAAGGGATAGTAAAAAGTTATGGAAAACGATTAAAAACATAACGAATTCGAATGCACCCAAAAATCCCCCATTTGCTTTGCTGAAAATAACTTCCACAGAAAAAACGTCTGTTGAAGCAGTAAATAGATTTTTTGCAAATATAGGAACAGAACTAGCAAATAGAATCCCTCCAGGTGTGCCATTTTTTCCTGTTCTTCAGAACAATGTACAAGATTCATTCGCTATGTTGGACGTTACTTGCGAAGAAGTGGAAAGAATCATAATTAATCTAAAATCAAAATGCTCAACGGGATGGGATGGCATACCTACAGGGGTTCTAAAAATAATTAATCAATCTATTGCACCACTGTTAACAACACTATTTAACCAATGTTTGGAACAAGGAGAATTTCCAAATGCGTTTAAAAAATCGGTAGTGATACCAATTCATAAGGGCGGGAAAAGAGACTGTATTGATAATTATAGACCGATATCATTACTACCGGCCATTTCAAAAATATTGGAAAAAATTATTAATGATAGATTAATTAACTACCTTGAATCAAAAAAGCTGATATCTGATGCTCAGTATGGGTTTAGGAAAGGAAGAAGTACGGAGGATGCCGTGTTTGATCTCACTGATTTTATAGTTAACAAACTTGATGAAAAATGTAAGTGTATCTCAATTTTTATAGATCTCGCAAAAGCGTTCGATACAGTCTCTTTCTCCAAGCTTTTAAATAAACTAGACAGATTAAGAGTACGAGGAACTCAACTAAATTTGATTATGAATTATTTGACAAATCGTACACAACGTGTTAAAATTTGTGATGCGGTTAGTTCAGAATTACCTATAATAAATGGAGTACCCCAAGGCAGCATATTAGGCCCCACGCTGTTCTTGTGTTATATTAATGAGCTCTGCCAATTAAATCTTAAAAACTGCAAAATTATTACGTACGCAGATGACACCACTCTAACTTTTTACGGACATACTTGGGAGGAAGTGTTCAAAGTAGCACAAAATGGATTTAGTAAGGTATGCCATTGGCTGGCAGCTAATTCTTTGACGCTAAATAGTAGCAAAACAAAATTTATTACTTTCACTACACGAAATACTCCAATGGGTGAAACAGAAAAATATAAAATTAAAGCACATTCTTGTTTTTTAAATACTCCTGCGGATTGCACCTGTCCGGATATTGAACGCGTTTCTAATATAAAATATCTAGGAATAGTCATTGACCAACACCTATCATTTGCAGAACATGCGAAATATCTGGCTCAGAGAGTGCGCAAAGTATCATATGTGTTCAAAAAAATTAGACATGTTGCTGACACACAACTTATGAAAACTCTGTATCAGACCTTGTGCCAATCGGTTATTTCATATTGCATCTCATCATGGGGAGGAATGCCAAAAACACACATGTTAATGATAGAAATAGCTCAAAGACTGATCCTTAAAATAAGTATAAGTAAACCAAGACTTTATCCGTCTATTCAGCTGTACAAAGAGACTGGAGTCTTAACTGTTAGGCAACTATACATCCTTGCTATGATCTTGCGACAGCACACAAACACTTCGTACGTAAAAGCAAAAATTGTAAAAAGAAGATCACACATAGTTTGCCGAAGCAAATCTTTTAGGACCACCCTTCCTCGCAGGTTTTTCTGTTTTCAAGCAAGCAGATTGTATAACTTTGCAAATAAAGAAAAAGCAATTTATTCTCGGACTAAAAATGATGTTAAGAACTTAATTTCCAAGTGGCTGCATGCTTTCACTTACGAAGAGACTGAAAACTTACTGGCCGTGTTTGAATAGAAATGGGCAAAATTTTATAATAAAAACAAAGATCACTATAGCAAAATTATTGTGATATATCAAAAAGTTTTTAGAGACATATTAGCACATCATATGGAAATAAATTGTTTCTTTAGCATTTACGGCGTGTTACATGTTAGAACTGTTGTAAATAGTATTTATATTTTGTAGGGACTGTTTTATTTGTAATTTTTAGAAACTAATTCTTAGATTAGGGTTCGAGGTGAGGGCCAGGATTTCCATAGCACAGGATCTACCTAGTTTGGAATCCTGTTCCTTCCCATCGCTGTTCTTAAGATAAGAAACTGTTTTATGTATTACTATTAGTTTAGCAATTAAGAACTATTGGTGAAGGAAAAATAAACATTATTATTATTATTATTATATTAATTGCTGCGTGGAAGTTGTAGCTTTGAATAGACTTATTAGATAATAACTTTGTGCTCGCGGCTTCACACGAGTTGAATTTTACTTTTATATGTTATTACATGTTGATTCATATAGATATACCTATATACACTTTTACTCCATCTCGATCTATATCGATCTTTACTTCACATTAATTTGCATTTTCATTACAAATCCCTTAGCGAACCCATAGCCGTTAACACAATATGTTATACGTTACACCTAACCGTTTGGTATATGTGGATCTCCTGTCTTGCACTTTGAATACCCTACATTTTAATAGGGCATTTACAAACACTAAACCAAAAAATTTACCAGTTAATGAGATAAAATGATACATTTTATATAATTCATACTAAGCTTCATGATATATTTGCATACCTGAAGTGTGCTCCCCAGGTGGTCATTCGAGTCCCCAAGATACAGGCCTAGCTGAGTTTGAAGCCCAATTATAATATAAAGTGTGTGTTACATAATTATTATATAAGACATTCACATCGTCTAAATTACTCTTACAGTTAGTTAAGCAACTGTAATGTAACATACATTTATACCTTCAGTTAAATAAAAATTTACTTTACTATACTTTAAGCAACCGGCTAGGACTGCTGATAATACCGGAATTTTGTTTTAAAAACTAGTTTCGTAACTAGGTACTTGAAGTTCTTACTCTGGGAGACATGATTGTGCACAGCTATGTACGATTAGTCAGTACATATCACGCGATTCATTAATCAGTAGCTAAATAAGAATGTTGGGTAAAACATGCGATAGTTTTCTAACTCAGATTTGAAATACGTAATTCCATTCTAGATTTCAGCACAGTTTTTAAAATATAAGCAATTAGTATCAATACTTTATTATTATTCCCGAAGTGTTTTGTTGAAAGGTACGCTGAATCGCATTATCAGAATACATAGAAAATATAAGTAGTAGGTATATAACCAAATTCTTACCTTGTGAACTAGACTATTCACCATACCAAAAATAACTCTAAATTTAAGCATATTAAAATCAGAGAGCTACGTTATCCAATAGGCTGGTAGTTCAACATAATATTATTTTTATATGTACAATAAAGTGTTTTTTATTATATTGTATACCTACATAATAATACTTTGGCGCTATGAAAAAAAACAATCGCGTAGAGGCAACCCTATCTACCGCCTAAGGGTAGATTTCGATACATCGGAGGCTTAGTCGAGATCACAGTGCCGATGTCCGTTCACAAATAAATCAATGGTGACACGGATTGGCGGTGAGAGGGAATCAAACGGGATTCACCTTTTCCAAAACAAAGAAACATACAATTGCGTTTATCCAAATATATTTAGTTCTATTTTTGGCCGGAAGACTTTCACTGACATAAGCCACAGCCGTATTTATTGTAGAATATTTAGACATGAGCAGATAATTATTCGCTGCTTCGAACACGTATTTTGTATTCAACGTAAAGAAAGACATTTTTAGACCCTTAGGTCATATCAACTGTAAAAAATTTCAGAGACAAAACCAGTTATGTTATCATCTTTTTAGCCTTATCTCCTATTTATCGACAGGAGTCTACATCGTTCTATTCTACTGTTCCTTCTATTGTAATTATCTACGATGCAAATTGGTTAACCAAAGTATTTTCGGTTAGTATAATATGCTATCCAGCTACGCAAGACTATATTGTAGCAAGTTTACCTTCGGTTATATAGCCAGCCGATTACCTGTTACCTGATTGCCGATTTCCGATCACCTGAAACAAACCGAACCAACCTTGGGAATCCTATTAGTAAGCAGAATCACCACTGCGCGTTGGAGCATCAATAGTAAATCTGTGCCTAATGTGCAGCTATACCTACCAGACTGACTATGACTAATAAAATAAAAATAAAAAAACTAGTGGGAGAAGAACAGTCCGTAAATATATCTTCAGATACTTTGACATATGTAAAACCTTCGGCCTATCTTTAGAGTTAATCCGAAACTAATATGTGATTAAACAGGCTTTCTTGACAATTATTGCTTTACAACAATTATATTTGCACTATAGTGGAAACCAAAGCAATTGATTTGGTTTACACTATAGTGCATTGGGTGGTGAACGTAAACTACCATTACCCACCAGTAGAAAAGTCGAGGGGCGGGTAATATATTTACCCCATATTTTTATGGACTACTGGGAATTAATGGGAATTTTAACCAGATTATGTCATTAAAATAACCTAAGCAAATGTCTGATAATAATATCATTTTGGACATTCTCATCAACAACGGTGCAATGCTTATCTTTTATATTTTAGGAAATAGCTTTTGGCGGTAGACAATGGAATATACGAGTATGTAGGTAGTAGTTTAAACATCAAGGGGATAAAGCAGTCTTACGTCACTGGTGATATATTGAATACCGTAACAAAGGATTCTAGACCTTACTTCAATATTTCATTTTCACGTTTAAACTCGCTCAAGGCAAAGACGGCTATCCCCGAGGTGAATACTAACTGTATTTCTGAAAGTTCTGACACCATCTACGATAATTTTGAAACTGTTACTGAATTTTATTATAAAAACTAACGTTGTTTTCACTCATTTTAGTAAATAATACGGGATACATCAATTGAATAAGTCAGATTGCTCCGACTATTGTTTTAACCACTTTCGTTTATACAGTGCTAAGTGAGACGTCAACACGGGCGTCCCGAGCTCTCCTTAAAAATACCACCGAATGTGGTTGAAACTATAGTCGGAGCTGACTTATTCACGAGAGTTATCCCGTATTATTTACTGATTCTCAGAAATTTCCTTTAATTGTGCACTCATATAACTGTGCCCCTATTATATGGGATCAAAACCTATCCAGCGAAAGAGAGACCTTCCTACTTCCTTTATTATAATGCCAATAATTTAGTACATTATTGTCATGTTTACAGTTCTCGTTATTAGGTATTTTTGTTCAATACTTATCTATACAGTTTGCACTATACTCAGTTAATCACACTAAGGGATTGTTTCAGAATGTTCGAGTAAGGTCCGATTATCTACCCAGAACATATTTAATAAATAAAACACTATCTTTGCGTTTCACAGTCATCGATTTAGCCTATCCATCGGTTAAAGCTTGAAACGCGCTGCATGTTAACTGTAATTTTTATCATTCAGTTATTTTATGTTCTGGGAAGTATAACCGGAACTTACTCGAACATTCTGAAACAGGCCCTAAGTTTGTCACGTGTACATTATAGTGCAAGACCAAAAACAATAGGTTTCTTGTATGAATCGCTCCTCGTGGTTACACAGCAACTCACACTAGGGAGACCCTTTACCTACTCGTTACACCACGGTTAAGATTATCCATTATATTATCAATAAAACATTGACAAAATATATGTATGATAAGATAGATAATACTTAAATGTAACACCACTAAGCTAAATGAATGTCGAAACTAGAGTTCTATATCGGGTCACCTCTTAATTTCCTTCTCCCAGTTTTAATATTATAAATTTTGCAATTCGCTATAGAAGCACATATTTAGTCTACATGACAACCAGCTGCCCATAACGGTTCAAAAGATACAGCCCTTTAGCGGTAGAACAGAGGGAAGGACGGACAGTGCAGGCGTTGTGATAGGGATCCGATTCCTAGTACTCTTTAATATATCCAATGAGCAAGTATCGCACTATTTACATTGGGGTCAAACCTCAGGGTCAGTGAACTCTTTTACCTACTTAAGGTAGCGGGTAGTAATAACTCGAGCATTCGTAAGGCAGCAGGCATCTCGTTAGTTGAGTAAGCAGGCCATAAAAGATGAAAGTATCGGCTCAGTTTTGTTAATTTCGTTCCTATTCCTCACACGCATCCTTCGCTCTAAAGAGTAAAGTTTACGGAGCGCTTTCCATACAAACGTAGTTTCGTCATATTTTAAACACCAAGTATTCAAACTAAAACGATTTTTTTTGTGCATATTGCAGAGTATAATATCTGTGCTTCTTGTTTGCCAGTTTTTCGATTTATTATTTATTATGTCACTAAACGTCTAAAATAAAATAACAGTTCCCGAACTCCTTCTCCGAAGCACGGAAGCGCTGAGTCGTAATGTCGCTAGCGGTCACCCATCCAACTCATGACCGTGGCGGACGTTGCTTAACTTTGCTGATCGGTTAAGAACAGCTAAGCAAACTTCGCTACGAGCGCTTCAAAAGTTGTCGGTAAATAAATACATTTTCACATATAATTGGAGGTGTTTTGTGACTTTGTTTTTGTTTATCTAATCATAATATACAAATCAAAAACCTTAAACTGCTCTCACCACATTCAATGCATAGTTCATAGTTCATTGCATACCGATAATTCCGGCTGATCGTAATAAACTATCGCATTAACAACGTTATAATCTTCTGGTACGTACTACGCACTAAATTCGATTGTGTATTGGAAATGATGGATTTTTTCCAATACTTTGTGAGTGGTAATGGAAATAATTCATTTTCGAAACAATGATGGCCAAGCAGTAATAGCTACGGACTGCCGCACAGCAGGTCCATGGTTCGAATCCCGCCGCGGGCTTGACCTTCAACGCATGGTGGAAGGGCAATTTGCGAATGCCCGCCTGGCTAGCGACCACCCTCAAGAAGAAAATCTGTCGCCAAGCACCTAACGGTGTGTTCCGGCAGCAGTCCTTGAGAGCTAGTGAAATTACAGGCAAAATGATACTTAACAAGTATGTCCCAAGGTGATGGGCGCAGTGCAGTTTCTCACTTGTGATGAAATGCATGTGTTATAGGCAGAGGATACCGCTTAACATCAGGTGGGGCTCGTGCTTGTTCCATCACAATAATATAAAAAAAAATTAGTAAGTAGAACATATTTATGTAGAACATGGGTTCCGGTACTCACTGGTCTGAGAAGATTGCTTTGAAAAAAAATTAGAAGAAGTTCATCACCATTATTTTAGTTAGGTCATAAAACTACCGGCCGAATCTAACTCAAATTAATATTATTTGCTTGTGCTAATAAATATGTTGGGTGAAATATTGATATTATATGCGATTTTAAATCTGTCGCCAAGCACGTAACGGTGTGTTCCGGCAGCTGTCCTTGAGAGCCAGTAATTCTAGGTTAGCCTGAACAATATCTTCGACCATATCATCACTTAATATCAGGTGAGATAGTGGTCAAAGGATAACCTACCAAGCATAAAAATACCCTTCTTGGTTAGCCCTAGTTACTTATAGATTTTCATATCAGTATCGCAAGTGACCTGCCATAATATTTCCTTATTTAAGTACATCGGGCAGCTGTAATTTTGGCAGCGAATTTCAGGCGGTCATCTATAGTGATATTTGTTATGCAAGGAGGCATATTAACGTCATAATTAAAGTGTGCTCAAACATAGTATACTCATTCACATATCTATACTTCTATATCAAAATTGTATAGCAGCTGTCCTTGAGAGCCAGTACTTCTAGGTTAGCCTGAACAACATCTTCGACCACATCATCACTTACCATCAGGTGAGATTGTGGTCAAAGGCAAACCTATCAGGCTTAAAAAAAAAAAAAAAAAAAACTATACTAATTTTATAAAGAGGAAACATCTGTATTTTTGTATTTTGTATGTAGCGAATAAACACAAACTACTGGAATGATTTGAAAATTTCAATCATAATTAGAATCCTATATTATCCCTGATGAACGTAAGCTATAGAATAATATCAAAAAATACGTTTATTTTTGTTAAATCTCGTGTGAAGCCGGGGCGGGCCGTTAGTATCTAATAAAATTTAAATACTATTACATTTCAGAAGTTTGGTTGAAGTAAAGAAAATAGCAGAATCGGATAGAATATAGTGGGTAAAAGCCTAAAATTAGATCACCGGGTCAGCATTTGAGCTAAATTTGATTTATTTGTACAGCTGATTATAGGCGTAATATGGGATTGCGTGTAAATCCACTGATTTAGTTGAATCACAGGTTTGGGCATAAATTGGAGAATAGAGTGTATTGGCATTTGCGGATAGTGGCTAGAAATATTGATTAATTAAACATGTCTAGCTATTGACCCACTAATTTTGCTACTTGTCTCTATGCCCCTTAAATGATTAAGTTTGTGAATGTTTCAATAAAGATTTTAACATTATCATAGAGAAACGTTCTATTAATTTATCTATGACACTACACACGGGGTAGAAGTATATTTTTTTGTTATTTTTCAGAACAAAACTTCTATAATCTATGATACAGGCTATATACTTATCTCTGTCTCAATGAACATGAAACCAAAGACAAGAAGGCATAAGAACAAAATTTATATTATTAAAATATTTCAAAAATATATTAAATTTACACTGTAGTGTAACACTTCAAAAAATTTAAAAATATATATCCTGACAATTCCGCCTAATGGGTCTATATAGTTCAGAGTTATATGCCACATTTCAGTTTTTAACTCAAACTCGCACACGTCGCAGCCAAGAGGCAGATCTGCAGCTTCTCCCAACGAGACGTCGTCGAGTATGGTGCCCACGTGTGGGCAAAGCAGGGCATACAGCCAGACTCGGGTCTATAGGCGGCCTTCATTCGAGCTAGTTCAGCTCCGAGCTGTTCAGAGATCCAGCAAATGGGAGAGATCTCTTAGATAGTACGTCCCATCTCCTCAAAATACTATTAAATATATATGGATATAAACAACTTAATTGGGAGTAAAATAGTTACATAATATATGTATAAATACATATAATGATTAATTGTTGATTTAAAGTACTTAGTAATAAATATAGCCCGTGGGGTGCCGCGCTAGACTGTCAACCCCCACCTCTACCCGTGGGTGTCGTAAGAGGCGAGTAAGGGTAACACACTAGAAGGTGGGCAGCACCACTTTCTGAGGAACTGATATCTCACACTGCGGTCACCAAGCCGCCTGCCAAGCGTGGGGATTATGGAAAACCCCCGCTTAGTTAAATATGTACACAAAATATTTAGCTTTTTCAAGCTGCTCATCAGTCTTCATCAGTTGTTACCAAAAGCCGTGGGCAATAATCAAGTTTAAATAAGGATCTCCGGCAATGTAACGAATCAATTTGAGTTTAATAATAAATTAAGTGCTCGTATACATTAAGATGAAACCCATCCAAAGTTAATTAATTTTAGATTAAATAATTTCGATTATAAATCTCTAGCCAGAATGTACATAGAGAACGAGAATTCTTAGAAATATTCACTTCTATTCACGACTTTGCCCACGTTGATTATGCAAGAAGGGGATCAGGATATAGGTATAAAATAGACATAGTTTTTTTTTATTATTAGTGCGTTGTTAGCACGGCAGGTACAGCATAGGTAGAATGAAAGTGAACGTGTATTCTTTATTATAATTTGTTTAAGTTATTTTTTTGTTTAATTTCATATTCCTGATTATCTGTACTGCATACCTACAGGGCGGGTCATTTGTTTTCACTGCAATTTAAAATGTTTTTGTTATTTTTTTTATTTATTTGTGTATCAGCCGACTCGTGTGCTGAACACAGCCTCCCCTATTAAGGGGGTATTTGCCATAATCCCCACGCTTGGCAGGCGGCTTGGGGATCGCAGTATGAGAGATGAGAGACGGGAGTTCTTTAGAAGGCGCTGCTGCCCGGAAGGTGGGCAGTAATTTTCTCTTAGTCGCCTCTTACGACACCCACGGGATGATATGGGGAGGTGCAATTCTAACCCGACACCCCACGGGGGATTAAAACTGTACTGAAACAATATTATTTGGTAAAATAAATTGGATCATCCTATGTAACGCGTACGCACAGACAATGATCTTTCGTTGTGTGTGCGTACGCAACAACTGTATTGAAAGTATTTGTAACAAAGTGCAACTGTCAGATAACACGCACACTTTGTTAAAGCTTGTGAACTGCGCTGATGTAGTTTATAATTTACCCACTTTAGTATTAAAATGTTTTTGTATACTTGTCGAGAACGTAAGTGACTGGATAAACCTTACTTAGGTTTTTAGACACTACCTATCATATCACTATTGTAATACTTTTTATTTTTATTTTATTTTTTTATGTTATTGTGACGGATCTAGCTCGAGGCCCACCTGATGTTAAGCGGACTAACCTCTGCCTATAACAGATGCATTTCGTTGCAAGGCACGAATTGCACTGCGCCCGTCACCTTGAGACATAGTTGTTAAGTCCCATATGCCTGAAATTTCACTGGCTTTCAAGGACTGCTGCCGGAACACACCGTTAGGTGCTTGGCGACAGATTTTCTACTTGAGGGTGGTCGCTAGCCAGGCGGGCATTCGCAAAATGCCCTTTCACCATGCGGTGAAGCTCAAGCCCGCGGCGGGATTCGAACCATGGACCTGCTGCGGCAGTCCATCCATCACAGCTTAATTTTGATAAATAAAAATAAATAAATGAAAATCAACTACCAAAGTTTGTAAAAAAGCGCCAGTTTAAGAAACTTTCTCTTTAATTTTGGATGTCAATGGTCAGAACACTTTGTGCCAGTTCGTCAGGGGAAGCCACCACACCTATTTCTGGCGCCATGCAGTAACGTTCTCATTACTGTCTTCCGGTAAGGGCAAGGGTGCCAGTTAAATTACAGTTATTTCTCAGGGGGATGGGCGTAGTGCGTTTCGCCACTTGTAAGTTGTGACCAACCGCATCTGTTATAGGCAGAGGTTACTGTTGAACATGAGGTGAGCCTGGTAGTCATTCCCATGAAACAAAAACTTTAAAATGTATAAATTTATTTTCAAATGTCTTGTATTTAATACATTAAAATATATATAAAGATAAAGATGTCTACGGGTTTTAAATAAACCTTTCAAAGAAATATATCTCTATTCAAACACAAAAGATATCTTAAATTGATAAAATGAGCTGAGTGAAAGATGTTTCATCTTCTTTTGTAAGATAAGCTTATTATTTCGTGATATAATAGCATTAGAGTAAAGGAATTATGAAAAAAACGATTACCAATTTTGGTGCTGTAAATGTAATGTTGAAGCGCTCGTAGCGAAGTTTGCTTAGCTGTTCTTAACGGATCAGCAAAGTTAAGCAACGTCGCCGCTGTCATGACTTAGATGGGTGTCCGCTAGTGACATTACTACTGAGCGCTTCCGTGCTTCGGAGGGCTCGTAAAGCCGTCGGTCCCGGTTGTTGTCTTACGATGGCAGTCGTTATAGCATGGTGGTAGGGCATTTCGCGAATGCCCGCCTCGCTAGCTACCACCCTCAAGTAGAAAATATGTCGCCAAGCACCTAACGGTGTGTTCCGGCAGCTGTCCTTGAGAGCCAGTACTTCTAGGTTAGCCTGAAGAACATCTTCTTCCACATCATCACTTACCATCAGGTGAGATAGTGGTCAAAGGCTAAACTAACTGTCATAAAAAAAAAACCACAGATGTATTTAACATCGTAATTCTCATTTTTGCAAAATAACATTTAAAAGGTGGTAAATCTCTACCTCCGTGTGGTGGCGGGCTAGAACGGCCGTGTCAAACGCTGCAAATCTTTTATTTTAGCAGTGCTTTCACGGCGCCCTACTACACCTACTAAGGAGTTTTTTTTTTATTACTAATTAGCAATTGTGTTATTTTATGTGACCACTATCTAACTGATGGTACTTGGTAAGGCAGTCGAAGATGTTTAGTAGGATAATCTAGAATTACTGGCTCCCAAGGAACACACCGTCAGTTATTTGGCGACAAATTTTCTACTTGAGGGTTGTGGGCTAGCCAGGTGGGCATTCGGGAAATGTCCTACAACCATGCACCATGCAAAGGTAAAAGATGCTTCACGCAGTCTGCGCCCGTTTCGGGCGTTCAGTACTTATTCTCTAGGGCAATTGAGAGTACGCTTTTGTCAACAATCAATAAAAGGATATTCGCTAATTTTAGATTTCCAATAAACAAAGAGCTCGTACATTTACAAGTAGATGAAATCCATCCAAAATTAATTAATTTCAGATGAAACAGTTTCGATTATGAACCACTTAACATAATTACACGAACATTTATTAAAACGTAATCAATACATCGTTTAATAATCCTTTGAATTCAATTTATGGATAAAAATGTAGAGCTTTGGGCGTGCTTCATGCCTTGCAATGCGAGTGAAGACAATAAAGTAGGTTTTTATTTATACTATGTAGTAAGAAATGTATGTAGTATGTAAAAAGAAAAATACAACTGTCGCCAAAACATGACATTGAAAATGCAACAATTTTACTGTTCTTTAAGATCTAGGTATAATACCTTTGTATAGTGTTTATATAGCAGTACCTAATGGAAAAGGTTTTACAACAAAAAAAATTACGCGATATTTTTCAACTTTGTGTAAAGCTGGATTAATAGGTGAAGGAATATTTAAACAATGTCTTTACTGGAACTACTAATCTACTACAAATCATTGGTAGACTTCAAATGGCTGAAGGAGGCACTTCTTAGGAAACTGTGTTCAGTATGGTATATAACAAATTCAAGCTCAGTCAAAACGCGGTTGGACTTCGAGGGGTGGAGAAAAACATTAGTTGCTAGAGATTCAGCCAAATTGCAGACCGAAATGCGTTCTTAATACTCTTTTTGATTTAGAAACATAGTTTCGCACTGGGAGTCTCTACAACCTCACCGGTGATCTGGACTAACAGAAGTCAACTGTAACAGGTTGTTAGCATTTTTCCAATAACCCTTTTTTGCATGGTGGTAGGGCATTTTGCGAATGCCCACCTGGCTAGCTACCACCCTCAAGTAGAAAATCTGTCGCCAAGCACCTAACAGTGTGTTCCGGCAGCTGTCCTTGAGAGCCTGTACATCTAGGTTAGCCTGAACAACATCTTCGACCACATCATCACTTACCATCAGGTGAGATAGTGGTCAAAGGCTAACCTATAAGGCATAAAAAACCTGTATACAAACTCAAAAAAAAACCCCCTGTATACAAACTAGGTATACTTAGTTAAAATATCAATTTCTTTAAAAAGATCCCACAGGGATTCCCTAGGATCCATTTCATATATGGTTCGAATCGCGCTATTTTGTAAGATAATGATTATCTCTATCTCAGCAGCAGCTCCCCACAGCACTACACCGTACGACATAATACTTTGGAGGTACTTTGGAGGTCAGAGCACGCTGCAAATGCCAACCTGGCCAGATCTCCCTCAAGTAGAAAACTTGTAGCCAAGCAACTAACTGAAAAACAGTTCCCATTTTAGGTCAAGTCTGTTTAGACTACACCAACAACTTAACCGTGTTGCTCAGTAGCTCAAAAATATTAATTATTAATTCTACAACACCGTCACTTACTACTTATGATTAAAGTTTAGCCTATAAAAACTGCTGTGCCAACCCCAATTAAAGTGAGATAACGATATGAAGAAGAAAAAATACAGAACTAAATAATTATAGTGTAGTTCGTATAGACTGCGTGCGTTAAACATTTACTTACATAAAGTTTCTTTACCCCGCATAAAAAATACTATAAAACAAGTTAAAAGTCCCGTCAAGAAGTCCAATCCAAGAAACGATTATCACGTACTTTTTGCTCCTCTTAATTTTCTTAAGACAATCGTTGCTTATCCAAACTGCCTCAACAAAGGTAAACACAGCATTTTACCTTTTAACAACGACATTATCCAAAAGCTTCTGCAATTTAAAAATCACCAATTTGCTTAAACTTTCGCTTTAATACGCCCCTTATTTCCCCCAGAGGCAAACAAAGAATCCTATCTGGAAATCTCGAAACGATATTCCTACAAAAAGCGGTTTAAAAGAGAAAAACTGTTTAAGAAATCAGCAGAATCCTAACGATAAACAGAAGGGAAACGTCTTAGGAGATATTTATCGGTAAAATATTCCCACCGCGAAGTACTATGAGCTCATAAAATGTGGTCTGCAGGCAGCCGGATTAGGTCCGCCTATACATTATGCACTAGCTTCGTCAGAATTGTGTTGGGTTGAAATCTTATCTCATTTTCTGCTCTTGTTTAAAATAGTGTTTGTTGTTTACACTTGCCTGTGCAATTTGATAGATTGTAAATTCATTTTGTTAGTGTCTTGTTGAAACATGTTAAAAACTATTTTACACCTATAATACGAGAAAATGACTAAAACTGCAACTTTAGAAAATTACAACGGTGTCAAGAAGACATTTTACGTTACTTACCTCCCTAAAGTAAAGCTAAGTAACTTTCCATTGGGTGAGAAATAGAATTTACCTCCTGCATTACAAATGCAAAATACCTACTTCTTCATTATGATAACAATTCATTCATCTTTTATTTTAATTATATCGCAACTATATTTTTATGTTTCATATGGAAATAAAAAAAAATCTAATAATTACAACGCTTATGAGAAGTAAATTTTCGTGTGAAATTACATTTTTTATCTAAAACCCTTAGATAAAAAATTTAAAACTTCCCCTCAATATGGGTAAATATGGCTTACTTTCCGCACATAAGTGATAAAATTGTATTTCTCCTATTTTTATTTTATCATTATAACTCATACAGAGTTTAATTATCTGTTATAGTAAAAAAAATCGGCAATGAAATAAAATAACGTTTGCATTTTATCATACGAATGTTTAATTTTTCGTACAAATCAGTAAATTTTCACCAAATCATATCCAACTGACTTCGCCAACCAAATTTCCCCGTCTAAAATTCCGCATAAAGAATGTGCTTTGTTTCCCTCAGCCACAGTGGTCCCGTGTATCGAGGCTTTACATAATGGGATGGTCTGGGAGACCGTTAGCGTTGAAGGGTTGCCGTCAGTGGAATGTACCGCGTTGGAAGGTACATAATAAAGGAATGAGCTTAAGACATGTAAATAGATGTTATGAAACTTTTATTGATGAATGCAATAAAACTATAATGGTATCTTTCATTAGTAAATATTTATACATGGTATATAAATGGGGTGGCGTCTGCAGATTATGATAAGAGAAAATGATGATGGGGATTGTAATCTTAACAGTATATCTCCAACTATTACAAAGTTCGAAGCTAAAACAGCCTTATCAACTTTTATCATACATTACTGATTACGAACAAATTCTCGATGACGTCATAAATTTTAAAAATTTTTGGTAGTCATGTAAAATTTAACTCTAAATCTTTGTAATGAGATAAGATAAAAAGCAATATCTTAATTATTTTTTGTTTAAAAGTTCCCGTGAGTATGAGACCTAATTAAAATATCTTCATTAATTATACTAATCCTAAGAAAAGCAAAGTTGTGGAGTTCAAATGCGTAGGTATAGCATTTTCTTAGTCTTTAATAGGTTTTGTTGTATACTCTGTTGCTCCTGACGTGTTCTTTGATATTTTGATTTAAAGTTATAACACTGCCATATAGTCAGTAAGTTTTTGACGTTTATAATTCATCAAACCGTCACACGTGTATGAAAAGATTATAAGAGATAGGGTTAATAAAGATTATAAGAGAATATGTACGTTAACTGAGTAATCAACGAAAACTGACGACTTATATAAGCCTAGTAGGTATGTTATTATAGGGATGGGTTAATCAGAAACTGAACAATCAATACATCTGAGGGCTTTCAAGGAAACAATTTACAGCGCAGTTGTTTATTTGTTGATCCATTTGATTAACATCACTGCATCCAATCTAACAAATACGCTAGTTACATGCAAAACACTTATTCCGAAATCGCCAATTCCAATAAGCAATAAGCAATTATCCGGTTTTCGCATCAGTGATCACAAAAACGGCACCGCCCCGGCAAAAAGCATGAACAAATAATAATAACACGTTGCAATAACCAAAATGGGCAATATCAAAAGCTCAAAAAGCCATTACACGTGGCAATGCAATTCGTGGCTGCTACAATGTGAAAATCGCAAGTTAACGGTAAACACAGTTAACTTACCTACTATGAATTCACGAATCAAAAGTTGATTTCTCGTTCTTCAAGTGAAAACAATATGAGAACCTAATTTGCAACGTTGCACTACTCACATCAACCTAACATTGGTATACCTTTCAGCAGTTTAGTTGACGGGTCGTTAAAAGTTAATCGAACGATAATTTTCTCAGGGAGGATTAGACCGTGGGCCTTATTGTCTTCTTCGAGGGTTCCCGCTTATCGTGGTGAGAGCCTCTAGTGAAGGTAAAGGAAACTAGTGTCTCCAAATCCACGATGGAGTGGCAAATGATAGATTGCAGTGCTGTACGGGCGGCACTGCATATGAGGCGGACTCAAAAAACCATACAACACGTTGCTATATGGTGCAGGAAAGGAGGGCGCTACCTAACTTACGCGGACACGTTGGTTCTGCCACCGTTAGATGACGGATGCGGTAGGGCCGCAGAGGAAGAGGAATGTCGGTATAGCGAAGTCCCTCTACTGCTGAAGTACCAGACGACGGGGATAATCATCTGACCCATCGCTGGGGGCACGTATGATACCCATTAGTGAGCTTGGTTCTCAAGTGGTAGCTATGCTCTATGCGTTTTGGCGCAATCGCAACGGATCCGGAAAAGGCTGACAATGGCTGGATCACAGTTGTGGGAAAAGCGTCCTGACGCAGTCCAGAAACGGTAGAAGATGAACAGAAGGTGGAACACCGTACGCTTTTGAGTCGCTGTCGCATACTTGCTGCTGTGGGGTGGGAGTAGTCTGACATATCCCAACTACCTCTCGCGGACGGGAATGCGTGAATGCATTTTCTACAAACGTAATAAAGGTTTTATTACCTAACTACAGTCGTATCGAAGATGATCTTCATTTATATAATATGAAGTAAAGAATAGGCATAGTTTTCAAAGGCATTGTGTCATAATATTGTATTTATGGGCTTGGGGAACAAAATAAAGCAAATATAAATGTACTTTTGAAGTGGTAATGGTAATTTTCGAATTCTTGAATATAAATGTTAAAATAAATATGATTACCGTTACCATACTCGGTAGACAATAAAGCTGCTAGTAAAGTCCCAGAGAGACCTAATGAGGAACATGCTTATGGGAATAGTGAAGTCGATGTGTTGCTTTACTATTATCTAGAAGCAGTGATGGCTTAGTGGCATTGGCTATGGACTGCCGCGCAGCAGGTTCATGGTTCGAATCCCGCCGCGGGCTTGAGCTTCACCGCATTGTGGAAGGGTTTTACGAATGCCCGCCTGGCTAGCGACCACCCTCAAGTAGAAAATCTGTCACCAAGCACCTAATGGTGTGTTCCGACAGCAGTCACTTGAGAGCCAGTGAAACTACAGGCATATGAGACTTAACAACTATGTCTCGAGGTGACGGGCGCAGTACAATTCGTGACTTGTGACGAAATGCATCTGTCATAGGCAGAGTTCGCTTAACATCAGATGGACCTCGAGCTTGTTCTGTCACAATAACATAAAAAAAGAATAAAATAAAAAAACAACGTGTAGTTAATGAACAGAAATTAAAAGAATGCTAAGATTGCTTTTGCTTTAAATATTTTGACAGTATAAATACTGTTTATCATGAAAACTTTGCACGACTTGGAACGAACCAAAAGTAGGCCTCATCTTAACTTCCACCTAAGTACAGTAGCGTTCAACGTCTGATTTTCCAAATTGCACCGTGACGTCAACAATAATACTCTGTATTTTCAATTTGTTCGCGAAAAATTGGAAAGTTCTCGAACATTTTCCCAACATTTTCACTTAAATTCAATGGATATTCTCGCCTTAATGATCGACGTCCGGGCGGTAAATGCCTGACGCTTTATCCGAAAATACCTTTCATAGATGCCCTCATTAAAATGTAGCAAATTGTTTTTCAATCGGCGGCCATTTACGGGATCTACGGTTAAACTAGTGAAAAATTTGCTCATTATAGTCTACAAAAATATTGAACATAATTGTTGATATAGTGACCTTTTTTTAATATGTTAACCTTTGACCTAAAAATCACCTGAGGGTAAGTGATGACGTGAATTTGGTTAACAAGCCGAATTTGGCTCTCAAGGGTAGAATTTCTTCTACTCAGAGGTGGTGGAGCTATCATTTTTTATTTTTTTTATTGTCATGATGCAAATGCATTTACACATACACACCCGCCGGGGAGCAGGTGGTTATGTCGGGCTCAAGGTCAATGGGACCCCACTACCGACTAAAAACCTCATGGTGTTCCGTCATCTTCGACTAGTGACAGGTGCCGCGCGGTCACTTGCGCTCTCATCCGCAGCCCCCATCGACGTCGCTGCCCGCTTGTACGGGCCCAGGGACCCAGCCTCTGGGAATTACTCCCCCCCAATGCCACTGCGTGGGATACCCGGAACACGAGGGCATTCACAGCTCATGAGGACCTAACCCTGATGGGGGTAACGGCTGTCCCCACGGCCGACACCCCAAGGTGTAGCTAGCCTAGTGAGTAGTTTCAAAATACTACCACCATGAATATTTTTGACCACTATCTCGCCTGATGGTAGGTGAAGATGTGGAGTTGAAGATGTTGTTCAGGCTAACCTAGAAACTGGCTCTCAAGGGCTGCTGTCGGAACACACTGTAAGTTGCTTGGTGACAGTTTTTCTTCTTAAGGGTGGTAGCTAGCCAGGCAAATGTCCTACCACCATTTTTTTTTTTTTTTTGACCCGGGAAAATCCTTTATGGATACCACCCGGCTCCGGGGGGAGCAGAGTGGTTATGTGGGAGTCCTCGCCTGAGGGGCCTTACTACCCCCACTGGGGGGCAGTAAGTGAGGTTACCCACTAAAAACCCGGGATGAGCAGTCTGCCGCCTAGACGGGGCGAGATGGGGTAGCGTTAGCATTCACCATCTCGCCCCGGCGGTTGGCCCGTCACCGGTGACGGGCCCCGGCCAATGGAGGGATGACCCAGCTCATTAGGGCCATCCCCCAGACGTGTGGGATCGTGCAAGCCAGTGGAGAATCCCCCGACTCTCCACCGATGATCCGCACAGCACTAGGATAGAGCGAGAAGGCGCCCGAATCGCCTTCTCCTTCCACCAGTTCGTCTACGCCGGAGCGGGTCTGCGAGGACGTCGTCCTCCCTCGCCCGCTCCGCAGCCTCTTTCTGCGCCATCACCTCTTCGCAGAAAGAGACCACCGCCTGCCACGATCCGTCGCTGCCGAGCATAGCGTTAACCACGCTCGGCAGCGACAGATCTGCGCCTATGACCGCTGTGAGGGCGTGCCGCATGGGACTCCACGCGGCACACTCCTCCAGCGTGTGGAGCGCCGTGTCTTCTGGCGCTCCACACTCGTGACAGGCGGGGGTCGCCTCACGTCTTGCGATGTGATGCAGGTACTTTCCGAAACATCCATGCCCGGAAAGCACCTGCACCAATCGGAAGGTGAGCGACCCGAATCGCCGCCCTACCCACCTCCGAAGGACCGGGCGAATGGCATCCACCGTCCTCTGTCCAGGGACCGGTGGAGCCAGGTCCTCCGTCCACCGCCGCAACAGGGCGGCCCGCGCCTGCCGTCGCATGCGCGTGACCTCCTCCCACGCTGGAGGCTCCCCGCGGGATCTCCTCGCCGCCACGAAGTGGTACACTTCGGCGAGGATCTCCGCTTGGAGCTCCCAGGGGGGATCACCAGCCAACACGCATCCCGCCGTCCAGGACACCGTCCGGTATCCGCGTATCGCCCTCGTCGCGATGACCCGCTGCGGACGACGCAGCAGGGCCTTATTGGCGCGACCGAGGGCGTCCACCCAGACAGGTGCCCCGTACAAGGCCATACTCCGGATCACTCCGGAGTACAGGCGACGACATGTGGCGCTCGGGCCGCCCACGTTGGGCAGCAGCCTCCCAAGGGCAGCTGCGGCGCTTATGACTTTTGGGGCCAGTTGATTGAAGTGGGCCCCAAAAGTCCACCGCCCGTCCAGGATGAGACCCAGGTACCTCATCTGGGTCCCAACCCGGACCAGGACCCCGTCCAGGTCTATCCTCGTTCCTGGAGGGGGTCCCCCCCGAGGCCCATGGAACATTAGGGCCTCGGTCTTGGAGAGGGCGACCTCCAGCCCCAGGGCACGTATGCGGCTGACCACGAGTGTTGTGGCCACCGTGGCCCGCCGCACCGTCTCCCCGAGGTCCCTCCCCTTGACCACGACTAGGGTGTCATCCGCGTAGCACGCAACCCGCATACTTGCGGGAAACGTGCCGCGGAGCACCCAGTCGTAGCCAATGTTCCACAGGAGCGGTCCCAACACCGACCCCTGTGGAACCCCGCAGGACACGCGACGTCGCCTCAGACCGTCGCGTCCCTCCACCAGGACCTCGCGGTCCCGGAGGTAGTCGGCCAACAGCCTACGCAGATACAGGGGCACTCCGTGATAGCGGAGCGCCTCCCGTATTGTTCCGTGTGGTAGGCTGTTGAAGGCGTTGGCAATGTCCAGCGAGACAGCCAACGCCTTTTCCCCCCCGCCGACCGCGTCCTGCGTCCACCCCTTGATCCAGAGCAGGGCGTCTATCGTCGACCGCCCTGCCCTGAATCCGAACTGGGCCTCTGAAAGGCCAGGCCCAGTTCCCCCCAGGTGCCGGATGACACGGGAAGCCACTATTCTCTCCAGTAGCTTCGCCGTGTCATCCAGCAGCACGATTGGCCTGTATGCGGCGGGCGAGTCTGCGTCTCGCCCTTCCTTCCGCAACAGGCACAATTGCCCGTCCTTCCAGAGCTTCGGGAACTGACCCGACGTGAGGCACGCGTCGAACAGTTCCCGAAGCTGACCGCCCATCTCCCTAAGGGCGATCCTGAGGACCCGCCCGGGAATCCCGTCTGGTCCCGGGGCAGTCTTCTTGCCTCTCAGGCGAGAGACTGCTACCTCCATCTCCACCTCTGAAATAGGCGGGATGGAGGCCGGGTCCTCCTCCTCCTGGAAGGACGGGGTGGCCATCGGTGGAGGGGTGTAGTGGGGGTCGCTGTCGGGGAATAGCCCCCCCAGCACCCTCTCCAGGAGCTCTGGCTCCAGGGACTCCGCGACAGGGGGCGCTCTGCCCCGGAACTTATTCCGGGCAGACTTATACGGGCGCCCCCATGGGTCCCTGTCGAGGCCCTCCAGCTGTTCGCTCCAGCCTAGGGCCTTAGCCCGGCCGATGGCCATCTTCAGCTCCTGTTTGGCATTCTTCATATCACCATACAGGAGCTGCTCGGCCGCCAGCTGCTCCGCCGGCAGCTGGTCGTCCGTCCAGCCGTGGCGGCGCCTCCTGCAGTGGTAGTAGAGGCGCCGCGTCTCCGAGCATCGCGCTCGGAGATCCTCGATCTCCGAGCACCACCAGTAAACCTGGCAGCGCTCGGGGTGGCGTCGGGACCGCGGCATGGCGGCGTCACAGACGGCCGTCACCGCCTCCCGGAACCGGCTCGCCGCGACGGCCACCTCCGGGTGCGTGGGGGCAGAAGTGGGGGTGACTGACATTCTAGCCCGGCACCCCTTAGGGCATATTTGAAATGGGAAGCCGTTATTTTTTTTGTATGGATAACAAGTTAATTACGATAATAAAACCAAAATCAAAGGTAAGCGGTGGATAGTTTGGAATAAAAAGTATTAAAAAAATCTCCATTTGAATCAACTGGCAAGCCGGTTGTCTGATAAAAACGTTTATTATAAAGTTTGTTTATAATGTAGCATATATATGCCCAATGTAGCATACATTAGGGAAATTTTAAGATATTGTGGCCAAGAATGTCTTCTTAAAAATGAGTGGAAAATATTTTAAATCATGTAAATAAAGAACTTATTTTTCATACATTGTCACGCGTAAATTTCCTTCGCGTTGGTTAATCCTAAAATACTATGTTATTTTTTTTTGTGTGTTGGTAATACCTAAGTTATTAACAATAATAAAAGAAACAACAAAGCCGCAGGAGCAACAATTTGAAAAAATATACATCATCCTATCCATCCATTTTGAAGCAGTGATGGCTCAGTGGCATTGGCTATAGACTGCCGGGCAGCAGGTCCATGGTTCGAATCCCGTCGCGGGTTTGAGCTTCACCGCACGGTGGTAGGGCATTTTGCGAATGCCCGCCTGGCTAGCGACCACCCTCAAGTAGAAAATCTGTAGCCAAGCGCCTAACGGCGTGTTCCGGCAGCAGTCCTTGAGAGCCAGTGTAATTACAGGCACATGAGACTTAACAGCAACTATGGCTCAAAGTGACGGGCGCAGTGCAATTCGTGACTTGTGACAAAATGCATCTGTTATATGCAGATGTTAGTTAGTCCGCTTAACATCAGGTGGGCTTCGAGCTTGTTCAGTCACAATAACATTTAAAAAAATCATTGGCGAGCACATTTCAGGCGGGTATTACGCAATAATACTCAAGGGCCCCTGGAGAGCTGACTCTCGGCGTTCTGGCCACTACGTTGGCCTTTTGAGAAAATCGGCCCTTATTCGGCCTCTCTAACAATTCAGTACTCTCTATTAATTATGATAATATCTTTCATTGTATTTTCATTTGCCAACCCATTACGAACATATAGGTATGAGCCATCTAGCATTCACCGACTTCGTTCATGACCATTGTGGGATCAATTCACGTAGTTAAGGGTAAACTGGCCAGTCAGTTCTCCATACAAACGCCGAAGGGTGATCACTCCCTTATTTGAGGATTTAGATCCGAAACAAAACATGATATGACAGGTTTGTATCGTAACGAAATTTTTAAAAGATAGTTAAGTTAAGAGTTATGAGCCTCGAAACATTTTCATATAAAGTTTTCAAGGCCCATAACTTTCAACTTAATTATCTTTTAAAAATTTTGTTACGATAGAAACCTAGATAATGACGAGTTCAATCGATAGTATGCCTAATTCTATACCTAAAATCTCAAATAAGGGAGTGATCACCCTACGGCGTTTGTATGGAGAACTGAACGGCCAGTTCAACCTTAACTTCATATAACATACAATCTCACATAAATGTATATAAAAAAAACTATATATATTAAGGCAAAAAGAAGTATTTTGTTGTAGGGTGTAAAATGCTTGTAGTAACCACGTGTATTTTGATGCAAATTAGTAGTGCGGAGCCATAGATGCAATTTTTGATATATTACATACAACGGCGCAATGTAGTTTCAACTTTGTTAATTTCCATATGAACGATGAGTATTTTTATCCCGACGTTTCAAACACTTTGCAGTGATCGTGGTGACGGCGTGACGCAATGGTCATGAACAAAGACGATCAGTGCAAAGTGTTTGAAACGTCGGGACAAAAATAATGATAAATATACGCGATTTCAACCGTTTAAAGCTGTTTTATTACTATGTGTAATAATCGCGAAAACCTAAGACAACATTAGTATCCCTTAGGTGAATTAAAGAGTGAGAAAAATGCAGTATCTTACTATTATTTTTTTCATATTCTGCTGGCATAGATATTTCAAGCTAACCTTTTTTTAGGCTTCACTTGTATCGTGCGCCGAGCTCCATCTGAAATTCTTTTTTTTTTTAGATTTTCTGGATTAGGGATATATAAGGACTGTTGCATATCCTCGATATCTTAAAAGGCAACTTAAGGAGAGAATGTGCTTAATGAACAGCTAGCTGCTACCTGCTACTCACATTGATGTAAGTGGTGTGTTGCTGCACATTGCCACTTAATTGGGCTGCTGAGCATCTTGACGCCCTGATTACTGATGTATCGGTAATTACTGTAATCTACTGTACTGTACTAGCCGGATTGTGCACTGCTGAACACAGCTAGACAGCTGTGTTCATGTTATTACAAATATTATATTATATATTCATCATCAGGTTATTACAAACCTTTAATGGAGACCCATTAAAGGAAGGTTTGTAATAGTAGCATTCTTCAAAAGGTGCTGCTGCCCACTTGCCGGAATTTTACCCTAAGTCGCCTCTTAGGACTTTCACGAAAAGATAAGGGGTGTTATTTTAGCCCGGCACGGCAGTTTTGTCCTACATATATGTAGTTCAATTATTGGTTCATATTAAAATGAAAACAGGTTAATCTTAATATCTTTATTTTTCTATTACAAAAATGTTACACAAATGGTATTACACCATAATTACAAATAAATAGTACAAAAAGAACAGGTATTACCTACTTATGTTATAATCAATTCTTCTGCCTATACATCATTATCTATTTTAATAAAACATAATTGACAGCCTGCTTGGAAAATTTAACACAACTGTATTACTAACGTGAAATAAAATAATAATAAATTAATGCTGCAAAATACGTAAATATCAAGCATTTATTCAAAACTTTTATCGCGGATTTGTTGCATAAGCGTCTTTTTTTATTGCTGTTAGTTAAGCCTTTGATCACAATCTCACCTGATGGTAAATGATGATATGGTCGAAGGTGTTAACAGGCTTAACCTAGAATTACTGGCTCTCAAGGACAGCTGCCGGAACACACCGTTCAGTACTTGGCGACAGATTTTCTACTTGACGGTGATCGCAAGCCAGGCGGGCATTAGCAAAATGCCCTACCACCACGTGGTGAAGCTCAAGGACGCGGAGGAATTCGAATCATGGACCTGCTGCGCGGCAGTCCATATCAATGCCACTGAGCTATCGCTGCGGGTGGGTGTATGTCCATACATAACATATATTTTTGTCTAAATCCAAAAATTAATACTTTCATATAAGCAGTTCACCATCAATATGACCTAAGAGCAAGAAATCAGCATCTTAATATGACCATATTAGCTATATGCTGATTTATTATGGTAAACGTAGTAGCAACAGGCGCTTGGTTTTTTAAATAAATATATTTTCTGTAATAATTTGAATAGATACCTTAATTAAAATTGTTTAAAAAAATTGCATTTTGGAAAAAAACATGTTTTCATGTTGTTTAACAACTTCTTTTTACATTTTGTCAAGTAACATTTTATCTACATGATACGTTATTTATATAGTTATTTGGGTATATAATACAGTTATACAATTCTGTTCTTATTTACTAAAATGCTAATTGGCTTTGGTAATCAATTCATTATTATTTAACAGAAATTAACAACATATACAAAACTTACAATAAATAAAACTTACTTTAATTTAGTTTATGGTAACACTAACATTGTAATTAACAATTCCAAATACAGTTACACTTAACAATTACGAGAAAAATCCTATTAATCTAAAAAAATAATTAACATTATTATGGTCAGTCATTTCAATACTTACATTTTGGTATGTGATACAAATAATCATTACAAACATACACACCTAAAAGTATCTACAGTTCCTCAAAAACACACATTTTGGCGATTATAATTTGAGCTTCAAATCAAACATAAGTCTAGTTACATTGGGGTCACTCTATCTGGTTCTTTTTCTTCTCTAACTGTGTACACACTCCTACGGATTGCGCCACCTTCACATCTTGAATTAGAAACGTGGTGAAGGACTTCGGGCAACGAGTCTCCTTCGGAGTTCAACATTGTCTCATCAGATAAGTTCCCACTTTCGTCTCGTCAAGACATTCTGTGCAGGAACTCTGAAGTCATCACTTTCTGCGTAGTCTTCAATACTTTGTCGTTATGCCGCAATCGGTGCACAATCTCATCATGTAAAACATTGAAGCACATGGCCGTGAGAGCAAGCCCAGTCATGATATATATGGAACAGAACCAAATTGTTCCTGATGAGGCACCATTATTCTGTGTCGCACCTGGAGCTAAATGCCCAAATCCAATCGTGCTGAGGCTCATGAAGCAGAAATAGACGCCATCAATGGGACTCCAGCCTTCCAGTTGGTAAAGAACAAGAGCTCCAAAAAAGATGTAGACAAAAATTGCAGCAAGACACAAACAGACGGGTGCCAAAATCGAAAAGCCACGCAGAGATAGCTTAGAATCTGTATCAGTGCAGCTGGTCGAATCACAATCTCTTAAGAAATTCAAGCCTTGTGTTTTGTCTTTGACTGAGTTTGAGCTGATGTTGTGAGCTTGGGATGCCGAAATAATAGTGCCTGAAGGTGACCTGACGTAATAGGGTTCCTGAAGATGTAATGTTTGATTTCTGTAATCGTCTTGTCTTCTTACTTTCTCTTTGTGTTCTTTGCTCGTCATTGTCCTTTCATCGAGGCAGCAATATCCACATTTTGAGCACAGGCAGCAGCATAATGCTCGACTGAAGACGCTTCTGGCCAGCCTGGATAGTAAAGCTCCAACAACTGATAAGTACAGAAGCGTTAGAGGTATACCAATTACTGCATACCCTATTGTTACCGCCTTGCCCAATGCTGTTCTGGGTGCCACGCTACCATATCCTGTAAAAATATTGAGTTTAAAATTTCTAACTTTACAAGTTGATGGATTCGTAATCTATACTTATAATACTGTAACAAATCCAATTCTGTACATTGCAGATATTTTAAAAATTATTTGTGAGGGCACTCCCTAGCTGACACTAAATCCAAAACTGTATTTTTTTTCATTTGTATCTGTCTGTTTGTCTGTATGCAATGTTCAAAACAGTGCTTGAGCACTGTTTTGAACATTGTACTATTTATATGTGTACTAATTATTCACATTTTAATGTGAATAATTAGTCTGCAGGTACGGCAATCACGAACGAAGTCGCAGGTACAGCTATTTATTGTAATAAATTTCTGTTCCCCCAAATATATTAAAATAGTAGAGAGATATGGATGATGTTTACTTTCATTGTTATAAATGTAGATTGATATACTGTGGATAAGGTGTAGAGATGTGGTCTGTGGATTTTATAATAATTGTGATTTGATTTATATTTGTTTGCAAAAGTAAAACAAATTATTTATTAGATTTACTAATTTCAAGGTAAAAAAACAAAGATTTATTTGGTAAATGCTTAAAAAATATTTACTAGAAAATAGCTTCCAACACTGAAAGTTATGAAATAAATTGCTGAAGTGATGCTTCCTGAGGACCAACCTCTGCCTATAACAGATACATTTCATCCGAACAAATTGCGCAGCACCCGTCACACTGAGACAAATAGTTGTTAAATCTCATGTGCCTGTAATTTTTCTGGCTCTCAAGGACTGCTGCCGGAACACATCGTTAGCTGCTTGGCGACTAAAATTTCTACTTGAGGGTGGTAGCTAACCAGGCGAGCATCTGCAAAATGCCACAATGTATCTCAAACTGGCGGTGGCGATGGAACCATGGACCTCGGCCACCATTGCTTCAAATCATCCAGATTGGCAAATTTTTTTTTATGAATTTCCTGTAACTTAAATACTACTCGAGCTTTGTTGATGAAATTTAAGTGATACTTGCTTGGATACTCTACCCAACAAAACAGAATTAATACATAAGTAATTAACGAAGTAATCACGTCACAAGCGTTAAAAAAACATACAACCTCCTACCGTTTTGGAAGTCAGTAAGTAAAAAACTAACTATAAGTCAAATAAATATTTGGAGACATAATGATAATTGAAGCTAATGCCTATGAATAAAAGTTCTTACCTATGGTAGTGAGGACAGTCAAAGAATACAAAAACGCTTTCGCAAAATTCCATTCATAATCATCCACCACCAACGCGGGAGCTGATTCTAACGCTCTTGCCCCATATTGTGCAGAAACATCTGCTGCTACTCTTGCTACAAGTTTCTCTTGAAACCTTGCAATTTCTTGAGCAGCTAGTCTTGTCCAATTCTCTTTGTATAAAATATTCAACGAAACTGTTATTTCCCAAATACTCTCTACTGTTTGTGATCGCAATTCAGCACTAGCCTGAGATATAGTTCCGTTCAACTTTGATAGAGGAATTGTTTTCTCATTGGCTTGATACGATGTTGTTGCTAATGTCTTTTGATGAACTTTTGCAGCGCTGCCTTCTATTGCCAGAAATATGAAAGCACCAATTAAGGTGTAACCAAGTAACAAAACAAATATTCCCACATTTGTGGCACATCCAGTGACAAGATTCTGTTTCTTACTGGCTTCAGTTTTGATGCAAAAACAACATGTTGTAACTTCATCTTCAATTCTGTAAGCTTCAGTTTTGCAGTTCTTATTATATTTGCCGTTCACATGATTCTTTTTCTTATTCTTATCCATTTTTATTTTAAAAATCAGTTTTAAGCGGCATGACTTGAATATTTTAACTTTAGTATCGAAGTTTTAGCGAATATTTTTATTTGCTGACGCTCTCGATTCATCTGAAACAAAAATCGTAAAATTAATTCAATGTATTCTGGAAACGTCTTTATTGGGTTAAAAGATTCAAATATTTAAGTTTATGCAATTGCTTATTCGGCAAGTAGGGAGGCTTGACTGAGAATAGGCGGGAGAAAAAAGGGCGAATAGATAAGTATATCGATAATGTTAGCAAAATTAGCATAAGATCGGTTGACATGCAAAAGTAATAGTCAATATTCACATTGCTGTTACATTATTCAATATAATATGGGCACTTATTACTATACTGCGGCTATAGAATAAATAGTTAAGAAGCTTTGAGAAAGTCAATGGACAACTGTTAAAATTTACGACGATATTATTCAAGTCATGTGGTGCATTGTGTGAACGTAATTTTATTAGTTATAAAAAGCTTTAAGACTGAGCTGACAACTGTTAATTGGAATGGAGCTGACATTTAAGTACTAATAAAAACATATCATTTCGTATTATTTAGTAAGTGGCCAATGTGAAACTATATGTAACGCACGAGATTGAGATATAGACCGGAATCCAGATACACTAGTTCTACCTTTTTTTTGCACAAACTGTTTCTGATTTGTGTTTTAAGTTTTAGGTAAACCCTTTTTTTTTACTCTTTAATATCGCAGCAAGCATCCGACCGAGTAAAGTAGGGGTATGTTCAAAAACAGCGCAGCGATGCTCCTGTAAAAATAAAAACATTGCTGCACAAGCTGATAATAATCCTATTGCCTACAAACGTTTCAATTTTAAGATAATTTAATAATCAGGTAACTTTTGAAGGTAATAAATGGGATAATTATGTAGATTGTTTGACTGCCTACCGGCGGTCGTGGCTTTGGATCCTACTAAGGTACTGTTAAATTACCTAGCAGCAGCTAGCATGGTAGCTGTCTTTGATAGGCAGATTCCCATTTCAGATATAAGAGTTCAATAATTAATGCTATTATATTCCTAAATTAAAGGTGAGATAGTCACCCCCGGTTTTTGAAAGGTTTGCAAAGGATTGATTTGTTAATTCACTGAATACTAAACGCTCATTGGGCGCTTATCGCGTCATTGGTTGCAATTGAATGAGATTTTAAAAATTTAGTTTGTAAGCTAATCGAGATGTTCATATTTTCATTTGTGTTTTTTTATGAACGTTCCAGATACTGGAGATTAACCTACCAAAATAAATATAAAAAGGAGTACCGTAAAATAAATGGCACTTTTTTGACTGCATTGAGTTATCACTGCCACTTGATTGGGTCACACTCATAATTATTTATATGGTCTTACCAATTTACATCATAAATACATTTTCAATGTGCTTCTGTCGCGTGTTTCTTTCAAATTCTCATAAGGTATCGCGATTGTGATACATAGGTAGTAATTAAAAAAATATGTACCATGTTTTATATTAATAATATTTTCTCCCGATGTTTTGAATACGTTGCAGTGATCGTGATCCCAGGGTGACTCCCGTCCAATCATAAATACGTTTGGAACTTTATTACGATTATAATACACAGTAATTGTAGAATATTAAATAGTTCAGTTTCTAAAACATCATGTATTGTGTTGCTTGTTTCCGCAAACCAAACAATTTTAATATGGTTAGACCTCATCATCGTGTCTTTCTTTATGACGTACAATCATTTCTTTATCACTGCGCGTCAGTTAGAATAAACAGGTGGAAAAGTGTTATAGTTTTCGTTATCAAAATATGATTCTATCATTAAGACTCAAGTGATACAATATATACTGAGCTAAGATATATACAGCTCTGAGAAAGGGTTGTAGCTAATGCATTAAGCAGCGTCATGTTAGAGGACGTCCGGTGAAATTGTTACGTCATAGAACAGAACGCGGAAACTAATGGAAGTGGTAGTCTTCTCTGAGTGCAGAATACATTGTTCTGTGTACTAATATTTCAAGGAAATAATCTCTCATACCTACTCCTTGCTTCGTAGGGTTTGTGCCGTATGGGGTTTTAAAATACAATGTTTTCTTCTCACAATTCATTTACTAATCTTTTGCTTCGAAGCGGCTGCTCTATTGGACAAGATAATTATCTATTTATGTTTTTTGCCAGGATTTATATTGCCTGACTACATTTGAATATCTATTCTATTTAGAAACTCCTAAGAAAGGTTCATTAAAAGCCAATAAATAAAGACTAATTAACAAAAGATATCACGTAATGTAGTGGAATGAAGACGACCCCACAGGGCATCGGAGAATGGTGTAAGTTTTCCAATAATTTATACAGCTACCGCCCTATCAATGGAGGTAAACAACGGAAGCGTTGATTAGCCAAGTTTTGAGTTATTTGTATAGTTTTTTGTACCCGTTTCGTTTTGAGAATTTGAGTGGATATTTATTGTTTGATCTTAGTAAGTAGAATATCATAGTTAGTTTAATAGTCAATGGTGTTTTAATATCTAATAAGATATTAAACACCATTTTATATATTCTAAACGAAAACAGAAATTGTTCGGAATCATAAAATGTGTTTCTCTTTATACATTACGTGAAAATAATACTGTAGGTACTGTATCAGCCGGATGGTCTACTGCTGAACACAGCCTCTCCAAATATGGGAGGGTTTGCCATAATCCCCACACTTGGCAGGCGTCTTGGGGATCGCTGTGTGATATATCAGTTCCTTAGAAAGCGCTGCTGCCCACCTTCTGGTGTGTTACCCTTAGTCGCCTCTTACGACACCCACGGGTAGAGATGAGGGGGTGACATTCTAGCCCGGTACTCCACGGGCAAAATAATTACTCATATACTTTTAAAAATAATCAACATAGACTACTCTTAGGGCCTGTTTCAGAATGTTCGAGTAAGTTCCGGTTATACTACCTAGTACATAAAATAACTGAATGATAAAAATGACAGTTAACATGCAGCGCGTTTCAAGCTTTAACCGATGGATAGGCTAAATCGATGACTGTGAAACGCAATGATAGTGTTTTATTTATTAAATATGTTCTGGGTAGTATAACCGAATCTTACTCGAACATTCTGAAACAGGCCCTTAATTAGCTTAAAATAATACCAAAGTTACATATAATACCAAAGGTACATTGTGTAAACAAATCAGTACTGGTTTAAGCCGCATCAAACTTGTTAAGGAACCGGCAAGCTGCGATTAGTTACGGCAAGTTTGGCGCCTGCAACGTGTTTTTACTCAAAACGAAGTTCGTATTAGTGCCGAAACTAATCGGGTGAAACTTAGCAGGTTCTAAAGTTTCAACACGTTATTGCGTTTGTATTTATGTTCCGTTATTTGAATATGAAAAACATTCGTACCCAGTCGAGTTTGATAATATCAAAATATTAAAATCTACTGTCATTTTGATGAAATTTAAGTTTTTGCTATCGACTGTAAAAATTAGTATAGAGCGAGCTAAATATTATTATTTAGTCGTACTACACAAGCGGACTAGACGCAAATTTTGATGGGTAATACTCTGTACTACGCAGTAGAATTCACTTTGCTGTTCACGCAATGTATGGGGCTATGGTACACCTAAGGTGCACTTTGGAGTATTGAAATTCCAAAAATGTGCCTATAAAATGAAAACTACTAATCCGATCGCGCTCAAACAAACGAGAAACGATCGAGGACCGCGGCCCGCTCGTATTAAGTCCTTGAGAGCCAGTGAAATAACAGGCAAAATGAGACTTAACAGGTATGTCTCAAGGTGATGGGCGCAGTGCAGTTCGTCACTTGTGATGAAATGCATCTGTTATAGGCAGAGGATACCGCTTAACATCAGGTGGGCCTAGAGCTTGTTCATTCACAATAACATAAAAAAAAAAAAAAAAAAATATTGCGATGGAACTGCAAAAAATGTTGAAAATTAATTTATTATTAAGAAAATACACGAAATTTGGAATAATATTAACAATAAAATGTTAATATCTTATTATTATAATCATATTATGATGATTGTATGGTATACACAACGTGTGTAGCTCCTTGTTCTTCAAACTCGTGGTTTTCGCTTCAATGGCTTTTCGTCCCAGCGTGACTCTGAACCATTTTCGCCTCAACGTTCGTCACTACATCGGTATTCGAAACTACGTAGGTACGGGTACACAATTCAGTAGTGTGTAGTAGGTAGTAAGGCATTTTGCGAATGCTGCTTGGCTGATCACTTGCTTTCAACTTCCGTAAAGGTAAAATTCCAACATGTTATTGCGTTTGTATTTATACTCCGTTATTTAAATATGAAAAACATAAAGACATAGCGTATGTAGCTGCATATTCTTCAATCTCGTGGCATTCGCTTCAATGGCTTTTCGTTCGAGCATAGCTCGTCTTTTGTAGCAATGATCATTTTTGCCTCAACGTTTGACACTACAGCGGTATTCGAAACTACGTACCAGTTCACAATTCATGGTGTATAGTATAGTCTAGTCAACAAGTTCAAAAACGTGTTAAATAGAAATAAAGCTCCTAAAAATATGTGCGATTGCTCATTCGAAATTTTGCGATTGCGCATTGTTAAGAAATTGTTTATAAACAAACTGACGGAATGGGATTTACAAAAAAAAAATGTACTATCTTTTAAGATTGGAAAAAAATTAGTTAATTAGCAATGGTGTAACTTTTTGAAAAATCGACATATAATTGTTTTTTCACCGAGGTTTTTTTCGTTTAAGTGTCTATATTACACCATAATTCATTAAATTTTTTATATTGTTATTAAATATGATAAAAAAAATATTTTAGGTGATATACCGGCTTTTTAGACGGCGCGCCTATGTTGTAACGACATCGCGGACCACTATTTGCAGCGTTAAAAAAATTATAAATAATAGAGATAGAGTTCCGGGAGTACCAACTTTTTTATTGGAAATTTCCTCCTCTTTCAGGATCTTTTCAAAATTCCTTAAATATCATTATTTTCGAAATTATTAAAGAAAAACTAAAAACCTTTTTTTTATCTTATTTTGTTAATAACAATCGCAATTTTTTATGTGCTAATATATCCTTAAAAAACATTTTTCTAGACGTCATTCCGAATCGAATGAGCAATCGCACATATTTTTAGGAGCTTTATTTCTATTTAACACGTTTTTGAACTTGTTGACTAGACTAGTATGTAGTAGGGCATTTTGCGAATCCTTGTCTTAACTTCCGTGTAGGTACCGAACTAACAACACGGATGTTTTATGGACTCATATATGGAATTTGATATGACGACTCTATGTACTTATTTCATTGTGTTTTGTTGCCGGTTCGAATACCAACCAGCACATTTGTGACACGAGGTTTATGTGTAGGTAACACAACATGAGCAAATATTTTTTTTCCGTCCAATGTTTTGAAAAATTTCCAAAAACCGAGTCGATAAAAATAAATATAATTATATCCATATAATTATTGTACAAACTGAAATGGAGACATTTCGCTCGCGCTTTACACTTGCTCAATTATTGGAATCCCCATTTACACTCAAGGTTCTACTTTAGAATCCTTCGTTCCACTCAGAATTCGAAATAGCGCCCTCACCGTATAATTGACTCAATCAGAGTTTCAGATTTGGAAATATTACAAAATGGCGGGGATGGGTGAGAACGTAAAAAGAAAACATATTTCATAATAACAAATATTTATTAAATATTTTAAGAAAACATTGAATTAACATTTTAATAAAACACTTAAAAAATATAAAAATTATATCTAGTGACAAATTAGGCGGAATTGTCACTAGATATATTTTTTATTTTTTAAGTATTTTATTAAAATATATGAAAAACAATGTTTTCTTAAAATATTTGTTATTATTAAATATAGATTTCCGCAAAGTAACGCCTGAATCTATTCATTATTTAAAACATATTTCATTCCCAAGGACTACTACTACTTCTCACAAAGCCACCAGTATTATTTTGCTTACTTGTATACAGTTGTAGGTTTCAGGTTCCATGTATAGATCCCTAAAACATGCAATTAACTTTATCACTAACTCGGAGATTAAATATTACATTTTTTTTGGAGGAAAGCTATTAAATTTCACTGTCTGGAGTCACCTATGTTCACCTATGTTCTTCGCTTCTATGTCACATATAAAAAACATAACATGTCAAATACAAAACATATTGAACACATATTGAAGCGCTCGTAGCGGAGTTTACTTAGCTGTTCTCAACCGATCAGCAAAGTTAAGCAACGTCGCCCGCGGTCATGAGTTGGATGGGTGACCGCTAGTAATATTACTACTGAGCGTTTCCGTGCTTCAGAGGGCACGTTAAGCCGTCGGTCCCGGTTGTTGTCTTAGGATGGCAGTCGTTATAGCATGGTGGTAGGGCATTTTGCGAATGCCCGCCTGGCTAGCTACCACCCTCAAGTAGAAAATCTGTCGCCAAGCACCTAACGGTGTGTTCCGGCAGCTGTCCTTGAGAGCCAGTACTTCTAGGTTAGCCTGAACAACATCTTCGACCACATCATCACTTACCATCAGGTGAGATAGTGGTCAAAAGCTAATCTATAAGGCATAAAAAAAAATGAAAAAAAAAAATGATTGCGTGTTTCAGACAAAATGTGGATCGTTTGTTAGCGTCAGCTTAGAAACCGTTTAGGTACTAACTTTATGAGCACTTAGCTATTTCATGTTGATATTCAATCTTGAACAAGAGTCTACTATTATTTGTAACTGATCACTACTAAACAAGGAATCCTAGTGTGCAGACCAAGGCTACGTTTATTTTATTAAAAAAGAGTTTTGCAATATATTTTTGTAAAAGTATGTGTAAATAAACTAAAGAATTTTAATTAAATTATTATTATTATCTATATATCCTCTATGTATGTACGTATATGATAGTTATTAAAAAAATATATTTTATAAAAGATTCTTCAAGGGTATTAGGATATGACAAGAATATTAAAGGTTGCACGCTCGATATTTATTTGTGACAATTTTGGCCATATTAAACATTGAATATATCATATTACGAAACATGTGTGGCATAATATAATACTGCCCCCCTCTGAATCATTAATTTGAATGTATCGATGTAAATTTGGATATGTCATATTATCTTATTAGAAACATGGACTTTAGCGTCTAATTCCAATGGCAAATAAAATGATCTTTATTTTAAAATTGGTAATTCATGATGGGATGGGCATAAAAAATTTTGTAGCTACACAATACGGCCCCAGGTTTTGTGTTAACAGGAGCGTTGTTATTGCAAAGTAAACAACACCAACGTTTTGTTTACTTTGACAACTTTAACACTGCTTTTGTTATTATATTCATTTTTATAATATACCTACTCACAAAAGGCCGCAGGTTTCGTGCATACAGCAGCGTTGTTTTTGTTTATCTTGAAAACTTGAACACGGCTTTTGTTATTTTAATTTCTTTTTTATAATTCTATAATAATGACGCACTTTCGAAGCAAAGGCAAGTTACATTTATAAAAGGAGAAGAAACCTTTATGAAGCCATTTCCTTTCAAGGGTGTAATTACAACATACAATTTTTTTTTCCAGTTCTGCTAAAGTATACAGTAGGTACAAAAGTTAGTCCTGGAAAAACTAATGCAAATAAAAATTGCATTAATGAACAGAAACATAGGTTTAACGAATCTTTGAAGTTGACAAATAATGCAAGAGCGCATAAGTACATAAACACAATTCTTCCATTGTTGAACATTGTTTGGGATTAATACAACATTCCATCGTGATGAAACATATATTTAAATACTCTTTGAAGAAGAACATTGCATACATTATAAATCGGAAGATTTGTATTGACTTGAATTGATAACTTCTATACGATTTAAAAAGAAGAGGTTATCAATTTGACACCTATGTAAATGTATTGGAACAGCAATAGGTATATTCACATACTATATTTTAAGCGGCTACTTCGACAGAGCAACTAAAGCAGCGCGGCGCGAGTATGCTAACCTCGGTAGTGGTAACATATTTGAACCGTTTGGTTTATCGTATTTTCCAAAACTTATCAGAGCACTTGTCGATGCGACGCGTGATAAATATGCTGGCACCTGTTTGGTTCTACGAAGAAGCATTGCAAATCAATGCGGCAATGCTGCCAGCATGCTGGGCACGTTGCCAACTGGTAGTGGGCTGGAGCATTTGGACTGCCTGTGAGTGTACTACCGTATGTTAGTAAAAATTCAATAGGTACGATATGATTGATATTTCAAATTGAAAATCTTTAAAGCACCGTAACACCCAAAAGCACAGTAAAGCTATGGCTGATTTCTTCATACCATTTCTTAGGAAAATACTAAGCTAAGAAACTAGAGCATTTTTTGCAAGCGCTATGTCAGCAGAAATAGTTCTAAACTAAATTAAAATTCCCTAAGAGACTTCAATTTTGAGAATATAAATTAATTTTAAAATTAAATTTCCCTAAAACCGTCGTCTGCTCCCGAGAAAATAAATGTTCGCTTTAGTTACTCATGCATTTTAACGGTAACATTTTAGAGCTTTTAAAGTTTGAATATAAAATGAGAAAACTCATCAATATTAGTTTTGAAGTTTTTGTGAAGGTTGTTATTTGTCTTGAAACTATTTCATGTCTCGACTTTCGAGGGTTTGAAAAGACTGAGTCCACTTAGCTTTTATTATAGTTTCACTTGCTTGCTTGTATTATTAAGGGTATGCTAGGCTATTTAAAATCATAAAGCAATGGAAAATAAAAATAAAAACCCCCATAATAGGAAAGGTTTCAACAGTGTACGACCCAGCTGGTACAGTACATTATACTGTCGGAATTGCGACCAATGGTTGCAACAAAGCAGTCGACTCAATTAGAAATCTAAAAGAACGTGCGTTCCACAGCCTAAACATTCTTACACTATCCTCTAACCGGCGTACTTTGACAGCTGATGTGTGTTAATTTATCTAATATCGTTCAATCGCATACTATTTAGTCACACCTTGTGTTTATTAACACCGTAGAACTCTTAATTGCGCACTTTAGGCCCGTCGCCCTTCAACCTACATAATATGTAACTGTGGATTTCCTCAAATTAAGAGTTCACAAGATATTCTCCTTTTATCGGAGTTCAGGACTGCCTGTTTGTGATGTGGCGAATGCTTTAGGATCTCGAGGTATCCTATTGTTGGACATCGGCTTAACTCACAAAGTTATTCTTTGTTGCATTCTAGAACTTTGCCTAGAGTAGATGGCAATCGGCTCATGCCCCATTTCCTATATGGGACAAAAATACCTGCGAACACCCATAGACATGCACATTTGTTTACACATTCGGATAAAATAAGCATGATGATATATGTATGTATGCATGTGTCTATAAACTACTTATCAACCAAACTTTATAGAATCATCAACCGATTACTTATTTTTATTTAGTAGGTAACCTTTCGTATCTTCTTCTAGTATAAATATGGAAACACCGTCCGAATTGCACCAACAGTACCTAACGGTGCTAACAGTTAATTTTGCGCGTTCAACCACTTTAAATTAATAGTCGTTTTTATACTGAGTCTCTTTTTATTCATCTTTTCTGACTAATACCATAACATATTATTCATTTTCCATCGCTGCAGCCACAGAACCTTTCAATAGAATCGTATACCCGGAGTTATACTAAAATTTTATTATCAATTTCTGAATTTATGCGCCATCTCATTCGAATCCGCTCGGTCGCACGCAGATGTAATAGAATAACTCATTTAAATCGGGAATAGAGGATCCGTGCAGGGTTTGGTGTTGCCCGATGAAAAAAATATATTACCCTAATACAATAAGAACACACGAATGTGTGATTTCAGAATAATTATTCATTTCTTAAGATAGTTTTACAATCATTAAACAATAAAATACAACAAAACTTTTCCAAAAAAAAATAATATGTTCAATCCGTATAAAGATCGATTTTAACTTGAGTTAAATTTTGATGCAAGTCGTTAGTGAAAAATTTTATAAAACATTTTTTTTTGATAAATTTACTAAAGTTATTTTTAATTCTATTAAATAATAATCATTTATTTATAACATTAATTTTACTCTGAGAGAGATCCCAATGTTAACAAAATATTAATGCGTCTTATTTTTCTTTAAATTGTAACTGTACATTTATGATTTAACAATGCTTCAATTATTAAAATTTACCACTAATATTATCCATTTAATTCATAATTCCGTCTCGAAATTACAAGTTGTTACTGGCAACACTACGCCGAACATTAAGCACGGGGTACGTTAATACGATAATATTGGATTATATCACTGATTTATGCAAAATCTTTATCTCCACCGACACCTAAATTGGATTCTGGCGACAACGCATTATTTTTGCTGGAAAGCGGTAAAGAGATGAATTTAAGGTAAGGGATGAATTTCAGGTACCTATCTATCTAATAGATTCACATTATTATTGAATCAGATGTTGGGGATGGCAATATTAGAGTTAGGGTTTATTGGATTGCCTTTGGTGTTTTGATGGAATATATCATTTTACTTAAGGTTTTCTTCATGTTAAATTATATTCTGAATTTATGTATTGTTTGTATAAGTCACAAACAAAAAAGAAATAAAACATTCTTTGAATAATTTTGTAATAACAAATACTTTAAAAGTATTTTATATAAAACTTCAAAATAATTCTTGAAAAAAAAAAACACTTAAAAATATAAAAAAATATCTATTGCCATTTTCGCACAAACGCCACACAGTCAAATCGGAAGAATTTTCGACGCATTTCGATTCTACTCGAAGAATCCTCAAGAGGTCTTGACTCTACGAGCGTACGATCGCAACTTGTCATGATTGTTTGCTTTTAAAATATTTGTTATTATTAAATATGGGTTTCCGCAAAGTAACGCCTAAATCTATTCATTATTTTTTGTTGACTTTTGGCGCGATACAGTAAATTCTTATAGTAGAAAAATTATTAAATTATCCTTCAAGAAAAAGAAGCACAACATTTTTTGAAAAATTGGACTATGCTTATTATGACTTTGATGTTGTTACTAGAATACTTAATATAATAGTAATTAATTAAACATTTAAAACGTGCACTTATTTACTTAATAAAATATGCCATCACGCATGTATTTTCCGAAGCCAGAAAGTGACCAATAGCCACATTATCCTTGACATTTTGTTGATAGCATGTAATAAAGAGCGAGCCTATCGTCATGTACTGGGCACAGTCCTAACTCCAAACTGTTACTGAATTTTTTCGTTGGATATACCCTAATGACCGTCGGACACGGGGATTCAAACCAGACCTGAGATTCAAAAGCAGCACTTCCATTAACGCATCAACAATAACTAATTTAGTTATTACAAAATTATATTACTGGTTATTTATACAAAGGAATTGTAGTTCCTAATAAATAATACGTATATTATTTTATATCTTTTCCAGAATAGATTAAAATACTGAGTCCAAATGCTTCGTTTACAAATATTACTGACTAGCAGCACATGAATAAATAATTCATGTGCTAGCAGCTCTTCACAGCTTCGAACGGGTATTTACCAAAAATTTCTAAAAAAAAACAAATTTTTATAGCATATGTTCATCTGAGTTAATGCAGGATTCTATGGGCCCAGGGGTGCTTGCTCCTCGGCGTGTGTATGCGTAAATGCATGTCCTCACGATAATAAAAAAAAAAAGTTTTCTATGGGCCTGTTTCAGAATGTTCGAGTAAGTTCCGGTTATACTACCTAGAACATAAAATAACTGAATGATAAAAATGACAGTTAACATGCAGCGCGTTTCAAGCTTTAACCGATGAATAAGCTAAATCGATAACTGTTAAACGCAAGGATAGTGATTTATTTATTAAATATGTTCTTAGTAGTATAACGGGAACTTACTCGAACATTCTGAAACAGGCCCAAAAGTGAAAGAATTTTTCAAATCGGTTACAGTAGTTTTTAAGTTTTTCGTCATACAAAAATACTAAAAGATAGTGATAATAGATTTCCAGTAGGATGAATGATTTTTCACAATTAAATTACATATCAGATTTTTTCTTGTTATTCTCTAAAATCGTATCACACCGCTCCGTAGATTTAACTCTAGAAAACAGATAAAAGGTATTACCCGTAAATGCACTCAACGTAACGCAGTCTTGCTTTGAAAATACTCTTGGAGTGAATAGACTTTTATTGAAGTCTGATCCAGCGTACATCAGGGCCTTTGATATTAATCTTTGGTGGATGTCTCTTTATGGCAATGTTTTTTCTCAGAATGTACAGTCGCCTGCAGTAATAAGTATACACTTCGTAATTTTCATAATAATGTGATGTCACTAAATTCTTAGTGATTGAAGTTAATTATTGAAACAATTCAATTTATTCTTTGATTTTAAGATACTTCTGTGTACACTTCTGTGGTGTTCTGTACACAGAGTCTTTGCCACAATTTTGAAAATTACAATGTGTATACTTATTATTGCAGGCGACTGTACCTATCATATACATCGCTGATATTATAAAAATATATCCACATTTCGCCAGACATTGGTAAATAGCATTGATTTATGAACATTATTAATAATATATTATGAATTATTATTATTTTGATACATGCTTTTGATTAGAAGATTTTGCAGGAGCAAGTAGTATTGCTTAATGCAAATACCTATACGGTAATACCGCTGTCAGTTAGTGTACTGTTATTTCATAATAATTTAAAACACCTTCAATCAAAGATTCTTAAATTAGTTTTTGAGTAATACCCCGTAACTAAACCATTACTATGAACCTATGACCGATGCTAACTTTTTATTTTTATACAGTAAAAAGTATAACGATATTGAAACCGCACATGCTAGTCTACAAAAACAATCTAAACATCCCCTTACTCCTCCTCCCCCAATTCCTTTACCTCTGAAATATATTATTACTGTTCATTTTGATTGACTCAGCATAACTTCATATTATTTTATATCTTCTTCAGAATATATTAATATACTGATCACAAATGCTTCGTTTTTTTCCGGTCGCGACTACGCCTGCACGTATGTTGGGTATCAAGTAAAACCATTAACCTCTTTTTGCGCAGTTGGATAAAACTATCCTTTGTTCTGCCCCGGGTCTCAAACTGTTCTCTTGGTCTCAAACATACAAATCTTTCCTCTTTATATTATTAGTGTAGACTAGAAGATGAATGATTATTCGCAATTAATTTACATATCATATATTGTTCATGTTATCCTGTAAAATTGTATCACATTGCTCCGTATATATTTAACTCTAGAAAACAGATAAAAGGATTAAGGTATTACCCGTAAATGCACTCAACGTAACGCAGACTTGCTCAGAAAATGCTCTCAGAGTGAATGGACAGCGTGCATCACAACCTTTGATATTAATATTGATGGATATCTCTTAATAGCAACGGGTCTTTTCAGAATGTGTCATTGAAATATGCATTCCTGGTACCTACATCATTTTGATTCAAAGATTTAGCAGGGGTGAGTAGATTTGCGTTATGCAATTTTGAAGCAGTGATGGCTCAGTGGCATTGGCTATGGACTCCACGCAGCAGGTCCATGGTTCGAATCCCGCCGCAGGCTTGAGCTTCAACGCGTGGTGGCAGGGCATTTTGCAAGTGCCCGCCTGGCTAGTGACCACCCTCAAGTAGAAAATCTGTCACCAAGCACCTAAGTTGTCCTTGAGAGCCAGTGAAATTACAAGGCACATGAGACTTAACAACTCTGTCTCAAAGTGACGGGCGCAGTGCAATTCATGACTTGGGATGAAATGCATCTGTTATACGCTGCGTGCTTGTTCCGTCACAATAACAAAAAAAACAAGGTTATCCCGCTTTCACTTTGTGTACTATAGTTACATAATAACTACAAATAAATTCATAAAAAACAGATTCTTAACTATATTAGTTTTTGAGAAAGACGCCGTTTCTAAATAGAATACAAATAAATAGGAATCCACATTTCTTTATTTTTATATAATACTAGCTTTCCGGCCGCAGATCTACCCGCGCGTATGTCGGTTATCGCGCAAAACCAATAACCTCTTCTTGCGCAGTTGGATAAAAACTATTCTATGTCCTTCTCCGGGTCTCAAACTCATTCCATACCAAGTGTCATCCAAATAGGTCCAGTACTTAGTTTGTAAAATTCTTGGTTGCATACAAAAATATAAATCTTTCCTCCTTATAATATTAGTGTAGAAAAAATGTAACGATGATGACACCGCATGCATATGTATGACATAATCTAAACAAACCCCCTCCCCTCTGTAATAATTTTAGTTTGTTAATGAATAGATTCAGGCGTTACTTTGCGGAAATCCATATTTAATAATAACAAATATCTTTAAAATATTTTAAGAAAATATTAAATTAATATTTTGTGACGTCACGTCGGCTTAACAGGTAAATTGGGCGGAATTGTCACTTGATATGTTTTTTATGTTTTTGAAGTGTTTTATTAAAATAATAATTAAATGTTTTCTTAAAATATTTTTAAAATATTTTTTATTTTAATAATAAGTATTTTTAGTATTATATTTAAGTAATTTTAGTTTCTAATTCAATGTGGTCTTGGGTCAAGTTATGGACAAAATATTACAATTTCAGCATTTAAATCATTGCGTTTACGAGCTAGAAACTCGTGAGATACAAACAGATATCAGAGTGATATTACTAAGGCTTCATTTTATTTACTACGGAACTCTTATACCGTTTCGTCAACCTATCAAAAGTTGACAGTTATAAAACGTAGCCGACGCCAACTGAGATATATTTTTTGTATTCAATCCCATAGAGTCCCGCTTCCTACAGATGTCGGTTAAAATCTTTATGGAGAATATGGGGTTGCCCATATATCTTTTACGTTTTTATTTATTAATCTAATGGGTATTGTAAAGCTAATAATATACATTAAATACTCAGTGTTATCTTATATATATGAATTACATAGGTGACTGACGCTGGCTTGGCAAATATAAACTGTCCGAAGCATTTTTGTCTTCGAAATAATCACAAACTTTATTATCGCTTTTAAAATTAAGATCTTTTTTGTATGCAGGTTGAATTTTTGTTCTTTTTGTAACATCTTGTTTCTGTTAAAATGAAACCAGAATTATTCATGAATTTATAAAGCACAATTACTGATAAATTAGTTTTGTTTTATTCCATTTCAGCTTCCAGATAATGTATAATATAGTGTATAGTGTAAAATGCTTAAGCCTCATAACTTCGACCGTAACATTGAACTACTGCAAATATGATTTTAAAGTGCTTTCACATTCGAAAATTTCATCGCCGCGGCTTCGCAACTTCTTGACAGTTTATCGCTGCATCTACTACAACTGTGGCTTTTGTCAACCGACAATGTTTAAAATGAGGATAATTTTGCATCAAAATTATAAAGTAGTTTTATAATTTTATAGGAACACTTGTGTGATGTGTGCATACACATCTTTTTGCATTTGGCTAAAATAACCGGCGTGGACACTTTACGGATGAAATAAAGTTTTAATTTGCTTACTTCCCATTTATATGAACACTACTTCTACCTTTGGTATGCCTACATCTAACTTGAAGGTAATTTTTTTATCCTCTATAAGAAATATAGGCAATTCGAATAATTCAAACATTTACATGTTTGCATTAACTCATGTCAAGTGAATAGATTAGCTTACAAAATTTGAGCTATCACTCACTCACTACGATAAGTCAGTTGGCAGAGTATTTCCCGGCTGTAGGGGCTGATAGTCGCAGGTTCGAATCCCCCTGTTTTCGTAGTATTTTTTTTTTCATTCAGTGTAAATTTGTAAAATATGAATAATGATTCCCAGTTTTGTCATCTGAGAGATGACAGAAAGCAAGTTTAAATATAAGATAAAATAGAAAAGCATTAAAAACATTACTATAAGCGTAAATTTTAGCAATCTAGTAGTCGTTGCAGGCCTGTAGTGATGGATTGCTCTTTATTATCAAGTTTTCTAGATATATTGCTTAATTACTTACAAGAATTTCTACGTTTTAACTTACCTAAGTATTCTATGAAAACGTAAACTTTAAAGGTAATAAAAGCTTTAGTAAAAGGCAAACGAGATTAGAAAAGTTAAGCAATTTATCATAAAGTTAAATATAAACGTGTTCCTTTAGTTTGAATCTTGAATGATTCATAGATAATTTTGTGGAAGTACATGAAATAATGTTTGTATTGATACCAAATTGTATATCAGCCCAGAAGAAAGCTAAACCGTGGCGTACTACGTACCTACGTAACGTTACGTAAAGGGGTTATAAGTTTTTGTATGGAGCGTAAAATACCTACTATCCCAAACAAAAAAAAAATATTTCGTGAACATTAATGAAACTGGTGCCATTCGATATGGTCAGTGATTACACACCATTCGTATTCTGGGACAATATTGTCTAAACGACCTACTGAGATAAATTGCCTTTGAAAATCTGAATATCTGACCACGCTATCTCGGGAACAATGCAACAACTTAAAGTGATTATTTTCGAGATGTTCTGAAAACTCTTTAGCAGTTGCTGTATTTTGTTTCATTTAAATAGGACTAGAAATGCTTGAGTTATTAATACCATTCATCTTGAACTCCAGTTCGTAGCCACATGTCAACTTAAGCTGGTTTTGAATTTAATGACTTTTCCGTCTTTATTGCCGTATAGCTTGGGTGGTTTCTGTACTTGTAAAATCGACTAAGAACCACCCTGATGGAGAAACTATCCTAGGTACTTAAATAGAAAATTAATAACTTTCTTTATTATTTGAATATTATGTTACTTGAACTATGCAAGACGATGATATTTTACCTCGGAATGATAGGAGTACCTCGATAGCACAGTGCAGCGACTCGCCGTGTTTTGAGATTCAAAACTTTATTTCTTATGCAACAGAAAGAAAACTTTGATTATAGACGTAAACATCATCCATTATAGAATGGGAAACTCAAGCTTAACAATACATTTTTAGTGATCACATAAGATTATCTATCCGTATAATTTCACCAAGCAATGCCCGTTTTTTTGTTTATATCCAATAGTCGTAAAAATACAATTTTTTATTTGCTTATGTCGTCCTCGAAAGGTTTTGTATTAGTTACTAGTAATCACGTATTTTTATGTAAAACTATATGATAAAAAAGCCACTAACATGCAGCAGCGCCCTTCTTCACGTTCATTAAAAGCCTTGTCACACTGTAGATATATCATCAAATGGCGGTCTTAAGTCGTATCATGTCACTTAATTGAGCTGTTCAAGTTTTCGAGTGATATTTTTAATTACTGAACTAAGTACCGATACCGAATTTTCGCCTTCAGGTCACTCGACTTATGACTGATATGCATGTGGTTGGAACATTTGGTAATCAATGCTATTAAGGATATTTTAAAGGCAGGAGAGCTATGCACGCTGCAGGTTTAAAGTAAAAATTGCTTATATATAAGAGATTTTTATATTTTTAACTGTTGCGGGGGTTATTTTCGTATTTCTACAAAATACGTCACAAACTTTGGGACAAAAGTAGAATAGTTGGTTTACAATCTGGTTAATTTGTGCATGATTATTTTACATAAAGAATTCAATAAATTTCATCACCATATTTCTATACTTAAATGAATTCAAATCAAGTGCAGAAAGTTTGTTATAGTAAAAATTTGTGAACTCTAAGAATGTATAATGTTATTTATAGTAGGTACGTAACAAATAAACCTTTTCATTTCCAGACAGCTCTATAAGTTCATAATATAGTCTAGAATTAAAAAAGTGGGGTTAAAGCTTTTAGCTTGCAACAGTCGCAAACTACGAAACAAAATTACGATGCAGGGCCAAAATAAAGCTGGAAATAAAATTAAGTGCAACCACTAACCCGCTTTAAGCTCGAGTATGCTCCATATAGGACTTGATGGGACCAAGACACGGGCTTAATGCAGGAATAGTCAAAATACCGGCATGTTCACATCCACAACGTTGCGGTATGCTCTTATCTGTGACACAAGACCTATGTAGTTGAAGAGCCGGTGCCATTAATACTGCAGAGTTCTATCATACGAAACTTACTGCTGTCACCGCGGAGACAAACGAATGAATTGTTTAAATAAATTTTGTGATGAAACAAAAAACAGTGACATCAATTCAAGCTTCTAAAAACTTTAAAGTTGATAACATTAGGCATATATAACAAATTTAAACAAGTCGATTTTAATTAACAATACGCGAAAACTCTCGTAAATAAGTCGGAGAGCTCCGACTTTAGTTTCGACGCTCAGCAACCTTGTCACGTTAGTTTTTAAAATCAAAATGTCGCATGGATTATACGGCATGTGTTTGTTGAGATATAGGAAAATGGGGCTAAAAGTTACGGGGGTAAGTTGTTCCCATGTAATAACTCAAAGAGGAAAAGAGATAGCAGTGTGTGAAGGGCGTGGCGAAATAGTCGACGCGAGTAAATATTTTTGTGTTTGTAATTTTTATTCTATTGATGAATTCTTCCTATTTTGATTCTTAGCTTTAAGAATGATTTTGTGTTCGTGTAAAAATACATCCGGTTATGGTATGTTTACGTCAAGATCAAGTTGTTTTAGTAATACATTTGCATTTTCGTAGAAACATATCATTTGGGGCTAGATGTTTCTTTTGTTCGTTTGGTGCATGTTGTTACTTCGGAACAACTTAACCCATTGTATTGATAACGGAGTCGAAATCTAGTTCCAATTACTTATTATTTTATTGCAGGAAGCGGATGTATATGAAAAAAGAGAAGAACAAGCCAGAATTCCTGACACATTCCCCCAGAAATAGTCAGACCCTTTCCAAAGTCGAGGTAAGAAAAGCCAAACGACGTATAAGAAAATCTGCAGTTTTAACAGATACACCAGAAAAGCGAGCTATAGCAAAAGAGCAGTCAAACGGAAGAAAGATGTAGAAAAACATTCTAAAGAGCAAGTCAGGAATAAAAAAAATAGAATAATGGAAAGGCAAAGACAAGGGAACAGTAAACTCTTTAAACGCCAGGTTCTACAAAACGAAGTTGAAAGTTATGATAATGAGGATAGTTTGGAATACTATTGTATTGTGTGCTGTGACAGATACTCCAACTCCCGTTCTGGTGAAGAATGGGGTCAGTCCAAAGAATATCGAAGCTGAGTACATCCTAGATGTCAGAAAAATTATGGATCATTGACGTACATTCCCCCTTATTCTAGTTAAGAGGCATATAATTTAATTATAATGAGTTTTATTTTTTTCCCAAAGAATATCTAAGATTTACCTTATATAAAATCTGATTAAAATCTATATAAAGTAAGCTTAATTTACATTCCTGATGATAAAGGCTGATTAATTACGTAAATTTAAATAATTATTCATGGATTAACCAGAGAGTAGAATTTCTTAAAGGAACATAAATAGAAAACTATATCTGCTTATTGGTGTTTGGTTAATTACAATTGAGATAACGTAGATTTGTCCTTGAATACATAAATACTTACTTTGTCGTTTCATTTATTAAATATTCTTTTACATAGCAACCAACAACTTGCCTCAGCCCGTTAAAAACTAGCCCCATATTGGGGCAAGTTGTTATTTCTCGACTTCTTATATATAAAAATAACAAATAAAAATCAGAACAAGATATATTTAATTGGCTATCAGAACATTAAATCATAATAAATTGAACAAATTCCACGCAGGCATTTATTACAATATAATATTATTTCAACATGATTTCTGAGAATGTTTGAAATTTGGGAATTTTAGCCCCGCCATCCCCTACATTGTTTATTGTCTTTTTTTAATAATACACTGTAATTTCAGAGGGCAAGTTACACAAATGTCAAACGTCGAATCATAAAACATCTCTAATCTAATTGTGGTGCAGTGTTGCATATGATTCACCAAAACTCGTTTGGGACGTGATTAAAACAAGCCGATGTCTCTTTATCTAGAAACTGTACAGTTTTGTATTAGCAAGATTGTACAGACTCCATCCCTGTTTAATTGAAGCGAGGGTTCGTCACTTCAAATGTTCGGTTGTAGAGGATAGCCGAATTGGATAGAACAGAGTGGCTGCATGATTAAACTATTGATTGGTGCTGACAGGTTTGCGTGAAAACGTACATCTGCTACTTTTGATTGGCTTGTTGAAATTGTTTGACTTTTATTAGAATACATTTTTACAGGCGTAACGGAAATAAAGTTCTATGCTTCTGTATTTAATGTCATGATTTCTAATGTTTCTATACCATGTTTTTGTTCATAGGGGTTTAGTGGTATTAAAACATACCGAAAAAATCAATTACTTTGTGGTAAAAAATGCATATTAATAAGTTGGCATCGGACTGGACCACTATGGCCAATTTATGAATGAAATCGCCGATGCCAATGGGTTAATATCCTTTTACTTGTCTTTTTCATATCTCCATACCTATTAATTGCAAACAACTCAAATGAAAATGTCGTTCATTTAGTTTCCAGTTTCATTGGTACTTATGGTTTTGTCCTAAGTATATTTACCCACTTGCCAATCTATGAACTAGCTCACAGAGCTCAACAAAAGAGCGAGGCATTATAAATTCTAGACACAAACACAATGTTTGTTCCGATTCGATGTGCTACTTCACGGAACAACCGCTGCATTTCTGCTATGAGTATTATACTCGTATACTAGAGGAACTGAATATCGTTGAAGTTTAAGTTTAAATTGATTTTTATAGCTCCGTAACCAAAGTAAAAAGCGAAGCCCTAATAATGAGACTCCACTGTCTGCCTGTCTGTCTGCATGTCACTGGTCTCTTACTCGTTAACAGATAGAGCTTTCAACCTGTTACATTGTGACATCAAGTGAAACACAAATTAAATTTTACAAAAATTACATTTTTATCTTTTATGGGTGCTTTAAGAAATAAGAAGGTACACAGCCGAAACAAAATAAACTATTTTGCAGATCAGTATGTGGGGTGTTATGGTCTAAAGTTTGTTAGATACGGTACAAATTACTATAAAAAAAATGGAATACATGGATGGCCGTCAAATCTATTTTTGAAGTAGTGATAGCTCAGTGGCATTAGCTATGGGCTGTCACGCAGTAGATCCATGGTGTGAATCCCGCCGCGGGTTTGAGCTTCACCGCATTTCGAAAATACTTTGCCTAGACTAGATTTTGCCATATCTTCTAAAATATTATATATTTCATTCATTCCTTTAAGGCGTACAATATTACTAATTTTTTTTTTTTTTTTTTATGATGTCATTGTGACGGAACAAGCCCGATGCCCACCTGACGAATTGCACTGTGCCCGTCACACTGAGACGTCCAGTTGTTAGGTCTCATTAGCCTGTAATTTTTCTGGCTCTCAAGGACTGCTGCCGGAACACACCGTTAGGTGCTTGGCGACATTTTCTACTTGAGGGTGGTCGCTAGCCAGGCGGGCATTCGCAAAATGCCCTTCAACCATGCGGTGAAGCTCAAGCTCTGGGCGGGAACCATGTACCTGCTGCGCGGCAGTCCATAGCCAATGCCACTGAGCCATTACTGCTTCAGTCTCACTTAATTGTTCCAGATAATATTGGGTGTTGATTTGGGTTGCCGTGCGAATTGATCTTAACGTAGTCTTATTTATTGTTTTGCATATAATTTATTAATGTTACCGATACGAATGGAAACATACAAATGGAACTGAAGCAGTTAAACGTAGCATCGTCGTTTTATAGGTATAATGAACCGTCATCGGCTAATCTAGTTTAAAGTGGTAGTTAAACGGAGATAGTTGGATTTAATACCACCATTTTCAGTTTAATATCCTACTGTTTATTTATCTCTATGTAATAGGTAATAAATGCATAATAAAATACTCATAAATAAATCAATACCATACTGAGTAAATGCAGGTTTTTTATTTTCTTTATTAATTTATACATGTTTTATCTTTTCTTTTTTGCACACTGTACCAAGTTCTAGTTTTGACGTCACAAAATGGCGCTAGGCCGATCCTATTCTTATTTTAATCGCATTGTACTGCACTTTGCCGTTGGAGCCAGTCAATTATCTCTTGTTTTTTATTGGCCTGCGTCGGCATTTTATCAATTTGTCTGGAGAGATATGTAGCGTTGTCCATAATAATTATTGACTGTGTCTCTCTGACTATAGAAACGTGACTGTGTCTCTCTGACTATAAAAACGTGACTGTGTCTCTCTGACTATTTTTTCATAAAATACAATATGGCATGCATCACTAGAATCAGAATTATACAATTTCATACTTCAAGAGTCAAGAACTTGGATGAAAGGTTTTAGAAAAGCTTTTAATCTTTCCTAAAGGAAGATGAACTCTCTAACCCTCTCTTGTACGAGAGGTAAGACGTGACTTTTGTATAAGCTAGCTAACGAAAAATACGAAATTTAATTATGTGCAGTAAGTTTTTTTACACAAGATATAATAATATTTAATGATATAAATGGCAATATTATGAACTCTTAACAAAGTATGATATTTACTATCACTTAAACTTTAATGGCGGTATGCCTTTCTTAACAAATACTACGAACTATATACAACACTACAGTTACTACAATAAAAGCATTAAGACAACCTATAAGCCACTACATTATAATACACAGAATTATAAATTCGTCGCTTGCTGACCTTTAAATGAGATTCTTTGGTAGCGGACGTTTATTAAATTTTTTGACGGGCTATACTTATTGGCTGCCTTTATGTCGTTAACGCCTTTGATCATTACTTTTCCATAAATATGATAGTCTACTGCCAACTTAAAGTTTGTCTCGCTTGCCAGAAATGAAAATGAAAATCCTCAAAGTTTGCTTGAAACGTGACTTTGAAGTTAGCTAGCTGACTAAGATGTGCATATTGTACCAGTTTTTTATGTAAATTAATTAAAAGGTGAATGCTAAAATATCAACGACGACAAATTTAACAAAGCTCTTTTTGCATTTAGTCAAATCTTTAATCAACAAAATTTAATTTTTACTTAATACTTTATAGTTTTTTTTAATGTCTGATAGATAACCTTTGACCACCATCTCACCTGATGTACGTGATGATGTGGTTGAATATTCTGTGAACCAGTAATTCTAGGTTAGCCTGAAGGCTAACCTAGAATTACTGGCTCTTAAAGAATCCTGCCGGAACACACCGAAGGGTGCTTGGTGACAGATTTTCTACTTGAGGGTGGTAGCTAGCCAGGCGGTCATTCGTAAAATGCCCTACCACTATGCTATAACGACTGCCATCCTAAGACAACATCCGGGACCGATGGCTTAACGCACTCCTCCGAAGCACGGAAGCGCTCAGTAATAATGTCACTTGCGGTCACCCGTCCAAGTCATGACCGCGGCGGTCGTTGCTTAACTTAAATGATTGGTTAAGAACGGCTTAGCAAACGACGCTACGAGATCTTCTGTTTTCTGTAGTACAAAGATGGTCAAAAGTTAATTACAGACAAAATTCGAAGTTATTTATTTTATTTACTGTATTGTACTGTATAAGCTGGATAGTCCATTGCTGAACACAGCCTCCCTATTAAGGGGATATTTGCCATTATCCCCACGCTTGACAGGCGTCTTGGGGATCGCAGTGTGAGATGACAGTTCTTTAGAAGGCGCTGCGGCGCACCTTCCAGAATTTTTCCCTTAGTCACCTTTTGCGACCCCACGGTGTGCCGGGGCCCCACGGGCTGTCATTTATTTAATAGGTGCATATTCCATCACTTTTGAAATTAAAATATATATAATAATTAGATATAAGTGTATAACTTTATATATTGTCAAGAATGTCAAGTTATATGGGTAAAAGGGTATTTATACATATTTATTGTTTAAATATTTTTATCGTTGAAATATTCCTCTACCTGCTTTCTTTTTATTAACTTTTGTTTGGAATATTTGTCATTATTTAGGTATTTTTATTTGTGGTGGCAGATTATTGAATATTTTTTTGATTACCAAGGGACCTGACTTGTATAAGTCTAGAAAAGAAAATGGTTTCATCAACCGATTTGGGATCCGTATCGGGTGATTTACGATGTCTAGTCGTGAAAAAAAATTGGATAATTACAGACAAATTTACAGATTTTAAGAATATACATGCACGGTATGGTAAGTATATTGTGGTTTCTAAAATATGGCTTACACCTTTCTAGCTTTAATATTGTTATGTTTGCAATAACGCCTGTTAAGCGGATAACATTACAAAATTACATATATACGAGAGGAAAAATTAAGTCATGTGCGGGATTCGAACCCGCGTCCATCCACCCCTTTAGCCGGAGCATGCTCTAACCAATTGAGCTAACATGACAATGAGTCATAACTCAAATTTTTCCTACCGTTCATTAACTTTTCTTTCTGGCTAGCTGTTGAAAATTAAACATTATAAGTATTCGTTTTTTTGTGTTGGATGAGAAGAGAACTACTTCTTGAATTAGGTATTTATTTAAATAGCAAAATGTAAATTCAAATTCAAATTCAATTTATTTGCTAGAATGTAAGTAAATATTTATACAAAACAGCAAAGTTTCTTAATAAACTGTAAACAGATCTTCACATTCCACCATGTTTGGCATGCAAAAGTAAAGGTCCAAGCCTTGCTTATAGCTAGATTATGTACTTACTTATATATACTACCAGCGCTTATACAAGTTATCTATAAGAATAAGATTATCACTTTGTCATTAATAAAAACATAATAAAAAAAAATGTAATACAATGTCCGTTGTCAGAATGTAATTTTTTGGGAAATTTTAAGATAACATTAAATGATAAATAAATAAATAGTGGACATGCTCAATTTAGTAGCAGTTTGATAACGGCATCTAACAAACACGTTATCTCCTAATGATAGGTACTTCTATGGTCGGCTCTAATGAAATTCGCTTGGTAAAGGAGTTTCTTACAGATTGCGTGAAGGGCACAACGTGACTTCACCTTGGACGTGCTAACTTGAAAATGCAAGTTGAGCTAGATGGAATTCTACAGTTCTGCAATCTTAGTTGCAGTTCACACGTCCCGTTCTCAGTTCTTGCTACAATTTTATCCTTTTAACCTGTTAAATTATTCAGAAAAATATGCGAAAAGTCAATGCAGAATCTGAATTACCTTGTAGTTTTATTTACAGAACATTTCCACAAGCAATAGAAGAAACATCGTAGTTTTTTTATCACACTTAAGTTGACAGAGTTATAATCAACAATATAGCCGCAGCAATGATAGTCGAGTGGTAATCTAAAAGCCACGGACTACCGTTCTGCAGGCCCAATTGTTCGATTCCCAGCAACCATCCAGAGCTTCACCGCATTGTGGAAGGACGTTTTACGAATTCTGGCTTCACTAGCTACATCCCTCAAGTAAAAAACCTGCCGCTAAGCATTTAATAGTGTGCAGCAGTCCTTGAAGGCCAGTAAATTACAGGCACATGAGCCTTAACAACTGTATGGTGCAATGCAGTTCGTCACTTGTGACGAAATACATCTGTGATAGGCTGAAGTTACCAATTAAACATATCAGTAGTTTTGTTGATATGTTTGTAAGCCGGTTTTAGGGTTCCGTAGTCCTGACAAGGAACCTTTATAGTTTCATCATGTCCGTCATGTCAGTCTATAAGCAAAACTGCGGACAGAAGGATACGTCTGTCCGAGGTTTTGCTTGGTTTTGCTTTGACCGTTTTTACTAGAAAGCTGCAATTTTGTGATAACAGGCTGCTACGGAACCCTAAATTGCACGTGGCCCAACACGTGCTTGACCGTTTTATTTTTTATAATAACTAATACTACTTCTGAAAAGTAAACAATCTTATAAACAAAGTATTTGAATCAACAATGTGTAGTACAGATAAGTTAGTATTCACAGAGCCTACATTAAAATGTCCGCTATGTTATAGAAACGTGTATAAACATTTTGAAACGAGCAGATTTACATACCACGTTGAAATTGTAAACATATTTTCGCAAACACGACATTTTACACGTATTCAGGTGTAACCATGCAAAACGCATGCAAACCAGTTTTCTACCGACTTCAAAAAAGGAGGAGGTACTCAATTCGTCTGTATTATTTTTTTTTTTTTTTTTTTTTTTTATGTTTGTTACCTCATATCTTCTGACTGGGTAAACTGATTTTAATAATTCTTTTTTTATTTGATAGCTGATGCTTGCCGTGTGGTCCCATTTAAATTTCATCAAAATCGATCTAGCCGTTTTTGAGTTACACTCCAAAAACTGAAAAAGTGTTTTCCTGTCATGATATTATAATCAATGTTTGTTACCTTAGAACTTTTGACTGGGTGAACCGATTTTGATAACCTTGTTTTTATTTAAAAGCTGATGCTTGCCGTGTAGTCCCATTTAAATTTCATCAAAATCGGACAAGCCGTTTTTGAGTTACACCCCAATAACTGAAAAGTTGGATAGGAAGATAAAACGTGTATTATGCTGCAAGCAAGTCTTATTTTGATAATTTAAGTCTGTTATATGTTACTATATCTGGTGGTAAGTTAAACATAAGCCCATAAGTAGCAAGGGTCACTAAAAAGGGCGAAATAAAAATTTTTACCAAAAAAATAGAACCGACTTCAACACTCAAATGTGTGAAATAACTTGTCGAAGTCGGTACCATGCGCACAATATTGTGATGATAGGTACTTTTGAACCGTCATGGTACCGACTTCAACAAGTTATTTCACACATTTGAGTGTTGAAGTCGGTTCTATTTTTTTGGTAAAAATTTTTATTGTTAAAAATGGTTTATGGGTAGCGGCAGATATGGCATTACGACGTATGAGACATGCATGTAAAACATTTGTTAAAATACAGACGTAGTTTTATTTCATTATTTTTATATTTTACTCTAAATCGTATCATTTCTCCCGCACATCACAAGCAAAATACTAGATACTAAAACAAACTAGAGACAAAATAGAGCTTAAAACTTTTTTTTACATAAAAACTAACTGACTTAATATAATTTTAAAATTGTTATGTTTGCAATAATGCCTGCTCGGCGGATTACATTACACAGTTACAAAATTACGAAAAAAAAAAAAGTCAAAGTCATGTGCGGGATTCAAACCCGCGTCCATCCACCCCTATAGCCTTGGTATGCTCTGACCTTTGAGCTAACATGACAATGACACATAACTCCAATTTTTCCTCTCGATCGTTATTTAACCATCGTATTGGGATGGAGCGACACCTATAGTTCAACTTACGTACTACAAACAAGACCAAATTTGCAATTGGTTTTAAACTTGTAAATGATGACGCAACCTTATAATTTGAATATTGATATGTTTGCAATAACGCCTGCTCGCCGGATTACATTTCAAAATTTAATTTTTAATTTTGTAATGGCCTAATATAAATTTCGGTCTTGGTTTCATATGGAAAAGCTTGCAAAAAGTTAAAGATATCATATGGAATTTTTTTTGACTACAAAATAATTCCTTTGTTATCTGTATGCGAAAATCCATCCTGCGTCAATCCCTCTACAACTAATATAGTCATTTATTATGCCAAAATTTCTTCACCGACTCACTCTAATTGGATTTTATATCTATCTCAGCCTTCCTAGCCAGCAGTACTGCTCTTCTATAATTTTGGAGAACCTATTGTGTGCTTACCCTTGCTTGCTTGATTGAAGATTTAATTTAAGCAACTCCATCTCTGCTTAAATTAATTTATAATTTAGCAAACAAAGCCTTCAAATAATAACTCTGATGCTTAACATCAACACAACGGATGTTAATAAGCTATAAAGGTACCTACAGACTCGGCATTACAATGGCCTATCACAACAAAAGCTTTTGTATCGATGCTGGCATAAAGACGAATAAATTCCGTGTTCCTGCAAGTTAAGTGTTACACCGTTGCTTAACATTAAAAGGATTAATTTTTAAACCAATTTAGTAGAGGAATAAAGATAAATGAATTCCTTGGAAATACAGCCACAATGATTTTGGCGCTCAACATGGGGCTACCGATGCATTAATTCTTTACTTTTAAACACAATGAATTTTGAATGATATGCCATTTTCTATAAGATTGGTATTTTCAATAAAATTGGACTTTAAATTTCAATGAGAATTAATCACAAGTATCTCTAATGGATTACAATAAATAATGAACACTAAATGAGATGAGTTTTCAATTTTAGATAATGAAGCCGTTAGGTATAAAATCTGTAGGTACCTTACTATTTATTATTTCAAACAGAATCTTTAAGAGAAATCAATATCAATTTACGATTGGTTTCTACTTGCTTTTTGAAATCTCTTCAGTCTCTATATACATTGCCAAGATTCATTCTGATAGTCATCTAGCTATTTGGTCGCTGTAACTGACTTTGCAAGATCTCAGTGATTTTCGGTTCTTTTAACGTTAGAGAATCAAATTTCCAAGAAACTTGCTTCAAGTAGACTAATTTATTGTACATTTTAGTCAAAAAGCTAGTCTTAGCGTCTACCAAATATTTTGGTTTGCAGTTACCAACATTCCTCGAGGCTATAGGAAACCTTGCTTACAAACTGTCCTTAACAGTGATATTTGATTTAGGCCCGGTTATTCCATCATAAAACTGTTATTATTACAAAGAACGAATGTACCTATACACAGCCAATCTTAACCATAAACTACGAATAAATAAAGTATTCGTAGACCATAAAAGAAAAAAAGAAAATAATCATAATTGTTTTTTTTAATGTGCACACTAAAAGTTTTGCATTTCTAGCTAACCGGAACTATTTGAAATTCAAATGTTTTATTTTTGGAAAAGAATTGAAACCTTTTTAGAAATAAAAAAAAATGGCAGGAAATCATTTGTCAATTTTTTTTCACACATTAAAGTTCGCACGTACGCCCCGAAAATGGAATTAAGTCGAAAAGATTTTAGAGCGATGATTTTTTCTAATTTTAAAAGTTCTCTCTCTCCGCAAGACTGTGCCGCTCACCTTGTTTGACCACAGTGTGGCGATGGTTTGCTGGATTTGAGATAGGTCGGGTTTCTTTACATGGTGAAATTCGTGAAGGCCGGCCTTCAACTGCCGTCAACGAAAATAATGTAGCTACTGTTAAGCGGCTAATTGAAGAAAACCCGCGGATGACCTATGAGACAATTTGGGGATTAGTACGAACCAAATTCAGAAAATTTTACACGGAGAATTAAAAGTTCGGATACTTTGTTGTCGTTGGATCCCTCATAAACTGACAGCGGAGCAGAAGCGGGCTCGCGTGGAATGGTGCTCACAGATGCTATTGAAGTACTTCCACGGACATTCTAATGCTGTTTATGACATTTTCACAGGAGACGAAATGTGGATTTATTGTTTTGAACCCGAAAAAAAAAACCGCAATTTTGTGAATGGGTGTTTGAAAATGAGAACAGGCCAACAAAAGTGAGGCAGGCGAGAAACGTTGGAATAATCGCGTTTTTTTCTCAGCTACGGGTCCCATCTGCACAATGCCACTTGAAGATCAAAGAGTGTTAATGCCGTTGTATTTCTACCATTTCTTTACCCAAGGTGTTAGAAAAGTTCGCGAAAGACGACTAAAAAGCCGCCTTCTCTTACATCATGACAACGCTTCTTCACACACGGCCAACAAAACAAAGTTATTTTTAGCTTCCGAAAATGTACAACTCGTCACCCATCCTGCATATAGCGGTGGGGATCGAACCAGGGACCTGCGGCACGGCAGTCCATAGCTATTACCGCTTGGCCATCATTGCTGTTTATAAGAAAGTTTACTTGTTATATAATGAATAGATTCAGGCGTTACTTTGCGGAAATCCATTTTTAATAATAACAAATACTTTTAAAATATTTTAAGAAAACATCAAATTAATGTTTTAATAAAACACTTAAAAATATAAAAATATATCTAGTGACAATCCCGCTTAATTTTCCTGCTAAGCCGAGGTGACGTCACAAACGCCACGCAGCCAAACCGGAAGAATTTTCGACGCGTTTCTCGCTTCTACACGAAGCATCCTCAGGAGGTCTTGACTCTACGAGCGCACGATCGAGAGTCAAGACCTCCTGAGGATTGAGGATTACTTGTTATACATTTTGTCAGTTAACACACTTAATAGCCGTCTAACTCTTTATAAACTAGTTTGTAGTAGCTCGTAGTAGTAAGTATCTGCCACCATATACCTATTTCTACTGCCAAGCAGTATTGTCACTTGTAACGAAATGCACTACTATGGTTATAAGCTTAATACTAGGTATATATGGGCCTCGTGTATGTTACGTCTCTATATCATAAAATATAGAATTGTAGATAATACCACAGACCTAGGATTTTTTCGCTACGCTCAATAGACCTACGAAGTGTGTGAGTGAAAGGTCCTAAGCTGCTACAAACCGTCGCGAGAAAAAAAGAGATAGTGAAACAAGAAGACGGTATGTCATTTTTTATTCGAGTAAGAGGCCATAGCGTCCCGGCCTCTTCCAAGTCGGCGCGAATTTTGTGTATTTGCTCAAATATCTTACGATTATAATATAAAATATGTATTCTGCAAGCATGGTGTCTTGTTCAGTGAGTGAATGTGAGGTTACAAGACACAGTAACCCGAATATATACACGTTTCACAGGTAATTTATGTTTATTTGTACTGCTTTTTGGATAATCATTATTTTGTCATTTTGTTTTAAAATTAGTTATATGAACTATAGAAATATTAGATAATAGGTTTCTCTTCATACTTATCATCAAATTACATTGCTATATGAAGAATTGGTTGGTATTTTACGAAAAATACAAAAACATTTGTTTACGATAGGGCTTGACAAAGTCCTGACGTCACAAGTATCGATAAAATCGATAGTTTATGTCTGACCTGTAGCTTCGGCGTTAATGCTCGGGTACATATTTGAACCTCAAAAATAACCGGTAGTTAGTTTAATCATAAATTTGTTTAAAAATAATATAATTACATAATAATTAGCGAGAAGTTGACAGATCAGTTTATAGCTTACTGAGTATTTACGAATAAGGGAGTAAATATTATCACAAGATATATTATTCAAAATTTATTATGATGTTTTCTGTGAAAAGTTCCCCTAACTCTCAATAAATAATTGGAAATATCTCTTACTTCTATCATAAAATATTAGTATCGTTATACAAATGGCTATTTAACAGAATTTGAAATAACTATATGCACACGTATAATAATGTTTGTGTTCTTACAGATTACTAACAAATTTTCAGTATGTGATAAAAGGGTTCGGATTATTGACGCAATCTAAATAAAAACTCTACAGTTTGTAGTAAACTTTGAATCAAAATGCTTCATACAAAGAAAACATTGATGTATACTAATTAAAGACTCAATACCAACTTTTAATGTCCCTGAATGCATAAAGCTGTGGAAATGGTAGTCAATAGCTTTAGGAAATGATGACAGAAGTAACGTAAAGTTTAATTTGTAGTAAAATACATGGTCAAATAATTTTTTTTCATGTAAAGGCTGTAGGATATGTTGAGTCAATCTAGTAATCCTTCCCTTAGCGTCCCTGGTGCAATAAAATCTACAATACTCGCTTCATTGCAGCGCTGGATAGCTATGGCTATCCTGACACAAAATAATTTTTATTTTTTCTTTCAGATCAAATTGAAAATAAGACGGCCCTGACCTTACTTAAATAGAGATATATTACGACCGTTAGCCATTACCTGCCCTTCAAATCAAGTACTGTCTCCAAGGAAAAGAACTTATTAACTAATGTTCTAAATTGTGACAAAAATTACATAAAAAAATTAGCTCTTAAGAAGTTTAAAAGCTGAAACAAAAATGATAAAACGGCTTTTAGACTTAAAAGCAGACTTTAAATAATTATATGTTTTGTAGGCCAGTTAGTAAAGATCATCGATATTATGTACACATCGTCATTTCTACAGCCCAATGAGTATGTTTACACAAGGGACAAATTCGACCTTTGCTTACCACATGTGAATGCTTTACGCAAATGGTATTCAGATAAATGTAATTTAATAATTTACAGTACCTGTATATTTGCAGCTTGATGATTTTGTTAATGGTAATCATAATACTTAGTAATGGTAAGTTTTATTTCATGATGAAGTTATAGTAGTTTACTTTTAAAAGTGCTGTACCATTTTAGACCTACAATAAATGCATTTGACTTCAACTTTGAATGAGTTTTATTTTTAACAGATCAACAAGGGAGCAGGTTCTCAATAAGGTTGTATTCATGTTATGATAATATTTGGTTTGATTTTCATTTGAAAACATCGTATTTTGTTTGAAAGGATATACTTTAAGATTCATCCCTTTGAAATTTCATCATAATCAGTTAAGTAGTTTGGTTTTTAAATCATAATAACTTAAAAAATAAGTTGTTCAAGTTAATGAAGTTGCATATATTGCATTTCTGTGATTTCAGTGTTGTTTACGATCATTACAATAGTCTCAATGAACTATATAGGGCATAATTTCAAACGAATGTGTCCTAAGATTCAACAAGTAAAACTGTCGATAGTATTAAGCTCGCGTCATTACAACACTATGTCACTCACACATTTACATTTCATTTTTTGTTACACCATTCATCCGTCACTGTTGGTCTTGTACATCCTAAGCCTATGGATAATACAGATATTTTTATTCTGATGATCAAAATGAAAAACTTGCCTCAGAAGTAATGGAAGATCACATTAGTGACTAAAACATTTTCTTAGATAACAATTTCAAAGTTATACCAAAAAAAAACACCTTCATGTAAGAGCTTTTTATTCATGAGGTACATTTTGTTTTTTACCATGATGATACAGTCGAATGAAATTACCTCTGAACGACTTTGTTTAATTCAATACGTGTTATATTGTTCTTATCACTTAGGTATACCTACAGTCTTTTTTCTGCAAAAATGTAGGTATGGTAAATTATATCATTTCGCCCGTGGAGTGACGGGCTAGAATGTCACCTCCCCCCCCCCCCCCCCCATCTCTAACTGTAGGTGTCGTAAGAGACGACTAAGGGTAACACACTAGAAGGTGCAGCGCTTTCTGAGGAATTGATATCTCACATTGCGATCCCCAAGACGCCTGCCAAGCGTGGGAATCATGGCAAACCCCCCATGATGGGGGAGGCTGTGCAGCTGAAGCTGGACAATCCGGCTGATACAGTACAGTAAATTATATTTATTCCTAAAAATACATTTACAACAGAAGCAGTGATAGCTCAGTGGCATTGGCTATGGACTGCCGCGCGGTCAGGTCCATGTTTCGAATCCCGCCGTGAGCTTGAGCTTCACCGCATGGTGGAAGGGCATTATGCGAATGCCCGCCTGGCTAGCGACCACCCTCAAGTAGAAAATCTATCGCCAAGCACTTAACGGTGTGTTCCGGCAGCAGTCCTTAAGAGCCAGTGAAATTACAGGCACAATAAGACTTAACATCTATGTCTCAAGGTGACGGGCGCAGTGCAATTCGTTACTTGTGACGAAATTCATCTGTTATAGGCAGAGGTTAGTCCGCTTAACATCAGGTGGGCCTCGTGCTTGATCCATCACAATAACATAAAAAAGATTAATTAAAATATTTTCATTGAAAAATAAAACATAATTACATTGTAGAAATCATTGCGATCTCTTTGCCCTTTGTGTTTACTCATATGCACCCTACTTATATTGATCATTCATCAGAACCGTCGACTTCTTGATATATATCTATTCTCTGCCTTCAATGCGTACAATAGCAAAACTACCCTCCCCCGTAGTACTTCCCTGCAGGTTGTTTTTATTCATATGTGTCGTACACATCCGGACTCGACGGCAAGCGTCGACGTGAGATACGGGCATGAATTTCACAAACGGTTGATACATATCTAGCTGTTATATGCCGAGCAGGAATATTTGTCATAAAACTTGGGGAGATTGCAATACTTTTAGCAAAGACCACGGTTATAGGAAAGAGAGCGATTGAAGCATCTGGTGCAGCAGATTCAATTTCAGACCCTGTTGTATTGTTTTCTGTTATTGGTTTTTATACTATCAGTTGCGAAAGTAGAAAAACAATTTAATTAGATATAGGATTGTGGAATTTGTATGAATATTTCAATATTAAGGAATATTTTATATTTTTGTTGCCATCTTATTTTACTTTTCACCTTGGCCTCCCCGTGGGGTACCAGGCTAGCATATCCCCCCAATCGCTAGCTATGGGTGTCGTAAGAGGCGACTAAAGGTTAAATACCGGAAGGTAGGCAGCAGCGCCTTCTGAGGAACTGATTACTTAAACTGCGATCCCCAAGACGCCTTCCATGTGTGGGGATTATGGCACATCCCCTAAATGGCCATGTTCACCAGTGGACAATCCGGCTGATAGAGTATAGTACTTTAGCGCTGAAGGCCTTCTCTAAAACTATTTTTATACACAATACATCACATTATTTCAATGATATCCTATCGAAAGGTTCAATTGCATATTATACTTTAAAATGTAAAAAGAAATTTAAAAAAAAAACTTTGAAAAATCTCCTCCTTACTTGTTCATTGCCTTACACGTGTGTTTGTTACATGCTGTTTGTTGGAAGATTTTTTTTGTTAGATATATTGTAGGTCAAGTATGCTCCGATTAATAAAATATTTTTTTAAATTGAATCCCAAAATGAATTAAATCAGGGTTCAAATATCAGATATAAAAGGATATGTCAGGCTTATCTACATACAAATTTACATTAACTCTGAGTAATGTGTTTTTTGTACAGAATTGTGTTTGGTAAAATTCATAACTTTAAAGGGTAAAATTCCAAGTAATATACATATAAAGCCGAAAGAATACATTTTGTCAATTAATTTATATGCATAATTAGTCAGAAAATACATTGACATTGCTTTTAAAAACGCAAATGTGAAACATTTGACTTAACAATTAAATTTTTTTAAAGTTTAATTATGATATAAATTAAAAAAAAAAAACTGTTAAAATTATGTTAAAAGTTTGGTTACTCCAATTTATCTTAGGTTCGTAAATGGATTTATTATATTTTTTATTATTAACGGTATGTCTTGGTCTAAGTCGTGTTCGAAGTAAGAAATAAAAAAATAATATAGCGACAAATAGTGAATGATAAGCACAAATATATAATAAATAATAAAAATATACGCTTATCTATGCATATATATGTATAGGCCTATAGATGTAACCTGTATGTTATTCTCTAAAAAGCTTTAAAAATAATTTGTAAAAATCGAAGCCAATATGAAGCTCTAAGAGTTAGGAATACGTGTGGCACATTGAATGACAAAATTATTGAATGTTTTATTATAAGGAGTCAACATAAAACAAATTCCTGATACTTAAAAAATATATAATTTAATAATAACAAATATTTTAAATATATTTAATGAAAACATCAAATTAATATTTTAATAAAACACTTAAAAATACAAAAATATATCTAGTGCAATTCCGCCTAATTGCGGAATTGTCGGAATTAATAGGCGGAATTGTCACTACATATATTTTTGTATTTTTTAAGTGTTTTATTAAAATATTAATTTGATGTTTTCATAAAATGTTTAAAAAGTTTTTGTTATTATTAAATATGGATTTCCGCGAAGTAACGCCTGAATCTTTTTATTATATATAATTTATGTGAATTATAAGATCTTTACTACATATTCGGCCTTAAACGCATAAAAATACAAAATTATCCTTCCTTTCAACACTTCCCTCTAGGTTGTTCATATTTATATCGTACATATCCAGTCTTGACGGCAAAAGCTGACGTGAGCAAAGATTATGATACATAATCTTGGAGCTTCGAAATACATAATATTTGAAGTACATAATATTTGAAGTACGCAATCTTTGAAGTACTTAAACCTTTGAAGTGAGATATAGGCATGAAAGTTACAATCAGTGGATTTTGTTGTTATATTGCGACATGGATGTCATGGTAAATTATTTAATAAAATCTGGTGTAATTGTCCAGGCATTTTTGTCGTTTAAGTAATCAAAAACTGTGTAGTAGGATTTCTTAATCAATATTTTTTTCACGCGCAACTTGAAATTTCTTTCTGTGAGTGTTGTAATACTTTTGGGAAGTTTATTATAAAACCGTATACAATTACCTAAAAAGGACATTTTATTTGTCTTTGCTAATCTAAAACCTAGCACCGCTATTTTATCTTTATTCCTAGTGTTATAATCGTGATTGTCACTGTTTAATTTAAATTTACTAAATTTTTTACGAACATACATAATATTTTTGAATATATACGGACTTGGTAAAGTTAAAACATCAATTTCTTTAAAATTGTGGGCTGGTGGTGGAACGAAGTATATAAATGTATAATTATGTTCATACAATTGATTTTATGTAACATGTGGCCATATTTTGACCAATAAATGTATCTGCAGTCTCTCACCTAAGAATAAACGGATATCGGTCTCAGATGAGAGACCGATACTATGCTGTACTGTATCAGCCGGATTGTACACTGATATATACAGCCTCCTCAATTATGGGGGGATTTTCCATAATCCCCACGCTTGGCACGCGTCTTGGGCATCGCAGTGTGAGATATCAGTTCCTCAGAAAGCTCTGTTGCCCTTCTTTCTGGTGTGTTACCCTTAGTCACCTCTTACGACACCCACGGGTAGAGATCGGGGGTTAGTGAAATTCTAGCCCGACACCCCACGGGCTATGCTGTACAAACTGGTAACTGTTAAAACGAAAAACAAACTACTTTGGTACTAGTTATATCTTAGAGTCTACTCGTGACCACGGTCAATGCAACTTGATCGAAACGTCGAGGTTAGTCAAAATATAATTATTTTGATGTTTATTCGTGCGTGAAAAGACCCGTTTATGATTTAGAAACATGAGCTTAATTCACGAAAGTTTAAAGAAAAGTAGTTATATCTATTATACATAATACTCTATATTTGGGTTAGGATATTTATAACATATCGTATGAATAGATCGTGCGCTCGTAGAGTCAAGACCTCCTGAGGATGCTTCGTGTAGAATCAAACGCGTCGAAAACTCTTCCGGTTTGGCTGCGTGGCGTTTGTGACGTCACGTCGGCTTAGCAGGAAAATTAGGCGGCATTGTCACTAGATATATTTTTATATTTTTTAAGTGTTTTATTAAAATATTAATTTGATGTTTTCTTAAAATATTAATTTGATGTTTTCTTAAAATATTAATTTGATGTTTTCTTAAAATATTTGTTATTATTAACAAAATGTTTTTATGTGGGCATAAAACTTAAAGAAGATTACACTAATGTGTTAGAAATTTAAATCTTCATCTTTTATGAATAAGAAAATCCTTCAGCACTTCCCGTAGCTTGTTTGCATACGCGAACGCTTTCGGACGTGACAGCAAGCGCTAACATGCAATGTAAACATGAAATTCACAAAATATTGAAAAATGTATCCTGTTTCTATCTAGGACAAAAGTGGAAAATTACAAATGTTTGTGATAAAACTTGTTGAAGTTGCAATATCTTAGCAAATACATTTAATGTTTCAGGAAGAAGTGATGGAACCTTTTGTTGCCAGGGATTTGAATGCAGAAATGATTGTTAGATTTTGCTTTGGTGTGATTGGCTATTATAGTGCAAGTTGAGCAATTAAACAATACTAAAATACTATTTTAGCCGGTTTTACGTCGAGAAGGCGTCTCGACTGGTTTAGTAAGCACGCACTCCGTGACGAAACGACTCTGAAAGTCGCGAAACCGGTCGAGACTCCTCCTCGACGTAAAAAACCGTGAGTTAAATCGGCTAAAATAGTATTTAGTATGTGTCAAACTTACGTCAGTTTTAATCAAATCTACACTACTTAATATTATAAAGAGGAAAGATTTGTATTTATGAATTTTTGTATTTTTGTATGTAATGAATAAACTTAAAATTACAAAAATACGATAAAAAAAAATCCCGCACATAACTTAATTTTTTTCTATCGTATATTTGTAATTTTTTAATTAAAAACTACTAGACCGATTTAGATAAAATATGGTATGGAAATAGTTTGAGACCCGGGAAATGACATAATAGTTTTTATCCAACTGAGCAAAAAGAAGTTAATGGTTTTGTGCGATAACTGAATACGCGCGGGACGAGCCGCGGCCGTAAAGCTAGTCATCAATATAATTTTGAAGATAAGGCCAGCATATACGATATGTCAGAAATGAATCAATAATCCTTCTAAATGGAAAAGGTAAACGGTATTAATGCATTCCAATCGTACTTTAGCAGCTATGTGCTACTAACGCTAATTCACCAACAAAAGTAAACATATATTTTCAGCCTTCAATGCCGACTACATAAACCACAAAACCGCTCTCATATCACTACCCTGTAAGTTATTGTATTCATACATACTCTCGACATTCAAACGCGACGCGGCAGCGAGCGCTGACGTGAGATACGGACACCAGATTTACAAACGTTTGATAAATTCTTGCTTTCATGACATACGCTGAAGTAGAATAGACTCGCTAGTCATTGCTTGTCATAAAACTTGTGGAGATTGTATTTTAAATATCTATTCGAATTTTTGGATGCAGCAGATTTGATTCAAGGATATGATGTTTCTTTTAGTATTTACTGTATCAGCCGAATCGTCCACTGCTGAACACAGCCTCCCCCATTATGGGGGGATTTGCTATAATCACCACGCTTAGTAGGCATCTTGGGGATCGCAGGGTGAGATATCAGTTTATCAGAAAGCACTGTTGCCCACCTTCTGGTGTGTTATCCTTAGTCGCCTCTTACGATGCCCACGGGTAGAGATGGGAGGGTGACATTCTAGCCCGGCACCCATCCGGCAGCCCGGCACCCAACAATTTAGTATTTACCTATTATATATTATCATCAGACCGCGTGATAGTTGGTTATATCGAGCTATCTCAGGTTACTTTTCTATAACTCGATATAAAAACAATATCATATATTTTAATCAGAACCCGAGTTGCGTTTGATCTTTACGTCAGGGCAGAAGGTCGTCTGATGATGTTTTAGACTAACTTTGCTTTGATCTTATACATATATAGTTTAACGACAGGTCATTTTACAATCTATATAATCTATTTCTGAATATTTGTTTCGCATTAACAGCACGGTAGTGAATGGTGGGCATATTTGTCAATGTTCTCTTGGTTCAGTACCAGTAGATAAATTAATAATCTTTTTAAATTAATTCCTATTCTAGGTTTAGCCTGTTATTTTCGATTACATCTTTATTTACAAATAGGTCGGGTGATCGTTAATGGCTAACTATAATAAATTTACATAAAAAAACAAATAAAAATAAACGTTTTACGACGTTCTTATATTTCTCAACATGCACTCATGATAAACATGATTGACATTTTGCATGGTGGTAGGGCATTTTGCGCATGTGCGCCTGGCTAGCTACCACCCTCAAGTAGAAAATCTGTCGTCAAGTACCTAACGATGTGTTCCAGTAGCTGTCCTTGAGAGACAGTAATTCTAGGTTAGCCTGAACAACATCTTTGACCACATCATTACGTGAGATAGTGGTCAAAGGCTAATCTATCAGGCATAAAAAACAAAAAATGTTTAAAACTGTGTTTGTATTTCCCGGTACCATGCAAAATGGCTTATGTGAATAAAATACAGACATCAGATAAGTCGCATTTTTTTAAGTCGCTAAATTTGACTACCCAATGCAGTGGGTAAAAAAACACAGGTGAAATAAAGGTACCATCAGCGTTTAATCCCACTTCACACGATTTTTTTTTTTTTTTTTTTTTATGCCTGATAGGTTTGCCTTTGACCACTATCTCACCTGATGGTAAGTGATGATGTGGTCGAAGATGTTGTTCAGGCTAACCTAGAAGTACTGGCTCTCAAGGACAGCTGCCGGAACACACCGTTAGGTGCTTGACGACAGACTTTCTACTTGAGGGTGGTAGCTAGCCAGGCGGGCATTCGCAAAATGCCCTACCACCATGCTATAACGACTGCCATCTTAAGAAGACAACCGGGACCGACGGCTTAACGTGCCCTCCGAAGCACGGAGACGCTCAGTAGTAATGTCACTAGCGGTCACCCATCCAACTCCTGACCGCGCGCGACGTTGCTTAACTTTGCTGATCGCTTGAGAACAGCTAAGTAAACTTCGCTACGAGCGCTTCAAACGATTGGTTTGGTGTGACAGATTTATTTTTTGCATCTAAAAAAAGTTTACGAGCTTATTTTAAAATTTCTTGTCCCTTAGGTATAAAATTGAATTAATTGTACAGTTTTTGACACAACTGCCCAAATGAGTGTAATGTTTTTAAGGTTCATCTATGTATATATAAGTTAATTATTCTACCACAACTTTTAAATGCCTGAAAAGATTTGCATGTACGAGGTATCGTTAAAAAACTATTAGCATCCTAAGTTGCACTTACTATACATTTCTGGTTCCATGATTCGAATCCTGACGTAGGCTCCAGCTTCTGCACGTAATGGTAGGCCATTTTGCGATTTCTCGCTGAAGCTACCACCCTCAAGTAGAAAATCAGTCACCAAGTACTTGTTATTTGTTTGATACCTGATAAGTACTACTTAATGAGCCAGATCTCATTTTAGGCTTACCTTTAAAAATATTTTCGACCACATCATAACATGCCAACAGGTGAAATAGTGAGGTCCATGATAAAATAGTTATATATTTTTAATACAATGATATGTTTTACAGTAGGTAAATGAAATTGCGGTATATACTAATAAGGTATTGGGAAACTGTTAAGGTTTTAAACAAGAGAATTTCACAAGTTTAGCTTTCATTTATTCGTAAGGTTTTGTATTCAGAGATAAATATTTATTTAAGTACGTAACTTAGAATGTAAGTAAAGGTTACTAAGAATATCAATTCTTAACCAGTGTTAACATGGCTTTATTATTTGAGTAAATTGAAACTCAGCAATATATTCCAGAATTGCAGTTATATTAAAAAACAGCCAATTTTTGGTATGTAATGGCTACCACATACGTATTACTAATAAAACGAAAATATAAGTATTTATTGTATACGTATTTCACTCACCTTATAATTATGTTCATTAAGTTCCTTCTGCACTAAATCTGGATACACAGTTGGTCTTTTTTATTTTTCTATGGCACAACAATTCCAACAACACAGCCAAATGAAGTACGAGTTGATAAAACTTTAATAAACGTAATAAAATGATTGGAACTCTTTCATCTCGACCGATAGACACTGATCTGTCAACACCGTACTTTGCTTCACAATATGTAAATCTGTCTCAATAAAAACTTAATTCAAATGATTTTTGCACGCAGCAGGTTCTATTTATGATTTTATTATACTTATATTGTGTTTAGGGCTATATTTATTATGATTTATTGTAATTATTTGCACAACAATAGGTGTAGGTTTCGGCGCTGTCCGCCATATTGGTTAGGCGAAAGCTTGTTAGCGCATGCGCGATTTAAAACTTCACGCATGTGCCGTTTGGATGATTCTACTATTGGACACAGAATAAGTGACAGTTGCTGCATAACTAAAGGTACATGTATATTTTTGTCCACGCTCTCTTTTAGTGCAAAGTACTTACGGCCTATTCTGTGACATATATTTTCAGGGTTGGTGAAATTTCTGGTAAAAAATTAAAGAAGCTCTCTCTCTCTTTCTTAATTATTAATGGTCTTTTGTCGTTTTAAGTGGAACGAAATATAAAACAGTTTTTAACGAGGAAATTCAGGGTTGGTGTCTTTTGTATTTATCAGTCGTAATAATAAAACATTTGTCTTTTGAAACCCAGTTTTTGTTGTAGATACCTAGGTACCTACTTATTATAGTAATTAAACCGTTTAAAGTTGTTTAATTACTATGTGTAATAATCGCGTAAACCTAAGACAACATTACCTACTTATTATAATCAAAACGCAGTCAATTGTTGTCCTTTATAGAATTTGAATAATTGACTGCCTTTAATTTACAATTTTTAGTATGTAAATGATATAAGATTGTTTATCATGTACATACTAAAAACTATTAGATATATACTACTATTAGATTATTCTGACAATACCTTTCGAACGCCTGATCTTATCTTACATTTCGTAGGAATGAAGCTTTAATAAAAAAAATCTAAGTACGTATGTAAGTACAAAAGCAAAAAAACAGTCTGGTTTTTACTCATTAGAGGTTGTTTTTACCTTATATAGCTATACTGCTAAATTCGACGGTATAATCTTTTAATCTTGGATCAGACTTTTTCCATTGCTACAGCTGTCTGCCTGATGTCAAATTTCATAATTAATGTCAATATCACGGAATATTTAAAATACTGCAAAATCATTGAACATCAATGGTAACAAAATTCTATTATATTTTGTTGGTTACAGAGATGAAAGTTATCCTAGTTTGGTGAAGTTGGCCCTAAGTTAGATTGAAAACTTTAACCTTCTAATGAAAAAACTGTGACTCTATGGTCTATGTTCTATAACTAAATTTTTAAATACGTACATCGTGGTTTCAATAAAATAATATTATCATTCTAATTAGCGAATTCTTAAGGAATATCGATGATAAACTTTTTTCAGATGTCGAATATATACAGCCACGAATTGTACTACGAGTATGTATAATAATTTAGTAATAGTTAATACTTTGCATGGTGGTAGGGCATTTTGCGAATGCCCGCCTGGCTAGCTACCCTCAAGTAGAAAATCTGTCGCCAAGCACCTAACGGTGTGTTACGGCAGTTGTCCTTGAGAGCCAGTAATTCTAGGCTAGCCTGAACAACATCTTCGACCACGTTATCACTTACCATCAGTTGAGATGGTGGTCAAAGGTTAACCTATAAGCTATAAAAAAAAAAATTGAGCGTTATTGGCTTTTCATTTTGTTGTGATCTTAGGTAGGTATAATTAATTGTTTAAACGCTGAACGTTAGGATTTAGAAGCCAAATTTATGCGTTTATTTAGCAAATTTACTCAATTTTACTACTATAGTCTACGGAATAAATACATTACCTAATAAACTATTATAAAGTCGAACGTTTCAATTGACAGATTGCATAATAAGAAATCCATTTATCATAAATTGAGGAGCCATACTAAAATTATTGTATCCTTTTTAAGTACAGTTGTACTGAGCTCGGACTACTAAGCAGTTACCATACACAATTACTACTAAATTATCCCATATTTATATATATTGATCCATTACGATCGGAGTTCCAGATGGCTCCTCCATTCAGATGTTTAGAATGTGAAGCAACTTTTAAATTGATATAGTCCTATTTCAAAATGTATATACTACAAAATATTTTGCTTTGCTAATAAATAAGGGTGCATGGGCGTACCCAAGGGGGGACAGGGGAGGGCAGCTGCCCCCCCTGGATTATGTCCACCTTGGTATTAGTGATTTTTTTTACCTCTAAATATTATTACAAGCCCTATCGCGAGGTTAGCGAAAATCACATTAACACATTTTCAGAGTACAAAATTTCTTATCTCGAGTGGAAATCGAGCCCACGTCCCTAGATTTTACGCACCGGGTGCGGGGTGCCTTAACTACCATCGGGCCTTCGAGGGTCGCTCGGCTGAGCCGAAATTTCGCACTTAAAATTTTGAACATTTAAATTTTTTAAATGTGCCGTAATTATTCTTAAAATCTGCTGAAGAAGCTAATGCGCAATTATTAAAATCAGTCAAAGAAATAGCTTAAATTTAGAGCTGCATCTTCCACGCAATGTTAAATTTTGGTTAAGGGTAAATCATACAGTTGGTTAGTTAAGCGAGTATTTTCACTGCTCACAGTACACACGTTCACTATTTGGGGCTCTTCCCATTCTGCTCGTTGTCATCTTCATAAAAAGTGAGGTTTAACAAAGATATATAAAAAATACTTTTTAGGGTTCTATATCAAAACTGTAAAACGGAGCCCTAATAATGACACTCCGCTTAATCTATCTGTCAGTTCATCCTTATGTTTCGGGTCTCTAACTTGTAAACATAAATGACCCTAAAAATTTATAATTAAATTAGAAATTCTATTAAAGTAATTTTTCTCGGTTTCGATTTCAGTACATAATGTAAAATTTCGTCTTTTTAACAACATAATATACTGATAACATCGATGAAAAATTTAGTTTTTTTCTCCAATTCGTTTTTTTTTATGCCTGATAGGTTAACCTTTGACCACTATCTCACCTGATGGTAAGTGATGATGTGGTCGAAGATGTTGTTCAGGCTAACCTAGAAGTACTGGCTCTCAAGGACAGCTGCCGGAACACACCGTGGTGCTTAGCAACAGATTTTCTACTTGAGGGTGGTAGCTAGCCAGGCGGGCATTCGCAAAAATAACGACTGCCATCCTTAGACAACAACCGGGACCGACGGCTTAACGTGCCCTCCGAAGCACGGAAACGCTCAGTAGTAATGTCACTAGCGGTCACCCATCCAACTCATGACCGCGCGCGACGTTGCTTAACTTTGCTGATCGGTTGAGAACAGCTAAGTAAACTTCGCTACGAGCGCTTCTACTGATGTGTGATTTTTAATAGCGAGGCCCGACCCGCAAATCGCCTGTGTTTTATTATTTAATTATTTTTTTACTACGTGTCTGAAATTCCTGATTTGCCCCCCCCTGAGCCAGAAGCTGGGTACGCCCATGTAAGGGTGTGAGTTTTCTTTTAAAATCTGGAGTGGCTCATAGTCGTGACGTACAAAAATAATTAGATCGAATTATAATTTTTAAAATCATAGGTTCCATACAGACATTATGTTGTCAAAAGCTGAATGAGTAGTACCTATTGTTTTTAAATAATTATATTTAAACATAATACGTTTTTAAATAGACAATTATTTTTATTAAGTTTAAAATGCATTTTCCGGTATAGTGCCGTTTTTGATTATGTTTATCCTTCTTCCGTCTGTTATAATTGCATTTTAAAGATTTTTTTATACAGTACTGACAATAGTTAAGTTTTACAAAGAGGCTACTTACAAAACTTAATCAATGCGTTCAAATTGTCATCTTACAAAATAAAGGCGATAGGTCTCATCCATTCTGATACCACTGAGTAATTCTTTTGAAGTCTATTATATCCTTATCAGTTGTTTATTTATTTATTAAAAACAATAGCTAACTTACAGTACTAAACCAAAGTGCTAACTATTTTAGATTCATAAACATGAGCTTTAAACACATTTGCGATGGTCCATATTGTGTCAAAAAACACATCCATCCTGGATCTGCGTGGTAGCGTTAAGAAGAGCCAGCGCGCGTTGTGTAGGTGCATTCCTGGCATAGCTCGTTCTTGAGACAGTACAAAGAAACAAATTAGGCCTACGACGTTCATCAGAGCGGATGTTGGTTTCGGGAACGAATAATTTAATAATTTAAAAAAAATAAAAAATTAATAGCGCTTGACACAGTTGGATCGACTATTTTACCGTGCAGTATCACACAGTAGTGAATGACAATACGCATATGCCTTCTGAGTTTCAGCATATCTAAGCTAACCATACCTAAGACAAATAAGGATGGATACATAAACGGATAGTATCCATACATTCGCTTATAATTTAGTTATGAAGTAGTATTGCCCGTGGGGTGCCGAGTTACAATGTCATCTCCCCCATCTATACACGTGGATGTATAAAAGGCGACTAAGGGTAACACACCGGAAGGTGAGCAGCAATGCTTTCTGAGGAACTGATATCTCACCACTGATCCCCAAGACGCCTGCTAAGGGTGGGGATTATGGCAAACCCTCCCATAATGTGAGAGGCTGTGTTCAGAAGTGGACAATCCAGCTGAAACGGTATATCCTTATCAGTGGAGTTGCTCCTGACATCAAGCCATATCTCAAATTAAACTGAATATTACTTGTACGTGGTAGGCAGCAATAACAGTATCAATAGAACCTCTCTAAGTGCATATACGTAGGCATTGAATTATTGTATTATGTTAAGTTGTACTACATATACTCGTATGTCTTCCAATTACATTCGCAACTAAAGTAATATCTAAGAATGTATGTTAAGGAATTCTTGTAAAGGTACATTTTGAAATTGAACATTTAAAGACACAAGGATTTTTGTATATATTAATGGTACAACAATTCTTTTGGTTTTTGCTCAAATTAAACGTGAAATAATTCTCCTGCATACGTTACTTACATGTAAAGTTCTATTTATTTCTGCAGTATACGATTCTTCGTTGGGCATTTTCATTAAGACTAATGTCATCATCAAATAATAGCATTTCGATAATTGTTACATCGTGGTAAATCACTTATGTACATTAAAACTAATAACGGACCTATAAATATTGCCTTATAGCACGCTGGACCATAGTTCTTTGGTTTTTGATTGATATGTAGAGAAAGTTTCAGTTATTCGAGTTATTCATGAAATATCCAAACTCTCTTTGCTGTCAGCCAAACACAACTGTAGCCATGAATAAGCATTGCCCTTTATACCCTGTGCTTACAATTATGAGTTACACTCAATAATATAGAAAGACAGACAAGGGAGAGTGTTTTTGTAAAGTCCATGAATAAGCGACTACTTGTTGTTTCGTATTAAGACGTTTCTACGGTGTTTGAAAGCAGTGGTTGTCGTTGACTAATCATTTCAAAACCCATATTGCTCGGTAAAAGTATATTATGATGTATTAATGTATGTTTTATGCAAGTATGTATAAGAAATAGGTTAAGCGGCAAGACTACTATCGAAAACTTTTATGTTGGAATCAGTGCTATTGGCTGATAGTTTTCTACGTAAGTATGTTTTCCTTGTTTAAAAGTCAGTGGTAACTTACCATCAAGTAAAAGGTGAATTTACTTGATGGTAAGTTAGTAAACAAGCTTAACCTTGAAGGCGAAACACAATCTTCGGAGTTTAGCGACAGACTTTGTAGGTACTTGACGTTGGTAGATAGTCAGGAGAGCAGTTGTAAAATTGATAATAGTGTGTTCTGGCAGCTATTGTTGAAACCAAATTTCCATTATAATTATACGCTTAATGTTTAATAAATCGAATAAAATGCTTTGCTTCGTACCAATTTTCAAGATTCTGAGGTTACAAGAAGTAATATTGTCTTAGGTTTCCGCGATTATTACACATAGTAATTCGCGTATGTTTATCAATATTTATGTCCCGACGTTTCAAACACTTTGCAGTGATCGTGGTCACGGAGTGACTAATTGGTTTTATTTGTCACATGAGTAATCAAGACAAAGGACAATCATTTCTAAATAACTCATGTGACAAATAAAACCAATTAGTCACCCCGTGACCACGATCACTGCAAAGTCTTTGAAACGTCGGGACAAAAATAATTATAAAAATACGAGATTTAAACCGTTTAAAGTTGTATAATTACAAGTACCTTGTACATTTTGGTTCCCTTGCGAGTGTCGAAAATTAATTTCAGCTTGATACCTCCACGCGTTCCTGAGAAAAAGGATCTTGACAGACAAACAGAATGAGAACAAAGTGATCCTGTAAGGGTTCCGTTTTTTCCTTTTGTGGTAAGGAACCCTAAAAACATATTCATAGGTCTGAAAATTTTCATTATCATATTTGAGTATGGAATATAACTGTGTCCAAAATATGAAGGTACTATTGCTATTGTTACTTCTTCAAAAATGGCAATATAAATCCATATTAATTACTCCATTTTAAATTTGCAGGGTAAAGTAAACTTTTCTTAAAATGAACACTGACCAATTAATCTATACTTATAATAAAACTGTAACAGATCCAATTCTGTACATGGCAGGTATTTTGAAAAAAAATATGTTTTAGAGTACTCTGTAGCTGACACTGATGCTAAAACTGTATTTTTTTATTTTTGTCTGTATGTCTGTCTGTATCCCTGCCGCGCATCACTCCAAAACTACTGAATGGAATTCAATGAAACTTAACACGATTTGAGTTTATGCTACGAAGAATGGTATTGAATACTTTATATCCCGAAATTCAGCACGGTTCCCTCGGGAAAGGGGATGAAAGTCAAAATGTCCACTCAGTTGTAATTTATGAACGCGTAGTCCGATTTCAATTATTCTTTTTTTGTGAGAATAGTGACGAGTGAGCTCGGAACTCCACGGGCAGCCCGGCACCCCACGGGCAGCCCAGCACCCCATGGGCTACTGAATTGAATTCAATGAAACTTAACATGATTTGAGTTCATACTACGAAGAAAGTTGTTGTATACTTTTATCCCGAAATTCAGCACGGTTCCCTCGGAAAGGGGATGAAAGTCAAAATGCTACTTAGTTGTTACTTATGAACGCGTAGTCCAATTTCAATTATTCTTTTTTGTTAGAATAGTGACGAGTGAGCTCGGAACCTCACGGGCAGTCCGGCTACCCACGGGCATTCTGGCACCCCATGGGCATCCCGGCACCAAACGGGCATCTCGGCATCCTTATTTAGATTTGCCAGCTTGCAAAGATAAAACTTTAAAATCTGGAACATTCGCCACAACTTTTTTTTTAACTATCTGTCTTTTGCCGGATACATTTTGGAGACTGCGCAGTGGAAGTGTACAATCTAATATATTTTCGTTCTACCGTCAAACAAGGAGAACCTCGGCAAAAAGATGCCGTTTTATAATCGAAATTCCAAAGTAACATACAAAGTACTTTGCTTCAACATTTATTTTCAACGTACCGCGAAGTATCTCTCTGAGTTACTCTGGAAAATACAACCCCGGAGTTATCAAACCCAAAGTAAAAAACTCCTTTCTGAGCTATGCTTTACTAAGAGTGCTTCACCGCAGACCAGAGCTTTCCTTAATATGAGATAAACAGTGCTCAAATGTGAATAAATAGTTTGCAGGTACGGCAATCGCGAACGAAGTTGCAGGTACAGCTAGTTTCTAATATAAACTGAGCTGACAATCTATATTGATCAAATTCTATCAAATACTAAGTATTAGGTGTCACTCTATAGCTAGAACTCACCGTTCATTTGTTTCATAATGAGCTGCAATATGATATTTTAAGCGCTTCAGTTACGTTTATGCTCTGAAACTCTCGGAAATTCAATAACTGTGTAGCGTGATCAAGATAATCTACACTAGCACGCAGCAAACTTGAAGCTATGGAGCTTCTGTATGGCACCCACACGAGATCACCTACGCACATTCATTACAAAAATCACACAAGGCCTTTTGAGATACGAGTACATGTATATGAATGCATGTACGTTCTTTATCCGTCATGTTATCTACAGCCATAATTGCCTCAATATTTTTTGTATTCCCTTGATTGGTACGTTATTATTTCGGTTTCTAGCATGTTATTGTTTGTAGCCTGTTGTCTTGTGGTCTTATACAATTTTCAGATATTCAGATACTTTTAACTTATCTAATATTATCAAATGCAATAGTTTATTGGTGAGTGAGTGGCTATGATTGTTATTCCTCCACGCTGAAAGATATATGTGGACATTGGATGCTTTTCATTTTAAGATTATCCACTTTTCTATGTGGGTGACCGTGTGGCGCAGCTATTTATATATATATCATGCTTGCACCCTTGGCACCCTTTTAACTGAAGTGAAAAATAAAATTCCGGAATATCCGTTTCTTTGGCAAAGATACAACAAACTGGCAAAATAACGTCATATTATGTGTTATCTTCCGTAGGACACAACAATTATCTTTAGCCTTGCCTTCCTCTTCTTCTCGTCTGTCCAAGTTTTTGCATCAAATAAACTCGTTTTAAAAACAACAAACCTCAAAATCTATTTACATTTCGCTATTCGGTCTACTCAAAATAAATGGATGAAAATGTTATTTTTGTATGGTATAAGTGATATATTGGGACAAGTTTAGGTATTGGAAAACGTCTTAGTACTAATAAAAACGTCATGGGGCGTCGAGGGCTGAAAAACTTGGACTGCAGCTGCAACGTACCCTATATGCACGAAGAACTGTCTGGAGGACAATTCAACGTCTCCAATCATTATGGTGTTTGGATTTCGGAACCTTAAGAGGCGATGCGAACACCGTACTGAATTACTTGCGAGTACTTATAGAAATTTTTCGGCTTATTGGCCTGGAACAAAATTTTCCAAATGCGAACTTTTTACGGTACTTGTCCGGATAAAGTTTCGATTATTGAAAAGTTCAATTTATTAGAGCCTAACATAATATTAGTAAAACAGATTAAAACAGAAAGTAAAACAGTCTTTTGGGTTCACTGATTCTTGACAACTCTTTTGCACCCTTCTTCAAAGAAGAACTACCAACTCGTAGTGGGCTGCAGCATTTGGTTTGACTGCCTGTGAGTCTGAAATGGCTTGTAGGTTATCAAAATGCTTTCACTGTAGTAGCTGTAGAGTTGTATATACTTAGTTTGTAATATTTTGTTAATGAATTCATACCATTAGTTAAAAAGAAAAAACACATTAAAAACCAGTGTCAATATATATACATTATTTATTGACACTGGAATATGAACAGGAACCATGGTACTGTTGTTAAATATAAAAAAAAAATATACCGATTAATTTTGTATTACGTATATCTACAAAATTCGTGAGGTGAATAAAAAAAATTGTGGAAACTGAAAATGCTCAGACCAGAAAAATCAATAATTGTCCGGGATCCAACCCAGGAATTCGAGATTCCAAAGGGACACTTTGCACTACTCGACCAATGAAACAGTCAAAGGACTCTAAACACTCTTGAGTGTTTAGAGTCCTTTGACTGTTTCATTGTTCCACACATAGTGAATGTTTTATACATCCTTGTCCTTGGACAAGGATGTATAAAACATTCAAACTACAAAATCCTCCGGCAGTAAAAACAGCGGTTCAAAGATGTGAAACCACAGATGTTAAACCCTTTGGGATCTGCACGGTTGACTATTTAGTTAACGTAACTAATGCATGAATAATGGTCACACACTCGAATGAATATGGTTAATGTGGAGGCGAATTTAATTTTTATAATTTTAGGTACAAAACTTTTTTTTACCTCAAAATGGAATCGACTTCTACAGTCAAAAGTGTGAAATAAGTTGTTGAATTCATTACTATGATAGTTCAAAAGTACCTAATATGACAATATTGTGTGCATGGTACCGACTTCGACAAGTTATGTCGTGTGAAATAACTTGTAAAAGTCAATATCCATTATTAGGTAAAAAAAACAGCCTTTTTAGTATACCGGAGTAGAATCGGAGTGTGTATCGGAGTGTAACTCAAAAACGTCTTGACCGATTTTGATGAAATTTAAATGGGACCACACAACAAGCGAACGATATAATATCCAAAGAATACCATGTCATTACGCCTGCCCATCCCAAAAGGGTAGGCAGAGGTCTATCATCTTCATCATCATTATCATCAACAGCCATAACGGTCACCGTATAATAATGGCTTCACGTAGGTGTCTTGGCCGCAGTTCTTCAGAAGGCGCTAATGGTATTTTTCTTCCTATATATATACTTTCATCGCCTCTTTCTACTCCCGCAGGAAGATATGTTTGGAAGGTGCAAGTCACAATCACTACAGATAGGGCCACGGGGTGCTCGGCTACCAGCACGCCATGGAATAAGACATCTATGATCCCATGTAATACGTATAATGAAGAGTCACAGAGTTTCACTTTTGTAAGAAAACTAACATGTTACCACAATATGTCAATATTACAACATTTGTCTAATAGACAACACCAGTTGTCGAGTAGAGAAATGATCTGTCCATTTTACATATGTACAGTTCTATACTTACCTTTCGAAAAAGCATTGCAATTCATCGGGCAATGCCGCCAGCATGCTGGGCACGCTGTTAACTGGTAGTGGGCTGGAGCATTTGGACTAATATATACTTTTATTGTAGTAGCTGTAGTTTTGTATATAGTTCGTAGTATTTTGTTAACAAAGGCATACCGCTGATATAAAAAGAAAGTTATAATTAGGAAAATGTTTTTAATATGTTTTAGTGTTATCCTCAATGTTGGTAGAGAAGGCATATTGCACTGACACTACATGAGTGAGATAAAGATGAGAGAGATGATGAACTTTATTAACCGCTAATCGCTTTCTGTTTGATGACAAAGATATGGAGTGAAATAGACCGATTAACTTTTTTACTTCATATGAAATGAAATGGAAGTTAACCCTTCTCGGATGCAAGAGAAACCATGGTTTACTCGTATATGCGGTAACATATTACGTTGTCCCTTTTTGATGACATGACCTCATTTATTAAAAGTTAAATGAACATTTTGAATAGTTGTGCCATGGTCTTAAAATATACAAAGAATATGTAAGTAATTAGTGGTTTTTTAGTACTCATTGTATAGTGTATAGTATACACTGTGCTTTTAATAAAAAGAAAATCTCATTATATATTCTTATCATAAATAATTATTTTTGAAGTGTTGTCATAACAACATTTCATAGATAAAAATTACTTTTCTTACTGGAAGGTGGTAGCCAGCCAAGCCAGCATTCGCAAATGCCCTTACAAAGTGCGGTGAAACTCAAGCCGTCCGCGTCGGTGGAAATTGAACCGTGCGACAAGGCAGTCCATAGCTATTACCGTTTGGCTATTTATATTGCATAACAAGAAACAGCAGATGCTCCTTTAAACTAACATGTTCACTTAAATTACGCAAATATTATTAAACCATTTAAAGTTGTTTAATTACTATGTGTAATAGTCACGAGAACCTAGAAATTATTAGTAGCTTGAAGCGCGATATTTAATTTATCATCATGATAACCGATTCACTTATTATTTTATCACAGGCAGTGCTCTGCGGCTTCAACCGCGAAGATAATGATAAAAAATGAGAGTGTGCCGATAAAAAGTATCCTACAAGTTAATTTAGGATCTAAACCATCTATGTTTCAAGTTTCATCTAAATCGGTTCAGCAGTTTCAGCGTTAAGCAGTAACAAGCACATCATGGTGCAGCATCGCAAAGGGTATTTTGTGAATGCCCGCCTGGCTAGCGACCACCCTCAAGCAGAAAATCGGTCGCCAAGCACCTAACGGTGTGTTCCGGAAGCTGTCCTTAAGAGCCAGTAATTCTAGGTTAAGCCTGGTAATACCTTCGATTACATCATCACTTACCTTTAGGTGTGATTGTGGTCAAAGGCTAACCTATCAGCGATAAAAAAAAGTATATATCGTCAACTTCACAATATCCTGGATCACTTACAAACTCGCATTCGTGAAATTTTCGTGAGATGTGATAGTGTGATTCTAACACTGTATTTAAATTACAACTGGAAAATATAAATTAATATTATTGACTACATAAAGTGGTGATGAGTGTGTTATTTTTAAAATAAAGCAACATTTATTCAATTTGACCTTTTTTATATTCTGGCGGTATGCCTTTATTAAAAAAATACTACAAAGCATGTAAAACACTACAGCTTCTACAAAGAAAGCATTTAGATAACGAAGCTGTTACTGAGAAAAAAACAATCTTTATCCTACAAAAGCGTGCAATTCAAGCCATATATGAAATGGATCCTAGGGAATCTCTGAGGGATCTTTCTAAAGAAATTGATATTTTTACTTTACCGAGTCTGTATATATTATTATTATTATTTTTTTTTTTTTTTTTTTTTTTTTTTTTTTATATCCTGTCCGGTAGCATACACCTCCCGGCCCGCGAGCTATAGGACCCCTGAATGAGTCAGAGACTTTGGGTACTTTATTTCTATCTACATACATTCCATTACTTATTATTACTGTTTTACAATTTTATCTTATTACTACTTCCTATATATATCTTATTATCTATTACACAATTTGTATTTTATCTTATTAAATTAGTTTCTTATAATTATTAATGCTGCTTATATATATGTTTAATATATATAACAATCATTCTTAATTGCTAGTTTTATTATTATTTACTACATGATTTCCTATTTCAATACAATAGTTTATAAAATACTCTCTGTTTTTCTTATCTCTAATTATTTTGTTTACATTCTCAGCTTTTAGACTTATTTTTAGTTTTTGCTCTATTTCGTACCTTTTGAGACCGTAAATGGGACATTCGAAGAGGATGTGCTTATAATGAAAATATTATGTATGTTCGTAAAAAAATATATTAACACTAGAAATAAGGATAGAAAAGCGGCGCCAGGATTTCCGATTAGCAAAGATAAATAAAAGGTCCTTCTTAGGTTTCTATTGTGTGCAGTTTTATAATAAAGTTCCCAAACATATTACAACGCTCACAGAAGGAAAATCCAAGTTGCGCGTGAAAAACATTTTGATTAAGAAATCCTACTCCAAAGTTTGTGATTCCTTAAACGACGAACATGCTTGGACAACTCCACCTCTGCCTAGCTATCGCCTGCCACCTACGCTATTGAAACAAATATTGTAATAATATTATTATATAGTATATAAAACGTGGTCAAAAGAAGTTTAAAATAATGTCCCCGAGTTTCTTGCCGTTCTTCTCGCAGTGACTCGATACTTTTTTTTTGCTGAACGTGGCATTAAATTCCTACTTCCTACTAATATTATAAACGCGAAAGTTAAGTATGGATGTATGGATGGATGTTTGTTACTCTTTCACGCAAAAACTGCTGAATGGATTTTAATGAAACTTTACAGTAATATAGCTTATACATCAGAATAACACATAAGCTATAATTTATAAAGATATTGTGTGAATTATCGAAAATATAACGATAAGTGTCAAGTAAGTAAGAAAAAAAATCAGCTATATGCGACCTATTCTGGCGTGCGCTGCAAAAACCTTTAGTGTCACACGAACATAATGTATAACGGAAATGTTTATCTTAATTTTTTTTACAAAAAAGCCTGGGATAGCATATATCTATCTTTTATGTGTAAGCCATTATCGCCAAAATAGTAAACCATAAATACTTAAAAACAAAAAAAATCTTATGCAGTCGGTAGTAACAAATTTCCGACCCTTTTCAAACTAAAAATTCGAACGTATGTGAGTGTGTTTGTATGTTTATTACTTCTTCAAGCTCAAACGGCTGGATCGATTTTGATGAAATTGGGTATGATAGATAGATAGATCGATAACTCTTTATTGAAGATACCATAATAACAACAATAAACTTATTACTAAAAAATAACTTAAAACCAAGTGTATCAATCGAATCAAGGGCGGTCATAAGACCGCAGACAAAAACCACATATATTATATAAACATATAGATATAATGGAATATATACACATATACAATTTTATACATATTAAACACAATTGAATTAAAAAAGGATGTTTGTACCACAGTGTCCATTATTATAGAAATTTAGAGCAAGACATAATAGTTTTTGACTTGATCCTTAAAAGATTTCAATGCAAATTAATAGTGGTAGAAAGTAATTTTAGTAGCAGGTTTATGTAGCGTTAAGTACCGTAACGATAGAGAATGGATAGAAAGAAGAAATTTAAATTGTTCCTTGATGTAGCGCGGGGATAAAGGGTTGAACAGAATACTGTAAAGGAGAGATAATATTATATGAGCATTCCGGCGACGACAAAAAGGGAGCCACTTGAGCTTATTACGAAAACCGGAGATATGATCATATTTGCGTAAGCTATATATAAATCTTATACACAAATATATGGCATAGAGTTAGATAAGGATGCTGGATTAACACATATCATACTTTTTATCATCATCATCCATCACCACGCGGGTGAAACCGCGGGGCACAGCTAGTATAGAATATTTCAATATTAAAATTTGTAATTGACATTCATAAGAGCGTCATAAACGCCTAACTTATATGAATAATTTTGACTTTGACTTTTTTTACTTTGACTTTGACTTTGATAACGAATTAACCTAGCCAGTGATATCCGGAATCAATAGTGAACAGAGTAAGATTATGAAGAGGGTTCTGCAAGGCGAGGATTTGAATAGAAGGATGGTGGATGAAGGCCATTTCGAGGGTCACTCCTCTTAAACAGTGGATTTCGAACTAATTCACTAAAATTATTTTACAGGGGGGTTCAAAAACATGAGAAGGGTAGCCGAAAACATTTTTAGTATTATTATGTCATATTCTAGATCACATCGTATAGATAATAAATATGTAATTTATTTATAACAAATATTTCAAAAATACTTGAAGAAAATATTAAATTTATATTTTTGTTATATACTTGACCCGTTAAGCCGACGTGACGTCAGACACACCATCACTTCTACACGATGCACCCTCAGGAGGTCTTGACTCTTCCAGCACGATCGAGAATGAATTTTTTTTCTTAAAGTATTTGTTTGTTTTTTTGGTTACTGTCAAGCATGCATAGTTTTTTCATACTACCCGCAACAAGCTGCGATTGTTCTATCGCCGCGGCAGACCAGTATTATTGAGAGTTGTCGCTGGACCGCGCCCCGCGCCATACACCACGACGGTGTCGCATTCATAATTTAAATAAGTCCGAATATCGCATCACCGCACCGTGTTATCTACATGAAGTGCATCATTATATGTTCCTTGAACAACTGTTTTGCTACGTTAGATTTTGTGACGTGCGTGAAAAAACCGCACCGTGGCCTCTGCAAAGAAGAGACTACGGGAATCGGTGGAGAAAGCTATGGTTTGTACAGTACACATACATTATTGTAGCCTCAATTAAGAACCTCCTTTGAATTTGGGAAACTATTTTGTATACTCAATGCTTTAAGACAAAAACGTAATCAATATAAAAACTTATTATATCAACCTCGGTGCTATAAGTACATTTACAGAAGATATGTGTGTAAAATGTGTTAGGATTTTAGTATTTAATAAGTTACCTGATGCGTTGAAACAACTAGATGGACAAATCTTTAGAAAGAGGCTTAGTAAGTGGCTATTAGATAATTGGTTTTATAGTGTAAAAGAGTATTTAGAATTTCAAGGGATCTATAAATGTCAATTGCCAATGTTTAATTTTAGTATCAATTATTTAGACTTGACTAAACATTTGCACGTCTGCTTGCAGAATGAATACTTTTGCGGCACATTTGTACAACAACTCAAAATGTAATATGAAATGTTTGTATTCTGGCAAAAAAAAAAATTGAATTTAAATTTGAATTTGAATTTAGTTTTTGGTTTCCTACTAACAACATAAACGACTATCTAACCAGCCCCTACCCCGCGCAGTGGGAGTTCCTTATTTTGAGGAAATTATTTCTACTAACAAAACCCACCAATATTATATTTATTATTATTAAGTATGGACTTCCGCAAAGTAGCGCTTGAATCTAATCATTATATTCTATATTTTTACTTAAAAAAAGTAAATAAGAAGATATAAGGGAAATATGAAAGATCTCAATTTCACCAGTTTTGTGCTCTATCTCCAAAACTAGTTAAGAATCGTAGATTTCAGTATACTATGTACTATGTGTATATTGTGTGTCAAAACCTACAAACATTTCTATACAGTTAAAATGCGGAACCCAAAAAAACCGAAGCCCAACTCGCAGATTGCTCATTTTTAAGAAACAGAAAACTATAAATAATAAGAACCTAAAACGTGTGTTCAAATTTCCAGTGGCGTTACTTCTGTTTGTGGAAAGACACTTATCACAGTGTGTACAGAGTCTCCGCACCAAAGAAAGCGTTGACCTCTGACATTCCTAAATAAATCCTCCTCGGATGGGGTGTACCTATCTTTGACAGGTCGACGAAGCTGGAGAGAAATATGGCCTCCGTATGAACAGACGATACCTTTATTTACCTGAAAGGTTTGGTTCCGTAAGTACACATGATAGTGTGTACTTACGGAGATGTAGGTAGCAGGTATCTACTTATAGAGTCGTCATGTTGAGTTATTGGATTTTAATCCCTATATATCTTTAGCAATCTTGAATGTGACACAGTCATTTGTATTTTTTTTTATTGTTTATAGTTTGACCTTTGTCCACTATCTCACCTGATGGTAAGTGATGATGTAATCGAGAGGTGTTGTTTAGGCTAGCCTAGAATTACAGGCTCTCGAGGACTGACAAAGGCTGCTGGAACACACCGCTAGGTGCTTGGCGACAGATTTTCTACTTGATAGTTAGCTTGCCAGGTGGGCATTCGCAAAATGCCCTACCACCATGCTATAACGCCAGCCATCCCTAGACAACAACCGGGACCGATGGCTTAACGTGCCCTCCGAAGCACGGAAGCGCTCAGTAGTAATGTGACTAGCGATCACCCATCCAACTCTTGACTGCGGCGGACGTTGCCTAACTTTGCTGATCGATTAAGAACGGCTTAGCAAACTTCGCTACGAGCGCTTCAAAAACTTATATATGGTGCGGACTTTTGTAAATATTAATGTCCTCTGTAATATTGTACCATATCACTGCTCTATTGTCAACAATTTCAATCACATAAGTCACGAATTGCACTGCGCCCGTCACATTGAGAAGTAGTTGTTAAGTCTCATTGTGCCTGTAATTTCTTCATAGCCCTAATAAAATCATGATTGCCCATACTGGTTCAAGACTGAAACCAAGTCTAGCATGGCAAATAGTTTACGTAAGCCGTTAATTAGACGCGCCTGCCTAATTACCATGATACGTGAGATAGGCTATCATATGCCTGGATTTAATAGAGAGCGCTGCTGAATACTAAGGGTGGTGGAAATTTACATGGTGAGATAATAAGATCTTGATACATGTTCTGGAAAATTTACATATATGTATGATGACAGATGACGATGAGTATACTCACGAAGACGAGTGTATCTTAGCTAAATGGCTTTTGAAAGACAAGAATTAATTTCTGACTTAATGCTTTCACGCTTGCTAAGGAAACAAGCTTTCATTGTATATTCAGTTAGTATTTTTAGGGTTCCGTACCTAAAGGGTAAAAACAGGACCCTATTACTGGGACTTCGATGTCCGTCCGTCTGTCACCAGGCTGTATCTCATAAACGGTGAGAAGTAGCGAGTTGAAATTTTCACTGATGATGTATTTCTGTTGCCGCTATAACAACAAATACTAAAAATAAAATAAATATTTAAGTGGGGCTCCCATACAACAAGTTGATTTTTTTACCGTTTCTTGCTCGATACTAATAACGGTGACAGGTAGACGCTTTAAATATTCACAGATATTTAGTTTCATGTTCTCTTAAAATATAATTAATAAAATAAAATAAAATATAATTAAAGGGGCTCCCACACAATAAAAGAGGTTTCTGCCGTACCTACCCAGCTCACTGCTCTATTGTCAACAATTTCAGCAGCGTACATTTATTCGTAGAGCGTACACGATATAACGATTTTATTTGGTATTTTTTCACTCCTTGGGCTACATTAACGAAGTTTCCATACGGTTCTTTAAATTTTTGAAAATATTCTTTAACCTGTTTGTCAGAGAATTTGAATTTAATTTGTGTAGAATTCTAAAATCAAAATAATGTTTCAAAGTGATCTAGTAGTTTTTAAGTTTATTCGTTACATAGAAACATAAATATACAAAAATACACAGCCTTTTCCATTAAGGGGGTTGCCATAATCCTTACGCTTTGAAAGCGTTTTGGGGATCACAGTTTAAGACAGCGATTCCGTAGAAGATCTTTCCGAAGTATTTCCATCATTTTGTCCGTCCGTTCACTTGTCTCTGCTCATTGCTGAATCCCAATTGGCAATTGCCTGGTTTTACATTTTAAATAACAGATTGAAAACCTTATAAAAATGTGTAAGAATTTTAAACTTTGGAAACATTTATTTTGTACCATTATTTATTTATGTGGTGGTACCAAACGCGGCTTGCCCGCACGCACATGCCACGCAACGCACATTATGGCCAATGTCTAGCGGGTCCAAAACGACTCAATTTATTAAAAAAAAAATACATTATGTGTCATTTTGACATCTGTCATATAAGTCCTATTTCTTAGTCATTTATGCAACATTTGAAATCCAAATTTGGAATATAAATTCAAAAATATAACATCAAGTAGCACATTGACATCTGTCACATTTAAAAACTAATTTTCTAGTTAATATTCGAATATTTGCAACCCAAATTTTGTACTCCAAATTGAAGAATATATCATCAAGAATCAATTAAAATGTGTCATCTAAGAATTTTTGATACTAGTATAGTTTTAATAAAGTCTCAGTACGGGGCCAATTACTATTTTGTCATGGCAATATGTTATCAAAGCAAATAATAATATCAACATGCCTCTCTATAATATTTTGTATCTAAAAATTTGGTAAAAATTGGAACAAAATTTATTTAACTTAACTTACCTTGTTTTAATCCTTATACAATATTTTATATATTATATCCTGTATTGCAATACTCTAATTAGCAAAAAGCTTTAAACACAATTGAAGTTTTAATAGAAAGTTATTTTAGTTCAAAGTGTAGTCCATGTTTGCTAAACCTTTTAGGCCGCATAGTTGCGGGTCGCTCGAGGGATTTAAACCGTACATGAAGAACTATTACGAATTTTATCTAAACGCATTTAATATTTCAGAAAGAACCATACAGTTGCCATACTTATTAAGTTGTAATTAGAAAACATTGTGCCTTCAAACTAGGACTGATAGTCCATGGACAGGCATGTACGTACACCGTAGTTATCTAAGGCTCCGTTTTCTTGTACGGAACCATAATAAAATACTGAATATTGCATAAAAAGATATTTTGTTTTGTGAATGAAAAAGTATAATCAAATGGTAACTTTAAACATAAATTTAACTTTTTCATAGGACTCTTATCAAATATAAAGTGTACATGTATTATCATCTCTATTACATTGATAAAAAAAAAAAACTCATCATGTATTTTTCTTCATTTGACTTTCATTATCTTCACTTCTTGATGATGTAAAAATGCATGAAGCGTTCGTTTTTAGATTTTTATTGGTCACTGTCAGCTTAAAAATTTCACCTCTTAGGTATTAACTGGCTGGTACTAAATGGGTATAATCCTAACATTGATGAAACGATGGTATATTGGTTTTCTATGCTACAAGGCCTTAAAAATATATATATATGTAATGTATGGAAATAATAATAAAGGTAAATTTTTTTAAATTCTAAAATGCGCCTACTGTTTTGCAATACATTAAATATTTTTATAATGATCAGCATATTATATGTTAACATTATTTAACTAGCATATTTATTGCTTATAAAACTCAGATCAGGCTTTAGTTACAAACAATACTTTTCTTAATATAAAGCATAAAAAATTATAAGGACAATTATTAAACAAAAAATAAAAAATCTAATGAATAAGTGAATAAAACTAATTCCAAGATATACAGCAATAACACGGCCCATATAAATAAGTTAATTAGGATGCAGCCCAAAAAGGTCAAAAATTGAGCGCCTCAGATGTGACCTGAAATCAAGGATTTACTAAAACCAGTAAGACAGCTTAGAGGGAATGTTTACTTTCTCATATACAATGTAAAAATCCTCTACTTTCTTGTATTTTCCATGACTAAATACACGCATTTTTCCAATGATAATTTAATGTCCTATACAAAAGGGAGCAAGAATATTAGATCTAGAAAGCACAGCTTTGGACTACAAAAAAAAAATATTATCACCTAAATTTAATAGCTCAAATTGAGCTCTGTACCGCGAGATACAAAAACAAGCCATGCATTAGTATAGTGGTGAATTTCGCATGGTGGTAGGGCATATTGCGAATGCCCGCTTGGCTATTTACCAACCTCAAGTATAAAATCTGTCGCCAAGCACCTAACGGTGTGTTCCTGCAGCTGTCTTTGAGAGCCTGTAATCAAGGTTAGCCTGAACAACATCTTGGACCACACCATCACTTACCATCACGTGAGATAGTGGTCAAAGGCTAGCCTATCCGCTATAAATGAAAAAAAATAATAATAATAATGTGTTTTTTTTTATGTTATTGTGATGGAACAAGGCCCACCTGATGTTAAGTGGACTTACCTCTGCTAAGTTGCAATTCATCATAAGTCACGAATTGCACTGCGCCCGTCACATTGAGAAGTAGTTGTTAAGTCTCATTGTGCCTGTAATTTCTTCATAGCCCTAATAAAATCATGATTGCCCATACTGGTTCAAGACTGAAACCAAGTCTAGCATGGCAAATAGTTTACGTAAGCCGTTAATTAGACGCGCCTGCCTAATTACCATGATACGTGAGATAGGCTATCATATGCCTGGATTTAATAGAGAGCGCTGCTGAATACTAAGGGTGGTGGAAATTTACATGGTGAGATAATAAGATCTTGATACATGTTCTGGAAAATTTACATATATGTATGATGACAGATGACGATGAGTATACTCACGAAGACGAGTGTATCTTAGCTAAATGGCTTTTGAAAGACAAGAATTAATTTCTGACTTAATGCTTTCACGCTTGCTAAGGAAACAAGCTTTCATTGTATATTCAGTTAGTATTTTTAGGGTTCCGTACCTAAAGGGTAAAAACAGGACCCTATTACTGGGACTTCGATGTCCGTCCGTCTGTCACCAGGCTGTATCTCATAAACGGTGAGAAGTAGCGAGTTGAAATTTTCACTGATGATGTATTTCTGTTGCCGCTATAACAACAAATACTAAAAATAAAATAAATATTTAAGTGGGGCTCCCATACAACAAGTTGATTTTTTTACCGTTTCTTGCTCGATACTAATAACGGTGACAGGTAGACGCTTTAAATATTCACAGATATTTAGTTTCATGTTCTCTTAAAATATAATTAATAAAATAAAATAAAATATAATTAAAGGGGCTCCCACACAATAAAAGAGGTTTCTGCCGTACCTACCCAGCTCATTCGGACACTACGAAAAGTGTCTGTAACTTGCAAGATTAGGTCAGATAATGGTACGGAACCCTTCGTGCGCGAGTCCCACTCGCACTTGGCCAGTTTTTTTTAATGCAACTGGTAGCAAACATGCAGGTGGCCTGCCTGGTAAGTCAATTCCGTTGCTTTGCTAGATGTAATTTGCAATAGCAAAAGTCGCGCTGACGCGTTGCCAATCTAAAAATTCTGTGATACGTGACTCGCTATTACCGTGCTTTCATTACAGAGGATTGTGACTTTTTCTACTAGTTGTTTATCTTTAGCTGTTTTTATCTACGGTTTGTGTTTCAAAGTAGCTTATCCGGAAATGTTAGTTTACTTTATTCAGATCTAGGATTCATTAAAAACCCGATCTCAGCTTTGGGTATGCTCTCTAGATACCTCGAAACATAGGCATCAAAGGCCGGCAACGCATCCTCGATACCTCTGGTGTTGCGGATGTTCGTGAGCGACGGTGATCACTTACCACCATGTGAGCCGCCTGCTCGTTTGCCCTCCTATTCCAATAAAAAAAACCTTGAAAATTACCCAAACTGTCAGAGGACCACCGGACAAATATATAAAGATTTTCATATAATAAAACATGATAGGAGCTTATATACTCCTTCTTATGATTTAATTGCCAAAAATAAAATATTTTGAAGCCCTGGAAGCGAGGTTTACTTAGTGGTAAGTAATCACTGTCGCTCACGAACATCCCAACATTTAACATTGTTAGTTATAATTAGTTGCTGAAAAAAAGGAAAGGAGAGGGGTTTATATATATGAACTTTAAGGGTTTATATATATACCTTTAAATAGGCTTGCTTTAGAGCAGGCCTGGATTTAATGTAAAAAAATATTACTCAACATGCATTGTCCAGGAAGAAAAAAGGGGTACATATTTTTATGGAGAATCACTGACTAAATTCTCTTTTAATACGGAATTAATACGTGTTTTGTCTCATAAAGGACCACTGTTCATTTATTGTGCAACCAACTCGCATAATCTTTTCTACAAATGCCATGTTCTGAGTTATTTTGCATAAAATATAAGCATGGCAAAGGCAAAAATCTATTTATTTGAATGACTCATTTCGAATCTGTTAATCCGTAAAACAATGATGGTACAATGACAATTACTATGGACTGTAGGATCGAAGGTATACATGGTTCGTATCGTGCTTAGGTTTTTTTGCTTAACTGGATGGTTGACGGTTGTCTCTAGGTGGGCGGTTACTACCCACCTGGCTAACTACCACTTAACTGTCTTTGAGAACCACTATTTGATCTAATATTGAAGCAGTGATCAAGGCTTGAGCTTGAGCTTCACCGCATGGAAGGAGGGCATTATGTGAATGCCCGCCTGGCTAGCGACCACCTTGAAGTAGAAAATCTGTCGCCAAGCACCGAACGGTGTGTACCGGCAGATTTTTTTTTTTTTTTTTTTTTTTTTTATTCCTTATAGGTTAGCCTTTGACCACTATCTCACCTGATGGTAAGTGACGATGTGGTCGAAGATGTTGTTTAGGCTAACCTAGAAGTACTGGCTCTCAAGGACAGCTGCCGGAACACACCGTTAGGTGCTTGGCGACAGATTTTCTACTTGAGGGTGGTAGCTAGCCAGGCGGGCATTCGCAAAATGCCCTACCACCATGCTATAACGACTGCCATCCTAAGACAACAACCGGGACCGACGGCTTAACGTGCCCTCCGAAGCACGGAAACGCCCAGTAGTAATGTCACTAGCGGTCACCCATCCAACTCATGACCGCGCGCGATGTTGCTTAACTTTGCTGATCGGTTGAGAACAGCTAAGTAAACTTCGCTACGAGCGCTTCAAAAGCTGTCAGCTGTCCATGAGAGCCAGTAATTCTAGGTTAAGCCTGTTAACACCTTCGACCACATCATCACTTACCATCAGGTGAGATTGTGGTAAAAGGCTTACCTACTATCAGTGATAAAAAGAAAAAAGCATTTTCGCCTACATGATGACTTAACTTCACATTGTTTCGATCTTCAAAAATCGTGAAATTTGACGTAAATTCAACCGTTTTCCAGCCAGTTCTACCTTACTTGAAAATCGTCCCCAGCTGGCCTAACAATACCCTACAGATGGCGTCTGTCCAATTCAAACAGAAATATCCCTTATTATCATATATTAAAATTAATTATTAAAACTAGAGGGAATTTCGAGGTATTCCAATGACGAGTTTCGACAATCCTTGAAGATTTTACAGGAATTTTAAAATTAATAAAGGGTAGAGCACCTGTGAAGTTTACGTTCCTGACGATCGTTGAACAGTCTGACGCTTTTGAAAACCAGCAACAGTTTTTTTTATTTTATTGTGACGGAACAAACTCGAGAACCACTTGATGTTAAGCGGATTAACCTCTGCTTATAACAGATGCATTTCATCATGCGACGAATTGCACTGACAGTTACACTGAAACATACATTTGTTAAGTCTCATGTGCCTGTAATTTTTCTGGCTCTCAAGGACTGCTGCCGGAACACCGTTAGGTGCTTGGCGACAGATTTTCTTCTTGAGGGTGGTAGCTAGCCAGGCGGATATTCGCAAAATGCCCTACCACCATGCCGTAACGACTGCCATCCTAAGACAACAATCGGGACCGACGGCTTAACGCGCCCTCTGAAGCACGGAAGCGCTCAGTAGTAGTTAATAATAATGTAGATTTCTATGCGCTGCGAAGAATTCAATACACGAACCTTAACGGAAAATAATTATTCCGTCATGTTATTTCACACTACGAAATAAAGAAGGTGCCTTTTTTTTTAAATTACAGGTTGATCTCGTCTTATCTAACTGGCCAGTAATTTTATTCATAAAATACTTCCGTTGGATTTTATTTGTCTTTTTCCTAATGTAGGATTGAAACGTAAGATGAGCATTAGTGTTTGAGTAACTGTGACATACCGAGTGAAAGGGAGAATGATATAGGATGAGTTAGAGAGAAGGATAAAAACGAAGAAAAAGGTAAGAATCGACGATGGACTGAAAGACGTGAAAATAACATATATGGAACAAAAACAAAGAAAAATAAAGAAGTAAAAGGACGATGACGTATTATTGAAGACGCAGCCCCTAGATTATCACACAGTATCTTGTTACACTAAGGGCCTATTTCAGAATGTTCGAGTAAGTTCCGGTTATACTACCCAGAACATAAAATAACTGAATGATAAATATGACAGTTAACATGCAGCGCGTTTCAAGCTTTAACCGATGAATAGGCTAAATCGATGACTGTGAAACGCAAAGATAGTGTTTTATTTATTAAATATGTTCTAGGTAGTATAACCGGAACTCGAACATTCTGAAACAGGCCTTTAATAAATAAAACATTATCTTTGCGTTTCACAGTCATCTGTTTAGCATATCAATCGGTTAAAGCTTGAAACGCGCTTTATGTTAACTGTCATTTTTATCATCCAGTTATTTTATGTATTGGTTAGCATCCCGAAACTTTATTAGGACATTCTGAAACGGACCCTTTGTCAAATTATTTACGAATTTTGTTTTTTCGCAATATTCCTTTATGTTAGAACCTCTAATTTCCCTAAAGAAAATATTAAAAAGCCACGTTTTTGTGTAGATTCAGTTCTGCGCTACTTCTAAGTAACTTTGATAGTTATCATTAAAAATAAAGACATTTTACGGGTTTCTAACATTACGGCTCTCGTCTGTCTGCGAAAGTTCTTAATGAGGTTAAAACACTTCGAGACTTTATATGTTACCTCTTTAAAGTTACTTTACGCTTGTCATACAGAATAAACCATAATAAATGCTCATTGAAACTTCTTCAGTAAATGTAAGTTATGTTACTTTTTGACCGACTTCAATAAAAGTAGTAGGTACTCAATTCGACTGGTTTTTTTAATATTTGTTAATATTCTTTTTCTTTTTTATTTGAAAGTTAGTGCTTTCCGTTTGACCCCATTTCAATTTCATCAAAATTGGTTCAGCCGTTTTGGAGTTACATTCCAATAACTAAAAAGTGTTTTGCTATCTTAATGATATAGTCATTGTCAGTGAATGACAATCGATCCTGTAAGTAGCAAGGGTCACTAAAAAGGGTGAAACAATTTTTTTACCTAAAAATGGAACCGACTTAATCGCTCAAAAGTGTGAAATAACTTGTCGAAGTCGGTACCACTATATTGTGATATTAGGTACTTTTGAACTATCATGGTACGGACTTCAACAAGTAATTTCACGCTTATGAGTGTTGAAGTCGCTCCCATATTAAGGTAAAAAAATGTTTATCAATTTCGTAAAGGAGGTTATTTTATGGCAAGGAATTAAATTAGAAAGAATTCAGTTATGTGAATTCAACGGCGACCGCCAAAATTGGCCTTTATTTTACGCAACATTTAATAATGCAGTTCATCTGAACGCATCACTCACAGATACAGAACGAATGTATTACTTGGTGGGTAAATTAACCGGAAAAGCAAGGTCAATTTGCACCGGAATCATTCCATGTGGTGAAAACTATATGTCCATATATACCGCACTTATAGACAAGTACGAAGACAAGCGTATTTTAGCCGTCTCTTATCTAGATCAGATGTTTACATTGAAGCCAATTGCGACGGCTACCGCCAAAAGCCTAGAAAACTTCGTTGATAAATTCGCAAACGCATATTTAGCCTTAAATAATTTAAAAATTCAAAATCTATACGACTTCGTATTAACATACGTGGCTTTACAGCGACTAGACAAAGAAACCGCGCGTCTTTTTGTAATGGATAATCGAGACAACGGATTACCGAAACTACAAAACTTGTTTACCTTTATACGCGACCGTGTCAAGATATTGACTCATACTGGTGATAATTCTTTAGATTCGGACTTTACGTCAAAAACCAAATTACCCGCTAACTCCGCGCCAAAAAATAATGCACGATCTTTCTTTGTTAACAATAATAATAGCTCCTGTATGTTATGTAGCAAATTAGACCATGACCAGCTATATTCCTGCCCTAAATTTCAATCATTAACACCCCGCGAACGTTATAATGCTATTAAGAATCAAAATCGCTGCATAAATTGCTTAAGTAATAAACATACTACATCCGCATGTAAGTCAGAAGTCACATGTAAACAATGTCACGGAAGACATCACACCATGTTGCACTTTTCTGACACAAATAAAGTTTATAGGACAGCTGATCGGCCGCCTGCCGTCCGACCGGTCTGTTATCAGCCCGCAACTGATTCTAGTCGAGGCACCGCTAAACCAAATATTCACTCGTCATCTGCTACCGCAACGTCGATCTCGACTTTGAATAAGCCCCAAGATAATATCGTTTCTCTTTGTAGTATGACCTCCTTTACGATACGATGGTATATATACACCCATGAACTATGATTATATTGCATGGATATGTGAAGAAATGTTAATTTTTTCTGAGTTTGATCATAATCATAGACTAATTTTCTTTGAATTTTTTTAACGCGTGTTACCTTACATGCCTCCATTTATTATGTACTGCGTAGGTATTGCAAATGCCATGAATGACAGTTAATATTAAACTTTTTACCCGTGGCTTTGCCCGTTAACACATAAAAATTTCGTAGTAAATAAAGATCACCAATTTCGGTTAACAAATTCAACACAAATATGAATTTAAGGACCATATTGTAGTGCAGGCGTTGCACTGTTGAATGAACAGACGCAATTGGTTTCATCACCACTGTTACGTATTTTTAGTGATAATTTGCCAATACAAAATATTTAAACATGTATTTGTTTTAGGAAGTCATTTTTTTATATTTTTTACGATATTATTCATATTCAAAAACACATTGCATAATATATAATTTAAAATTATTATTTGTAATGAATTTATTGAAATTCTGATGTAATTGTCACTTAAGAAACGCATCACTTACCAATTGTTAGCTACAGCAAAGAGCAGTGACTCACGCTCGAGTCTAGAAAAAGGCATGCTGACTCAGCTCGAGTCTATATAAAGGCGTGCTGGCTGCTCATTCTCGATCGTGCGCTCGTAGAGTCCAGACCTCCTGAGGATGCTTCGTGTAGAAGCGAGGATTCTTCTGGTTTGGCTGCGTGGCGTTTGTGACGTCACATCGGCTTAACGGGAAAGTTAGGCGGCATTGTTACTAGATATATTTTATATTTTTAAGTGTTTTATTAAAATATTAATTTGATGTTTTCATAAAATATTTTAAAAAAAATTTATTATTGACCATATTGTATGTGTTGTAAAAAGTCATTCAAGTTATTTTCCCGTAAAATTCTGCTCTCGTTCAACTGTGTTAATTATGTTTGCGTGACCCATAATATAATTTATTTTATATGGCGATTTCTTACATTTTTATGTATCGCACTAACACAAAAAACTTCTGCAATTGTGGACACATTAACACTTAATGGAAAAATTATTTTGTAACGCGCACTGACTACTGTAGAGAAAATTTGTTTACAGGCAAACAATTTTTCTTACTGAAAAATAATGCTGGTTCGATTCGTACCTAATACAGAATTAGAAACCGGAGAAAAACCAGCGGGATTGAGACTGTGGACCAATTTGCAGAGCATAATAATTATTTTCAGAATCTAGTAAGTACGGAATATTTACCTATTAGTTTTACGAAAAATAAACTTCAGACATTTTTTTTTAATTCCTTATAGGTTAGCCCTTGACCACTATCTCACCTGATGGTAAGTGATGATATGGTCGAAGATCACAGTTCAGGTTAACCTAGAAGTACTGGCTCTCAAGGACAGCTGCCGGAACACACCGTTAGGTGCTTGGCGACAGATTTTCTGCTTGAGGGTGGTAGCTAGCCAGGCGGGCATTCGCAAAATGCCCTACCACCATGTTATAACGACTGCCATCCTTAGACAACAACCGGGATCGACGGCTTAACGTGCCCTCCGAAGCACAGAAGCACTCAGTAGTAATGTCACCAGCGATCACCCATACATAGAAGGGGATGTAGAGAAAGGTTTAAATATTTTGAAGTTTATATTACTTTCGGTGTAGGAATCGCTAATTACCGTTGACCATAAAAATATATATTGTTAATGTTTGCAAATTAGTTCTGTAGAATTTATTTTCTGTTATAATACAAGTTATTAATTAATAAAGTAAAAACCCGACGGCAAATTATTTATTTTTGTTCGACTTTTTATCGTTTCATTTGACATAAAACAAATTGGCGTCAAAAACGCTTAGTATAGGTTAGCGGATATGGCTCAACTCATTCATTTCGTACCAATAGCTAATTGACTCTTAGATAATGTTTGCCCAATGGGAGGCTACCTCTACGGCCCTGTAAGATTGAGGTCAAGTGTGCCATATTTTGCTCAGGGCACCACACTCACATTCCACATCTAAGTTGTCCTTTATTCCCCATTTGGCCAGGTTGCTTTTGCAACGACCAACTGGGTACGAAGTCTGTTGAGCGACATCCAAATTGGCCACTGCAGTTCGTTACCAGGAGGCAGGTGTTCCGCTGGGGTATTCTAGTTTGTGGGTGTGGGGTATTTTTGTGCCAACGTTGAAGTCTCTCCTCCTTTGCGCATCTTTTTTTCGAAGGAGTTGTAACTCGCTAAAAACTTTTACAGCTCTTAAAGCGATTTGGAGGTGGCTGATAGTCGAACATAAGGTGTCGACTGTCAATTTGCTGTTTGATTTTTCTTGGGAATAGTCTACCTCACGTATTCATATTTAAACCTGATTTTGAAGCGCTCATAGCAAAGTTTACTTAGCTGTTCTCAACCGATCAGCAAAGTTAAGCTACGTCGCCAGCGGTCATGAGTTGGATGGGTGACCGCTAGTGACATTACTACTGAGCGTTTGGTGCTTCGGAGGGCATGATAAACCGTCGGTCCCGGTTGTCGTCTTAGGATGGCAGTCGTTATAGCATAGTGGTAGGCCATTTTGCGAATGCCCGCCTGGCTAGCTACCACCCTCAAGTAGAAAATCTGTTGTGTGTTCCGACAGCTGTCCTTGAGAGCCAGTACTTCTAGGTTATCCTGAACAACATCTTCGACCTAGGTCGAAGAACACAACAGATTTTCTACTTGAGGGTGGTAGCTAGCCAGGCGGGCATTCGCAAAACGCCCTACCACCATGCTATAGAACAACATGAAAGGTAGATATGTTCTTCATGCAGGAAACAAAGGAATAGTCTTCTGTATGGTTGGTCGAAGACGATCAGCAACAATATTGTGTCAGGCGAGAAGCGTAGGCAAAAAATAGTTGCGATTTTTTCCCAGATGGGTCCTGTCTTCTCGATACCACTTAGGGAACAAAAGACAGTTAATGCTGTTTTGCTACTATCATTTGCTTGCCGAGTGTTTTTTGAAAATAATAGGGAAAAACGCCCAAAAAGCCCACCTTTACAATGCTTTGGTGCACACCATGAACAAGACAAAGTCATAAGGCTCCTGATAAGGTAGAGAGCTCGTGATCCATCCTGGACATAGTGCAGACCGTATATCTATACCTACTAAGTGATTTTTTTATGTTCCCAAAAATCAAAGATTAGATAAGAGATTTGATCTTTATAGGGTCAGAAGAGGCCGTAATAGTTTTAATCTAGTTCGAGAAAATCATGTCCATAGTCGGCCCTTGGTTATGTTTTTAAAAATAATTTAAATGAAAAAGTGCTCAAAATGTAACATATTAACTACCTTACTTTGAAAAGCAGATATTATGCACATATAACATGTAACTTTTTTATGTATAAGTTTATGCAAATTTTTTAGTATACCTCTATTGCATAAGTACTATTGAGTTATACGAATATTTAATTTATTTTTTACATTCGCTCTTTAATCGATGGCAATGTATGTAGTATGCAAAAAGAGTCAATCTACCAGCAAAAAGTTAACTTTTAGTCAACGCAAAGGGTTTTGAGTCAAGTCACATGAAAAAGAACTGGTGCAAGTAACAGTTTCGAACTTTTACCAACATAGTTCTTATTACTTTCGGATACGGTATGTTTTTGCAGAAATTGGTGGTACATAAAAAGAGCATTTTGATTCACCCCGTTCTGAATTACGTAGTACCATTTTTTATCGTCACCAGATATTTATTTACGTCCGGTTTCAGACCCGCTACCCTCCGTCAGCTACTCTGAATGGAAGTAAGGTCCATGTCATAAACTTATTATTTTATAAAAAAAATAATACGTACATAAAATAATGTACTTATTTATGGTGGTCATTTAATTGATATTCATTTTGAAATTTGAACTCCATAAATTCTAGTGCATTATATATATTTATCACAGTTTGATCAAACAATGAGTTCTACAGAATAATTATTTTAACCAACTGTTACGGTCAGAAGTTTTCTATTCGGATAGATTTTATTGTATTATTTTACTATTATCTAGGTTCAAAGTGTTAAAACTATAGTCGGGTCATCCCGTATTATTTACTGAAACAACATATTATTTTTAACATTGTTATGTTTGCAATAACGCCTGCTATGCGGATATCATTACAAAATTACAAATATACGAAAGGTTTTTTTCTAACACATGACTTATTGTTTGTTATTTTGTAACAACATATTATTATAGATAAATCGTAAACGGGGTTCATTTATACCCTTCATTTCTTTTCAAAGCGAATTCTTTAAAAGTATTGAAAATTACTTTATTGTTTACAAATTATGCAATTTTCGTTTAGCATGTGAAAAAAAAACGAAAGATAAAATATCCTTATAGTATAAGTTGAAAAATACTAATGTTGAGTATCTTGATAGAAAATATTTATTATATGCTCTTTTAAACAGATAAAAGTCTATGTCATAATTGTACCTTTAGTGGCTGTCCATGCTAATACAAAAGGTCCATACAAGAGGACATAATCCTTTGTAGAATCAGTCATATCTAATCTTTTTCTATTGAAATTGATCTTTTCTATGTAAGCATTTAGCGCAATCTAGGTGCACTGAGAAAAATATAAAGTCAAAAGCGCCCTAATGACGGCCAATTTATATGGTATAAGGCGAAAAACCTACCAAACGTAAATACGTACAAAAACGCCTTCCAACTAGAAGGCGTTAAACGAGGTCAGTGAAGGCGAATGTTTCTTTTCGTCTTCATTTAAGGTGTATTTTGTGGTCTTTCTTAAATATTGACTTTTCGATGAAGCTGTCGTACGTTATAGTGATAATCACCGTATATAAACCGCCGTAAAAGTAAGGTATATTTTATGGTCAATACTGCAATAATTATCGTATAATAAGTTCAATTCTGAAAATACTTTACGGAAGGCGTTTTTGACGGTTGTGTTTATTATAAAAAATGGTACATTTTTATTTCTTGGTGAAAATCATCTTAAGAGTTGTGAACTCATCTTACGTATTTACAATTCAACGGTAAAAGGTCAAGTTTGATTTAAGCCTTTAAGTCGTTTTTCTCAGTGTGGCAGTGACGAACCGTGATATCTTTTAAATGGAAGCCCTTTTAAACTGTGTTTTTTTCGAGGAGTCAAAAATTTATTGACAGTTAAACTTCCGAACCATCTTTGATATTTTTTCTTTGTTAGATATATCAAGCACCCAGTGTGATCTTAAGAAAAATAAAATAGAAGCCCCCTCTCCCCCAAAATGATGAAATGAGGGTTCAAATATTAGAAAAAAGGGCGCAATCCAAAAATCGCATTTTGCAAATGAGATACGGCATCCAAATCTGTAATATACATAGGGCCAAAAAACATGAAAGACGAATGATTATTTCTTATTTAAAATGTTTCTTGTTTTAATTATTTGCATTTGTTGCTATAGTGACATTTCAATTTCAAGTATCAATTAAAAAATCAAGTAATATTTAGACGCGAAAACTAACGTTAAAGTAGTCATGTGAAAGTAATATATAAACATAAGTAACAATAATATAAAGAATATAAACAACGCAAAAATTACAAACTTCCTATAATAAAAAGCATTAGTTATAAAAAAAATACATAGACAACCCTGAAGTAAAGGACATCACCATACTGCATTTATTTTTAGGTCGACTACGTCACGCAAACAGCTTGTTTTAATCTCTAGATCAATATATATATAGACTAATCTTCACCGGCGATCTAACCGCGGAGAAAACCTGTGTCGAAATCAACGTTAGGTTGTACTAGTTACATGAAAATGGTAACTAGCCAAGAAAACTATCCTAATATTCCCTACCACTATGCAATGCAACTCAAATGTATTGTAGGTTTTAAAATTACGTACGCCAGTACTAAGAATCGTGATCATGATCATATCACAATACTAAAGAATTAAATTTAAAAATAGCTTTCAGTTAGTGAATTGATGCGCATGAAAGGGCTAAACACGGAACCGCACTGCGAATCGGTTAGCTGAAAACGGACATCTGAAAACGGCCGCCATTTTAATGTGTCTCTAAAAGAGTTACCAGCACAAGACAAATTTACTTCTACCCTTATTTGCTTAAACACTATATTCCTTTGAATATGTAGTTAAACTTTGCTTAGTAAATACTGAATTTGGTCAAAGGATTGATATACGTTGATGCTCGTATACAATTTCTAAAGGTTCGAAACAGATATTGAAATAGTTAAATGAAAAGAGATTGGGAAATAATAAGTGGTAAATAGAGATAAAAGGGAGTGTAAGGAAATAATAAGTAACCATATTATTTATAACCTCAATACGAAGGCTAAGAGGCTAGTACGACGATGAAAGGCAACACCGCTGACGTCAAAATTATAGCAAGGACCTATCTCTAGGGAAATTTTAAAGACCATAACGCCGGGAGCCACGCTAAAGGACATCGCAAAACTTATTTTTACATGACTGCCCAAAACAGGAGTGTTATGTTTTCAGGGTTCATGTATGAATAAATGTATGACACTAGGTACATCAAAAAGTAAAGAATAACAACAAACATGCGGATTATAGCCATATTGTGAATTTTTTTCTTTCAACCAAAACCATCGAGTGATGTTTCAAAATGAAGGGCTCTAAGAAACGATTCCATAAATATATATAACTTGTAGTTTTAATTTCAATGGAACGATCAAACGTTTTACGAAAATATAGTAGATTGTTATACAAGGGTCGAAAGGAATCAATTCCCATAAGAGGTATTTAGACGCCCGAGCGTAGCGGCTATAGTCCGAGTAGGAATTGATGACTTTGACCCGTGTTAATCATCTACTTTTCATTTCGAATATAAAGAGTACCTATTTAAAATTCAGTAATTGAGATGTTAGAAATATTCGTAAAATTTATATTAAAATTTTGCTTGCAATATTTACGGACGGCTATAGTCCGAATAGGTATTTATGACTTTCACCCTTGTTAAACACTACTTTTCACTACGAATATGAGTAATATAAAAATTGTTTTTCTATAATATATATTGATAACAAGAACATGAGTAGAAACTATTTAAAATTAATGCAGTTTTAGTCCAAATAGGAGTTGATAACTAACAACCGTGTTAAACACTCTAATTTTCAATAAAAATATGAGAAAAGTAAAAAATAGTAAATTTACTAAAATTTAAAGATTTCTGCGATATTGTTTTATTCGCAGATGATACCTCTCTGATTTTTAAAGTAGATAGGAAAGACAGTGAACTGACGCATGTAAATAATGTATTATCTAAGATTTGTAAATGGTTCGCCGCTAATAATCTTCTCCTAAATTCAAAAAAGACGAAATGTTTAAAGTTTTCTTTACCAAATGTTCCTTATGTTGAACCAAACATAAAGCTTGGCCCAGATAAACTCCCTATTGACAAAGCGACAGTCTTCCTGGGAATCAAAATGGATTCCACTTTACAATGGGATCCACATATACATGATCTCTCCGGAAGACTTAGTTCTGCTGCATATGCAGTTCTTAGGATAAGACAGTTAACAGACGTAGCTACTGCTCGCCTAGTTTATTTCGCGTACTTCCACAGTATTATGTCGTATGGCGTATTGCTGTGGGGAACTGCTGCTGAGATAGAGACAATCTTTATCATACAAAAGCGTGCAATTCGAGCCATAATGGGTCCTAGGGAATCTGTGAGGGATCTTTTTAAAGAAATTGATATTTTAACTTTACCAAGTCTGTATATATTTGAAAATGTATGTATGTTCGTAAAAATTTGAGTAAATTTAAATTAAACAGTGACAATCACGATTACAATACTAGGAATAAAGATAAAATAGTGGTGCCAGGTTTTAGATTAGCAAAGACAAATAAAAGGTCCTTCTTAGGTAATTGTGTGCGGTTTTATAATAAAGTTCCCAAACATATTACAACGCTCACAGAAGGGAAATTCAAGTTGCATGTGAAAAACATATTGATTAAAAAATCGTACTACACAGTTTCTGATTACATAAACGACAAAAATGCCTGGACAATTCCGCCTCCGCCAAGCTATTGCCTGTCACCTACATAATTTAAACAAATATTGTAATAACTCTATTATATAGTATGTATGTAACACATTGTTAAAAGATGTTTAAAAGAATGGCCCCGAGTTTCTTGCCCGTTCTTCTCGCAGTGGCTCTATACAATTTATTTGCTGAACGTGGCAGTACAATGTAGAATATTTCAATACTAAAATTTGTAATTAACCTTCATAAGAGCGTCGTAGACGCCTAAATTGAATAAATGATTTTGACTTTGACTTTGACTAAAATTTTATAAAAAACTAAACCATTTACTGAAAACGATAACATGAGTAGAATAAACATTTATAAAATTAATTGAGGGATTACAACAGTTTGTGAAATTTAAGTAAATTTTTTGTTAGATTTTTTATAATTCCCTTAAAAGTTTATTTACTATCCTGACAATAATTTATATACATAGTCTTAAATTTTAAACATGGAACACAGCGCGTGTCCCCCCAGTAGCCATCCCACTTAAAAGGTTTTTTTTTTAATTCTAGCTTATAAACAGAGTTAGTGACAAAAATGTTCATAAAAGATACACTAACTTGAGAGAGTCAGATTAATTCTGTTATAAACTAGTTCTTTTAGCCTTGAAATAAACATAAATGCAGTCGTAATTAGTTTTTATAATACAGCAGAGTATTTTAGAATAAAAAACATGGACATCTTATTTTGTTTACAACAATGGTTGCCATGGTTGCAAGTCATTCCGGCCCAAGAGAAAGAAGCATTTACTATGAGTTTTTCCCACCCAAGCAGCGTCTTCCACCCGCTTCTCAGATCAAATAAACACTACTTTCCGAGTTTGACAAATGAAAAATTTATTGCAGTCGGGTTTTTTATTTTCTTTATACTTGTTATACCCTTCTCTTTACTTGTCCTCACCCTTAAGCCTCCCCACATCAAGGTGACCCCTTTCGTAGCCAGTGCTGTCAGTACTTATCATCCACCTTTCAACATCAACATTTTTGTAAGACATGTAGTTAGTAGGTAATCGAGTCAAATTCGATACCCTAATAAAAAAACAACATGCAGTTCGTGGCGGACCTATAATTACAAGTAAAATAAAAAATACCTTAATAAAAAATACCTCTTAGGTGTGACAACTGTCAAAGTGACAGTTGGTATTTAATTAAGATATAAACTTTTTTAACCGATGGTTGTAAAGAAAAATGAAGATTAAAATAAATAATAACAAATATTTTGAAAGGATTTTAAGAAAACATTAAATTCGTTATTTATTTGTTATTATTAAAAAAGGATTTCCCCATAGTAACGCCTGATTCTATTTATTAAAATAAATTAAGATTTGAACTTATAATAAGCATACTATTTAACAAACAAAAATCCATGAAACATGACTTGGGCGTGACATCTGTCAAATTGACAGTTTCATATTTGGTCTAAATTTGTTTATAAATTACTTAGAAATAGGGTTTGATGACTGGCAAAGTGACTGTTGTTGTCATATTTATAAGTTTTGATTTCATATTAAGACTACAGAGGGCTTAAAAATTAGCTTGAAATAGATCTTTGGTATGATGGCTGTCAAAGTCATAGTTTATCTCGCAGGTTTAGCTTTGGTTTCATATTAAGGCTACTAATAAGATCTGTAGGTGGATCTTAGTTATGTTTGTAAATGACATTTTACGAGCGTTTGGTCTTTGCGATGACCATGAACAAATCATTAAGACAGTTGCCGAAAATTTTCAGAATTAACTTGGAGTTTTTTTTATGCTTGATTGGATAGCCTTTGACCACTATCTCACCTGATGGTAAGTGATGATGTGGTCGAAGATGTTGTTGAGGCTAATATGGCCGGCAGCATCGTATAGCGCCACTGATTCAGGAATTACTGGCGCTAATTCTAGAATTACTGGCGCTAAACGACAGCTGCCGGAACACACCATTAGGTGCTTGGCGACAGATTGTCTACTTGAAGCTGGTAGCTAGCCAGGCGGGCATTCACAAAATGCCCTACCACCATGCAAAATGTTTTTTTTATGTTATCTGCATTTATCTATAATGTAAATAAAATACATTAAATAAATCACATACTACTTCGTGGGGTGCTGGGTTAGAATGTCACCTTTTCATCCCGTGTGTGTCGTAAGAGGCTATAAGGGAAATTAACCGGAAGGTGGGCAGCAACGTCTTCTTAAGTACTAACAACTCTACTGCGATCACTAAGGCGCCTGCCAAGCGTGAGGATTATGGTAAATCCCGCAATGGGGAGACCTCTCTCACAAGTTCAAACAATGAACGTTCCGGTTGATGTGATGAATCACATAACTACAAACTACTTTCGTTTCATAAACAAACGAAATAATTGATGGTTATTCTATTTCATGTCCTTGAACTACTTTTCATGGATGTGAAAAGTAGTTCAAGGTCATGAAATGGGACGCTACTAAGCTCTTTCGGGATGTTCACATTTTTTGCGTTATGAGCGCTTGCTAAGCTTCTGGTACAAATCCTTCTGCTGAAATTTCGCGTAGCAAATAATAAAACTTTTACCTCTTTCAATTGGTACTATGTAAGATTATTTCGTTTAATAAACTTTGGTACTATGGAGGACGAAGTAACAGTGTCCTCAATCCAGGATTTTTAGTTCAAAAAGTCAAGTTTATTATAAATAACAATATTCAATCTCATCCTAAGAAATAGCAACCTGCCAATGCAATGTCATTCCGTTCCAAGTATTTATTGTTTGTAAATGTTCCGAAAAGCCAAAACGCCTATTTTACTCGAAAAGTAATACCACCGGTATATAGAAATAATACTATATTAGATATATATAAATTCAGCATAGAATCGAATACAAAATTTCACTATGTAGATTTGAATCGATTAACAATTGTAATCAAATCGGTAATGCATTATTGATGCCATCATTCATCGATTTGTCATCAATATGTCACCGAGTAAATACACGAACGGTTAAAGTACAGCGTCAGCCATAAAAGCATTACGTACATAAATTTTGTAATAAAATTGGTGTAAGTATATCTTATTAAAACAAAATTAATGTCAATTTATCTAAGGCATTTTCATCATATTATTTGTTCCTTGACAAGCTTACTTACTTCACTTCAAGTGTAATCATTCGTTTGGAGTTTGAGAAATTCCTTTATTAGGAGAAGTAATTCCGTTCGTTACTAATACTTTAAACACCTAAGTAACCAAATGTAACCACTTTTGTAAAAAATAATATAGATATAATAACACCATATAATCACTTTTACATGTTTAACCAACTTAAAAAAAGAGGAGCTTTTCAATTCGACTGTAATTTTAGGGTTCCGTACCCAAAGGGTAAAAACGGGACCCTATTATTGAGACTTCGCTGTCCGTCCGTCCGTCTGTCACCAGGCTGTATCTAAAGAACGGTGATGGCTAGACAGTTGAAATTTACACAGATGATGTATTTCTATTGCCGGTATAACAACAATTACTAAAAAAAAAAAAAATATTTAAGGGGGCCTCCCATACAACAACCTTGATTTTTTTACCGTTTCTTGCTCGATACTAATAACGGTGACGAATATTTAGTTACGGAACCCTTCGTGGGCGAGTCCCACACGCATTTATCCGGTTTTTTTGTATGTGTGACCTCATAACCCTTTACATGGGGTACCAATTTTGTTTTTTTTTTTATGTTCGATAGCTGGTGCTTAGTAGTAGTACTTACTTTGTAGTCCCATTTAAATTTGAGTGAGATCTGACGAATAGTATTTGAGCTATGGCTAATGATGCGTATTTTGTTTGAAGTCAGTTGAAAAATTGTATATTTTATCTAGTTTCCTTTTGATTAGCATACATTTTATTTTGATGAGTTTCAGCCTCCAATTGGGTTATTGTTTTAAAAGAAGTGAAACGCGGAGAGAATGGTTCCAACTGGGTAGTTTGTACAACGAGGGTTAGATGTTAGATCTGTTGGGCACATCGTGCGCTCGCATCTCGAAGCGCTGGTAGCGAAGTTTACTTATGTTTGTAACCGATCAGCAAAGTTAAGCAACGTCGCCCGCGGTCTTGAGTTGGATGGGTGACCGCTAGCGACATTACTACTGAGCGCTTCCGTGCTTCGGAGGGCACGTTAAGCCGTCGGTCCCGGTTGTTGTCTAAGGATGGTAGTTGTTATAGCATGGTGGTAGGGCAATTTGCGAATGCCGGCCTGGCTAGCTACTACCCTCAAGTAGAAAATCTGTCGCCAAGCACCTAACGGTGTGGTCCGGCAGCTGTCCTTAAGAGCCAGTAATTCTAGGTTAGCTAGATCATCTCAGAGTATTATTGACGATAATTAATTAAAAGAAAGAAGGTGAATGCTGCAAAATTTTACTGACTACACTCATATCATCTTCCAATACAAATACAATAATGATGTTTTTGTTTTTTTTTCGAACATGTTGTTCAGATCTGAACAACATTTTTGACCACATCATCACTTACCATCAGGTGAGATAGTGGCCAAAGGCTAACCTATCAGGCATAAAAACAAAAAATATCGTCAATGTAATTATATTGGAAGATGATATGAGTGTAGTCAGTAAAAATTTTGCTGCATTCACCTAATTTCTTTAAATTTATTCTTGTCAAAAATACTCTGATCATTATTAAAATCAAAGATAACCTAAGTAACGAGTTGATAAACAAACCTTTTAAGCTTATGATATACGTCACTGAGAGCTTCGTCCTCAAGAATTGTAATTTTCTGAAAATATTCAAGAAACTGTCCAACACTTTCCAAGTCCAATATCTTGCAACTCGCCGACAGAATAGTCTTGAAGAGTCATCATTCTACAAAGTTTTCTCAGCAAATTTAACACAAACTTTCAATCTGAGAGATTTCTTGGATTTAAACGGTGATAATATAATCTGTATGCTAGTGACACAGACCGCAAAAATGCTTGGTCCTTACCAAGTATTTTTTCTTTTATTTGGACTTCAAACTCTATGTCTTCCTATTTTTTTCCTGTTTATGTACCGATATATGAACTACCATTAAAAACGGGCATATTGTGTTTTGACTATTATATCAAAGTGATATAAACTTACTTAGCAATACGATTTCACGAGAATCGGAAGCATTTTCTACACATACATACAAATAATCACGCCTGTATTCCCCGAAGGGGTAGGCAGAGGTGTGCAAAAACCCAGGTTACGCCAATTGGGTTTTGGTACCATGTAATAGGGGGCGAGCCTATTGCCAGTCACTGGGCACAGCTTCAGGATCATACAAAATGTTTTCTCTAACACATTGGACGAAACACAAGAACATATTACGAATAATATGTTTACGCTAACAACATGTAAGACAGGATCCCAAGAATATATTGCATGAAACCCGGGCAGGGCACTAAGATGGCTTACAGCCCTGTAGCGCATCTAATGCACACAACACCCTTCTCACATCCACGTGAGAACTGGCATGCTGCTCATTTGGCGCACTTTTTCCTTAGTCGCCTTTTACGACATCCACGAGAAGAAATGAGGAGGTGACATTTTAACCCGGCATCACACGGGTGAATCAACAAGATTCTGAAACCTAAAGAAATGTTAGGCCTGAGGAAATTAGAATCACTATGCATGTATATCGTATCAGGTTCTTACTGCATTGTTGAAACGGTTAACATAAAAGTTAAAACAGTACAGATAAGAAAGCGTTAATCGAGAAAAATATCTCAGTAACATAACACCATAAAGTAAGAGGAAAAAGGCCTATTGTTGTGAAACTTATCCTCACAATTGTGAGCATTGTACCTACAACGTAATTTAACTTTAGATAAAACTTTTTTTTATTTGCCTGTCTTCTATTGTCGTCTCAAGGTATTAATGCCCCAATTAACTTGCAGAAACGAAAATGAGTAAAGTTGCGTCATTAATTCTTATTTTTTGTAAACTTTTATGAGTTACGCTTCAGTTTTATTTGGATTGTATATCTCGTTATGATTTTATCCAGTTTTTGATCAAAACTGTTTCATAAGGGTATATAATCTACAATAATATAATAAAGAAGAAAGATTTGTATTTTTGTATGCAACGAATAAACTTAAAAAATAATAAAACGATTTGGATAAAATTTGGTATGGAAATAATTTGAGACCCGGGAAAGGACATAGAGCAAGTTTTATCCAACTGCGCAAAAGAGGTTAATGATTTTGCGTAATAATCGACATACGCGCTTGCGGAGCCGCGACCCGAAAGCTAGTTTGTTATATATATGTTTTTATTTTTATTTTTATGCTTATTAGATTACCCTTTGATCACTATTTCACCTGATGGTGTGGTCAAAGATGTTGTTCAGGCTAACCTAGAATTACTGGCTCTTAAGGTTAGCTGGAAGAACACACGAATTTATGAAATAATGTGCAATATTTTTGATAAATCTGTTCCAAAAAAGCGTCGCAAAAATACAATTAGTCGTCGATACCCCATGTGGTTCACCAACGATATCATAAAGGATACAACACGTAAATTAAAATTGCATGATATATGGAAAAAAAGCAATAATGCAACTGACTATAGAGGGTTTTCTGAGATAAGGGCAGGGCTTACAATTAATATATTAAAAAGATTCAGGATAACATTGCTTCGAATCCCCGTGGGTTCTGGCGGCATATATCTAGCCTACGAACCAAAGGCGGCTTCGAGCCTACCATCTCATACAAAGGTGAAACTTTTAGTGGTGTGTAGGCTGCGGAGGCGTTTGCTGAGTTTTTTGCTAGTGTTTTCTTGCCTGAAATACCGAGTCTGTATGTTGATAGATTACCTCAGCTGGGTGGTACTCTTACGAGCAACTACATAAATATTTTTCGAATAACTCTTGCTGATGTAGCTTCGGGAATTAAGAGTCTCAAGTCTGGCAGTTCTATGGGGCCGGACAACATTCCCACGTGGATTTTAAAATGAGACCTTAAGTATCTGATTCACCCCCTGTGCCATATTTTTAACTTGGCAATCGGGAGTGGAACCTACCCTGCGCTCTGGAAATTATCTAGGGTCACACCTATCCCGAAAACATCTAGCAAGGCACTTGTAGAAGACTTTAGACCCATTGCTATATTATCATCAGCAGCTAAAGTTTTTGAGCATGGCCTACACAATAAAATTTATAGACAAATTGAACCATATCTGTGTAACGAGCAGCATGGTTTTAGGAAAAGAAGATCTGTCAACACAAACCTTCTAACAATTGTAAACTACATTTCAGCTCGGTTGGACTGTGGTGGGCAAGTTGATGCTCTTTATTTTGATATGTGCAAGGCTTTTGATCGAGTCGATAATGATGTTCTGCTCATGAAACTAGACGCCTTGGGTTTTGCCCCGGGGCTCTTACATTTTCTTGCCAATTATCTTCGTAACAGGCAACAATATATCAGGCTAGGTGTGTACGAATCATCGTCTTATCATACCAGATCTGGATTGAGTCAGGGATCTATCCTCGGGCCGTGAAGATAGTAAGATAATATCTTACCATCGGATCTACCGGACGCGCGGTAGCTAACCATAGCAACGGCGGTGATGCCAGGAAATGATCAAGCTAGGATTTGGGATTGATTTCAAGGCAAAACAAGTGTTACAATGCTAGTAGAGCTAAAAAGCTAGAAAGTAAGCTAGAAAGAGGCATCCTAGTGGTTTTTAGACAAAACATCAGGAAATTAATGAACGACTTTTTCATACTTCATCTGTTATGTAATTTTTAGTGAACATGCATTGCAGTAATCCGTAGAAAGGTAGCAGATTGTTAAACGTGACGGCTTGTAGGCTAAATCCATATGTGAATAAGTGAATAAAGGTAAAATTTGCGAAATGCCGTGTTTAAATATTTTTTATAATTTCAAAAAGTTATGAATTACATTTAGCAATAAGAAAATAATAACTTTTACTTATATACCTACATGTTTGTATGGAACCCTTGCCTCGGTGCGCAAGCCCGACTCGCACTTGGCCGGTTTTTTTAACCATACATTTATACATTTTCTCAAACTTACAGAATTTTAAGAATTTCTTATCGAAAAGTAATCACAATAGTCGGGCCAAGTAATTGAACCTGGGGTGCCGTGATTTGGACGTAGCGCTCTAGTTATTGGATCTACGAGGCAGTAACCTGTACGTTTTTATCAATGTTTCTTTAAGCACTTTACATTAAACAATAAATTGTCTTTTTAATTTTTTATTTCGGCATAAAAATTGATTAAGTAATCAAATAAGTTCAATGTAAGAAAGTAATCAGACATATATAAATATATTTAAGAAAAACCGACTTAGTTTCATTAAATTTTTATTCATCAAGAATTCTGCTAGGGTATTTTGCGAAAAGCCGCCTAGTCACCACGGATTCAAGTATAAAATCTGTCGCCACGTACCTAACGGTGTGTTACGGCAGCTGTCCTTGAAAACCAGTAATTCTAGACCATCCTGAACAACATCTTCAACCACATCATCACATACCATCAGGCAAGATAGTTTATTTTATTTTATTTATTTATTTATTTATTGATCTAATAACGTCAAGAGACAATTACAATTAGATCACAATCGCAAGAAGCAAATACATAAATTAAAAACACAGTCAAAACACAAATTCAAAAAATAAAAATTAAATACAAATTGCACATTTGAGATTGATGACCAGTCATGAGTTCAAGGAAGGTCATCAATCTCAAATGAGTTGTCAGGACTTTTTACATTTCTATTCCATTGGTCAGGTACATTTTCACAATAATTCCTAATAGCTAAGATCATGATTCTCCAATCGTCAAAAAATAAGTCACAGTTAGTGCTGGCGGCGAGGAGCTCATTTAGATGGCGGCGTGCGCGGAGCAGCGGTGACATCGAGCGCGCCACAGTGCAAGTCGTATCCACTGCAAACAAGTTGTGCGGCCTACCACGCCTATTTGCTGGAGCCCACGGATCGTCAGGCACGAAAAGTGTGCAAACTGTACTAAGCAGCTGCATGGAATCAACCGAGCCACTGAGTATCTTACAGCACATTGTAAGCTGATCCATCATTCTTCTCAACTCCAGAGAATTATAGCCAAGCTGGCCCAGCAAGAACTTGGTAGGGTAAAGATACGGGTAATAGCCGTATAATCTTTTGTACAATGACCTTAGGAAAGCCTTTTGGATTTTTTCGAGCATTTGGATGTAGCTGACATGGTGCGGGTTCCAGACGCACGCGCTGGCCTCGAGCTTGCTCCTAACTAAGGAATTGTACAAAGTAACAATTACCTGGGGATTTTCAAAGTCCTTGGAATTTCTCAGAACGAAGCCAAGCCGACGGTAAGCTTCTTTGGCCAGGTCAGAAACATGGTCATGAAATGTTAACGAACGATCAAAAGTAACTCCAAGGTCCTTGATCTGATTCACCCTGCAAATAGGTTGATTATCCAGATGATAAACAAAATTTACCGGCATTCTTTTCCTATCAAAAGACATCACTTTGCATTTAGATACATTAAATGTCATTTTATTATCCACACTCCAACCAAAAATATTGTTTATGTCATTTTGTAGCCTAAGGCAGTCAATAAGGGAATTAACCTCTAGGTAAAGTTTGAGGTCGTCAGCGTAAAGGAGACAGTTGGCGGTACTCAGCATACTAGGAAGGTCATGTATCATGATCAAGAAGAGGAGAGGCCCCAGTACTGAACCTTGGCTGACCCCAGATCTGGTGCAATAAGGTTCAGACACATAAGATCCATACCTAACATACTGCTGACGGTCCCTCAAGTAATCTGAGAAAAATTTAAGCAAGCCCGGAGAGAAGCCGATGGCAGACAGCTTGGACAACAATATATCATTATCAATTTTGTCGAATGCTTTCTGAAAGTCAAAATAGATAACGTCAACCTGCCGCCCACGATCCAAAGCACTAGATATATAATCAACCAAGCATAAAAGATTAGTGTTAACAGAACGCGCGGGTCTAAATCCGTGCTGTTCCTCACCTATCAGCTGCCTCACTTGCCTGTATATCTCCTTGTGAAGAATATATTCAAATACTTTTGCTGGAGCACACAAGATAGCAATCGGACGATGTTCATTGACCAACGCTTTATCACAACTTTTAGGAATAGGGGTTACCCTGGATATTTTCCATTGATCAGGATATTTGCCTTGCAAAAGTGAAAGATTAAAAATGTGACAAAGAGGGAGGGTCAAGTGCTTTTTGCAGGACTTGAGAATGGAACTAGGAACACAATCAGGACCTGGTGAACTACCTGGCTTTAGTTTCCCTAAGCCCCATTCAATATCTCTGGATGTCAACGCTGGTACATGGACACCTCCACCCCTTAACCCATGCCCACAGCAACCAGTATAATCAAGTTGGGGTAAATTATCTAAAAAGACACTTGAGAAGTAAGTCGCAAATGCTTGGGCAGCATCTACGCCAATATATGAATTACCTTGGTGGGTGACACAGGGTTCAAAACCGCCCTTTGAGCTGAGATTGTGTACATGGCTCCAGAACCGCTGCGGGTAAACTTGCAGGTTATCTTCGATGCTAGCCATATAGGATTTATAAGCGTGGCAAATACGAGTTTTTAAAGAGTTACGTATGTCAGAAAATGATTTGTAAGACTCAGGGGTTTGGTCAAGCAGCCAGACTCTGTGTAGCCTACTTTTCAACCGGATTTCCGCTATAATATCTGCATCAAACCAGACCGGGTACCGTTTGCTTTGTTTACTACATCTTATCTTTTTAGGAACTGTTAAGTCAAACAATTGATAAATTATATTATAGAAAGCATCGGTTGCACTGGAGACGTCGTTAGATTCAAGCACTGGTGACCATGAAATGTTCGCAATTAATGAGTGGAGACGTTCAAGGTCAGTTTTGTTAAAATTCCAATCACGGGTTGCATCGATATTACTAGGTTGCAAACGACAGGGCTTATTACCAAGCAAGCGAAGACTCACCGTGATCTCGAGAGCTGGGTGGTACAGCTGGTCAATGGGGACGAAACCATCACCCTCGCATACACGCACCCGCCCCACCCGCAGCCCAGTACACTCCTGCGCCAGCACTACGTCAAGTACGCTCCCGTGAGCATTAATAACGTCGTTATAATCAGTCAAATTACAATAAGTCAAAAAATAACAATAATATTTTTTAATTTTATCATTTGCACTATTCATATTTAAATCACCGAGAACGAGAAAGTTACCGCTTGAATAATTCGTTAAAAATGTTTCAATGTTACAAAATAAAGTCATATAATCTGCGTCGGTAGAACGGGGTTTCATATAAACAACACAAATAATGCACGAGATACCGCCGTAAGTAAAACAGGCCCATAGGTCTTCACCGTGTTGCGACTCCAATTCCGGACGACGTGTTATGGTAAGGCCGGGCCTGGCGGCCAGCAAGGTTCCTCCTCGGATGGTGGGGCGGTCACGGCGCAGAAGGTTCCAGCCGTCCGGTACGATCTCAGCGTCATAGACAGTTCCGTCCAGAAAAGTCTCCGTCGCGGCTACCAAGAGGTGGTCGGAAGTTAGCATGCTCGGGTACCATAAATGAAGTTTAGTTTTCAGACCTCTGACGTTTTGGTAGAAAACATTGACCTGCTTAGATGCGGGACGCGGCGCAATGCGAGCCGACCTCTGGTCGAAACGGCTGGTTATCAGTGATAACAGCGGGCGTTCGCTTTCTGTAATTAATCCACTGTTTCACACGCGCGTTTACGGGCCAAACATTCACTGAAAAACATTTTTCAAAACAATCCTCTGGAACACCAATTTTGAAGGAATTGTAGTGGTTTTTAGTTTTGAGTTGCTCCACCGTGACCGCTCTTTGGGGGCAGAGCTCAGCCAAGTAAGCTTTGACATCTTCAGCGCTCGATAACATGTTCCAAAAATGGAAGTGTTTTCTTATCTCAGCTGCTTTCAATAACGTCACTGACGGCCCGGCGACGCAACGTAATGACACTGCATGACGCTTCTTATTTCGAACTTCTTTCCACTCTTCGGGCGTTGTTAGTGCTTCCGAATTTTGGGTATTTGGTAGCTCGGTAGATCCCACTCCCACGGCGGTGATATTAGTAGAGGTAGGCCCTGCAAGGGCACTAGCATTAGGTGAGTAGATAAGAATATCGTTCCTTCGATCGCGGCGGTGCAAGCGCTCGGCGGTGCGACCCGGCGTCGATGCGTCACCGCTAACGGTCGCAGATATTGGCGGGCCCGGCGGCGGTGAATTACGCTTTTTCGTTGATTCGGACGCTGATTTTGGGACCTCGGATGAAACAGGACACTCCTTTCCACTGCAAGGGTCTGCGATTTGAGTGTTTCCATTCTCCGCGTACGGCAGCGAGTTGATAATGATCGCTTTCAGTTCGCGGATTTCATTGGTCTGAGCATTGAGAAGCACAGCTTGCTCGGCGTTCAAATCCTTCAAATGCTTCATCTCGGTCTCAATAGCAGACATACGAGACGCGATGGCTGTCAGTATATCAGACGACACTTCAATTATTGCCGACATGATGTCAAAAACAATAACAATAACAACGATAAACAAACTAGTGGCGGCGAGCAGGGGGAGCGCGCCGACCGGTACAAAGACACAAACGTGCGACACGAGCGCTGTCGCGTAACTGGTAATAGTGGTCAAAGGCTAGCCTATCAGAAATTTTTTTTTACTTATTACATTTTTGCTTAGAGCTTATTGTACAACAATTCTGATTTAAGGTCTAGTAAGTGCGGTAGACCAAATGTTGAGTATTATAAACTAATCCAGAAATATTTTTCCTCAATCCACCGTTACCTTCCTCCAATCAAATTGTCTCATATAAAATTCAACAACTATATGAATGTGCGTTCGCAAAGCGCACTGCGCTTGATAGTCCAATATGTTTGGGCAGCTCTTGTGACGAGTTGACACGGGCCAAATTGAATATTATTCGTAAATTGAATCCGCTTCGATGCGGCACCTGTCAACAGGGCTCATATTTAGCGGCTACCAACGGTACTCGAATTAAACTCACTTCGAATCGTATATAGTTCTGCGGGAAGTTGCTAAGATATGATTAATTTAAGTTAGTCGAATGGATTTTTGTTTAAGCGATCATGAAAGGATAAGCATGCTGGAAGTTTCATTTTATGTGTATTGACATAATATATCTATATATTCCTTCGTTTCATGCACGCCAATGCGCCCATAACTGTAGCAACTCTTGTATTCTACGAATAAATATGTATTATCCTTAATAGTTTACTAACTACATATAATAGTTACAAGTGGCTAATAGCCGCTCTTTGTGGAGTTCTATGGGGGAGGCTTTTGTTCAACAGTAGATGTCTTCCGCCTGATATGATGATGATGGTAATGAGATATTTTGACGCAGAAAATGCGTGAAAATTATTGCATTTGGTAATGTTTCGGATGTGTGTGTTTTATTCGCAAAATACCCACCAAGGTGATGTACTGGTACTACAACCAATAAGAGGGTTTGCTACGCCGTGCTAGTGGGAATTTTCGGAATAAAAATCCCTATTTTAATATAGCTTTTATAAATATTTATATTCTCTCCCCATTATGATTTTGTAATTGCAGCACAGATTATGTATTATTCAAAATTGGCGTCATTAATTAATTAATGTGTAGGTTTGACATTTATTACCAAAACTATATCCAAATTAAACAAACAAAAAAATAGCGATCATAATTTTTTACTGTCAGTACATATACTTTTCTTCGGTTTTCCTTAAGTAAAGAATTTATTTACTTATAGTGACCACCACTTAATACGTTACCATCTGTTATAGATTTTATTATAAAGTTCAGTAGTACTTAAATAGACAATGTATGGTAGTCTGTATAACCAAAACTTTAATATACAATTAATCCTAAAATAACAAATGCTGTTAGCCGATCCTTGTCGCATTTAAAAGGGATAGCCTGTAATATTGAACAATGGACGTGTTCTGACTCTTAATAGTCATAATATTGATGAAGTGTCAATTAAGGAACATAGTAAGGACGATTCATATAAGAACAACAAAAATTTTAATGGTTATGCAAAGTATTGATATAAAAGTTATTCGAAGTTGAGGTAAAAGAAATGATAATTATACATTATACATTCAGTCATGAAGTCAACATTTTTTTTTATTATATTGCCACAATTGTTTTCCATTTTGTCGCTTGGTTTGAGTTGCATCTGTTGTTCAGATTAAGTACAGTGCTGTTTTTAGTTATACATTCCTATTGTGTATTGCGAATTTCGTAATGGAAAGGAACGTCGAACAAATCATTTGTGTTATATTTTGCATTGCCAATAGAACTTCGTGTTCTATTCACTGAAAATGTTACGGAAAGATTACGGTGAATCGACTTTTGTAAAAAAACATGCTTATGAGTGGGACAAAGCGTTCAAAATCAGGCGAGGTGTGATGGATGATCTGTCTCGCTCTGGTAAGTAAACATCGAAAAAGTGAAGGAAATAATTAGTAGTGCCTGAAAATCCTCATTCAAGTTTGGGAGAGATAGCCGCCAAACTTATTGTGTCTCACGAGTCGACCCGTACCATTTGTAAATAATCACTTCGGTACGAAACATGTTGTTGCACGGCTAGTCCCAAAACACCCGAATATTCTGCTATAAGTCAATCGCATAAGAATAGCTGAGAACAGTCTAGAACGAGTCAATCTCGACCCTACATTAATGAAATGCATTATTACTGGTGACGAGGCGTGAGTTTACGAGTTTGACTTGCAAACCAGTCTACAAACTTCAGAATGGCGTTTTCGAACTGAACCGAAACCAAAAAAAACACACCAAATTCGATCAAAAGCCAGCTCAGAATTCAGGCCGGAAGGTCAAGCGCTAACTGAAATATATTATTTGAGGATTATGCGGCATTAAAGCGACATTATTCGACGAAAAAGGCCAAATTGGTGGAAAGATTCTTTTTTGGATTTTGTACCACGATAATGCGCCTTCGCATTAGGTCATCGTTGTTATCGAATTTATTACCAAAAACTCAACAAACACCATCGAGCAACCCTTATTCACCAGATATGGCACCAACTGACTTCTGTCTTTTTCCTAAACTCGAAGTGCCACGAAGTTGTAAGAAACAGACCCGTTTTCATTCGGTTGAATACATATGGGAGAACTCACGGCAAGAACTGAACTTAATTCCGGAAAATGCGATTAAAATATATTGTGTTGATTGTATTATTCGTTGGCGTTTATGCGTGTATCGTTTTTAAAGGACCATACGTTGAAGATGATAAAATATTTTTTATGAATAACTAACATTTTGTGTATTATTTATCTTTTCTCGTCTTGGTGAGTACATAATTTATAGGAAATAATTTCTAAAACCTTTGGTAGGACCCTTTTAGGAGCCACTTCGCGCGGCCAGAGTCGGGTGAAGCGACCTTTTCGATCAGCAGGATTTTTATTTATCCACGACTGGGTCTCGCATAATGTGATTTTTGCCTTTCACGAGATTTCTGGATTATAATTCAAGATTTGTTGGATTTGGAGCTAAAAGCATCGTCATGATTTTGAATTACAATTTCACTTTTGTTATAAGCTTAAAAACTGTATTCCTTTTTTGTTTAATTAAAAAAACTAGTTATTATTTAAAATCTGGGCCCAGGTTCCTGCAGCCGTCCTTGAGAGCCAGTAATTCTAGGTTAAGCCTGTTAACACCTTCGACCACATCGTCACTTACCATCAGGTTGATTGTGGTCAAAGGTTTACATATCAGCAAAAAAAAAAACAATAGTACTTTCTGAAAAATTGCTTTATTACACTGCGATTCCATCCAATGATAGAAAATGACATGCCAAGCATGGGAGTTTTGGCAATCTTCCCGCATAGGATAATGGGGTTTGTTCAACTGCGGACCCTATGGCTGTTGGTGTGAAAGTAAACACCTGTTTAGTGATTTCAGTGGTGGATTCAGATTTTTCTATAGAGAATCCCTGCCAGTGCGCATATATCGGTCATCGTGCAAAACCATTAACCTCTTTTTGCGCAGTTAGTTAAAAACTATCCTATGTCCTTCACCGGGTCTCAAATTATTTCTTTCTTATGGAATGTTGACTTGTCTTCAAGAAAAAGCCAGTAAATATTTAACAAATTTCAAAACATTAAAGTATAACACGCAGTTTAAAATAGAATAAGGGATAGAATTTATTTTCATGTATCACACTGTATAAAGCCAACCGCCACGTCTAGGATTAGAAAATCCCTGGAGGCACCTGAGCTCTAATGCACGCTCAAAAATGCAAGAAAAATTCTATAAATAGCTGCATTACGAAGCGAAACGACTCTAGTCTAGTCTCTCAATTATTATAACATCTATTTACTGAATTGGTTTCATTTCAAGAACGCAACAAAATAACAAGATGCTACACGTCAAGGTAGTTAGTCCATATATACGGATTATTCCTTAACTATCCTCTTGAAAGAAAGGTTGCAAAATACGACTACGATAAAGCGGAAACACTCCTAATGATCAACATGCCACCACTCACGTCGATGTGAGTGGGCGATGCTCTGAACATTAGGCGAAAAACAGGACGCATTGCCATCTCAACTCCCTGATTACCCGAAAAGTGGCGGGTAACCGTAGTCAAACCAATTTTGCGATGTTTTGTGTTGGCTATGTCAGCGAAAACATATATTTATCATCATGTGTTTTCCTTTGTGTTGTTAGAGATGATATTTTACTGACCCTATATGAATGGGTTAAGATTAGGATGATGCTGATCACTATAGTCAGCCGGAAGTTACACGGAGCTGTCCGCAGCTATTTGTAAGCTGTAACGACATTTGTCAGCAGTCAACGTAACATCCATTACAAAAGTATATTACAGATGCTGACTTAATAAGACCTTATTAGCTTTATAAATTATCATAAAATTTTTGTTGTGTTATTTATTGTTTTTTTTGTATTATCTTTGTCGTAATTTATAGAATATTATTTGAATATAATTAGTAATAATATCCATAGCGGTATTTACGACTGTGGCGCCGCCTGACAGTTCTTAACTGAATGGGTCCATGTATGTTTAGGAGTGTGTAATATAACTTATAACCTATAAAAATTACCGATGTATATATATAACCTAGGTTAAACTTATTATATCAGGTCATATCTACTTATAAATCCATAAATCAATTCTGAACTAATCAAATGATAGTTTCGATTATAATTTAGCAGTAAGCGCCATCTACTATAAAAATAAATAATGACAATTGCCAGGCAAAAATAAAGTCAATTAAATCCGAACTTTTCGAACTAATGACAAGGAGATGCGCCAGATGGCACTAATTTTGATAGTTAATATTTTCCATGAATTGAATGTCATAATTATTATTTCTGAGCTATAATATTCTATTTTAGTCTCTATTTCATGTACAGTTAAGTTTATTTTTGTTATATATATATATATATTAAAAAAAGTTATTTTGTAATATATTCTGTTTCGTCTTTATAAGAAGGCAGCTTAGGTTATTTATTCAAGTTATTTTCTTGAAGATGTCAATAAAGAGGTCAGACTTAAAACTTTTTCTGTTTTTCTTAACTTAAGTAATACCGTAAGTTATGTATATATATACAGGGTGCCCGGTAATGAATGGATAACCTTAAATTAGGTATTTGTATATCTTTTATATTATTATGTACCTAGTGTCACTTGCGCTATCAAGACAAAACTAACGATATCTCATACTTTTAAATCGGTAAAGCCGTTTAAAAGTTATAGTGGAATAAAGAAACTCACAAACATACATATACATAAAGCCTGATAACATGACATTCTTTTTATTGGCAGTCGTGTAAAAAAATGTTTGACTGTTCCTCTTGGAGATCAGCTCAGAAACACATTATAAATCATCATTGCCTATTAAAACAATGGTCTAATTTGAACCAAAAAAAATCCTCTGTTTATTGCAGTAATGCTCGAAATTTAGAAATTATTTCATTTATGCTAAGTGCTTGCTGGCCAGAAATTTTCTCCATCAGTTTGAAGGCACGTTTTAATTGAAAATGCACCAGGACGGTTTTCTGGGGTTGTTCGTTCAAGTCCTGCTGGAAGTTATCTTTTTCCATCCAAAATAATTTCTAATGTTTTCGCTTAGCATGCGCCAATTCTCTTTAAAATAATAGTAATCAACCTTTTTTGTAAAATACTCACGATATTATTGTACGATACGCCTGTTTCCTATTATTAGTACTAGCTCTAAAATCCAACCAAAACACTTCGGATTTACCCAAAATACCTGCCACAATTGTGGCTACAGCTATCTCGTATGCACCATGTTTTTGCACTTTGAGCGAGGATGAAAATTAATTTATGATATTTGGAGTATAGAACGTAAAAGAAATAAGAAATATGGAATGAGAAGGTTTTTTTTTTTTAATTTAGGTTTATATGACGAATTACCGTGTCGGTGCCAAGTCCATCGCGTCGCATATGAATAGCCTAAAATCAATGCTTGTGACTACCCGACAACTAAAGTACTCCGCCATACCAAGACAGTAATAAGATGGAAGTTTAGCTGATTCCCTAAAAGTTATCAGCTCATCTGAGCTTGATAAAGAATCCTTGACGACATCCAGACCAATAAAAAAGATGTATCCCTCACGATTAAATCGTGCAGTAATCACCTCTCCACAATTGTAGGTCCCCCATCTTACTAAATTACTCTGGTCTGGGAGGGTAATCTGGAGGAGAGGTCTTCTGAGATAGAAGTTTAATAGGACAGGAAACCAATTATATGTTATTATTTTTGACTAGTTGTGGATTTTTTATTATACAACATATATGTTTCTATCCTCAATTTTCTGTTTTGACCCCAATCCCGCTCTGTTTTACCGTTTATCATAAATAGTATATGTAAAAAGCACTTTGTTTTAGAATCCCATGCAAAAAAAAAACTCTGTAAGTAATTGCTTTAGCGATAAGACCGCCGATTGTATTGTCACTTCACATATTTAATCTACTATATAAAAATAAGTCGGGTTTTCCTTCCTGACGCTATAACTCCAGAACGCACGAACCGATTTCCACGGTTTTGCATTCGTTGGAAAGGTCTCGGGCTCCGTGAGGTTTATAGCAAAGAAAATTTTGGAAAAATTTCAACAGAAAAGCGGGAAAATGTTTTTTACATACAGCGCCATCTCTGATACATAGCATGTACTACAAACCAATATTTTAAGTATAAGATAATATTTTAAGATGGCGCCGGTGCGTGATACATTGTTTGACAGTTACTCATTGTTTTCTGCTCAGTTAATTTCATGTGACAAACCGGTATTGTGTTCACTGTGAAATTGTAAAAAAAAAGTAAACAAAATAAGTTATTCATTTCCTAACATTTCAATTGGAAACCATCAAATCAATCACGTGTATTGTGCAAATTTTTATTCAAATTTTCAACAGCAGGCATTTGTCTTTAAGGTGGTAAGTTGAACTGTGTAAATTATGTGGATCGTGCATTTGAGGTTAAATTCACCACTCTGTCCATAGTCCAAAATGCCTAGAGGACGACGTGCGAACATCGGCCGCCGCACAAGACATGCAAGCCAGCAACAAGTGTATTCACAGAACTTAAGCGAAGAAAGACAAAATATAATAAGAGAAAATGCCCGATTGAGACAACGCGTGAGCACACGAAGATCATTGGCATCATACAATCGCTTGGCATTCCAATATGATCCCACTGCGAACTACAGTGATGATGAAAATTTAGATATTGGACCAATGACGACTATATGCCGATATTGCAATGCGTTAAAGTTCAAAAGAGAAACGGCTGGATTGTGCTGCGCAAGTGGAAAAGTCAAACTGAATCCATTACTTACACCACCACAGCCACATCATTGGCAGTCGACATCGTTCAATTTCAATTCAATTTCAATTTCAATTTCAATTCATTTCAAAGAAACAAAGAAACAATTCAGTTACAATACAACATATAACATTCACACAAAATAATGTTAACAGAACCTACACTAAGTTGAAAATAACTTGTGCTGTAGGTTACTGTTACATCCCTTCTAAGATTGATATGTATTACTAACTTTATTTCTAATATAATTATGTATCCTTAAAGTACTTTTGTGATGTTGTGTGTATACCAGCGTGTCCGTGCATTTATTTGTCGGTGTTGGTGTGGAAGTGTGTGTATATGTGAGAGAGTGACAATGTGTGTGTGAGCGTGGGTGAGTAATGTGTATGTGTGTTTGTGTTACAAGGATAAATTTATGAAACCACCATTAGAATTTCTTCTGTCTCACCATAACTTAATGTATTTATCCAATTTACTAACTTCGTCTTAGCCTCAGAGGTTCTTAATGCAACAAAATTGTTGATTATTCCATTTATTTTATTATAAACATAAGGACCAAGAAAAATTTCATGCCTTTTTGCTAGTTTTGTGTTAGTCCTATGTCGTGAAAAAATTAGGTCTTTACGCCTTTTACTGCTATTTTGATTTTGTATCATTGCTTTTTTGTGCATTGTCAATACAATATCAACTATGTATAGCTGCCGTACAGACAATACTTTACATTCTTTGTAAAGTTTGTCCGTAGGGTAAAGATAGGGTTTATTAGTTGCGACTTTCAAAACAGCACGTTGGGCTCGTTCAATTTTAAGCATATTTGTTTTACACGATCCTCCCCAAACTGTATTGCAATATGTCAAAATTGACCTACATAGGGCATTATAAATGTTAAAAATTAAAGAAGAACAAGCTACTTCACGCATATTCTTAAATAAATAAATCAGTTTTCTAACACGACTACTAAGGAGGTCTATGTGAGGTTTCCAAATCATCTTATGATCAATAGTGACACCTAGATATTTTATTTGATTTACCCGCTCCAGCTGCGGGCAATTGCAGTCGTCTAAAGCACAGCTAGAGCGATGCACCTTAACACTGAAGTTGGTAACCCACCTACGAGAGCTAGAAAAAGCCATGAATTTGGTTTTATCCACATTGAGTGTCAGTAAATTATCTTCAAGCCAATGAGTGACCTTCCTAACTCCCGATTCAGCGAATAAACGAGTTTGCTCCCACGTATCCCCAGCAAATATCAAAACAGTGTCATCTGCGTAAGAAACTATTGTCCCGTTACATAGATTTAAGTTGCATAGATCATTGACGTACGTAAGAAACAGCGTAGGACCCAATACACTGCCTTGAGGTACTCCGTAATGAAGTGATGTGCTGTCACTCATTAAATCACCTATTTTTGTCCTTTGCGTTCGACCTCTTAAGTAGTCCTCCATAAGAGTAAGTGTAGTACCCCGAATTCCCGTAAGTTCCAGTTTCCTCAGTAATTGGGGAACAGAGACAGTGTCAAAGGCTTTTGCTTAGTCTAGAAATATTCCAATTACTTTTTTATTTTTATCTAGTGAATCAACTATAAAGTTAGTTAGACTAGTGACGGCGTCAGCAGTCGATTTCCCTTTTCTAAAACCAAATTGAGAAGGGGACAATATTTCATATTTTTCATAAAATGCAATTATTCTTTTATTTATAATCTTCTCAAGTACTTTAGAAAATACAGGAAGGATTGATATAGGCCGATAATTAATGACACTATCTCTGTTTCCACTTTTGTGCAGTGGGATGATAACTGCAGTTTTGAATACCTGAGGAAATATACCCGTAGTCAGACATAGGTTACATATATAAGTGATTAGAGGTACTACTGTTGATGCTACTTCCTTTATTATATTAGTTGATATCCCATCATGCCCGGCTGCGCTGTTGTTTTTTAAATTATTTATTATACACAGAACCTCGTTTTCATCAGTGCATAAAATACCTATAGAGTTTAGTTGAGAGGGCGGTGTTCTGTTTGTATTAAAAGTATTTTTTAAAAGGTCATCTTTAAATGAACAATTAATAATAATATTATCAGCTAAACTTTGACCTTTACTGGAAAAATAATCGTTTACAAAATTTATTGACTTTTCAGGGCTAGATTTTATTTTAAGTAGTACGTCATTGCTAGGTTTCGGCTTTTCGTTCGAAGTAATTTGTTTTATGGTTTGCCATGTTTTCTTAACATTATTTTTATTTTTGTCTAATTCTGTCCTGTGATAATTTAATTTTAATTTTTTAAGTAGATTATTACAATAATTTCTATACCTAGAATAAGTTACTTTTAAGATGTTATTGTCAGGTGTTTCTTTCAACTGTAAATGCATTTTATCTCGTGTGCGTATGCAACGAAGCATGCCTGGTGTAATCCACGGTTTAATTATACGTTGATTATGAGGTAAATTGAATGTACGCGTGTTTACTTTAATTATTTCCATAAGTCTGTTGATTAGTAACTCAGTTGCTAAGTTAGCATCTAGTGTAATAAAAATATCAGAAAAATCACAGTTCCTTATTGATTTAATTACCTTTTGTATGTTTGTTTTATAGACTAATTTACTGGGTAAGTAGGAGTTTAACTTATTATTTTTGATATTTAAAAGCACAGGAAAATGATCAGTGACAAATGACTCTAAGACAATCGTAGTGCAATCGGTTTTACTTTTTAACATGACGTGATCCAGGCATTTCCTACCTCTAGTTATCATATTATGACTGGGAAGTAGTCCGTGATAAGAAAGTAACTCTAGATAGATAGCTGAATGTCTGTCCGTAGTGTTTGGTGAGATATCAATATTTATATCACCCAACACTGTTATTGTTTGGTATTTTTTTAAGGACGTTAATACAGAGTCTAGGGAGTCTATAAAAGCATCCGTAGAAGTAAAAGAAGGAGACCTATATAATGCTACTAGTGCAATATTATTGCCTATTTTAATTATTAGACAATTTGCTTCCTTAAAGTCAGGTTCTTGTACTGTAATTTCAATATGATTTCTTGAAAATACTACAATGCCGCCGTTTTGATTAAAACATTTTTTTGTAAACGATGATTGATAGTTATCTAGTTTAGGAAAAGGTTTACCGTTGGCAATCCAGCATTCCGTGAGTATTATAAGGTCACATATGAAATCAAGCCTTGCTAGTAAAAGTTCCAGTGCTATGAAATTCTTGTTAATACTCCTGATGTTCAGCGATAATATATTAAGACCTGAGTCATTGCAGTTGTATATGTAAGAATTGCATAATTCAGGTGTGCAAGAAATGGCTTTTGCCACAGTAAACTCATCCAAGAGGTCACATAAGACATTATCTTGGATGTTACTATCCATAATCTTTTACGGAGTAAGAGGTACTAATTTCCTTTCCCCTACTTAAATAGCTAATACCAAGGCGAACATATACTTTTAAGGGGGCATTGTTTTTGTTTATCTGACAAATATCGTTGATGTCGAACCCATCTTTTTGATTGCACGATAGTTCATGATGTTTTGTATTGTACATGTGATTACTGTAGTATATGGTGTACAGGTAGTAGCAGTAAGAATGGTAATGTGGGTGAAACTGTGTGTGAGCGTGTCTGTGGAGAGTTGGAATATAATATCTGTAGCAATATGATTCATTATTACTTACAAATTTTCTAAAAAATATAATAAAATAGAAACTGTGTACTTGAGTTACGTTAAATCTTAAACATATGATTAGTTCAGTATTGTAGAGACTATGAAGAAAGCTAGTTAGTTTTTTGCCTGCAGGTCTTCAAGTTGCCTTTCACTAGTAATGATGATGGGCTGCATGCCTTCAGCTTTTCTCAGTAAAATTTTTCCATTTGCAGTCCAGCAGAAATTATATTTCAACGTCTTTGCAACTTCGCGTGCAAGAAAGTAGAGCCTTTTGGCCTTGGGAGTTAGAAACTCAGATACGAACACAGAAATTTTATTGCCATCTATACCCATAGCCTGTGTGCTTAATCTGTCAGTAGTACGAGTGGCATTGTACTTTCTAACTGCCATAAGGATGTTAGCCTTTTGTGAAGTAGTGGCAAAATCAACCACAATGGGATGATCACCATTAGTCCTGCTCTTCAATCGGTATGTGTCCTTGATACCATTAGGTTGTATATCCACTTTTAATACTGAATGTAGTTTATCAACCGTCGCAGTTAAGTCAGCCTTAGTCTCTCTGGGTTTTACAGGTATTCCTCTTATTTCAATACAGGTACTCCGAGCCTGTCTTTCTAGGTCCTCAATTTTGTTCTCTAAACTTTGTATATGCTTATTGCTATTGTCTCTTTCCTTCTCTAAAAACACAATTTTATCCTTTAATTCTTCCAAAACTTTGTTGTGGAATTCCATAGATTTTTCATAACATTTTTCCCTTTCCGAGTCAATTTTTCGAAATTCAACCATCTCGGTTTTGATGACCGAGACATCTTTTATTACTTGGGTCATCATAGTCATTAGTTCGTCAAGCCTATTTTCACTATGGGTAGGCGAGCGAGGAGACACAACAGGGCACGGCCGTTTGCTACGTGAGGTTATCAGAGGGTTCTGTTTGGTCGGTGTGTTCTCCATAATTTGAATTGAAGTAAGTATTAGGAGATAATGAAAGCTTTTGGTATGCGCAAGCCGCAGTTCTTTAATTATAAACAGACAACAGAGAACTCGCAAGTACTAGGCGCTCATAGGCATAAAGAAAGCTAATACGTACTGACCACTGCTGATTGGTGAGAGGGCGGATCGTTGTGGCGCTCGCGCAGGATGAGTCACTCCAGTATTGGAGGCAGCGTCGGTGTAGGCGGTCTCGTGTGGGCGGGGCTTCGAGTCTTTCAGAATGGCTGGCAACGCGCAGCGGACGGACGTGGTCGCTCGTATATCTCTTTCGTATTTATGCACTCCTATTTTTTTGTTAGTAATTAAATCAGCCGTAATTTTAATTAAATTGTAAGAAATAAAGAAATGCAGTTCTGGGGCACGACTTCTCACTATCGAGGTCCGGAGGGAAGGGGATTCAGTATTAACATGTATCAAAACACCTAATACATTTATCGCAAAAAGTTCAAAACTCCAAAAGATGTACCACTTCCCATACAAACTCTTAATACGGTAGAGAACCAAACTGAAGCCGCCAAAACAGATTCACCTACTGCCAGAAAAAAGTGGTACGGTCAGAATGATACCAAGGTTCTAATCCAATTTGGTATAGGAACTACCTATCTAAGTGCTTTTGTTATCACGGGCAGTTACCATGGAGACCAGTCGGAGTTGTGGAAAATACTCAACAGTCGGAGCTCGGCCTTCGGCCTCGCAAGTTGCTAACACGGCTCGGCCTGCGGCCTCGCCTGACGCTCGCCCTGCGGGCTCGCGCGCCATCCGCTCGGCCTACGGCCTCGCGGCCCGAATGTTCGGCCTTCGGCCTCACCAAAAGCTCGGCCGTCGGGCGCGCTACACTGACAGTAGGACAATTACTCCAAATTGAGTTGAAAATCCCACAAACACTCCTAATGCAGTCGACATTGTAAGGTTAAATACTCCAAATAATGTATGAAGAATGAGAGTAGCACATTAGACAGGTGTCATTCGACTGCTCTCCCGATTCCCTATGACATTTGTTCAAACACCCCGAACCTATCTCTTACTGTTTTCGAGATACGTAGTCCAGCTTTACTTGGCAGGCGTCATTTGTAGGGTTTTTATTTTTTTTCCTACTAAGCTAAACCTCTTAGTCATTTTCGTGATACATTACTTTAACCGTACTCAACTCTTTCTGGTAGAACCAGCTTCTTTTTTGAGGGATCTAAGGATTTTGTATGGCGGCCATCTTGAAATCCGCCATTTTGGATTTTTGACAGGTGTCATTCGACTGCTCTCCCGATTCCCTATGACATTTGGTCAAACACCCCCTACCTATCTCTTACCGTTTTTGAGATACGCCATACATCTTCACTTGGCAGGCGTCAATTTAATGATTTTCGATTTTTCCCATACTCACCAAAACCCCCCGAACATTTTTGCCATACTTCATTTTTACCCTACTCTACTCCTTCTAGGAGAACATTTATGTCAGTCAGTGGTAATCGAGCTTTATATATTATAATAACTAGTTTTTCGGGCAGTGTGCGGGCCGCATGCGGCCCGCATCTATCTTGAGTCAGTAGGAACTGTCATAAAAGCACGTTATACATTAAAAAAAAGTAATATTCAAAACTCCAATAGAAGTATGAAATCCCATAAAAACTCTCAATACAATAAAGAACCATACTGTAGCCACTAAAGCCGATTCACCCTACTGCCATAAAAAGGTGGTACGGGCAGAATGGTACCAAGGTTCTTAATCACTTTTGTTAAGGAACCCCACTCGTAGGTGCTTCGGTTACCGCAGGCAGTTGCCATGGAGACCAGTCGGTGACGTGGAAAATACTCTCAATTCGGAGCTCGGCCTTCGGCCTCGCAAGTTACTAATACGGCTCGGCCTGCGGCCTCGCCAAGCGCTCGCCCTTCGGGCTCACGCATTATACGCTCGGCCTTCGGCCTCGCGGACCGAAAATTCGGCCTTCGGCCTCACCAGGAGCTCGCCCTTCGGGCTCGCTACTACACTATCATAGGACAGTAACTCCAAATTCAGTCCAAAATCCAACAAAAACTCCTAATACGGTCGAAAAATGAGCACTTTGTATGGCGGCCATCTTGAAATCCGCCATTTTGGATTTTTGACAGGTGTCATTCGACTGCTCTCCCGATTCCCTATGACATTTGTTCAAACACCCCCTACCTATCTTGTACCGTTTTTGAGATATGTCATCCATCTTTACTTGGCAGGCGTCATTTTTATGATTTTCGATTTTTCTCATACTCACCAAAACCCCCCGAACATTTTTGCCATACATCACGTTGCTCCTACTCGTCTCCTTCTAGGAGAACATTTATGTCAGTCAGTGGTAATCGAGCTTTATATATTATAACTAGTTTTTCGGGCAGTGTGCGGGCCGCATGCGGCCCGCATCTATCTTGAGTCAGTAGGAACTGTCAAAAAAACACCTCATACAAGGAAAAAAAAATTTTAAAAACTCCAATAAAAGTATGAAATCCCAAATAAACTCTCCATACAATAAAGAACCATACTGAAGCCACTAAAACAGATTCACCCTACTGCCATAAAAAGGTGGTACGGGCAGAATGGGACCAAGGTTCTGAGTCACTTTTGTTAAGGAACCCCACTCGTAGGTGCTTCGGTTACCGCGGGCAGTTGCCATGGAGACCAGTCGGTGACGTGAAAAATACTCTCAAGTCGGAGCTCGGCCTTCGGCCTCGCAAGTTACTAACACGGCTCGGCCTGCGGCCTCGCCAAGCGCTCGCCCTTCGGGCTCACGCACCATGCGCTCGGCCTTCGGCCTCGCGAGCCGAAAGTTCGGCCTTCGGCCTCACCAGAAGCTCGCCCTTCGGGCTCGCTATGCACCAATGTAGGACAGTAACTCCAAATTCAGTCAAAAATCCCACAAAAACTCCTAATACAGTCGAAAATATAAGGTAAAACACTCCAAATGCAGTATGAAGAATGAGAGGAGCACGTGGGACACATCCAAAATGGCGGATTTCAAGATGGCCGCCATACAAACTGCTCCGCCCCTACTGAACCTCGGCCTAACGGCCTCGCTTCAGCAGGCTCGGATCACTTTGTATGGCGGCCATCTTGAAATCCGCCATTTTGGATTTTTGACAGGTGTCATTCGACTGCTCTCCCGATTCCCTATGACATTTGTTCAAACACCCCCTACCTATCTTGTACCGTTTTTGAGATACGTCATCCATCTACACTTGGCAGGCGTCATTTTTATGATTTTCGATTTTTCTCATACTCACTAAAACCCCCCGAACATTTTTGCCATACATTATTTTTACCCTACTCTACTCCTTCTAGGAGAACATTTATGTCAATCAGTCAGTCAGTCAGTCAGTGAGTGGTAATCGAGCTTTACTAGTTTTTCGGGCAGTGTGCGGGCCGCATGCGGCCCGCATCTATCTTGAGTCATTTGGAAATTTCACATAAACCCCTAATACTTTAAGAAAAAGAATGTTCAAAACTCCAATGGAAGTATGAAATCCCATAAAAACTCTCAATACAATAAAGAAACAAACTGTAGCCACCAAACTAAATTAACCCTACTGCCATAAAAAGGTGGTACGGGCAGAATGGTACCAAGGTTCTGAGTCACTTTTGTTAAGGAACCCCACTCGTAGGTGCTTCGGTTACCGCGGGCAGTTGCCATGGAGACCAGTCGGAGACGTGGAAAAAACTCTCAAGTCGGAGCTCGGCCTTCGGCCTCGCAAGTTACTAATACGGCTCGGCCTACGGCCTCGCCAAGCGCTCGCCCTTCGGGCTCACGCACCCTACGCTCGGCCTTCGGCCTCGCGAGCCGAAAGTTCGGCCTTCGGCCTCACCGGGAGCTCGCCCTTCGGGCTCGCTATACACTAAAGTTGGACAGTAACTCCAAATTCTGTCAAAAATCCCTACAAAAACTCCTAATACAGTCGAAAATTAAGGAAAAACACTCCAAATGCAGTATAAAGAATGATAGGAGCACGTAAGACACATCCAAAATGTCATTCGACTGCTCTCCTTATTCCCTATGACATATTTTCAAAAACCCCCTACCTATCTATTACCGTTTTCGAGATTCGTAATTTATCTACACTTGGCAGACGTCATCGAAAAAAAAATTTCATATTTGGAATAAGGACGTCCAGAACAACCTAGATATGAAATTTAAGCCAAATCGGAGTACTTCTTTTTACTTGGCAGACGTCATCGAAAAAAAAAAATTTGATTTGGAATAAGGACACCCAGAACCACCTAAATATCGAGTTTCAGCCAAATCGGAGTAACTTGTTTTACTTGGCAGACGTCATCGAAAAAAAAATTTTAGATTTGGAATAAGGACACCCAGAACCACCTAAATATCGAGTTTCAGCCAAATCGGAGTAATTTTTTTTACTTGGCAGACGTCATCGAAACAAAAATTTTTGATTTAGAATAAGGACGTCGAGAACAACCTAGATATCGAGTTTCAGCCAAATCGGAGTAACTTTTTTTACTTGGCAGACGTCATCGAAAAATTTTTTTTTGATTTGGAATAAGGACGTCCAGAACCACATAAATATCGAGTTTCAGCCAAATCGGAGTAACTTTTTTTACTTGGCAGACGTCATCGAAATAAAAATTTCATATTTGAAATAAGGATGACGAGAACAACCAATATATCAATTTTCAGCCAAATCGGTGCAAGTCTGAGCTCGGCCTTCGGCCTCGCAAGTTACTAACATGGCTCGGCCTGCGGCCTCGCCTAGCGCTCGCCCTGCGGGCTCGCGCACCGTCCACTCGGCCTACGGCCTCGCGGCCCGAAAGTTCGGCCTTCGGCCTCACCAGTAGGACAATTACTCCAAATTCAGTTGAAAATCCCACAAAAACTCCTAATACAGTCGACATTGTAAGGTCAAATACTCCAAATAATGTATGAAGAATGAGAGTAGCACATTTGACAGGTGTCATTCGACTGCTCTCCCGATTCCCTATGACATTTGTTCAAACACCCCAAACCTATCTCTTACCGTTTTCGAGATACGTAGTCCAGCTTTACTTGGCAGGCGTCATTTCTAGGGTTTTTAATTTTTTCCCTACTCAGCTAAACCCGTTAGTCATTTTCGTAATACATTACTATAACCGTACTCAACTCTTTCTGGTAGAACCAGCTACTTTTTTGAGGGATCGAAGGATTTTGTATGGCGGCCATTTTTAAATCCGCCATTTTGGATTTTTGACAAATGTCATCCGACTGCTCTTCCGATTCCCTATGACATTTGGTCAAGCACCCCCTACCTATCTCTTACCGTTTCAGAGATACGCCATCCAATTTAGGCCGAGGTTCAGTAGGGGCGGAGCAGTTTGTATGGCGGCCATCTTGAAATCCGCCATTTTGGATTTTTGACAGGTGTCATTCGACTGCTCTCCCGATTCCCTATGACATTTGTTCAAACACCCCCTACCTATCTTGTACCGTTTTTGAGATACGTCATCCATCTACACTTGGCAGGCGTCATTTTTATGATTTTCGATTTTTCTCATACTCACTAAAACCCCCCGAACATTTTTGCCATACATTATTTTTACCCTACTCTACTCCTTCTAGGAGAACATTTATGTCAATCAGTCAGTCAGTCAGTCAGTGAGTGGTAATCGAGCTTTACTAGTTTTTCGGGCAGTGTGCGGGCCGCATGCGGCCCGCATCTATCTTGAGTCATTTGGAAATTTCACATAAACCCCTAATACTTTAAGAAAAAGAATGTTCAAAACTCCAATGGAAGTATGAAATCCCATAAAAACTCTCAATACAATAAAGAAACAAACTGTAGCCACCAAACTAAATTAACCCTACTGCCATAAAAAGGTGGTACGGGCAGAATGGTACCAAGGTTCTGAGTCACTTTTGTTAAGGAACCCCACTCGTAGGTGCTTCGGTTACCGCGGGCAGTTGCCATGGAGACCAGTCGGAGACGTGGAAAAAACTCTCAAGTCGGAGCTCGGCCTTCGGCCTCGCAAGTTACTAATACGGCTCGGCCTACGGCCTCGCCAAGCGCTCGCCCTTCGGGCTCACGCACCCTACGCTCGGCCTTCGGCCTCGCGAGCCGAAAGTTCGGCCTTCGGCCTCACCGGGAGCTCGCCCTTCGGGCTCGCTATACACTAAAGTTGGACAGTAACTCCAAATTCTGTCAAAAATCCCTACAAAAACTCCTAATACAGTCGAAAATTAAGGAAAAACACTCCAAATGCAGTATAAAGAATGATAGGAGCACGTAAGACACATCCAAAATGTCATTCGACTGCTCTCCTTATTCCCTATGACATATTTTCAAAAACCCCCTACCTATCTATTACCGTTTTCGAGATTCGTAATTTATCTACACTTGGCAGACGTCATCGAAAAAAAAATTTCATATTTGGAATAAGGACGTCCAGAACAACCTAGATATGAAATTTAAGCCAAATCGGAGTACTTCTTTTTACTTGGCAGCCGGCTAGTTTTTCGGGCAGTGTGCGGGCCGCATGCGGCCCGCATCTATCTTGAGTCATTTGGAAATTTCACATAAACCCCTAATACTTTAAGAAAAAGAATGTTCAAAACTCCAATGGAAGTATGAAATCCCATAAAAACTCTCAATACAATAAAGAAACAAACTGTAGCCACCAAACTAAATTAACCCTACTGCCATAAAAAGGTGGTACGGGCAGAATGGTACCAAGGTTCTGAGTCACTTTTGTTAAGGAACCCCACTCGTAGGTGCTTCGGTTACCGCGGGCAGTTGCCATGGAGACCAGTCGGAGACGTGGAAAAAACTCTCAAGTCGGAGCTCGGCCTTCGGCCTCGCAAGTTACTAATACGGCTCGGCCTACGGCCTCGCCAAGCGCTCGCCCTTCGGGCTCACGCACCCTACGCTCGGCCTTCGGCCTCGCGAGCCGAAAGTTCGGCCTTCGGCCTCACCGGGAGCTCGCCCTTCGGGCTCGCTATACACTAAAGTTGGACAGTAACTCCAAATTCTGTCAAAAATCCCTACAAAAACTCCTAATACAGTCGAAAATTAAGGAAAAACACTCCAAATGCAGTATAAAGAATGATAGGAGCACGTAAGACACATCCAAAATGTCATTCGACTGCTCTCCTTATTCCCTATGACATATTTTCAAAAACCCCCTACCTATCTATTACCGTTTTCGAGATTCGTAATTTATCTACACTTGGCAGACGTCATCGAAAAAAAAATTTCATATTTGGAATAAGGACGTCCAGAACAACCTAGATATGAAATTTAAGCCAAATCGGAGTACTTCTTTTTACTTGGCAGACGTCATCGAAAAAAAAAAATTTGATTTGGAATAAGGACACCCAGAACCACCTAAATATCGAGTTTCAGCCAAATCGGAGTAACTTGTTTTACTTGGCAGACGTCATCGAAAAAAAAATTTTAGATTTGGAATAAGGACACCCAGAACCACCTAAATATCGAGTTTCAGCCAAATCGGAGTAATTTTTTTTACTTGGCAGACGTCATCGAAACAAAAATTTTTGATTTAGAATAAGGACGTCGAGAACAACCTAGATATCGAGTTTCAGCCAAATCGGAGTAACTTTTTTTACTTGGCAGACGTCATCGAAAAATTTTTTTTTGATTTGGAATAAGGACGTCCAGAACCACATAAATATCGAGTTTCAGCCAAATCGGAGTAACTTTTTTTACTTGGCAGACGTCATCGAAATAAAAATTTCATATTTGAAATAAGGATGACGAGAACAACCAATATATCAATTTTCAGCCAAATCGGTGCAAGTCTGAGCTCGGCCTTCGGCCTCGCAAGTTACTAACATGGCTCGGCCTGCGGCCTCGCCTAGCGCTCGCCCTGCGGGCTCGCGCACCGTCCACTCGGCCTACGGCCTCGCGGCCCGAAAGTTCGGCCTTCGGCCTCACCAGTAGGACAATTACTCCAAATTCAGTTGAAAATCCCACAAAAACTCCTAATACAGTCGACATTGTAAGGTCAAATACTCCAAATAATGTATGAAGAATGAGAGTAGCACATTTGACAGGTGTCATTCGACTGCTCTCCCGATTCCCTATGACATTTGTTCAAACACCCCAAACCTATCTCTTACCGTTTTCGAGATACGTAGTCCAGCTTTACTTGGCAGGCGTCATTTCTAGGGTTTTTAATTATTTCCCTACTCAGCTAAACCCGTTAGTCATTTTCGTAATACATTACTATAACCGTACTCAACTCTTTCTGGTAGAACCAGCTACTTTTTTGAGGGATCGAAGGATTTTGTATGGCGGCCATTTTTAAATCCGCCATTTTGGATTTTTGACAAATGTCATCCGACTGCTCTTCCGATTCCCTATGACATTTGGTCAAGCACCCCCTACCTATCTCTTACCGTTTCAGAGATACGCCATCCAATTTAGGCCGAGGTTCAGTAGGGGCGGAGCAGTTTGTATGGCGGCCATCTTGAAATCCGCCATTTTGGATTTTTGACAGGTGTCATTCGACTGCTCTCCCGATTCCCTATGACATTTGTTCAAACACCCCCTACCTATCTTGTACCGTTTTTGAGATACGTCATCCATCTACACTTGGCAGGCGTCATTTTTATGATTTTCGATTTTTCTCATACTCACTAAAACCCCCCGAACATTTTTGCCATACATTATTTTTACCCTACTCTACTCCTTCTAGGAGAACATTTATGTCAATCAGTCAGTCAGTCAGTCAGTGAGTGGTAATCGAGCTTTACTAGTTTTTCGGGCAGTGTGCGGGCCGCATGCGGCCCGCATCTATCTTGAGTCATTTGGAAATTTCACATAAACCCCTAATACTTTAAGAAAAAGAATGTTCAAAACTCCAATGGAAGTATGAAATCCCATAAAAACTCTCAATACAATAAAGAAACAAACTGTAGCCACCAAACTAAATTAACCCTACTGCCATAAAAAGGTGGTACGGGCAGAATGGTACCAAGGTTCTGAGTCACTTTTGTTAAGGAACCCCAATCGTAGGTGCTTCGGTTATCGCGGGCAGTTGCCATGGAGACCAGTCGGAGACGTGGAAAAAACTCTCAAGTCGGAGCTCGGCCTTCGGCCTCGCAAGTTAGTAATACGGCTCGGCCAACGGCCTCGCCAAGCGCTCGCCCTTCGGGCTCATGCACCCTACGCTCGGCCTTTGGCCTCGCGGGCCGAAAGTTCGGCCTTCGGCCTCACCGGGAGCTCGCCCTTCGGGCTCGCTATACACTAAAGTTGGACAGTAACTCCAAATTCAGTCAAAAATCCCACAAAAACTCCTAATACAGTCGAAAATTAAGGAAAAACACTCCAAATGCAGTATAAAGAATGATAGGAGCACGTAAGACACATCCAAAATGTCATTCGACTGCTCTCCTTATTCCCTATGACATATTTTTAAAAACCCCCTACCTATCTATTACCGTTTTCGAGATACGTGAATTATCTGCACTTGGCAGACGTCATCGAAAAAAAAAACATATTTGGAATAAGCACGTCCAGAACAACCTAGATATAAAATTTAAGCCAAATCGGAGTACTTTTTTTTACTTGGCAGACGTCATCGAAAAAAAAAATTTTGATTTGGAATAAGGACACCCAGAACCACCTAAATATCGAGTTTCAGCCAAATCGGAGTAACTTGTTTTACTTGGCAGACGTCATCGAAAAAAAATATTTAGATTTGGAATAAGGACACCCAGAACCACCTAAAGATCAAGTTTCAGCCAAATCGGAGTAACATTTTTTACTTGGCAGACGTCATCGAAACAAAAATTTTTGATTTAGAATAAGGACGTCCAGAACCACATAAATATCGAGTTTCAGCCAAATCGGAGTAACTTTTTTTACTTGGCAGACGTCATCGAAATAAAAATTTCATATTTGGAATAAGGATGACGAGAACAACCTATATATCGATTTTCAGCCAAATCGGTGCAAGTCTGAGCTCGGCCTTCGGCCTCGCAAGTTACTAACACGGCTCGGCCTGCGGCCTCGCCTGACGCTCGCCCTGCGGGCTCGCGCACAATCCGCTCGGCCTGCGGCCTCGCGGCCCGAAAGGTCGGCCTTCGGCCTCACCAAAAGCTCGCCCTTCGGGCTCGCTACACTGACAGTAGGACAATTACTCCAAATTGAGTTGAAATTCCCACAAACACTCCTAATACAGTCGACATTGTAAGGTTAAATACTCCAAATAATGTATGAAGAATGAGAGTAGCACATTTGACAGGTGTCATCAGACTGCTCTCCCGATTCCCTATGACATTTGTTCAAACACCCCCAACCTATCTCTTACCGTTTTCGAGATACGTAGTCCAGCTTTACTTGGCAGGCGTCATTTCTAGGGTTTTTAATTTTTCCCCTACTCAGCTAAGCCCCTTAGTCATTTTCGTAATACATTACTATAACCGTACTCAACTCTTCCTGGTAGAACCAGCTACTTTTTTGAGGGATCGAAGGATTTTGTATGGCGGCCATTTTGAAATCCGCCATTTTGGATTTTTGACAAATGTCATCCGACTGCTCTCCCAATTCCCTATGACATTTGGTCAAGCACCCCCTACCTATCTTGTACCCTTTCAGAGATACGCCATCCAATTTTACTTGGCAGACGTCATCTTTGAGTTTTCGGATTTTTCCCATACTCACACAAACCCCCTCTACACTTTTCCCATACATCACATTCTTCCTACTCGACTCCTTCTGGGAGAACAATGATGTCAGTCAGTCAGTCAGTCCAGGACCAGTAGGACAATTACTCCAAATTCAGTTGAAAATCCCACAAAAACTCCTAATACAGTCGACATTGTAAGGTCAAATACTCCAAATAATGTATGAAGAATGAGAGTAGCACATTTGACAGGTGTCATTCGACTGCTCTCCCGATTCCCTATGACATTTGTTCAAACACCCCAAACCTATCTCTTACCGTTTTCGAGATACGTAGTCCAGCTTTACTTGGCAGGCGTCATTTCTAGGGTTTTTAATTTTTTCCCTACTCAGCTAAACCCGTTAGTCATTTTCGTAATACATTACTATAACCGTACTCAACTCTTTCTGGTAGAACCAGCTACTTTTTTGAGGGATCGAAGGATTTTGTATGGCGGCCATTTTTAAATCCGCCATTTTGGATTTTTGACAAATGTCATCCGACTGCTCTTCCGATTCCCTATGACATTTGGTCAAGCACCCCCTACCTATCTCTTACCGTTTCAGAGATACGCCATCCAATTTAGGCCGAGGTTCAGTAGGGGCGGAGCAGTTTGTATGGCGGCCATCTTGAAATCCGCCATTTTGGATTTTTGACAGGTGTCATTCGACTGCTCTCCCGAGCTTCAGTAGGGGCGGAGCAGTTTGTATGGGGGCCATCTTGAAATCCGACATTTTGGATGTGTCACACGTGCTCCTATCATTCTTTATACTGCATTTGGAGTGTTTTACCTACATTTTCGACTGTATTAGGAGTTTTTGTGGGAATTTGGACTGAATTTGGAGTAACTGTCCTACATTAGTGTATAGCGAGCCCAAAGGGCAATTACCTGTTGAGGCCAAAGGCCGAACTTTCGGTCCGCGAGGCCGAAGGCCGAGCGTATGGTGCGTGAGCCCGAAGGGCGAACGCTTGGCGAGGCCGTAGGCCGAGCCGTATTAGTAACTTGCGAGGCCGAAGGCCGAGCTCCGACTTGAGAGTTTTTTTCACGTCTCCGACTGGTCTCCATGGCAACTGCCCGCGGTATCCGAAGCACCTACGAGTGGGGTTCCTTAACAAAAGTGACTCAGAACCTTGGTACCATTCTGCCCGTACCACCTTTTTATGGCAGTAGGGTGAATCTGCTTTAGTGGCTACAGTATGGTTCTTTATTGTATGGAGAGTTTATTTGGGATTTCATCCTTCTATTGGAGTTTTGAACTTATTTTTTTTAAATGTACAGGGTGTTAACGTATTGTTTAGTTCTGCATAACGATAAATGCGGGCCGCATGCGGCCCGCACACTGCCCGAAAAACTAGTTTATAATATATAAAGCTCGATTACCACTGACTGACTCACTGACTGACTGACTGACATAAATGTTCTCCTAGAAGGAGTAGAGTAGGGTTAAAATGATGTAGGACAAAAATGTTCGGGGGGTTTTGGTGAGTATGAGAAAAATCGAAAATCATTAAAAAGACGCCTGCCAAGTAAAGATGGATGACATATCTCAAAAACGGTAAGAGATAGGTAGGGGGTGTTTGAACAAATGTCATAGGGAATCTGGAGAGCAGTCGAATGACACCTGTCAAAAATCCAAAATGGCGGATTTCAAGATGGCCGCCATACAAATTGATCCGAGCCTGCTGATTCACTGACTGACATGATTGTTCTCCCAGAAGGAGTCGAGTAGGAAGGAAGTCATGTAAAGGAAAAGTGTAGAGGGGGTTAAGTCGAGTATGGGAAAAATCCGAAAACTCAAAGATGTCGTCTGCCAAGTAAAATTGGATAGCGTATCTCTGAAATGGTAAGAGATAGGTAGAAGGTGCTTGACCAAATGTCATAGGGAATCGGGAGAGCAGTTAAATGGCATCTGTCAAAAATCCAAAATGGCGGATTTCAAAATGGCCGCCATACAAAATCAATCGATCCCTCAAAAAAGAAGCTGTTTCTACCAGAAAGAGTTGAGTACGGTTAAAAAAATGTATTATAAAAATGACTAAGGGGTTTAGCTTAGTAGGGAAAAAATTAAAAACCCTAGAAATGACGCCTGCCAAGTAAAGCTGGACTACGTATCTCGAAAACGGTAGGAGATAGGTTGGGGGTGTTTTAACAAATATCATAGGGAATCGGGAAAGCAGTCTAATGACACCTGTCAAATGTGCTCCTCTCATTCTTTATACTGCATTTGTAGTGTTTTACCTGAAATTTTCAACTGTATTAGGAGTTTTTGTAGGTTTTTTGACTGAATTTGGAGTTACTGTTCTACGTTATTGTAGTAGCGAGCCCGAAGGGCGAGCTCCTGGTGAGGCCGAAGGCCGAACTTTCGGCTCGCGAGGCCGAAGGCCGAGCGTATGTTGCGTGAGCCCGAAGGGCGAGCGCTTGGCGAGGCCGGAGGCCGAGCCGTGTTGGTAACTTGCGAGGCCGAAGGCCGAGCTCCGACTCGAGAGTATTTTCTTCATCTCCGACTGGTCTCCATGGCAACTGCCCGCGGTAACCGAAGCACCTACGAGTGGGGTTCCTTAACAAAAGTGACTCAGAACCTTGGTCCGATTCTGCCCGTACCACCTTTTAATGCCAGTAGGGTGAATCTGCTTTAGTGGCTACAGTATAGTTCTTTATTTTATTGAGAGTTTATATGGGATTTCATACTTCTATTGGAGTTTTGAACACACTTTTTTTTACGTATTAGGTGTTTCTGTGAAATTTTCAAATGACTAAAGATAGATGCGGGCCGCATGCGGCCCGCACACTGCCCGAATTACTAGTTATAATATATAAAGCTCGATTACCACTGACTGACATAAATGTTCTCCTAGAAGGAGCAGAGTAGGGTAAAAATGAAGTATGGCAAAAATGTTCGGGTGGTTTTGGTGAGTATGAGAAAAATCGAAAATTATTAAAAAGACGCCTGCCAAGTTTAGATGGATGAAGTATCTCGAAAACGGTAAGAGATAGGTAGGGGGTGTTTGACCAAATGTCATAGGGAATCGGGAGAGCAGTCGAATGACACCTGTCAAAAATCCAAAATGGCGGATTTCAAGATGGCCGCCATACAAAATGCTCCGAGCCTGCTGAAGCGAGGCCTTTAGGCCGAGCTTCAGTAGGGGCGGAGCAGTTTGTATGGCGGCCGTCTTGAAATCCGACATTTTGGATGTGTCTTACGTGCTCCTATCATTCTTTATACTGCATTTGGAGTTTTTTATCTTTATTTTCGACTGTATTAGGAGTTTTTGTGGGATTTTTGACTGAATTTGGAGTAACTGTCCTACATTAGTGTAGTAGCGAGCCCGAAGGGCGAGCTTCTGGTGAGGCCGAAGGCCGAACTTTCGGCCCGCGAGGCCGAAGGCCGAGCGTATGGTGCGTGAGCCCGAAGGGCGAGCGCTTGGCGAGGCCGCAGGCCGAGCCGTGTTAGTAACTTGCGAGGCCGAAGGCCGAGCTCCGACTTGAGAGTATTTTCCACGTCACCGAATGGTCTCCATGGCAACTGCCCGCGGTAACCGAAGCACCTACGAGTGGGGTTCCTTAACAAAAGTGACTCAGAACCTTGGTACCATTCTGCCCGTACCACTTTTTTATGGCAGTAGGGTGAATCTGGTTTGGTGGCTACAGTTTGGTTCTCTACTGTATAAGGAGTTTATATGGGATTTCATACTGTTATTGAATTTTTTTTTTTTTTAATGTATAAGGTGTTTTGATATTGTTTCCAATTGCATAACGAAAAATGCGGGCCGCATGCGGCCCGCACACTGCCCGAAATACTAGTTATTTATAATATATAAAGCTCGATTACCACTCACTGACTGACTGACTGACTGATTGACATAAATGTTCTCCTAGAAGGAGCAGAGTAGGGTTAAAATCATGTATGGCAAAAATGTTCGGGGGGTTTTGGTGAGTATGAGAAAAATCGAAAATCATAAAAAAGACGCCTGCCAAGTAAAGATGGATGACATATCTCAAAAACGGTACAAGATAGGTAGGGGGTGTTTGAACAAATGTCATAGGGAATCGGGAGAGCAGTCGAATGACACCTGTCAAAAATCCAAAATGGCGGATTTCAAGATGGCCGCCATACAAAATGCTCCGAGCCTGCTGAAGCGAGGCCGTTAGGCCGAGGTTCAGTAGGGGCGGAGCAGTTTGTATGGGGGCCTTCTTGAAATCCGCCATTTTGGAGTTGTCCCAGGTGCTCCTATCATTCTTTATACTGCATTTGGAGTGTATTACCTTATATTTTCGACTGTATGAGGAGTTTTTGTGGGATTTTTGACTGAATTTGGAGTTACTGTCCTACATAAGTGTAGTAGCGAGCCCGAAGGGCGAGCTCCTGGTGAGGCCGAAGGCCGAACTTTCGGTCCGCGAGGCCGAAGGCCGAGCGTATAATGCGCGAGCCCGAAGGGCGAGCGCTTGGCGAGGCCGCAGGCCGAGCCGTTTTAGTAACTTGCGAGGCCGAAGGCCGAGCTCCGACTTGAGAGTATTTTCCACGTCACCGACTGGTCTCCATGGCAACTGCCTGCGGTAACCGAAGCACCTACGAGTGGGGTTCCTTAACAAAAGTGACTCAGAACCTTGGTCCCATTCTGCCCGCACCACCTTTTTATGGCAGTAGGGTGAATTTGCTTTAGTGGCTACAGTATGGTTCTTTATTGTATTGAGAGTTTATATGGGATTTCATACTTCTATTGGAGTTTTGAACACATTTTTTTTTGTATCAGGTGTTTTTTTGACAGTTCCTACTGACTCAAGATAGATGCGGGCCGCATGCGGCCCGCACACTGCCCGAAAAACTAGTTTATATTATATAAAGCTCGATTACCACTGACTGATTGACATAAATGTTCTCCTAGAAGGAGACGAGTAGGAACAACGTGATGTATGGCAAAAGTGTTCGGGTGGTTTCGGTGAGTATGAGAAAAATCGAAAATCATAAAAATGACGCCTGCCAAGTAAAGATGGATGACGTATCTCGAAAACGGTGCAAGATGGGTAGGGGGTGTTTGAACAAATGTCATAGGGAATAGGGAGAGCAGTCGAATGACACCTGTCAAAAATCCAAAATGGCGGATTTCAAGATGGCCGCCATACAAAATGATCCGAGCCTGCTGAAGCGAGGCCGTTAGGCCGAGCTTCAGTAGGGGCGGAGCAGTTTGTATGGTGGCTGTCTTGAAATCCGACATTTTGGATGTGACCCACATGCTCCTATCATTCTTTATACTGCATTTGGAGTGTTTTACCTTATATTTTCGACTGTATTAGGAGTTTTTGTGGGATTTTTGACTGAATTTGGAGTAACTGTCCTACATAAGTGTAGTAGCGAGCCCGAAGGGCGAGCTCCTGGTGAGGCCGGAGGCCGAACTTTCGGTCCGCGAGGCCGAAGGCCGAGCGTATGATGCGCGAGGCCGCAGGCCGAGCCGTGTTGGTAACTTGCGAGGCCGAAGGCCGAGCTCCGACTTGAGAGTTTTTTCCAAGTCTCCGACTGGTCTCCATGGTAACTGCCCGCGGTAAGCAAAGCACCTACGAGTGGGGTTCCTTAACAAAAGTGACTCAGAACCTTGGTCCCATTCTGCCCGTACTACCTTTTTATGCCAGTAGGGTGAATTTGCTTTAGTGGCTACAGTATGGTTCTTTATTGTATGGAGACTTTATTTGGGATTTCATACTTCTATTGGAGTTTTGAACTTTTTTTTTTTAAATGTATAAGCGGTTAAGGTAAAGTTTACTACTGCATAACGATAAATGCGGGCCGCATGCGGCCCGCACACTGCCCGAAAAACTAGTTTATAATATATAAAGCTCGATTACCACTGACTCACTGACTGACTCACTCATTGACATAAATGTTCTCCTAGAAGGAGACGAGTAGGAGCACAGTGATGTATGGCAAAAATGTTCGGGGTGTTTTGGTGAGTATGGGAAAAATCGAAAATCATTAAATTGACGCCTGCCAAGTTAAGATGTATGGCGTTTCTCAAAAACGGTAAGAGATAGGTAGGGGGTGTTTGACCAAATGTCATAGGGAATCGGGAGAGCAGTCGAATGACACCTGTCAAAAATCCAAAATGGCGGATTTCAAGATGGCCGCCATACAAAGTGATCCGAGCCTGCTGAAGCGAGGCCGTTAGGCCGAGCTTCAGTAGGGGCGGAGCAGTTTGTATGGTGGCCGTCTTGAAATCCGACATTTTGGATGTGTCTTACGTGCTCCTATCATTCTTTATACTGCATTTGGAGTTTTTTATCTTTATTTTCGACTGTATTAGGAGTTTTTGTGGGATTTTTGACTGAATTTGGAGTAACTGTCCTACATTAGTGTAGTAGCGAGCCCGAAGGGCGAGCTTCTGGTGAGGCCGAAGGCCGAACTTTCGGCCCGCGAGGCCGAAGGCCGAGCGTATGGGGCGTGAGCCCGAAGGGCGAGCGCATGGCGAGGCTGGAGGCCGAGCCGTGTTAGTAACTTGCGAGGCCGAAGGCCGAGCTCCGACTTGAGAGTATTTTCCACGTCTCCGAATGGTCTCCATGGCAACTGCCCGCGGTAAGCGAAGCACCTACGAGTGGGGTTCTTTAACAAAAGTGACTCAGAATCTTGGTACCATTCTGCCCGTACCACTTTTTATGGCAGTAGGGTGAATCTGGTTTGGTGGCTACAGTTTGGTTCTCTACTGTATAAGGAGTTTATATGGGATTTCATACTGTTATAGAATATTGTTTTTTTTTTAAATGTATAAGGTGTTTTGATATTGTTTCAAATTGCATAACGATAAATGCGGGCCGCATGCGGCCCGCACACTGCCCGAAATACTAGTTATTATTTATAATATATAAAGCTGGATTACCGTACACTGACTGACTGACTGACTGACTGATTCACTGACTGACATCATTGTTCTCCCAGAAGGAGTCGAGAAGGAAGAAAGTGATGTATGGGAAAAGTGTAGAGGAGGTTTAGGGGAGTATGGGAAAAATCCGAAAACTCAAAGATGACGTCTGCCAAGTAAAATTGGATGGCGTATCTCTGAAACGGTAAGAGATAGGTAGGGGGTGCTTGACCAAATGTCATAGGGAATCGGGAGAGCAGTCGGATGACATCTGTCAAAAATCCAAAATGGCGGATTTCAAAATGGCCGCCATACAAAATCCTTCGATCCCTCAAAAAAGTAGCTGGTTCTACCAGAAAGAGTTGAGTACGGTTATAGTAATGTATTACGAAAATGACAAAGGGGCTTAGCTGAGTAGGGAAAAAATTAAAAACCCTAGAAATGACGCCTGCCAAGTAAAGCTGGACTACGTATCTCGAAAATGGTAAGAGATAGGTTGGGGGTGTTTGAACAAATGTCATAGGGAATCGGGAGAGCAGTCGAATGACACCTGTCAAACGTGCTCCTCTCATTCTTTATACTGCATTTGGAGTGTTTTACCTCATATTTTCGACTGTATTAGGAGTTTTTGTAGGTTTTTTGACTGAATTTGGAGTTACTGTTCTACGTTATTGTAGAAGCGAGCCCGAAGGGCGACCTCCTGGTGAGGCCGAAGGCCGAACTTTCGGCTCGTGAGGCCGAAGGCCGAGCGTATGGTGCGTGAGCCCGAAGGGCGAGCGCTTGGCGAGGCCGCAGGCCGAGCCGTGTTAGTAACTTGCGAGGCCGAAGGCCGAGCTCCGAATTGGGAGTAATTGCCTTGTCTCCGACTGGTCTCCATGGCAACTGCCCGCGGTATCCGAAGCACCTACGAGTGGGGTTCCTTAACAAAAGTGACTCAGAACCTTGGTACCATTCTGCCCGTACCACCTTTTTATGGCAGTAGGGTGAATCTGCTTTAGTGGCTACAGTATGGATCTTTATTGTATAGAGAGTTTATTTGGGATTTCATACTTCTATTGGAGTTTTGAACTTATTTTTTTTAAATGTATAAGGGGTTAAGGTTAAGTTTAGTACTGTATAACGATAAATGCGGGCCGCATGCGGCCCGCACACTGCCCGAAATACTAGTTATCTACACTTGGCAGACGTCATCGAAAAAAAAATTTCATATTTGGAATAAGGACGTCCAGAACAACCTAGATATGAAATTTAAGCCAAATCGGAGTACTTCTTTTTACTTGGCAGACGTCATCGAAAAAAAAAAATTTGATTTGGAATAAGGACACCCAGAACCACCTAAATATCGAGTTTCAGCCAAATCGGAGTAACTTGTTTTACTTGGCAGACGTCATCGAAAAAAAAATTTTAGATTTGGAATAAGGACACCCAGAACCACCTAAATATCGAGTTTCAGCCAAATCGGAGTAATTTTTTTTACTTGGCAGACGTCATCGAAACAAAAATTTTTGATTTAGAATAAGGACGTCGAGAACAACCTAGATATCGAGTTTCAGCCAAATCGGAGTAACTTTTTTTACTTGGCAGACGTCATCGAAAAATTTTTTTTTGATTTGGAATAAGGACGTCCAGAACCACATAAATATCGAGTTTCAGCCAAATCGGAGTAACTTTTTTTACTTGGCAGACGTCATCGAAATAAAAATTTCATATTTGAAATAAGGATGACGAGAACAACCAATATATCAATTTTCAGCCAAATCGGTGCAAGTCTGAGCTCGGCCTTCGGCCTCGCAAGTTACTAACATGGCTTGGCCTGCGGCCTCGCCTAGCGCTCGCCCTGCGGGCTCGCGCACCGTCCACTCGGCCTACGGCCTCGCGGCCCGAAAGTTCGGCCTTCGGCCTCACCAGTAGGACAATTACTCCAAATTCAGTTGAAAATCCCACAAAAACTCCTAATACAGTCGACATTGTAAGGTCAAATACTCCAAATAATGTATGAAGAATGAGAGTAGCACATTTGACAGGTGTCATTCGACTGCTCTCCCGATTCCCTATGACATTTGTTCAAACACCCCAAACCTATCTCTTACCGTTTTCGAGATACGTAGTCCAGCTTTACTTGGCAGGCGTCATTTCTAGGGTTTTTAATTTTTTCCCTACTCAGCTAAACCCGTTAGTCATTTTCGTAATACATTACTATAACCGTACTCAACTCTTTCTGGTAGAACCAGCTACTTTTTTGAGGGATCGAAGGATTTTGTATGGCGGCCATTTTTAAATCCGCCATTTTGGATTTTTGACAAATGTCATCCGACTGCTCTTCCGATTCCCTATGACATTTGGTCAAGCACCCCCTACCTATCTCTTACCGTTTCAGAGATACGCCATCCAATTTAGGCCGAGGTTCAGTAGGGGCGGAGCAGTTTGTATGGCGGCCATCTTGAAATCCGCCATTTTGGATTTTTGACAGGTGTCATTCGACTGCTCTCCCGATTCCCTATGACATTTGTTCAAACACCCCCTACCTATCTTGTACCGTTTTTGAGATACGTCATCCATCTACACTTGGCAGGCGTCATTTTTATGATTTTCGATTTTTCTCATACTCACTAAAACCCCCCGAACATTTTTGCCATACATTATTTTTACCCTACTCTACTCCTTCTAGGAGAACATTTATGTCAATCAGTCAGTCAGTCAGTCAGTGAGTGGTAATCGAGCTTTACTAGTTTTTCGGGCAGTGTGCGGGCCGCATGCGGCCCGCATCTATCTTGAGTCATTTGGAAATTTCACATAAACCCCTAATACTTTAAGAAAAAGAATGTTCAAAACTCCAATGGAAGTATGAAATCCCATATTAACTCTCAATACAATAAAGAACAATACTATAGCCACTAAACCAGATTCACCCTACAGCCATAAAAAGGTGGTACGGCCAGAATGGTACCAAGGTTCTGAGTCACTTTTGTTAAGGAACCCCACTCGTACGTGCTGCGGTTACCGCAGGCAGTTGCCATGGAGACCAGTCGGAGATGTGGAAAATACTCTCAAGTCGGAGCTTGGCCTTCGGCCTCGCAAGTTACTAATACGGCTGGGCCTACGGCCTCGCCAGGCGCTCGCCCTTCGGGCTCGCGCATCATACGCTCGGCCTTCGGCCTCACGGAACGAAAGTTCGGCCTTCGGCCTCACCAGAAGCTCGCCCTTCGGGCTCGCTATACACTATCATAGGACAGTAACTCCAAATTCAATCAAAAATCCCACAAAAACTCCGAATACAGTCGAAAATTAAGGTAAAACACTCCAAATGCAGTATAAAGAATGATAGGAGCACGTTAGACACATCCAAAATGTCGGATTTCAAGATGGCCACCATACAAACTGCTCCGCCCCTACTGAAGCTCGGCCTAACGGCCTCGCTTCAGCAGGCTCGGATCACTTTGTATGGCGGCCATCTTGAAATCCGCCATTTTGGATTTTTGACAGGTGTCATTCGACTGCTCTCCCGATTCCCTATGACATTTGTTCAAACACCCCTTACCTATCTCTTACCGTTTTTGAGATACGTCATCCATCATTACTTGGCAGGCGTCATTTTAATGATTTTCGATTTTTCTCATACTCACCAAAACCACCCGAACATTTTTGCCATACATCACGTTGTTCCTACTCGTCTCCTTCTAGGAGAACATTTATGTCAGTCAGTGGTAATCGAGCTTTATATACTATAACTAGTTTTTTGGGCAGTGTGCGGGCCGCATGCGGCCCGCATCTATCTTGAGTCATTTGGAAATTTCACATAAACCCCTAATACTTTAAGAAAAAGAATGTTCAAAACTCCATTAGAAGTATGAAATCCCATATAAACTCCTAATACAATAAAGAACCATACTGTAGCCACTAAAGCAGATTCACCCTACTGCCATAAAAAGGTGGTACGGGCAGAATGGTACCAAGGTTCTGAGTCACTTTTGTTAAGGAACCCCACTCGTAGTTGCTGCGGTTACCGCAGGCAGTTGCCATGGAGACCAGTCGGAGATGTGGAAAATACTCTCAAGTCGGAGCTCGGCCTTCGGCCTCGCAAGTTACTAATACGGCTCGGCCTACGGCCTCGCCAGGCGCTCGCCCTTCGGGCTCACGCATCATACGCTCGGCCTTCGGCCTCGCGGACCGAAAGTTCGGCCTTCGGCCTCACCAGAAGCTCGCCCTTCGGGCTCGCTACTTCACTTATGTAGGACAGTAACTCCAAATTTAGTCAAAAATCCCACAAAAACTCCTAATACAGTCGAAAATATTAGGTAAAACACTCCAAATGCAGTATAAAGAATGATAGGAGCACGTGGGTCACATCCAAAATGTCGGATTTCAAGACAGCCACCATACAAACTGCTCCGCCTCTACTGAAGCTCGGCCTAACGGCCTCGCTTCAGCAGGCTCGGATCACTTTGTATGGCGGCCATCTTGAAATCCACCATTTTGGATTTTTGACAGATGTCATCCGACTGCTCTCCCAATTCCCTATGACATTTGTTCAAACACCCTCTACCTATCTTGTACCGTTTTTGAGATATGTCATTCATCTTTACTTGGCAGGCGTCTTTTTAATGATTTTCGATTTTTCTCATACTCACCTAAACCCGCCGAACATTTTTGCCATACTTCATTTTTACCCTACTCTGCTCCTTCTAGGAGAACATTTATGTCAGTGAGTCAGTGAGTCAGTCAGTGGTAATCGAGCCTTATATATTATAAACTAGTATTTCGGGCAGTGTGCGGGCCGCATGCGGCCCGCATTTATCGTTATGCAGTACTAAACTTTACCTTAACCCCTTATACATTTAAAAAAAATAATTTCAAAACTCCAATAAAAGTATGAAATCCCAAATAAACTCTCCATACAATAAAGAACCATACTGTTGCCACTAAAGCAGATTCACCCTTCTGCCATAAAAAGGTGGTACGGGCAGAATCGGACCAAGGTTCTGGGTCACTTTTGTTAAGGAACCCCACTCGTAGGTGCTTCGGTTATCGCGGGCAGTTGCCTTGGAGACCAGTAGGAGTCGTGGAAAATACTCTCAGTTCGGAGCTCGGCCTTCGGCCTCGCAAGTTACTAATACGGCTCGGCCTGCGGCCTCGCCAAGCGCTCGCCCTTCGGGCTCACGCACCCTACGCTCGGCCTTCGGCCTCGCGAATCGAAAGTTCGGCCTTCGGCCTCACCAGGAGCTCGCCCTTCGGGCTCGCTACTACAATCACGTAGAACAGTAACTCCAAATTCAGTCAAAAATCCTACAAAAACTCCTAATACAGTCGAATATATGAGGTAAAACACTCCAAATGCAGTATAAAGAATGAGTGGAGCACGTGTGACACATCCAAAATGTCATTCGATTGCTCTCCTTATTCCCTATGACATTTTTCAAAAACCCCATACCTATCTAGTACCGTTTTTGAGATACGTGATTTATCTGCACTTGGCAGACGTCATCGAAAAACAAATATCATATTTGGAATACGGACGTTCAGAACAACCTAGATATAAAATTTAAGCCAAATCGGAATACTTTTTTTTACTTGGCAGACGTCATCGAAAAAAATTTTTTAGATTTGGAATAAGGACACCCAGAACCACCTAAATATCGAGTTTCAGCCAAATCGGAGTAACTTTTTTGACTTGGCAGACGTATCCGAAAAAAAATTTTTAGGTTTGGAATGAGGACACCCAGAACCACCTAAATATCGAGTTTCAGCCAAATCAGAGTAAATTTTTTTACTTGGCAGACGTCATCGAAAAATTTTTTTTAGATTTGGTATAAGGACACCCAGAACCACCTAAATACCGAGTTTCAACCAAATCGGAGTAACTTTTTTTACTTGGCAGACGTCATCGATATAAAAATTTCATATTTGGAATGAGGATGACGAGAACAACCTATATATCGATTTTCAGCCAAATAGGTGCAAGTCTGAGCTCGGCCTTCGGCCTCGCAAGTTACTAACACGGCTCGGCCTGCGGCCTCGCCTAGCGCTCGCCCTGCGGGCTCGCGCACCGTTCACTCGGCCTGCGGCCTCGCGGCCCGAATGTTCGGCCTTCGGCCTCACCAAAAGCTCGCCCTTCGGGCTCGCTACATTGACAGTAGAACAATTGCTCTAAATTGAGTTGAATTTCCCACAAACACTCCTAATACAGTCAACATTGTAAGGTCAAATACTCCAAATAAGGTATGAAGAATGAGAGTAGCACATTTGACAGGTGTCATTCGACTGCTCTCCCGATTCCCTATGACATTTGTTCAAACACCCCCAACCTATCTCTTACCGTTTTCGAGATACGTAGTCCAGCTTTACTTGGCAGGCGTCATTTCTAGGGTTTTTAATTTTTCCCTTACTCAGCTAAGCCCCTTAGTCATTTTCGTTTCTGGTAGAACCAGCTACTTGTTTGAGGGATCGAAGGATTTTGTATGGCGGCCATTTTGAAATCCGCCATTTTGGATTTTTGACAAATGTCATCCGACTGCTCTCCCGATTCCCAATGACATTTGGTCAGGCACCCCCTACCTATCTCTTACCGTTTCAGAGATACGCCATCCAATTTTACTTGGCAGACGTCATCTTTGAGTTTTCGGATTTTTCCCATACTCACACAAACCCCCAGAACATTTTTGCTATACATTACTTTCTTCCTACTCGACTCCTTCTGGGAGAACAATTATGTCAGTCAGTGAGTCAGTCAGTGTACGGTAATCCAGCTTTATATATTTACTAGTTTTTCGGGCAGTGTGCGGGCCGCATGCGGCCCGCATTTATCGTTGTGCAAGTTTGAACAATATCAAAACACCTTATACATTAAAAAAAATTATTTCAAAACACCTAAAGATGTACGATTTCCCATACAAACCCTTAATACAATAGAGAACCGTACTGTTATCACCAAACCAAATTCACCCTACTGCCATAAAAAGGTGGTACGGGCAGAATGGTACCAAGGTTCTGAATCACTTTTGTTAAGGAACCCCACTCGTAGGTGCTTCGGTTACCGCAGGCAGTTGCCATGGAGACCAGTCGGTGACGTGGAAAATACTCTCAAGTCGGAGCTCGGCCTTCGGCCTCGCAAGTTACTAATACGGCTCGGCCTGCGGCCTCGCCAAGCGCTCGCCCTTCGGGCTCGCGCACCATTCGCTCGGCCTTCGGCCTCGCGGACCGAAAGTTCGGCCTTCGGCCTCACCAGGTGGTTGCCCTTTGGGCTCGCTATACACTAATGTAGAACAGTTACTCCAAATTCAGTCAAAAAACCCACAAAAACTCCTAATACAGTCGAAAATATAAGGTAAAACACTCCAAATGCAGTATGAAGAATGAGAGGAGCACCTGGGACAAATCCAAAATGGCGGATTTCAAGAAGGCCACCATACAAACTGCTCCGCCCCTACTGAAGCTCGGCCTAAAGGCCTCGCTTCAGCAGGCTCGGAGCATTTTGTATGGCGGCCATCTTGAAATCCGCCATTTTGGATTTTTGACAGGTGTCATTCGACTGCTCTCCCGATTCCCTATGACATTTGTTCAAACACCCCCTACCTATCTCGTACCGTTTTTGAGATACGTCATCCATCTTTACTTGGCAGGCGTCTTTTTAATGATTTTCGATTTTTCTCATACTCACCAAAACCCTCCGAACATTTTTGCTATTCTTCATTTTTACCCTACTCTGCTCCTTCTAGGAGAACATTTATGTCAGTGAGTCAGTCAGTCAGTCAGTGGTAATCGAGCTTTATATATTATAAACTAGTATTTCGGGCAGTGTGCGGGCCGCATGCGGCCCGCATCTATCTTGAGTCATTTGGAAATTTCACATAAACCCCTAATACTTTAAGAAAAAGAATGTTCAAAACTCCAATGGAAGTATGAAATCCCATAAAAACTCTCAATACAATAAAGAACCATACTGCAGCCACTAAAGCAAATTCACCCTACTGCCACAAAAAGGTGGTACGGGCAGAATGGGACCAAGGTTCTGAGTCACTTTTGTGAAGGAACCCCACTCGTAGGTGCTTCGGTTACCGCGGGCATTTGCTATGGAGACCAGTCGGAGATGTGGAAAATAATCTCAAGTCGGAGCTCGGCCTTCGGCCTCGCAAGTTACTAACACGGCTCGGCCTGCGGCCTCGCAAAGCACTCGCCCTTCGGGCTCGCGCATCATACGCTCGGCCTTCGGCCTCGCGGACCGAAAGTTCGGCCTTCGGCCTCACCAGAAGCTCGCCCTTCGGGCTCGCAACTTCACTAATGTAGGACAGTTACTCCAAATTCAGTCGAAAATCCCACAAAAACTCCTAATACAGTCGAAAATATAGGGTAAATCACTCCAAATGCAGTATAAAGAATGATAGGAGCACGTGGGTCACATCCAAATTGTCGGATTTCAAGACGGCCACCATACAAACTGCTCCGCCCCTACTGAAGCTCGGCCTAAAGGCCTCGCTTCAGCAGGCTCGGATCACTTTGTATGGCGGCCATCTTGAAATCCGCCATTTTGGATTTTTGACAGGTGTCATTCGACTGCTCTCCCGATTCCCTATGACATTTGTTCAAACACCCCCTACCTATCTCGTACCGTTTTTGAGATACGTCATCCATCTTTACTTGGCAGGCGTCTTTTTAATGATTTTCGATTTTTCTCATACTCACCAAAACCCTCCGAACATTTTTGCTATTCTTCATTTTTACCCTACTCTGCTCCTTCTAGGAGAACATTTATGTCAGTGAGTCAGTCAGTCAGTCAGTGGTAATCGAGCTTTATATATTATAAATAACTAGTATTTCGGGCAGTGTGCGGGCCGCATGCGGCCCGCATTTATCGTTATGCAGTACTAAACTTAACCTTAACCCCTTATACATTTAATAAAAATAAGTTCAAAACTCTAATAGAAGTATGAAATCCCAAATAAACTCTCCATAAAATAAAGATCCATACTGTAGCCACTAAAGCAGATTCACCCTACTGCCATAAAAAGGTGGTACGGGCAGAATGGGACCAAGGTTCTGAGTCACTTTTGTTAAGGAACCCCACTCGTAGGTGCTTCGCTTACCGCGGGCAGTTGCCATGGAGACCAGTCGGAGACGTGGAAAAAACTCTCAAGTCGGAGCTCGGCCTTCGGCCTCGCAAGTTACCAACACGGCTCGGCCTGCGGCCTCGCCAAGCGCTCGCCCTTCGGGCTCGCGCATCATACACTCGGCCTTCGGCCTCGCGGACCGAAAGTTCGGCCTTCGGCCTCACCGGGAGCTCGCCCTTCGGGCTCGCTATTACACTTATGTAGGACAGTAACTCCAAATTGAGTCTAAAAACCCAAAAAAACTCCTAATACAGTCGAAAATATAAGGTAATACACTCCAAATGCAGTATAAAGAATGATAGGAGCACCTGGGACAAATCCAAAATGGCGGATTTCAAGAAGGCCCCCATACAAACTGCTCCGCCCCTACTGAAGCTCGGCCTAACGGCCTCGCTTCAGCAGGCTCGGACCATTTTGTATGGCGGCCATCTTGAAATCCGCCATTTTGGATTTTTGACAGGTGTCATTCGACTGCTCTCCCGATTCCCTATGACATTTGTTCAAACACCCCCTACCTATCTTGCACCGTTTTTGAGATACGTCATCCATCTTTACTTGGCAGGCGTCTTTTTAATGATTTTCGATTTTTCTCATACTCACCAAAACCTCCCGAACATTTTTGCCATACATCATTTTAACCCTACTCTGCTCCTTCTAGGAGAACATTTATGTCAATCAGTCAGTCAGTCAGTCAGTGAGTGGTAATCGAGCCTTATATATTATAAATAACTAGTTTTTCGGGCAGTGTGCGGGCCGCATGCGGCCCGCATTTATCGTTATGCAGTAGTAAACTTTACCTTAACCGCTTATACATTTAAAAAAAAAAAGTTCAAAACTCCAATAGAAGTATGAAATCCCAAATAAAGTCTCCATACAATAAAGAACCATACTGTAGCCACTAAAGCAAATTCACCCTACTGGCATAAAAAGGTAGTACGGGCAGAATGGGACCAAGGTTCTGAGTCACTTTTGTTAAGGAACCCCACTCGTAGGTGCTTTGCTTACCGCGGGCAGTTGCCATGGAGACCAGTCGGAGACTTGGAAAAAACTCTCAAGTCGGAGCTCGGCCTTCGGCCTCGCAAGTTACCAACACGGCTCGGCCTGCGGCCTCGCCAAGCGCTCGCCCTACGGGCTCGCGCATCATACGCTCGGCCTTCGGCCTCGCGGACCGAAAGTTCGGCCTCCGGCCTCACCAGGAGCTCGCCCTTCGGGCTCGCTACTACACTTATGTAGGACAGTTACTCCAAATTCAGTCAAAAATCCCACAAAAACTCCTAATACAGTCGAAAATATAAGGTAAAACACTCCAAATGCAGTATAAAGAATGATAGGAGCATGTGGGTCACATCCAAAATGTCGGATTTCAAGACAGCCACCATACAAACTGCTCCGCCCCTACTGAAGCTCGGCCTAACGGCCTCGCTTCAGCAGGCTCGTATCATTTTGTATGGCGGCCATCTTGAAATCCGCCATTTTGGATTTTTGACAGGTGTCATTCGACTGCTCTCCCTATTCCCTATGACATTTGTTCAAACACCCCCTACCCATCTTGCACCGTTTTCGAGATACGTCATCCATCTTTACTTGGCAGGCGTCATTTTTATGATTTTCGATTTTTCTCATACTCACCGAAACCACCCGAACACTTTTGCCATACATCACGTTGTTCCTACTCGTCTCCTTCTAGGAGAACATTTATGTCAATCAGTCAGTGGTAATCGAGCTTTATATATTATAAATAAATAAATAAATAAACTAGTTTTTCGGGTAGTGTGCGGGCCGCATGCGGCCCGCATTTATCGTTATGCAGTACTAAACTTTACCTTAACCCCTTATACATTTAAAAAAAATAAGTTCAAAACTCCAATAGAAGTATGAAATCCCATATAAACTCTTAATACAATAAGGAACCAAACTGTAGCCACCAAACCAGATTCACCCTACTGCCATAAAAAGGTGGTACGGTCAGAATGGTACCAAGCTTCTGAGTCACTTTTGTTAAGGAACCCCACTCGTAGGTGCTTCGGTTACCGCAGGCAGTTGCCATGGAGACCAGTCGGTGACGTGAAAAATACTCTCAAGTCGGAGCTCGGCCTTCGGCCTCGCAAGTTACTAATACGGCTCGGCCTACGGCCTCGCCAAGCACTCGCCCTTCGGGCTCGCGCATCATACGCTCGGCCTTCGGCCTCGCGGACCGAAAATTCGGCCTTCGGCCTAACCAGGAGCTCGCCCTTCGGGCTCGCTACTACACTATTGTAGGACAGTAACTCCAAATTCAGTAAAAAATCCCACAAAAACTCCTAATACAGTCGAAAATGAAGGTAAAACACTCCAAATGCAGTATAAAGAATGATAGGAGCACGTAAGACACATCCAAAATGTCGGATTTCAAGACGGCCACCATACAAACTGCTCCGCCCCTACTGAAGCTCGGCCTAACGGCCTCGCTTCAGCAGGCTCGGATCACTTTGTATGGCGGCCATCTTGAAATCCGCCATTTTGGATTTTTGACAGGTGTCATTCGACTGCTCTCCCAATTCCCTATGACATTTGGTCAAACACCCCCTACCTATCTCTTACTGTTTTTGAGATACGCCATACATCTTCACTTGGCAGGCGTCAATTTAATGATTTTCGATTTTTCCCATACTCACCAAAACCCCCCGAACATTTTTGCCATACATCACTTGCTTCCTACTCGTCTCCTTCTAGGAGAACATTTATGTCAATCAGTCAGTGGTAATCGAGCTTTATATATTATAACTAGTTTTTCGGGCAGTGTGCGGGCCGCATGCGGCCCGCATTTATCGTTATGCAGTACAAAACTTTACCTTAACCCCTTATACATTTAAAAAAAATAAGTTCCAAACTCCAATAGAAGTATGAAATCCCATATAAACTCTCAATACAATAAAGAAACAAACTGTAGCCACCAAACCAAATTCACCCTACTGCCATAAAAAGGTGGTACGGGCAGAATGGGACCAGGGTTCCGAGTCACTTTTGATATGGAACCCCACTCGTAGGTGCTTCGGTTACCGCGGGCAGTTGCCATGGAGACCAGTCGGAGAAGTGGAAAATACTCTCAAGTCGGAGCTCGGCCTTCGGCCTCGCAAGTTACCAACACGGCTCGGCCTCCGGCCTCGCCAAGCGCTCGCCCTTCGGGCTCACGCACCATACGCTCGGCCTTCGGCCTCGCGGGCCGAATGATCGGCCTTCGGCCTCACCAGGAGCTCGCCCTTCGGGCTCGCTACTATACTAACGTAGTACAGTTACTCCAAATTCAGTCAAAAATCCCACAAAAACTCCTAATACAGTCGAAAATATAAGGTAAAACACTCCAAATGCAGTATAAAGAATGATAGGAGCAAGTGAAACAAATCCAAAATGTCGGATTTCAAGACAGCCACCATACAAATTGATCCGCCCCTGCTGAAGCGAGGCCGTTAGGCCGAGCTCGGATCAATTTGTATGGCGGCCATCTTGAAATCCGCCATTTTGGATTTTTGATATATGTCATCCGACTGCTCTTCCGATTCCCTATGACATTTGTTCAATCACCCCCTACCTATCTCTTACCGTTTTTGAGATTCGTCATCCATCTCTACTTGGCAGGCGTCTTTTTAATGATTTTCGATTTTTCTCATACTCACCAAAACCCCCCGAACATTTTTGCCATACATCACTTTGCTCCTACTCGTCTTCTTCTAGGAGAACATTTATGTCAGTCAGTGAGTCAGTCAGTGAGTGGTAATCGAGCTTTATATATTATTAACTAGTTATTCGGGCAGTGTGCGGGCCGCATGCGGCCCGCATTTTTCGTTATGCAATTGGAAACAATATCAAAACACCTTATACATTAAAAAAAAAAAAAAATCCATAACAGTATGAAATCCCATATAAACTCCTTATACAGTAGAGAACCAAACTGTAGCCATCAACCCAGATTCACCCTACTGCCATAAAAAAGTGGTACGGGCAGAATGGTACCAAGGTTCTGAGTCACTTTTGTTAAGGGACCCCACTCGTAGGTGCTTCGGTTACCGCGGGCAGTTGCCATGGAGACCAGTCGGTGACGTGGAAAATACTCTCAAGTCGGAGCTCGGCCTTCGGCCTCGCAAGCTACTAACACGGCTCGGCCTGCGGCCTCGCCAAGCGCTCGCCCTTCGGGCTCACGCACCATACGCTCGGCCTTCGGCCTCGCGAGCCGAAAGTTCGGCCTTCGGCCTCACCAGAAGCTCGCCCTTCGGGCTCGCTATACATTATTGTAGGTCAGTAACTCCAAATTCAGTCAAAAATCCCACAAAAACTCTTAATACAGTCGAAAATATAAGGTAAAACACTCCAAATCCAGTATAAAGAATGATAGGAGCACGTGGGTCAGATCCAAAATGTCGGATTTCAAGACAGCCACCATACAAACTGCTCCGCCCCTACTGAAGCTCGGCCTAACGGCCTCGCTTCAGCAGGCTCGGATCAATTTGTATGGCGGCCATCTTGAAATCCGCCATTTTGGATTTTTGACATATGTCATCCGACTGCTCTTCCGATTCCCTATGACATTTGTTCAATCACCCCCTACCTATCTCTTACCGTTTTTGAGATACGTCATCCATCTCAACTTGGCAGGCGTCTTTTTAATGATTTTCGATTTTTCTCATACTCACCCAAACCCCCCGAAAATTTTTGCCATACATCACTTTGCTCCTACTCGTCTCCTTCTAGGAGAACATTTATGTCAGTCAGTGAGTCAGTCAGTGAGTGGTAATCGAGCTTTATATATTATAAATAACTAGTTTTTCGGGCAGTGTGCGGGCCGCATGCGGCCCGCATTTATCGTTATGCAATTTCAACTTAAATCAAAACGCCTAATACGTTAAAAAAAGTGTGTTCAAAACTCCAATAGAAGTATGAAATCTCATATAAACTCTCAATACAATAAAGAAACATCCTGTAGCCACCAAACCAAATTCACCCTACTGCCATTAAAAGGTGGTACGGGCAGAATGGGACCAGGGTTCCGAGTCACTTTTGTTATGGAACCCCACTCGTAGGTGCTTTGGTTACCGTGGGCAGTTGCCATTGAGACCAGTCGGAGACGTGGAAAATACTCTCAAGTCGGAGCTCGGCCTTCGGCCTCGCAAGTTACTAACACGGCTCGGCCTGCGGCCTCGCCAAGCGCTCGCCCTTCGGGCTCACGCAGCGAACGCTCGGCCTTCGGCCTCGCGAGCCGAAAGTTCGGCCTTCGGCCTCACCAGGAGCTCGCCCTTCGGGCTCGCTACTGCAATAACATAGAACAGTTACTCCAAATTCAGTCAAAAAACCTACAAAAACTCCTAATACAGTCGAAAATATGAGGTAAAACACTCCAAATGCAGTATAAAGAATGAGAGGAGCACGTGTGACACATCCAAAATGTCATTTGACTGTTTTTCTTATTCCCTATGACATATTTTCAAATTCCCCCTACCTATCTATTACCGTTATCGAGATACGTGATTTATCTTCACTTGGCAGACGTCATCGAAAAAAAAAATTCATATTTGGAATAAGGACGTCCAGAACAACCTAGATTTAAAATTTAAACCAAATCGGAGTACTTTTTTTAACTTGGCAGACGTCATCGAAAAAAAATTTTTAGATTTGGAATAAGGACACCCAGAACCACCTAAATATCGAGTTTCAGCCAAATCGGAGTAACTTTTTTTACTTGGCAGACGTCATCGAAAAAAAATTTTTAGATTTGGAATAAGGACACCCAGAACCACCTAAATATCGAGTTTCAGCCAAATCGGAGTAATTTTTTTTACTTGGCAGACGTCATCGAAATATTTTTTTTTGATTTGGAATAAGGACATCCAGAACCACATAAATATCGAGTTTCAGCCAAATCGGAGTAACTTTTTTAACTTGGCAGACGTCATCGAAATAAAAATTTCATATTTGGAATATGGATGACGAGAACAACCTATATATCGATTTTCAGCTAAATCGGTGCAAGTCTGAGCTCGGCCTTCGGCCTCGCAAGTTACTAACACGGCTCGACCTGCGGCCTCGCCTAGCGCTCGCCCTGCGGGCTCACGCACCGTCCACTCGGCCTACGGCCTCGCGGCCCGGAAGTTCGGCCTTCGGCCTCACCAAAAGCTCGCCCTTCGGGCTCGCTACACTGACAGTAGGACAATTACTCTAAATTGAGTTGAAATTCCCACAAACACTCCTAATACAGTCGACATTGTAAGGTTAAATACTCCAAATAATGTATGAAGAATGAGAGTAGCACATTTGACAGGTGTCATTCGACTGCTCTCCCGATTGCCTATGACATTTGTTCAAACACCCCCAACCTATCTCTTACCGTTTTCGAGATACGTAGTCCAGCTTTACTTGGCAGGCGTCATTTCTAGGATTTTTAATTTATTCCCTACTCAGCTAAACCCGTTAGTCATTTTCGTAATACATTACTATAACCGTACTCTACTCTTTCTGGTAGAACCAGCTACTTTTTTGAGGGATCGAAGGATTTTGTATGGCGGCCATTTTGAAATCCGCCATTTTGGATTTTTGACAAATGTCATCCGACTGCTCTCCCGATTCCCTATGACATTTGGTCAAGCACCCCCTACCTATCTCTTACCGTTTCAGAGATATGTCATGCATCTTTACTTGGCAGGCGTCTTTTTAATGATTTTCGATTTTTCCCATACTCACCTAAACTCCCTCTACACTTTTCCCATACATCACTTTCTTCCTACTCGACTCCTTCTGGGAGAACAATGATGTCAGTCAGTGAGTCAGTGAGTCAGTCAGTGTACGGTAATCCAGCTTTATATATTATAAAATAAATAAATAAACTAGTTTTTCGGGTAGTGTGCGGGCCGCATGCGGCCCGCATTTATCGTTATGCAGTACTAAACTTTACCTTAACCCCTTATACATTTAAAAAAAATAAGTTCAAAACTCCAATAGAAGTATGAAATCCCATATAAACTCTTAATACAATAAGGAACCAAACTGTAGCCACCAAACCAGATTCACCCTACTGCCATAAAAAGGTGGTACGGTCAGAATGGTACCAAGCTTCTGAGTCACTTTTGTTAAGGAACCCCACTCGTAGGTGCTTCGGTTACCGCAGGCAGTTGCCATGGAGACCAGTCGGTGACGTGAAAAATACTCTCAAGTCGGAGCTCGGCCTTCGGCCTCGCAAGTTACTAATACGGCTCGGCCTACGGCCTCGCCAAGCACTCGCCCTTCGGGCTCGCGCATCATACGCTCGGCCTTCGGCCTCGCGGACCGAAAATTCGGCCTTCGGCCTAACCAGGAGCTCGCCCTTCGGGCTCGCTACTACACTATTGTAGGACAGTAACTCCAAATTCAGTAAAAAATCCCACAAAAACTCCTAATACAGTCGAAAATGAAGGTAAAACACTCCAAATGCAGTATAAAGAATGATAGGAGCACGTAAGACACATCCAAAATGTCGGATTTCAAGACGGCCACCATACAAACTGCTCCGCCCCTACTGAAGCTCGGCCTAACGGCCTCGCTTCAGCAGGCTCGGATCACTTTGTATGGCGGCCATCTTGAAATCCGCCATTTTGGATTTTTGACAGGTGTCATTCGACTGCTCTCCCAATTCCCTATGACATTTGGTCAAACACCCCCTACCTATCTCTTACTGTTTTTGAGATACGCCATACATCTTCACTTGGCAGGCGTCAATTTAATGATTTTCGATTTTTCCCATACTCACCAAAACCCCCCGAACATTTTTGCCATACATCACTTGCTTCCTACTCGTCTCCTTCTAGGAGAACATTTATGTCAATCAGTCAGTGGTAATCGAGCTTTATATATTATAACTAGTTATTCGGGCAGTGTGCGGGCCGCATGCGGCCCGCATTTTTCGTTATGCAATTGGAAACAATATCAAAACACCTTATACATTAAAAAAAAAAAAAAATCCATAACAGTATGAAATCCCATATAAACTCCTTATACAGTAGAGAACCAAACTGTAGCCATCAACCCAGATTCACCCTACTGCCATAAAAAAGTGGTACGGGCAGAATGGTACCAAGGTTCTGAGTCACTTTTGTTAAGGGACCCCACTCGTAGGTGCTTCGGTTACCGCGGGCAGTTGCCATGGAGACCAGTCGGTGACGTGGAAAATACTCTCAAGTCGGAGCTCGGCCTTCGGCCTCGCAAGCTACTAACACGGCTCGGCCTGCGGCCTCGCCAAGCGCTCGCCCTTCGGGCTCACGCACCATACGCTCGGCCTTCGGCCTCGCGAGCCGAAAGTTCGGCCTTCGGCCTCACCAGAAGCTCGCCCTTCGGGCTCGCTATACATTATTGTAGGTCAGTAACTCCAAATTCAGTCAAAAATCCCACAAAAACTCTTAATACAGTCGAAAATATAAGGTAAAACACTCCAAATCCAGTATAAAGAATGATAGGAGCACGTGGGTCAGATCCAAAATGTCGGATTTCAAGACAGCCACCATACAAACTGCTCCGCCCCTACTGAAGCTCGGCCTAACGGCCTCGCTTCAGCAGGCTCGGATCATTTTGTATGGCGGCCATCTTGAAATCCGCCATTTTGGATTTTTGACAGGTGTCATTAGACTGCTCTCCTGATTCCCTATGACATTTGTTCAAACAACCCCTACCTATCTTGTACCGTTTTTGAGATATGTCATCCATCTTCACTTGGCAGGCGTCTTTTTAATGATTTTCGATTTTTCTCATACTCACCAAAACCCCGCGAACATTTTTGCCATACATCATTTTTACCCTACTCTACTCCTTCTAGGAGAACATTTATGTCAGTGAGTCAGTCAGTCAGTCAGTGGTAATCGAGCTTTATATATTATAATAACTAGTTTTTCGGGCAGTGTGCGGGCCGCATGCGGCCCGCATTTATCGTTATGCAATTTAAACCTATATCAACACACCTTATACATGTTAATAAAAATGATTCAAAACCCCAAAAGATATACGACGTCCCATACAAACTATTAATACAGTAGAGAACCAAACTGTAGCCACCAAATAAGATTCGCCCTACTGCCATTAAAAGGTGGTACGGGCAGAATGGTACCAAGGTTCTGAGTCACTTTTGTTAAGGAACCCCACTCGTAGGTGCTTCGGTTACCGCAGGCAGTTGCCATGGAGACCAGTTGGTGACGTGGAAAATACTCTCAAGTCGGAGCTCGGCCTTCGGCCTCGCAAGTTACTAATACGGCTCGGCCTACGGCCTCGCCAAGCGCTCGCCCTTCGTGCTCGCGCGTCATACGCTCGGCCTTCGGCCTCGCGGACCGAAAGTTCGGCCTTCGGCTTCACCAGGAGCTCGCCCTTCGGGCTCGCTACTACTCTAATGTAGGACAGTAACTCCAAATTCAGTCAAAAATCCCACAAAAACTCCTAATACAGTCGAAAATAAAGGTAAAACACTCAAAATGCAGTATAAAGAATGATAGGAGCACGTAAGACACATCCAAAATGTCGGATTTCAAGACGGCCACCATACAAACTGCTCCGCCCCTACTGAAGCTCGGCCTAACGGCCTCGCTTCAGCAGGCTCGGATCACTTTGTATGGCGGCCATCTTGAAATCCGCCATTTTGGATTTTTGACATATGTCATCCGACTGCTTTTCCGATTCCCTATGACATTTGTTCAAACACCCCCTACCTATCTCTTACCGTTTTCGAGATACGTCATCCGTCTTTACTTGGCAGACGTCATTTTTATGATTTTCGATTTTTCTCATACTCACCAAAACCCCCCGAACATTTTTGCCATACATCACGTTGCTCCTACTCGTCTCCTTCTAGGAGAACATTTATGTCAGTCAGTCAGTGGTAATCGAGCTTTATATATTATAACTAGTATTTCGGGCAGTGTGCGGGCCGCATGCGGCCCGCATTTATCGTTGTGCAAGTTTGAACAATATCAAAACATCTTATACATTAAAATAAAAATATTTCAAAACTCCAATAGAAGTATGAAATCCCATATAAACTCTCAATACAATAAAGAACCATAATGTAGCCACTAAAGCAGATTCACCCTACTGCCATAAAAAGGTGGTACGGGCAGAATGGTACCAAGGTTCTGAGTCACTTTTGTTAAGGAACCCCACTCGTAGGTGCTGCGGTTACCGCAGGCAGTTGCCATGGAGACCAGTCGGAGATGTGGAAAATACTCTCAAGTCGGAGCTCGGCCTTCGGCCTCGCAAGTTACTAATACGGCTCGGCCTACGGCCTCGCCAGGCGCTCGCCCTTCGGGCTCGCGCATCATACGCTCGGCCTTCGGCCTCGCGGACCGAAAGTTCGGCCTTCGGCCTCACCAGGAGCTCGCCCTTCGGGCTCGCAACTTCACTTATGTATGACAGTAACTCCAAATTTAGTCAAAAATCCCACAAAAACTCCTAATACAGTCGAAAATATAAGGTAAAACACTCCAAATGCAGTATAAAGAATGATAGGAGCACGTGGGGCACACCCAAAATAACGGATTTCAAGACGGCCACCATACAAACTGCTCCGCCCTTACTGAAGCTCGGCCTAAAGGCCTCGCTTCAGCAGGCTCGGAGCATTTTGTATGGCGGCCATCTTGAAATCCGCCATTTTGGATTTTTGACAGGTGTCATTCGACTGCTCTCCCGATTCCCTATGACATTTGTTCAAACACCCCCTACCTATCTCTTACCGTTTTCGAGATACGTCATCCATCATCACTTGGCAGGCGTCTTTTTAATGATTTTCGATTTTTCTCATACTCACCGAAACCACCCGAACACTTTTGCCATACATCACGTTGTTCCTACTCGTCTCCTTCTAGGAGAACATTTATGTCAGTCAGTGAGTCAGTCAGTGAGTGGTAATCGAGCTTTATATTTATATATTATAATAATAACTAGTTTTTCGGGCAGTGTGCGGGCCGCATGCGGCCCGCATCTATCTTGAGTCAGTAGGAACTGTCAAAAAAACACCTGATACAAAAAAAAATGTGTTCAAAACTCCAATAGAAGTATGAAATCCCATATAAACTCTCAATACAATAAAGAACCATACTGTAGCCACTAAAGCAAATTCACCCTACTGCCATAAAAAGGTGGTGCGGGCAGAATGGGACCAAGGTTCTGAGTCACTTTTGTTAAGGAACCCCACTCGTAGGTGCTTCGGTTACCGCAGGCAGTTGCCATGGAGACCAGTCGGTGACGTGGAAAATACTCTCAAGTCGGAGCTCGGCCTTCGGCCTCGCAAGTTACTAAAACGGCTCGGCCTGCGGCCTCGCCAAGCGCTCGCCCTTCGGGCTCGCGCATTATACGCTCGGCCTTCGGCCTCGCGGACCGAAAGTTCGGCCTTCGGCCTCACCAGGAGCTCGCCCTTCGGGCTCGCTACTACACTTATGTAGGACAGTAACTCCAAATTCAGTCAAAAATCCCACAAAAACTCCTCATACAGTCGAAAATATAAGGTAATACACTCCAAATGCAGTATAAAGAATGATAGGAGCACCTGGGACAACTCCAAAATGGCGGATTTCAAGAAGGCCCCCATACAAACTGCTCCGCCCCTACTGAACCTCGGCCTAACGGCCTCGCTTCAGCAGGCTCGGAGCATTTTGTATGGCGGCCATCTTGAAATCCGCCATTTTGGATTTTTGACAGGTGTCATTCGACTGCTCTCCCGATTCCCTATGACATTTGTTCAAACACCCCCTACCTATCTTGTACCGTTTTTGAGATATGTCATCCATCTTTACTTGGCAGGCGTCTTTTTTATGATTTTCGATTTTTCTCATACTCACCAAAACCCCCCGAACATTTTTGCCATACATGATTTTAACCCTACTCTGCTCCTTCTAGGAGAACATTTATGTCAATCAGTCAGTCAGTCAGTCAGTGAGTGGTAATCGAGCTTTATATATTATAAACTAGTTTTTCGGGCAGTGTGCGGGCCGCATGCGGCCCGCATTTATCGTTATGCAGTACTTAACTTTACCTTAACCCCTTATACATTTAAAAAAAATAATTCCAAAACTCCAATAGAAGTATGAAATCCCATATAAACTCTTATTACAATAAGAAACCATACTGTAGCCACTAAAGCAAATTCACCCTACTGCCATAAAAAGGTGGTACGGGCAGAATGGTACCAAGGTTCTTAATCACTTTTGTTTAGGAATCCCACTCGTAGGTGCTTCGGTTACCGCAGGCAGTTGCCATGGAGACCAGTCGGTGACGTGGAAAATACCCTCGAGTCGGAGCTCGGCCTTCGGCCTCGCAAGTTACTAATACGGCTCGGCCTGCGGCCTCGCCAAGCGCTCGCCCTTCGGGCTCACGCACCATACGCTCGGCCTTCGGCCTCGCGAGCCGAAAGTTCGGCCTTCGGCCTCACCAGGAGCTCGCCCTTCGGGCTCGCTACTACATTAACGTAGAACAGTTACTCCAAATTCAGTCAAAAATCCCACAAAAACTCCTAATACAGTCGAAAATGAAGGTTAAACACTCCAAATGCAGTATGAAGAATGAGAGGAGCACCTGGGACACATCCAAAATGTCGGATTTCAAGACGGCCACCATACAAACTGCTCCGCCCCTACTGAAGCTCGGCCTAAAGGCCTCGCTTCAGCAGAATCGGACCACTTTGTATGGCGGCCATCTCGAAATCCGCCATTTTGGATTTTTGACAGATGTCATTCGACTGCTCTCCCAATTCCCTATGACATTTGTTCAAACACCCCCTACCTATCTTGTACTGTTTTTGAGATATGTCATCCATCTTTACTTGGCAGGCGTCATTTTCATGATTTTCGATTTTTCTCATACTCACCTAAACCCCCCAAACATTTTTGCCATACATCATTTTAACCCTACTCTACTCCTTCTAGGAGAACATTTATGTCAGTCAGTCAGTCAGTGAGTCAGTCAGTGGTATGCGGCCCGCATTTATCGTTGTGCAATTTTAACTTATATCAAGACACCTAATACGTAAAAAAAGTGTGTTCAAAACTCCAATAGAAGTATGAAATCCCATATAAACTCTCAATACAATAAAGAAACAAACTGTAGCCACCAAACCAAATTCACCCTACTGCCATAAAAAGGTGGTACGGGCAGAATGGTACCAAGGTTCTGAGTCACTTTTGTTAAGGAACCCCACTCGTAGGTGCTTCGGTTACCTCGGTCAGTTGCCATGGAGACCAGTCGAAGATGTAGAAAATATTCTAAAGTCGGAGCTCGGCCTTCAGCCTCGCAAGTTACTAACACGGCTCGGCCTGCGGCCTCGCCAAGCGCTCGCCCTTCGGGCTCGCGCATCATACGCTCGGCCTTCGGCCTCGCGGACCGAAAGTTCGGCCTTCGGCCTCACCAGGAGCTCGCCCTTCGGGCTCGCAACTTCACTAATGTAGGACAGTTACTCCAAATTCAGTCAAAAATCCCACAAAAACTCCTAATACAGTCTTATATAAAGGTAAAACGCTCCAAATGCAGTATAAAGAATGATAGGAGCACGTAAGACACATCCAAAATGTCGGATTTCAAGATGGCCACCATACAAACTGCTCCGCCCCTACTGAAGCTCGGCCTAAAGGCCTCGCTTCAGCAGGCTCGGATCAATTTGTATGGCGGCCATCTTGAAATCCGCCATTTTGGATTTTTGACAGGTGTCATTCGACTGCTTTCCCAATTCCCTATGACATTTGTTCAAACACCCCCTACCTATCTCTTACCGTTTTTGAGATACGTCATCCATCTTCAGTTGGCAGGCGTCTTTTTAATGATTTTCGATTTTTCTCATACTCACCAAAACCCCCCGAACATTTTTGCTATACATCACGTTGCTCCTACTCGTCTCCTTCTAGGAGAACATTTATGTCAGTCAGTGAGTCAATGGTAATCGAGCTTTATATATTATAATAACTAGTTTTTCGGGCAGTGTGCGGGCCGCATGCGGCCCGCATTTATCGTTATGCAATTTCAACTTAAATCAAAACGCCTAATACGTTAAAAAAAGTGTGTTCAAAACTCCAATAGAAGTATGAAATCTCATATAAACTCTCAATACAATAAAGAAACATCCTGTAGCCACCAAACCAAATTCACCCTACTGCCATTAAAAGGTGGTACGGGCAGAATGGGACCAGGGTTCCGAGTCACTTTTGTTATGGAACCCCACTCGTAGGTGCTTTGGTTACCGTGGGCAGTTGCCATTGAGACCAGTCGGAGACGTGGAAAATACTCTCAAGTCGGAGCTCGGCCTTCGGCCTCGCAAGTTACTAACACGGCTCGGCCTGCGGCCTCGCCAAGCGCTCGCCCTTCGGGCTCACGCAGCGAACGCTCGGCCTTCGGCCTCGCGAGCCGAAAGTTCGGCCTTCGGCCTCACCAGGAGCTCGCCCTTCGGGCTCGCTACTGCAATAACATAGAACAGTTACTCCAAATTCAGTCAAAAAACCTACAAAAACTCCTAATACAGTCGAAAATATGAGGTAAAACACTCCAAATGCAGTATAAAGAATGAGAGGAGCACGTGTGACACATCCAAAATGTCATTTGACTGTTTTTCTTATTCCCTATGACATATTTTCAAATTCCCCCTACCTATCTATTACCGTTATCGAGATACGTGATTTATCTTCACTTGGCAGACGTCATCGAAAAAAAAAATTCATATTTGGAATAAGGACGTCCAGAACAACCTAGATTTAAAATTTAAACCAAATCGGAGTACTTTTTTTAACTTGGCAGACGTCATCGAAAAAAAATTTTTAGATTTGGAATAAGGACACCCAGAACCACCTAAATATCGAGTTTCAGCCAAATCGGAGTAACTTTTTTTACTTGGCAGACGTCATCGAAAAAAAATTTTTAGATTTGGAATAAGGACACCCAGAACCACCTAAATATCGAGTTTCAGCCAAATCGGAGTAATTTTTTTTACTTGGCAGACGTCATCGAAATATTTTTTTTTGATTTGGAATAAGGACATCCAGAACCACATAAATATCGAGTTTCAGCCAAATCGGAGTAACTTTTTTAACTTGGCAGACGTCATCGAAATAAAAATTTCATATTTGGAATATGGATGACGAGAACAACCTATATATCGATTTTCAGCTAAATCGGTGCAAGTCTGAGCTCGGCCTTCGGCCTCGCAAGTTACTAACACGGCTCGACCTGCGGCCTCGCCTAGCGCTCGCCCTGCGGGCTCACGCACCGTCCACTCGGCCTACGGCCTCGCGGCCCGGAAGTTCGGCCTTCGGCCTCACCAAAAGCTCGCCCTTCGGGCTCGCTACACTGACAGTAGGACAATTACTCTAAATTGAGTTGAAATTCCCACAAACACTCCTAATACAGTCGACATTGTAAGGTTAAATACTCCAAATAATGTATGAAGAATGAGAGTAGCACATTTGACAGGTGTCATTCGACTGCTCTCCCGATTGCCTATGACATTTGTTCAAACACCCCCAACCTATCTCTTACCGTTTTCGAGATACGTAGTCCAGCTTTACTTGGCAGGCGTCATTTCTAGGATTTTTAATTTATTCCCTACTCAGCTAAACCCGTTAGTCATTTTCGTAATACATTACTATAACCGTACTCTACTCTTTCTGGTAGAACCAGCTACTTTTTTGAGGGATCGAAGGATTTTGTATGGCGGCCATTTTGAAATCCGCCATTTTGGATTTTTGACAAATGTCATCCGACTGCTCTCCCGATTCCCTATGACATTTGGTCAAGCACCCCCTACCTATCTCTTACCGTTTCAGAGATATGTCATGCATCTTTACTTGGCAGGCGTCTTTTTAATGATTTTCGATTTTTCCCATACTCACCTAAACTCCCTCTACACTTTTCCCATACATCACTTTCTTCCTACTCGACTCCTTCTGGGAGAACAATGATGTCAGTCAGTGAGTCAGTGAGTCAGTCAGTGTACGGTAATCCAGCTTTATATATTATAAAATAAATAAATAAACTAGTTTTTCGGGTAGTGTGCGGGCCGCATGCGGCCCGCATTTATCGTTATGCAGTACTAAACTTTACCTTAACCCCTTATACATTTAAAAAAAATAAGTTCAAAACTCCAATAGAAGTATGAAATCCCATATAAACTCTTAATACAATAAGGAACCAAACTGTAGCCACCAAACCAGATTCACCCTACTGCCATAAAAAGGTGGTACGGTCAGAATGGTACCAAGCTTCTGAGTCACTTTTGTTAAGGAACCCCACTCGTAGGTTCTTCGGTTACCGCGGGCAGTTGCCATGGAGACCAGTCGGAAACGTGGAAAATACTCTCAAGTTGGAGCTCGGCCTTCGGCCTCGCAAGTTACTAAAACGGCTCGGCCTGCGGCCTCGCTCGGCGCTCGCCCTTCGGGCTCACGCATCATACGCTCGGCCTTCGGCCTCGCGGATCGAAAGTTCGGCCTTCGGCCTCACCAGGAGCTCGCCCTTCGGGCTCGCTACTTCACTTATGTAGGACAGTAACTCCAAATTTAGTCAAAAATCCCACAAAAACTCCTAATACAGTCGAAAATATAAGGTAAAACACTCCAAATGCAGTATAAAGAATGATAGGAGCACGTGGGGTACATCCAAAATAACGGATTTCAAGACGGCCACCATACAAACTGCTCCGCCCCTACTGAAGCTCGGCCTAAAGGCCTCGCTTCAGCAGGCTCGGAGCATTTTGTATGGCGGCCATCTTGAAATCCGCCATTTTGGATTTTTGACAGATGTCATTCGACTGCTCTACCGATTCCCTATGACATTTGTTCAAACACCCTCTACCTATCTTGTACCGTTTTTGAGATATGTCATTCATCTTTACTTGGCAGGCGTCTTTTTAATGATTTTCGATTTTTCTCATACTCACCTAAACCCGCCGAACATTTTTGCCATACTTCATTTTTACCCTACTCTGCTCCTTCTAGGAGAACATTTATGTCAGTGAGTCAGTGAGTCAGTCAGTGGTAATCGAGCCTTATATATTATAAACTAGTTATTCGGGCAGTGTGCGGGCCGCATGCGGCCCGCATTTATCGTTATGCAGTACTAAACAATACCTTAACACCTTATACATAAAAAAAAAATAAGTTCAAAACTCCAATAGAAGTATGAAATCCCATATAAACTCTCCATACAATAACGAACCCTAATGTAGCCACTAAAGCAGATTCACCCTACTGCCATAAAAAGGTGGTACGGGCAGAATGGTACCAAGGTTCTGAGTCACTTTTGTTAAGGAACCCCACTCGTAGGAGCTTCGGTTATCGCGGGCAGTTGCCATGGAGACCAGTCGGAGACGTGGAAAAAACTCTCAAATCGGAGCTCGGCCTTCGGCCTCGCAAGTTACTAATACGGCTCGGCCTACGGCCTCGCCAAGCGCTCGCCCTTCGGGCTCACGCACCCTACACTCAGCCTTCGGCCTCGCGAGCCGAAAGTTCGGCCTTCGGCCTCACCGATAGCTCGCCCTTCGGGCTCGCTATACACTAAAGTTGGACAGTAACTCCAAATTCAGTCAAAAATCCCACAAAAACTCCTAATACAGTCGAAAATTAAGGAAAAACACTACAAATGCAGTATAAAGAATGATAGGAGCACGTAAGACACATCCAAAATGTCATTCGACTGCTCTCCTTATTCCCTATCACATATTTTCAAAAACCCCCTACCTATCTTTTACCGTTTTCGAGATACGTGATTTATCTGCACTTGGCAAACGTCATCGAAAAAAAAATTCATATTTGGAATAAGGACGTCCAGAACAACCTAGATATAAAATTTAAGCCAAATCGGAGTACTTTTTTTTACTTGGCAGACGTCATCGAAAAAAAAAAATTTGATTTGGAATAAGGACACTCAGAACCACCTATATATCGAGTTTCAGCCAAATCGGAGTAACTTGTTTTACTTGGCAGACGTCATCGAAAAAAAAATTTTGATTTGGAATAAGGACACCCAGAACCACCTAAATATCGAGTTTCAGCAAAATCGGAGTAACTTTTTTTACTTGGCAGACGTCATCGAAACAAAATTTTTTGATTTAGAATAAGGAAGTCCAGAACCACATAAATATCGAGTTTCAGCCAAATCGGAGTAACTTTTTTTACTTGGCAGACGTCATCGAAATAAAAATTTCATATTTGGAATAAGGATGACGAGAACAACCTATATATCGATTTTCAGCCAAATCGGTGCAAGTCTGAGCTCGGCCTTCGGCCTCGCAAGTTACTAAGACGGCTCGACCTGCGGCCTCGCGCACCGTCCACTCGGCCTACGGCCTCGCGGCCCGAAAGTTCGGCCTTCGGCCTCACCAAAAGCTCGCCCTTCGGGCTCGCTACACTGACAGTAGGACAATTACTCTAAATTGAGTTGAAATTCCCACAAACACTCCTAATACAGTCGACATTGTAACTTTAAATACTCCAAATAATGTATGAAGAATGAGAGTAGCACATTTGACAGGTGTCATTCGACTGCTCTCCCGATTCCCTATGACATTAGTTTAAACACCCCCAACCTATCTCTTACCGTTTTCGAGATACGTAGTCCAGCTTTACTTGGCAGGCGTCATTTCTGGGGTTTTTAATTTTTCCCCTACTCAGCTAAACCCCTTAGTCATTTTCGTGATACATTACTATAACCGTACTCAATTCTTTCTGGTAGAACCAGCTACATTTTTGAGGGATCGAAGGATTTTGTATGGCGGCCATTTTGAAATCCGCCATTTTGGATTTTTGACAAATGTCATCCGACTGCTCTCCTGATTCCCTATGACATTTGGTCAAGCACCCCCTACCTATCTCTTACCGTTTTAGAGATACGCCATCCAATTTTACTTGGCAGACGTCATCTTTGAGTTTTCGGATTTTTCCCATACTCACACAAACCTCCTCTACACTTTTCCCATACATCACATTCTTCCTACTCGACTCCTTCTGGGAGAACAATGATGTCAGTCAGTCAGTCAGTCAGTGTACGGTAATCCAGCTTTATATATTATAAATAAATAAATAAACTAGTGTTTCGGGCAGTGTGCGGGCCGCATGCGGCCCGCATTTATCGTTATGCAATTTGAAACAATATCAAAACACCTTATATATTTAGAAAAAAAAACAATATTCTATAACAGTATGAAATCCCATATAAACTCCTTATACAGTAGAGAACCAAACTGTAGCCACCAAACCAGATTCACCCTACTGCCATAAAAAAGTGGTACGGGCAGAATGGTACCAAGATTCTGAGTCACTTTTGTTAAAGAACCCCACTCGTAGGTGCTTCGCTTACCACGGGCAGTTGCCATGGAGACCATTCGGAGACGTGGAAAATACTCTCAAGTCGGAGCTCGGCCTTCGGCCTCGCAAGTTACTAACACGGCTCGGCCTCCGGCCTCGCCATGCGCTCGCCCTTCGGGCTCACGCCCCATACGCTCGGCCTTCGGCCTCGCGGGCCGAAAGTTCGGCCTGCGGCCTCACCAGAAGCTCGCCCTTCGGGCTCGCTACTACACTAATGTAGGACAGTTACTCCAAATTCAGTCAAAAATCCCACAAAAACTCCTAATACATTCGAAAATAAAGATAAAAAACTCCAAATGCAGTATAAAGAATGATAGGAGCACGTAAGACACATCCAAAATGTCGGATTTCAAGACGGCCACCATTCAAACTGCTCCGCCCCTACTGAAGCTCGGCCTAAAGGCCTCGCTTCAGCAGGCTCGGAGCATTTTGTATGGCGGCCATCTTGAAATCCGCCATATTGGATTTTTGACAGGTGTCATTCGACTGCTCTCCCAATTCCCTATGACATTTGTTCAATCACCCCCTACCTATCTTGTACCGTTTTTGAGATACGTCATTCATCTTCACTTGGCAGGCGTCTTTTTAATGATTTTCGATTTTTCTCATACTTACCAAAACCCCCCGAACATTTTTGCCATACATCACGTTGTTCCTACTCGTCTCCTTCTAGGAGAACATTTATGTCAGTCAGTCAGTGGTAATCGAGCTTTATATATTATAAACTAGTTTTTCGGGCAGTGTGCGGGCCGCATGCGGCCCGCATCTATCTTGAGTCAGTAGGAACTGTCAAAAAAACACCTGATACAAAAAAAAATGTGTTCAAAACTCCAATAGAAGTATGAAATCCCATATAAACTCCCAATACAATAAAGAACCATACTGTAGCCACTAAAGCAAATTCACCCTACTGCCATAAAATGGTGGTACGGGCAGAATGGGACCAAGGTTCTGAGTCACTTTTGTTAAGGAACCCTACTCGTAGGTGCTTCGGTTACCGCAGGCAGTTGCCATGGAGACCAGTCGGTGACGTGGAAAATACTCTCAAGTCGGAGCTCGGCCTTCGGCCTCGCAAGTTACTAAAACGGCTCGGCCTGCGGCCTCGCCAAGCGCTCGCCCTTCGGGCTCGCGCATCATACGCCCGGCCTTCGGCCTCGCGGACCGAAAGTTCGGCCTTCGGCCTCACCAGGAGCTCGCCCTTCGGGCTCGCAACTTCACTAATGTAGGACAGTAACTCCAAATTCAGTCGAAAATCCCACAAAAACTCCTAATACAGTCGAAAATATAAGGTAAATCACTCCAAATGCAGTATAAAGAATGATAGGAGCACGTGGGTCACATCCAAAATGGCGGATTTCAAGACGGCTACCATACAAACTGCTCCGCCCCTACTGAAGCTCGGCCTAAAGGCCTCGCTTCAGCAGGCTCGGATCATTTTGTATGGCGGCCATCTTGAAATCCGCCATTTTGGATTTTTGACAGGTGTCATTCGACTGCTCTCCCGATTCCCTATGACATTTGTTTAAACACCTCCTACCTATCTTGTACCGTTTTCGAGATACGTAGTACATCTTAACTTGGCAGGCGTCTTTTTAATGATTTTCGATTTTTCCCATACTCACCGAAACCACCCGAACATTTTTGCCATACATCACGTTGTTCCTACTCGTCTCCTTCTAGGAGAACATTTATGTCAGTCAGTCAGTGGTAATCGAGCTTTATATATTATAAATAAACTAGTTTTTCGGGCAGTGTGCGGGCCGCATGCGGCCCGCATTTATCGTTATGCAATTTGAAACAATATCAAAACACCTTATACATTTAAAAAAAAAAACAATATTCTATAACAGTATGAAATCCCATATAAACTCCTTATACAGTAGAGAACCAAACTATAGCCACCAAACCAGATTCACCCTACTGCCATAAAAAAAGTGGTACGGGCAGAATGGTACCAAGATTCTGAGTAACTTTTGTTAAAGAACCCCACTCGTAGGAGCTTCGCTTACCACGGGCAGTTGCCATGGAGACCATTCGGAGACGTGGAAAATACTCTCAAGTCGGAGCTCGGCCTTCGGCCTCGCAAGTTACTAACACGGCTCGGCCTCTGGCCTCGCCATGCGCTCGCCCTTCGGGCTCACGCCCCATACGCTCGGCCTTCGGCCTCGCGGGCCGAAAGTTCGGCCTTCGGCCTCACCAGAAGCTCGCCCTTCGGGCTCGCTACTACACTAATGTAGGACAGTTACTCCAAATTCAGTCAAAAATCCCACAAAAACTCCTAATACAGTCGAAAATAAAGATAAAAAACTCCAAATGCAGTATAAAGAATGATAGGAGCACGTAAGACACATCCAAAATGTCGGATTTCAAGACGGCCACCATACAAACTGCTCCGCCCCTACTGAAGCTCGGCCTAACGGCCTCGCTTCAGCAGGCTCGGATCACTTTGTATGGCGGCCATCTTGAAATCCGCCATTTTGGATTTTTGACAGGTGTCATTCGACTGCTCTCCCGATTCCCTATGACATTTGTTCAAACACCCCCTACCTATCTCTTACCGTTTTTGAGATATGTCATCCATCTTTACTTGGCAGGCGTCTTTTTATGATTTTCGATTTTTCTCATACTCACCAAAACCCCCCGAACATTTTTGCCATACATCATTTTAACCCTACTCTACTCCTTCTAGGCGAACATTTATGTCAGTCAGTCAGTCAGTGAGTCAGTCAGTGGTAATCGAGCTTTATATATTATAAACTAGTTTTTCGGGCAGTGTGCGGGCCGCATGCGGCCCGCATTTATCGTTATGCAGTACTAAACTTTACCTTAACCCCATATACATTTAAAAAAAAATAAGTTCAAAACTCCAATAGAAGTATGAAATCCCATATAAACTCTTAATACAATAAGGAACCAAACTGTAGCCACCAAACCAGATTCACCCTACTGCCATATAAAGGTGGTACGGGCAGATTGGTACCAAGGTTCTGAGTCACTTTTGTTAAGGAACCCAACTCGCAGGTGCTTCGGTTACCGCGGGCAGTTGCCATGGAGACCAGTCAGAGATGTGGAAAATACTCTCGATTCGGAGCTCGGCCTTCGGCCTCGCAAGTTACTAACACGGCTCGGCCTGCGGCCTCGCCAAGCGTTCGCCCTTCGGGCTCTCGCACCAAATGCTCGGCCTTCGGCCTCGCGAGCCGAAAGTTCGGCCTTCGGCCTCACCAGGAGCTCGCCCTTCGGGCTCGCTATACACTAACGTAGGACAGTAACTCCAAATTCAGTCCAAAATCCCACAAAAACTCCTAATACAGTCGAAAATATAGAGTAAAACACTCCAAATGCAGTATGAAGAATGAGAGGAGCACGTGGGACACATCCAAAATGGCGGATTTTTGACAGTTGTCATTCAACTGCTCTCCTTATTTCCTATGACATATTTTCAAAAACCCCCTACCTATCTATTACCGTTTTCGAGATACGTGATTTATCGGCACTTGGCAGACGTCATCGAAAAAAAAATTTCATATTTGGAATAAAGACGTCCAGAACAACCTAGATATAAAATTTAAGCCAAATCGGAGTATTTTTTTTAACTTGGCAGACGTCATCGAAAAAAAAAATTTTGATTTGGAATAAGGACACCCAGAACCACCTAAATATCGAGTTTCAGCCAAATCGAAGTAACTTTTTTTACTTGGCAGACGTCATCGAAAAAAAATTTTTAGATTTGGAATAAGGACACCCAGAACCACCTAAATATCGAGTTTCAGCCAAATCGGAGTAACTTTTTTTACTTGGCAGACGTCATCGAAAAAAAATTTTTAGGTTAGGAATAAGGACACCCAGAACCACCTAAATATCGAGTTTCAGCCAAATCGGAGTAACTTTTTTTACTTGGCAGACGTCATCGAAATAAAAATTTCATATTTGGAATAAGGATGACGAGAACAACCTATATATCGATTTTCAGCCGAATCGGTGCAAGTCTGAGCTCGGCCTTCGGCCTCGCAAGTTACTAACATGGCTCGGCCTGCGGCCTCGGCTAGCGCTCGCCCTAAGGGCTCGCGCACCATCCGCTCGGCCTTCGGCCTCGCGGCCTTAAAGTTCGGCCTTCGGCCTCACCAGAAGCTCGCCCTTCGGGCTCGCTACACGGCCAGTAGGACAATTACTCCAAATTCAGTTGAAAATCCCACAAAAACTCCTAATACAGTCGACATTGTAAAGTCAAATACTCCAAATAATGTATGAAGAATGAGAGTAGCACATTTGACAGGTGTCATTCGACTGCTCTCCCGATTCCCTATGACATTTGTTCAAACACCCCCAACCTATCTCTTACCGTTTTTGAGATACGTAGTCCAGCTTTACTTGGCAGGCGTCATTTCTAGGGTTTTTAATTTTTTTCCCTACTCAGCTAAACCCCTTAGTCATTTTCGTAATACATTACTATAACCGTACTCAACTCTTTCTGGTAGAACCAGCTACTTTTTTGAGGTATCGAAGGATTTTGTATGGCGGCCATTTTGAAATCCGCCATTTTGGATTTTTGACAGATGTCATCCGACTGCTCTCCCGATTCCCTATGACATTTGGTCAAGCACCCCCTACCTATCTCTTACCGTTTCCGAGATACGCCATCCAATTTTACTTGGCAGACGTCATCTTTGAGTTTTCGGATTTTTCCCATACTCACACAAACCCCCAGAACATTTTTGCTATACATTACTTTCTTCCTACTCGACTCCTTCTGGGAGAACAATTATGTCAGTGAGTCAGTCAGTGTACGGTAATCCAGCTTTATATATTATTAATTAACTAGTTTTTCGGGCAGTGTGCGGGCCGCATGCGGCCCGCATCTATCTTGAGTCAGTAGGAACTGTCATAAAAGCACGTTATACATTAAAAAAAAGTAATATCCAAAACTCCAATAGAAGTATGAAATCCCATAAAAACTCTCAATACAATAAAGAACCATAAAGCCACTAAAGCCGATTCACCCTACTGCCATAAAAAGGTGGTACGGGCAGAATGGTACCAAGGTTCTTAATCACTTTTGTTAAGGAACCCCACTCGTAGGTGCTTCGGTTACCGCAGGCAGTTGCCATGGAGACCAGTCGGTGACGTGGAAAATACTCTCAATTCGGAGCTCGGCCTTCGGCCTCGCAAGTTACTAATACGGCTCGGCCTACGGCCTCGCCAAGCGCTCGCCCTTCGGGCTCACGCATTATACGCTCGGCCTTCGGCCTCGCGGACCGAAAGTTCGGCCTTCGGCCTCACCAGGAGCTCGCCCTTCGGGCTCGCTACTACACTATCATAGGACAGTAACTCCAAATTCAGTCCAAAATCCAACAAAAACTCCTAATACGGTCGAAAAATGAGCACTTTGTATGGCGGCCATCTTGAAATCCGCCATTTTGGATTTTTGACAGGTGTCATTCGACTGCTCTCCCGATTCCCTATGACATTTGTTCAAACACCCCCTACCTATCTTGTACCGTTTTTGAGATATGTCATCCATCTTTACTTGGCAGGCGTCTTTTTTATGATTTTCGATTTTTCTCATACTCACCAAAACCACCCGAACATTTTTGCCATACATCACGTTGCTCCTACTCGTCTCCTTCTAGGAGAACATTTATGTCAATCAGTCAGTCAGTCAGTGAGTGGTAATCGAGCTTTATATAATATAAATAAACTAGTATTTCGGGCAGTGTGCGGGCCGCATGCGGCCCGCATCTATCTTTAGTCATTTGAAAATTTCACAGAAACACCTAATACGTAAAAAAAAGTGTGTTCAAAACTCCAATAGACGTATGAAATCCCATATAAACTCTCAATACACTAAAGAACCATACTGTAGCCACCAAACCAGATTCACCCTACTGCCATAAAAAGGTGGTACGGGCAGAATGGGACCAGGGTTCCGAGTCACTTTTGTTAAGGTAGGTGCTTCGGTTACCGCGGGCAGTTGCCATGGAGACCAGTCGGAGACGTGGAAAATAATCTCAAGTCGGAGCTCGGCCTTCGGCCTCGCAAGTTACCAGCACGGCTCGGCCTCCAGCCTCGCCAGGCGCTCGCCCTTCGGGCTCACGCACCATACGCTCGGCCTTCGGCCTCGCGAGCCGAAAGTTCGGCCTTCGGCCTCACCAGGAGCTCGCCCTTCGGGCTCGCTACTACAATAACGTAGAACAGTAACTCCAAATTCAGTCAAAAATGCTACAAAAACTCCTAATACAGTCGAAAATATGAGGTAAATCACTCCAAATGCAGTATAAAGAATGAGAGGAGCAAGTGCGACAGGTGTCATTCGACTGCTCTCCCGATTCCCTATGACATTTGTTCAAACACCCACACCCTATCTCTTACCGTTTTCGAGATACGTAGTCCAGCTTTACTTGGCAGGCGTCATTTCTAGGGTTTTTAATTTTTTCCCTACTCACCTAAGCCCCTTTATCATTTTCGAAATACATTACTATAACCGTACTCAACTCTTTCTGGTAGAACCAGCTACTTTTTTGAGGGATCGAAGGATTTTGTATGGCGGCCATTTTGAAATCCGCCATTTTGGATTTTTGACCAATTTCATCCGACTGTTCTCCCGAATCCCTATGACATTTGGTCAAGCACCCCCTACCTATCTCTTACCGTTTCAGAGATACGCCATCCAATTTTACTTGGCAGACGTCATCTTTGAGTTTTCGGATTTTTCCCATACTCACACAAACCCCCTCTACACTTTTCCCATACATCACATTCTTCCTATTCGACTCCTTCTGGGAGAACAATGATGTCAGTCAGTCAGTCAGTCAGTCAGTCAGTCAGTCAGTCAGTGTACGGTAATCCAGCTTTATATATTATAAATAATAAACTAGTTTTTCGGGCAGTGTGCGGGCCGCATGCGGCCCGCATTTATCGTTATGCAGTACTAAACTATATCAAAACTCCTGATACGTTGGAAAAAAGTATGTTCAAAACTCCAATAGAAGTATGAAATCCCATATAAACTCTCAATACAATAAAGAACCATACTGTAGCCACTAAAGCAAATTCACCCTACTGCCATAAAAAGGTGGTACGGGCAGAATGATACCAAGGTTCTGAGTCACTTTTGCTAAAGAACCCCACTCGTAGGTGCTTCGGTTACCGCGGGCAGTTGCCATGGAGACCAGTCGGAGACGTGGAAAATACTCTTAAGTCGGAGCTCGGCCTTTGGCCTCGCAAGTTACTAATACGGCTCGGCCTACGGCCTCGCCGAGCGCTCGCCCTTCGGGCTCACGCACCATACGCTCGGCCTTCGGCCTCGCGGGCCGAATGTTCGGCCTACGGCCTCACCAGGAGCTCGCCCTTCGGGCTCGCTATACACCAATGTAGGACAGTAACTCCAAATTCAGTCGAAAATCCCACAAAAACTCCTAATACAGTCGAAAATATAAGGCAAAACAATCCAAATGCAGTATAAAGAATGATAGGAGCATGTGGGTCACATCCAAAATGTCGGATTTCAAGACGGCCACCATACAAACTGCTCCGCCCCTACTGAAGCTCGGCCTCACGGCCTCGCTTCAGCAGGCTCGGATCACTTTGTATGGCGGCCATCTTGAAATCCGCCATTTTGGATTTTTGACAGGTGTCACTCGACTGCTCTCCCGATTCCCTATGACATTTGTTCAAACACCCCCAACCTATCTTGCATCGTTTTCGAGATACGTCATTCATCTTTACTTGGCAGGCGTCTTTTTAATGATTTTCGATTTTTCTCATACTCACTAAAACCCCCCGAACATTTTTGCCATACTTCATTTTTACCCTACTCTGCTCCTTCTAGGAGAACATTTATGTCAATCAGTCAGTCAGTCAGTGAGTGGTAATCGAGCTTTATATATTATAAACTAGTATTCCGGGCAGTGTGCGGGCCGCATGCGGCCCGCATCTATCTTTAGTCATTTGAAAATTTCACAGAAACACCTAATACGTAAAAAAAAGTGTGTTCAAAACTCCAATAGAAGTATGAAATCCCATATAAATTTCTCAATACACTAAATAACCATACTGTAGCCACCAAACCAGATTCACCCTACTGCCATAAAAAGGTGGTACGGGCAAAATGGGACCAGGGTTCCGAGTCACTTTTGTTAAGGAACCCCACTCGTAGGTGCTTTGGTTATCGCGGGCAGTTGCCATGGAGACCAGTCGGAGACGTGAAAAATACTCTCAAGTCGGAGCTCGGCCTTCGGCCTCGCAAGTTACCAGCACGGCTCGGCCTCCGGCCTCGCCATGCGCTCGCCCTTCGGGCTCACACCCCATACGCTCGGCCTTCGGCCTCGCGGGCCGAAAGTTCCGCCTTCGGCCTCACCAGAAGCTCGCCCTTCGGGCTCGCTACTACACTAATGTAGGACAGTTACTCCAAATTCAGTCAAAAATCCCACAAAAACTCCTAATACAGTCGAAAATAAAGATAAAATACTCCAAATGCAGTATAAAGAATGATAGGAGCACGTAAGACACATCCAAAATGTCGGATTTCAAGACGGCCACCATACAAACTGCTCCGCCCCTACTGAAGCTCGGCCTGACGGCCTCGCTTCAGCAGACTCGGATCACTTTGTATGGCGGCCATCTTGAAATCCGCCATTTTGGATTTTTGACAGGTGTCATTCGACCGCTCTCCCGATTCCCTATGACATTTGTTCAATCACCCCCTACCAAACTTGTACCGTTTTTGAGATATGTCATCCATCTTAAATTGGCAGGCGTTTTTTTAATGATATTCGATTTTTCTCATACTCACCAAAACCCCCCAAACATTTTTGCCATACATCACGTTGCTCCTACTCGTCTCCTTCTAGGAGAACATTTATGTCAATCAGTCAGTGGTAATCGAGCTTTATATATTATAAACTAGTATTTCGGGCAGTGTGCGGGCCGCATGCGGCCCGCATTTATCGTTGTGCAAGTTTGAACAATATCAAAACACCTTATACATTAAAAAAAATTATTTCAAAACACCTAAAGATGTACGATTTCCCATACAAACCCTTAATACAATAGAGAACCGTACTGTTATCACCAAACCAAATTCACCCTACTGCCATAAAAAGGTGGTACGGGCAGAATGGTACCAAGGTTCTGAATCACTTTTGTTAAGGAACCCCACTCGTAGGTGCTTCGGTTACCGCAGGCAGTTGCCATGGAGACCAGTCGGTGACGTGGAAAATACTCTCAAGTCGGAGCTCGGCCTTCGGCCTCGCAAGTTACTAATACGGCTCGGCCTGCGGCCTCGCCAAGCGCTCGCCCTTCGGGCTCGCGCACCATTCGCTCGGCCTTCGGCCTCGCGGACCGAAAGTTCGGCCTTCGGCCTCACCAGGTGGTTGCCCTTTGGGCTCGCTATACACTAATGTAGAACAGTTACTCCAAATTCAGTCAAAAAACCCACAAAAACTCCTAATACAGTCGAAAATATAAGGTAAAACACTCCAAATGCAGTATGAAGAATGAGAGGAGCACCTGGGACAAATCCAAAATGGCGGATTTCAAGAAGGCCACCATACAAACTGCTCCGCCCCTACTGAAGCTCGGCCTAAAGGCCTCGCTTCAGCAGGCTCGGAGCATTTTGTATGGCGGCCATCTTGAAATCCGCCATTTTGGATTTTTGACAGGTGTCATTCGACTGCTCTCCCGATTCTCTATGACATTTGTTCAAACACCCCCTACCTATCTCTTACCGTTTTCGAGATATGTCATCCATCTTAACTTGGCAGGCGTCATTTTAATGATTTTCGATTTTTCCCATACTCACCTAAACCCCCCGAACATTTTTGCCATACATCATTTTAACCCTTCTCGTCTCCTTCTAGGAGAACATTTATGTCAGTGAGTCAGTGAGTCAGTCAGTGGTAATCGAGCTTTATATATTATTAACTAGTTTTTCGGGCAGTGTGCGGGCCGCATGCGGCCCGCATCTATCTTTAGTCATTTGAAAATTTCACAGAAACACCTAATACGTGAAAAAAAGTGTGTTCAAAACTCCAATAGAAGTATGAAATCCCATATAAACTCAATATAATAAAGAACCATACTGTAGCCACTATAACAAATTCACCCTACCGCCATAAAAAGGTGGTACGGGCAGAATGGTACCAAGGTTCTGAGTCACTTTTGTTAAGGAACCCCACTCGTAGGTGCTTCGGTTACCGCAGGCAGTTGCCATGGAGACCAGTCTGTGACGTGGAAAATACTCTCAAGTCGGAGCTCGGCCTTCGGCCTCGCAAGTTACTAACACGGCTCGGCCTGCGGCCTCGCCAAGCGCTCGCCCTTCGGGCTCACGCACCCTACGCTCGGCCTTCGGCCTCGCGAGCCGAAAGTTCGGCCTTCGGCCTCACCGGGAGCTCGCCCTTCGGGCTCGCTATACACAAAAGATGGACAGTAACTCCAAATTCAGTCAAAAATCCGACAAAAACTCCTAATACAGTCGAAAATTAAGGAAAAACGTTCCAAATGCAGTATAAAGAATGATAGGAGCACGTAAGACACATCCAAAATGTTATTCGACTGCTCTCCTTATTCCCTATGACATATTTTCAAAAACCCCCTACCTATCTATTACCGTTTTCGAGATACGTGATTTATCTGCACTTGGCAGACGTCATCGAAAAAAAAATTTCATATTTGGAATAAGGACGTCCAGAACAACCTAGATATAAAATTTAAGCCAAATCGGAGTACTTTTTTTTACTTGGCAGACGTCATCGAAAAAAAAAATTTTGATTTGGAATAAGGACACCCAGAACCACCTAAATATCGAGTTTCAGCCAAATCGGAGTAACTTGTTTTACTTGGCAGACGTCATCGAAAAAAAAATTTTAGATTTGGAATAAGGACACCCAGAACCCCCTAAATATCGAGTTTCAGCCAAATCGGAGTAACTTTTTTTACTTGGCAGACGTCATCGAAACAAAAATTTTTGATTTAGAATAAGGACGTCCAGAACCACATAAATATCGAGTTTCAGCCAAATCGGAGTAACTTTTTTTACTTGGCAGACGTCATCAAAATAAAAATTTCATATTTGGAATAAGGATGACGAGAACAACCTATATATCGATTTTCAGCCAAATCGGTGCAAGTCTAAGCTCGGCCTTCGGCCTCGCAAGTTACTAAGACGGCTCGACCTGCGGCCTCGCCTAGCGCTCGCCCTGCGGGCTCGCGCACCGTCCACTCGGCCTACGGCCTCGCGGCCCGAAAGTTCGGCCTTCGGCCTCACCAAAAGCTCGCCCTTCGGGCTCGCTACACTGACAGTAGGACAATTACTCTAAATTGAGTTGAAATTCCCACAAACACTCCTAATACAGTTTTAATTGTAAGGTTAAATACTCCAAATAATGTATGCAGAATGAGAGTAGCACATTTGACAGGTGTCATTCGACTGCTCTCCCGATTCCCTATGACATTTGTTCAAACACCCCCAACCTATCTCTTACTGTTTTCGAGATACGTAGTCCAGCTTTACTTGGCAGGCGTCATTTCTAGGGTTTTTAATTTTTCCCCTACTCAGCTAAACCCGTTAGTCATTTTCGTAATACATTACTATAACCGTACTCAATTCATTCTGGTAGAACCAGCTACTTTTTTGAGGGATCGAAGGATTTTGTATGGCGGCCATTTTGAAATCCGCCATTTTGGATTTTTGACAAATGTCATCCGACTGCTCTCCTGATTCCCTATCACATTTGGTCAAGCACCCCCTACCTATCTCTTACCGTTTCAGAGATACGCCATCCAATTTTACTTGGCAGACGTCATCTTTGAGTTTTCGGATTTTTCCCATACTCACACAAACCCCTTCTACACTTTTTTCATACATCACATTCTTCCTACTCGACTCCTTCTGGGAGAACAATGATGTCAGTCAGTCAGTGAGTCAGTGAATCAGTCAGTGTACGGTAATCCAGCTTTATATATTATATAAATAACTAGTTTTTCGGGCAGTGTGCGGGCCGCATGCGGTCCGCATTTATCGTTATGCAGTACTAAACTATAACAAAACACCTTTTACATAAAAAAAAATATTTCAAACTCCAATAGAAGTATGAAATCCCATATAAACTCTCAATACAATAAAGAAACAATCTGTAGCCACCAAACCAGATTCACCCTACTGCCATAAAAAGGTGGTACCGGCAGAATGGTACCAAGGTTCTAAGTCACTTTTGTTAAGGAACCCCACTCGTAGGTGCTTCGGTTACCGCAGGCAGTTGCCATGAAGACCAGTCGGTGACGTGGAAAATACTCTCAAGTAGAAGCTCGGCCTTCGGCCTCGCAAGTTACTAATACGGCTCGGCCTACGGCCTCGCCAAGCGCTCGCCCTTCGGGCTCACGCATAATACGCTCGGCCTTCGGCCTCGCGGACCGAAAGTTCGGCCTTCGGCCTCACCAGGAGCTCGCCCTTCGGGCTCGCTACTACACTAATGTAGGACAGTAACTCCAAATTCAGTCAAAAATCCCACAAAAACTCCTAATACAGTCGAAAATAAAGGTAAAACACTCCAAATGCAGTATAAAGAATGATAGGAGCACGTGGGTCACATCCAAAATGTCGGATTTCAAGACGGCCACCATACAAACTGCTCCGCCCCTTCTGAAGCTCGGCCTAACGGCCTCGCTTCAGCAGGCTCGGATCATTTTGTATGGCGGCCATCTTGAAATCCGCCATTTTGGATTTTTGACAGGTGTCATTCGACTGCTCTCCCGATTCCCTATGACATTTGTTCAAACACCCCCTACCTATCTCTTACCGTTTTCGAGATACGTCATCCATCATCACTTGGCAGGCGTCTTTTTAATGATTTTCGATTTTTCTCATACTAACCAAAACCACCCGAACATTTTTGCCATACTTCATTTTTACCCTACTCTGCTCCTTCTAGGAGAACATTTATGTCAATGAGTGAGTCAGTGAGTGGTAATCGAGCTTTATATATTATTATTCGGGCAGTGTGCGGGCCGCATGCGGCCCGCATTTATCGTTATGCAATTTGAAACAATATCAAAACACCTTATATATTTAGAAAAAAAAACAATATTCTATAACAGTATGAAATCCCATATAAACTCCTTATACAGTAGAGAACCAAACTGTAGCCACCAAACCAGATTCACCCTACTGCCATAAAAAAGTGGTACGGGCAGAATGGTACCAAGATTCTGAGTCACTTTTGTTAAAGAACCCCACTCGTAGGTGCTTCGCTTACCACGGGCAGTTGCCATGGAGACCATTCGGAGACGTGGAAAATACTCTCAAGTCGGAGCTCGGCCTTCGGCCTCGCAAGTTACTAAAACACGGCTCGGCCTGCGGCCTCGCCAAGCGCTCGCCCTTCGGGCTCACGCACCATACGCTCGGCCTTCGGCCTCGCGGACCGAAAGTTCGGCCTCCGGCCTCACCAGGAGCTCGCCCTTCGGGCTCGCTACTACACTTATGTAGGACAGTTACTCCAAATTCAGTCAAAAATCCCACAAAAACTCCTAATACAGTCGAAAATATAAGGTAAAACACTCCAAATGCAGTATAAAGAATGATAGGAGCATGTGGGTCACATCCAAAATGTCGGATTTCAAGACAGCCACCATACAAACTGCTCCGCCCCTACTGAAGCTCGGCCTAACGGCCTCGCTTCAGCAGGCTCGGATCATTTTGTATGGCGGCCATCTTGAAATCCGCCATTTTGGATTTTTGACAGGTGTCATTCGACTGCTCTCCCTATTCCCTATGACATTTGTTCAAACACCCCCTACCCATCTTGCACCGTTTTCGAGATACGTCATCCATCTTTACTTGGCAGGCGTCATTTTTATGATTTTCGATTTTTCTCATACTCACCGAAACCACCCGAACACTTTTGCCATACATCACGTTGTTCCTACTCGTCTCCTTCTAGGAGAACATTTATGTCAATCAGTCAGTGGTAATCGAGCTTTATATAATATAAACTAGTTTTTCGGGCAGTGTGCGGGCCGCATGCGGCCCGCATCTATCTTTAGTCATTTGAAAATTTCACAGAAACACCTAATACCTGAAAAAAAGTGTGTTCAAAACTCCAATAGAAGTATGAAATCCCATATAAACTCTCAATACAATAAAGAACCATACTGTAGCCACTAAAGCAGATTCACCCTACTGCCATAAAAAGGTGGTACGGGCAGAATGGGACCAAGGTTCTGAGTCACTTTTGTTAAGGAACCCCACTCGTAGGTGCTTCGCTAACCGTGGGCAGTTGCCATGGAGACCAGTCGGAGACGTGGAAAAAACTCTCAAGTCGGAGCTCGGCCTTCGGCCTCGCAAGTTACCAACACGGCTCGGCCTGCGGCCTCGCCAAGCGCTCGCCCTTCGGGCTCGCGCACCATTCGCTCGGCCTTCGGCCTCGCGGACCGAAAGTTCGGCCTTCGGCCTCACCAGGTGGTTGCCCTTTGGGCTCGCTATACACTAATGTAGGACAGTTACTCCAAATTCAGTCAAAAAACCCACAAAAACTCCTAATACAGTCGAAAATATATGGTAAAACACTCCAAATGCAGTATGAAGAATGAGAGGAGCACCTGGGACAAATCCAAAATGGCGGATTTCAAGAAGGCCACCATACAAACTGCTCCGCCCCTACTGAAGCTCGGCCTAAAGGCCTCGCTTCAGCAGGCTCGGAGCATTTTGTATGGCGGCCATCTTGAAATCCGCCATTTTGGATTTTTGACAGGTGTCATTCGACTGCTCTCCCGATTCTCTATGGTATTTGTTCAAACACCCCCTACCTATCTTGTACCGTTTTTGAGATATGTCATCCATCTTTACTTGGCAGGCGTCATTTTTATGATTTTCGATTTTTCCCATACTCACCGAAACCACCCGAACATTTTTGCCATACATCACGTTGTTCCTACTTGTCTCCTTCTAGGAGAACATTTATGTCAGTCAGTGAGTCAATGGTAATCGAGCTTTATATATTATAACTAGTTTTTCGGGCAGTGTGCGGGCCGCATGCGGCCCGCATCTATTTTGAGTCAGTAGGAACTGTTACGAAAACACCTCATACAAAAAAAAACATATGTTCTAAACTCCTATAGAAGTATGAAATCCCATATAAACTCTCAATACATTAAAGAACCATACTGTAGCTACTAAAGCAGATTCACCCTACTACCATAAAAAGGTGGTACGGGCAGAATGGTACCAAGGTTCTGAATCACTTTTGTTAAGGAACCCCACTCGTAGATGCTTCGGTTACCGCAGGCAGTTGCCATGGAGACCAGTCGGTGACGTGGAAAATACTCTCAAGTCGGAGCTCGGCCTTCGGCCTCGCAAGTTACTAATACGGCTCGGCCTGCGGCCTCGCCAAGCGCTCGCCCTTCGGGCTCGCGCACCATTCGCTCGGCCTTCGGCCTCGCGGACCGAAAGTTCGGCCTTCGGCCTCACCAGGTGGTTGCCCTTTGGGCTCGCTATACACTAATGTAGGACAGTTACTCCAAATTCAGTCAAAAAACCCACAAAAACTCCTAATAAAGTCGAAAATATATGGTAAAACACTCCAAATGCAGTATGAAGAATGAGAGGAGCACCTGGGACAAATCCAAAATGGCGGATTTCAAGGATTTTTGACAAGTGTCATTCGACTGCTCTCCCGATTCCCTATGACATTTGTTTAAACACCCCCTACCTATCTTGTACCGTTTTTGAGATATTTCATCCATCTTTACTTGGCAGGCGTCATTTTTATGATTTTCGATTTTTCTCATACTCACCAAAACCCCCCAAACATTTTTGCCATACTTCATTTTTACCCTACTCTGCTCCTTCTAGGAGAACATTTATGTCAGTCAGTCAGTGGTAATCGAGCTTTATATAATATAAATAACTAGTATTTCGGGCAGTGTGCGGGCCGCATGCGGCCCGCATCTAACTTTAGTCATTTGAAAATTTCACAGAAACACCTAATCGTAAAAAAAAGTGTGTTCAAAACTCCAATAGAAGTATGAAATCCCATATAAACTCTCAATACACTAAAGAACCATACTGTAGCCACCAAACCAGATTCACCCTACTGCCATAAAAAGGTGGTACGGGCAGAATGGGACCAGGGTTCCGAGTCACTTTTGTTAAGGAACCCCACTCGTAGGTGCTTCGCTTACCGCGGGCAGTTGCCATGGAGACCAGTCGAAGACGTGGAAAAAACTATCAAGTCGGAGCTCGGCCTTCGGCCTCGCAAGTTACCAACACGGCTCGGCCTACGGCCTCGCCAAGCGTTTGCCCTTCGGGCTCACGCACCAAACGCTCGGCCTTCGGCCTCGCGAGCCGAAAGTTCGGCCTTCGGCCTCACCAGAAGCTCGCCCTTCGGGCTCGCTATAGATTATCGTAAGACATTAACTCTAAATTCAGTCAAAAATCCCACAAAAACTCCTAATACAGTCGAAAATGAAGGTAAAACACTCCAAATGCAGTATGAAGAATGAGAGGAGCACGTGTGACATATCCAAAATCTCGGATTTCAAGACGGCCACCATACAAACTGCTCCGCCCCTACTGAAGCTCGGCCTAAAGGCCTCGCTTCAGCAGGCTCGGATCACTTTGTATGGCGGCCATCTTGAAATCCGCCATTTTGGATTTTTGACATATGTCATCCGACTGCTCTCCCGATTCCCTATGACATTTGTTCAAACACCCCCCACCCATCTTGCACCGTTTTCGAGATACGTCATCCATCTTTACTTGGCAGGCGTCATTTTTATGATTTTCGATTTTTCTCATACTCACCAAAACCACCCGAACATTTTTGCCATACTTCATTTTTACCCTACTCTGCTCCTTCTAGGAGAACATTTATGTCAATCAGTCAGTGGTAATCGAGCTTTATATATTATAACTAGTATTTCGGGCAGTGTGCGGGCCGCATGCGGCCCGCATCTATCTTGAGTCAGTAGGAACTGTCAAAAAAACACCTGATACATTAAAAAAATAGTGTGTTCAAAACTCCAATAGAAGCATGAAATCCCATATAAACTCTCAATACAATAAAGAACCATACTGTAGCCAATAAAGCAAATTCACCCTACTGCTATAAAAAGGTGGTACGGGCAGAATGGTACCAAGGTTCTAAGTCACTTTTCTTAAGGAACCCCACTCGCAGGTGCTTCGGTTACCGCGAGCAGTTGCCATGGAGACCAGTCGGAGATGTGGAAAATACTCTCGAGTCGGAGCTCGGCCTTCGGCCTCGCAAGTTACTAACACGGCTCGGCCTGCGGCCTCGCCAAGCGCTCGCCCTTCGGGCTCGCGCTTCATTCGCTCGGCCTTCGGCCTCGCGGACCGAAAGTTCGGCCTTCGGCCTCACCAGGTGGTTGCCCTTTGGGCTCGCTATACACTAATGTAGGACAGTTACTCCAAATTCAGTCAAAAAACCCACAAAAACTCCTAATACAGTCGAAAATATATGGTAAAACACTCCAAATGCAGTATGAAGAATGAGAGGAGCACCTGGGACAAATCCAAAATGGCGGATTTCAAGAAGCCCACCATTCAAACTGCTCCGCCCCTACTGAAGCTCGGCCTAAAGGCCTCGCTTCAGCAGGCTCGGAGCATTTTGTATGGCGGCCATCTTGAAATCCGCCATTTTGGATTTTTGACAGGTGTCATTCGACTGCTCTCTCGATTCCCTATGACATTTTTTCAAACACCCCTTACCTATCTCTTACCGTTTTCGAGGTACGTCATCCATCTTCACTTGGCAGGCGTCATTTTTATGATTTTCGATTTTTCTCATACTCACCAAAACCCCCCGAACATTTTTGCCATACTTCATTTTTACCCTACTCTGCTCCTTCTAGGAGAACATTTATGTCAGTCAGTGAGTCAGTCAGTGAGTGGTAATCGAGCTTTATATATTATAAACTAGTATTCCGGGCAGTGTGCGGGCCGCATGCGGCCCGCATCTATCTTTAGTCATTTGAAAATTTCACAGAAACACCTAATACGTAAAAAAAAGTGTGTTCAAAACTCCAATAGAAGTATGAAATCCCATATAAATTTCTCAATACACTAAATAACCATACTGTAGCCACCAAACCAGATTCACCCTACTGCCATAAAAAGGTGGTACGGGCAGAATGGGACCAGGGTTCCGAGTCACTTTTGTTAAGGAACCCCACTCGTAGGTGCTTTGGTTATCGCGGGCAGTTGCCATGGAGACCAGTCGGAGACGTGAAAAATACTCTCAAGTCGGAGCTCGGCCTTCGGCCTCGCAAGTTACCAGCACGGCTCGGCCTCCGGCCTCGCCATGCGCTCGCCCTTCGGGCTCACACCCCATACGCTCGGCCTTCGGCCTCGCGGGCCGAAAGTTCCGCCTTCGGCCTCACCAGAAGCTCGCCCTTCGGGCTCGCTACTACACTAATGTAGGACAGTTACTCCAAATTCAGTCAAAAATCCCACAAAAACTCCTAATACAGTCGAAAATAAAGATAAAATACTCCAAATGCAGTATAAAGAATGATAGGAGCACGTAAGACACATCCAAAATGTCGGATTTCAAGACGGCCACCATACAAACTGCTCCGCCCCTACTGAAGCTCGGCCTGACGGCCTCGCTTCAGCAGACTCGGATCACTTTGTATGGCGGCCATCTTGAAATCCGCCATTTTGGATTTTTGACAGGTGTCATTCGACCGCTCTCCCGATTCCCTATGACATTTGTTCAATCACCCCCTACCAAACTTGTACCGTTTTTGAGATATGTCATCCATCTTAAATTGGCAGGCGTTTTTTTAATGATATTCGATTTTTCTCATACTCACCAAAACCCCCCAAACATTTTTGCCATACATCACGTTGCTCCTACTCGTCTCCTTCTAGGAGAACATTTATGTCAATCAGTCAGTGGTAATCGAGCTTTATATATTATAAATAACTAGTATTCCGGGCAGTGTGCGGGCCGCATGCGGCCCGCATCTATCTTTAGTCATTTGAAAATTTCACAGAAACACCTAATACGTAAAAAAAAGTGTGTTCAAAACTCCAATAGAAGTATGAAATCCCATATAAATTTCTCAATACACTAAATAACCATACTGTAGCCACCAAACCAGATTCACCCTACTGCCATAAAAAGGTGGTACGGGCAGAATGGGACCAGGGTTCCGAGTCACTTTTGTTAAGGAACCCCACTCGTAGGTGCTTTGGTTATCGCGGGCAGTTGCCATGGAGACCAGTCGGAGACGTGAAAAATACTCTCAAGTCGGAGCTCGGCCTTCGGCCTCGCAAGTTACCAGCACGGCTCGGCCTCCGGCCTCGCCATGCGCTCGCCCTTCGGGCTCACACCCCATACGCTCGGCCTTCGGCCTCGCGGGCCGAAAGTTCCGCCTTCGGCCTCACCAGAAGCTCGCCCTTCGGGCTCGCTACTACACTAATGTAGGACAGTTACTCCAAATTCAGTCAAAAATCCCACAAAAACTCCTAATACAGTCGAAAATAAAGATAAAATACTCCAAATGCAGTATAAAGAATGATAGGAGCACGTAAGACACATCCAAAATGTCGGATTTCAAGACGGCCACCATACAAACTGCTCCGCCCCTACTGAAGCTCGGCCTGACGGCCTCGCTTCAGCAGACTCGGATCACTTTGTATGGCGGCCATCTTGAAATCCGCCATTTTGGATTTTTGACAGGTGTCATTCGACCGCTCTCCCGATTCCCTATGACATTTGTTCAATCACCCCCTACCAAACTTGTACCGTTTTTGAGATATGTCATCCATCTTAAATTGGCAGGCGTTTTTTTAATGATATTCGATTTTTCTCATACTCACCAAAACCCCCCAAACATTTTTGCCATACATCACGTTGCTCCTACTCGTCTCCTTCTAGGAGAACATTTATGTCAATCAGTCAGTGGTAATCGAGCTTTATATATTATAAACTAGTATTTCGGGCAGTGTGCGGGCCGCATGCGGCCCGCATTTATCGTTGTGCAAGTTTGAACAATATCAAAACACCTTATACATTAAAAAAAATTATTTCAAAACACCTAAAGATGTACGATTTCCCATACAAACCCTTAATACAATAGAGAACCGTACTGTTATCACCAAACCAAATTCACCCTACTGCCATAAAAAGGTGGTACGGGCAGAATGGTACCAAGGTTCTGAATCACTTTTGTTAAGGAACCCCACTCGTAGGTGCTTCGGTTACCGCAGGCAGTTGCCATGGAGACCAGTCGGTGACGTGGAAAATACTCTCAAGTCGGAGCTCGGCCTTCGGCCTCGCAAGTTACTAATACGGCTCGGCCTGCGGCCTCGCCAAGCGCTCGCCCTTCGGGCTCGCGCACCATTCGCTCGGCCTTTGGCCTCGCGGACCGAAAGTTCGGCCTTCGGCCTCACCAGGTGGTTGCCCTTTGGGCTCGCTATACACTAATGTAGAACAGTTACTCCAAATTCAGTCAAAAAACCCACAAAAACTCCTAATACAGTCGAAAATATAAGGTAAAACACTCCAAATGCAGTATGAAGAATGAGAGGAGCACCTGGGACAAATCCAAAATGGCGGATTTCAAGAAGGCCACCATACAAACTGCTCCGCCCCTACTGAAGCTCGGCCTAAAGGCCTCGCTTCAGCAGGCTCGGAGCATTTTGTATGGCGGCCATCTTGAAATCCGCCATTTTGGATTTTTGACAGGTGTCATTCGACTGCTCTCCCGATTCTCTATGACATTTGTTCAAACACCCCCTACCTATCTCTTACCGTTTTCGAGATATGTCATCCATCTTAACTTGGCAGGCGTCATTTTAATGATTTTCGATTTTTCCCATACTCACCTAAACCCCCCGAACATTTTTGCCATACATCATTTTAACCCTTCTCGTCTCCTTCTAGGAGAACATTTATGTCAGTGAGTCAGTGAGTCAGTCAGTGGTAATCGAGCTTTATATATTATTAACTAGTTTTTCGGGCAGTGTGCGGGCCGCATGCGGCCCGCATTTATCGTTATGCAGTACTAAACTATATCAAAACACCTTTTACTATAAAAAAAAATATGTCAAAACTCCAATAGAATTATGAAATCCCATATTAACTCTCAATACAATAAAGAACCATACTGTAGCCACTAAAGCAAATTCACCCTACTGCCATAAAAAGGTGGTACAGGCAGAATGGGACCAAGGTTCTGAGTCACTTTTGTAAAGGAACCCCACTCGTAGGTGCTTCGGTTACCGCAGGCAGTTGCCATGGAGACCAGTCGGTGACGTGGAAAATACTCTCGAGTCGGAGCTCGGCCTGCGGCCTCGCAAGTTACTAACACGGCTCGGCCTGCGGCCTCGCCAAGCGCTCGCCCTTCGGGCTCACGCACCATACGCTCGGCCTTCGGCCTCGCGAGCCGAAAGTTCGGCCTTCGGCCTCACCAAGAGCTCGCCCTTCGGGCTCGCTATACACTAATGTTGGACAGTAACTCCAAATTCAGTCAAAAATCCCACAAAAACTCCTAATACAGTCGAAAATGTAAGGTAAAACACTCCAAATGCAGTATAAAGAACGATAGGAGCACGTGGGACACATCCAAAATGTCGGATTTCAAGACGGCCACCATACAAACTGCTCCGCCCCTACTGAAGCTCGGCCTAACGGCCTCGCTTCAGCAGGCTCGGACCATTTTGTATGGCGGCCATCTTGAAATCCGCCATTTTGGATTTTTGACAGGTGTCATTCGACTGCTCTCCCAATTCCCTATGACATTTGTTCAAACACCCCCTACCTATTATGTACCGTTTTTGAGATACGTCATCCTTCTTTACTTGGCAGGCGTCTTTTTAATGATTTTCGATTTTTCTCATACTCACCAAAACCCCCCAAACATTTTTGCCATACATCATTTTAGCCCTACTCTGCTCCTTCTAGGAGAACATTTATGTCAATCAGTCAGTCAGTCAGTGAGTGGTAATCGAGCTTTATATATTATAAACTAGTTTTTCGGGCAGTGTGCGGGCCGCATGCGGCCCGCATTTATCGTTATGCAGTACTAAACTATATCAAAACTCCTGATACGTTGGAAAAAAGTATGTTCAAAACTCCAATAGAAGTATGAAATCCCATATAAACTCTCAATACAATAAAGAACCATACTGTAGCCACTAAAGCAGATTCACCCTACTGCCATAAAAAGGTGGTACGGGCAGAATGGTACCAAGGTTCTAAGTCACTTTTAATAAGGAACCCCACTCGTAGGTGCTTCGGTTACCGCAGGCAGTTGCCATGGAGACCAGTCGGTGACGTGGAAAATACTCTCGAGTCGGAGCTCGGCCTTCGGCCTCGCAAGTTACTAATACGGCTCGGCCTACGGCCTCGCCAAGCGCTCGCCCTTCGGGCTCACGCATCATACGCTCGGCCTTCGGCCTCGCGGACCGAAAGTTCGGCCTTCGGCCTCACCAGGAGCTCGCCCTTCGGGCTCGCTACTACACTAATGTAGGACAGTAACTCCAAATTCAGTCAAAAATCCCACAAAAACTCCTAATACAGTCGAAAATAAAGGTAAAACACTCCAAATGCAGTATAAAGAATGATAGGAGCACGTGGGTCACATCCAAAATGTCGGATTTCAAGACGGCCACCATACAAACTGCTCCGCCCCTTCTGAAGCTCGGCCTAACGGCCTCGCTTCAGCAGGCTCGGATCATTTTGTATGGCGGCCATCTTGAAATCCGCCATTTTGGATTTTTGACAGGTGTCATTCAACTGCTCTCCCGATTCCCTATGACATTTGTTCAAACACCTCTAACCCATCTCTTACCGTTTTCGAGATACGTTATCCATCTTTACTTGGCAGGCGTCTTTTTTATGATTTTCGATTTTTCTCATACTCACCAAAACCCCCCGAACATTTTTGCCATACATCATTTTAGCCCTACTCGTCTCCTTCTAGGAGAACATTTATGTCAATCAGTCAGTCAGTCAGTCAGTGAGTGGTAATCGAGCTTTATATATTATTAATAAACTAGTATTTCGGGCAGTGTGCGGGCCGCATGCGGCCCGCATTTATCGTTATGCAGTAGTAAACTTTACCTTAACCGCTTATACATTTAAAAAAAAAAAGTTCAAAACTCCAATAGAAGTATGAAATCCCAAATAAAGTCTCCATACAATAAAGAACCATACTGTAGCCACTAAAGCAAATTCACCCTACTGGCATAAAAAGGTAGTACGGGCAGAATGGGACCAAGGTTCTGAGTCACTTTTGTTAAGGAACCCCACTCGTAGGTGCTTTGCTTACCGCGGGCAGTTGCCATGGAGACCAGTCGGAGACTTGGAAAAAACTCTCAAGTCGGAGCTCGGCCTTCGGCCTCGCAAGTTACCAACACGGCTCGGCCTGCGGCCTCGCCAAGCGCTCGCCCTACGGGCTCGCGCATCATACGCTCGGCCTTCGGCCTCGCGGACCGAAAGTTCGGCCTCCGGCCTCACCAGGAGCTCGCCCTTCGGGCTCGCTACTACACTTATGTAGGACAGTTACTCCAAATTCAGTCAAAAATCCCACAAAAACTCCTAATACAGTCGAAAATATAAGGTAAAACACTCCAAATGCAGTATAAAGAATGATAGGAGCATGTGGGTCACATCCAAAATGTCGGATTTCAAGACAGCCACCATACAAACTGCTCCGCCCCTACTGAAGCTCGGCCTAACGGCCTCGCTTCAGCAGGCTCGGATCATTTTGTATGGCGGCCATCTTGAAATCCGCCATTTTGGATTTTTGACAGGTGTCATTCGACTGCTCTCCCTATTCCCTATGACATTTGTTCAAACACCCCCTACCCATCTTGCACCGTTTTCGAGATACGTCATCCATCTTTACTTGGCAGGCGTCATTTTTATGATTTTCGATTTTTCTCATACTCACCGAAACCACCCGAACACTTTTGCCATACATCACGTTGTTCCTACTCGTCTCCTTCTAGGAGAACATTTATGTCAATCAGTCAGTGGTAATCGAGCTTTATATAATATAAACTAGTTTTTCGGGCAGTGTGCGGGCCGCATGCGGCCCGCATTTATCGTTATGCAGTACTAAACAATATCAAAACACCTTTTACATTAAAAAAAAATATTTCAAAATTCCAATAGAAGTATGAAATCCCATATAAACTCTCAATACAATATAGAACCATACTGTAGCCACTAAAGCAGATTCACCCTACTGCCATAAAAAGGTGGTAGGGGCAGAATGGTACCAAGGTTCTGAGTCACTTTTGTTAAGGAACCCCACTCGTAGGTGCTGCGGTTACCGCAGGCAGTTGCCATGGAGACCAGTCGGAGATGTGGAAAATACTCTCAAGTCGGAGCTCGGCCTTCGGCCTCGCAAGTTACTAATACGGCTCGGCCTACGGCCTCGCAAGGCGCTCGCACTTCGGGAACCCCACTCGTAGGTGCTTCGGTTACCGCGGGCAGTTGCCATGGAGACCATTCTGTGACATGGAAAATACTCTCAAGTCGGAGCTCGGCCTTCGGCCTCGCAAGTTACTAACATGGCTCGGCCTGCGGCCTCGCCAAGCGCTCGCCCTTCGGGCTCACGCACCATACGCTCGGCCTTCGGCCTCGCGGACCGAAAGTTCGGCCTTCGGCCTCACCAGGAGCTCGCCCTTCGGGCTCGCTACTACACTAATGTTGGACAGTAACTCCAAATTCAGTCAAAAATCCCACAAAAACTCCTAATATAGTCGAAAATATATGGTAAAACACTCCAAATGCAGTCTGAAGAATGAGAGGAGCACCTGGGACAAATCCAAAATGGCGGATTTCAAGAAGGCCACCATACAAACTGCTCCGCCCCTACTGAAGCTCGGCCTAAAGGCCTCGCTTCAGCAGGCTCGGATCATTTTGTATGGCGGCCATCTTGAAATCCGCCATTTTGGATTTTTGACAGGTGTCATTCGACTAAACTTCCGATTCCCTATGACATTTGTTCAAACACCCCCTACCTATCTCTTACCGTTTTTGAGATACGTCATCCATCTTCACTTGGCAGGCGTCATTTTTATGATTTTCGATTTTTCTCATACTCACCAAAACCACCCGAACATTTTTGCCATACATCACGTTGTTCCTACTCGTCTCCTTCTAGGAGAACATTTATGTCAGTCAGTGAGTCAATGGTAATCGAGCTTTATATATTATAACTAGTTTTTCGGGCAGTGTGCGGGCCGCATGCGGCCCGCATTTATCGTTGTGCAGTACTAAACTTTACCTTAACACCTTATACATTAAAAAAAATAGGTTCAAAACTCCAATAGAAGTATGAAATCCCAAATAAACTCTCAATACAATAAAGAAACAAACTGTAGCCACCAAACTAAATTCACCCTACTGCCATAAAAAGGTGGTACGGGCAGAATGGGACCAGGGTTCCGAGTCACTTTTGTTATGGAACCCCACTCGTAGGTGCTTCGGTTACCGCGGGCAGTTGCCATGGAGACCAGTCGGTGACGTGGAAAATACTCTCGAGTCGGAGCTCGGCCTTCGGCCTCGCAAGTTACTAACATGGCTCGGCCTGCGGCCTCGCCAAGCGCTCGCCCTTCGGGCTCACGCACCATACGCTCGGCCTTCGGCCTCACGAGCCGAAAGATCGGCCTTCGGCCTTACCAGGAGCTCGCCCTTCGGGCTCGCTACTACAATAACGTAGAACAGTAACTCCAAAGTCAGTCAGAAAAACCTACAAAAACTCCTAATACAGTCGCAAAATTTGAGGTAAAACACTCCAAATGCAGTATAAAGAATGAGAGGAGCACGTGTGACACATCCAAAATGTCATTCGACTGCTATCCTTATTCCCTATGACATTTTTTCAAAAACCCCCTACTTATCTATTACCGTTTTCGAGATACGTGATTTATCTGCACTTGGCAGACGTCATCGAAAAAAAAAATTCATATTTAGAATGAGGACGTCCAGAACAACCTAGATATCGAGTTTCAGCCAAATCGGAGTAACTTTTTTTACTTGGCAGACGTCATCGAAAAAAAATTTTTAGATTTGGAATAAGGACACCCAGAACCACCTAAATATTGAGTTTCAGCCAAATCGGAGTAACTTTTTTTACTTGGCAGACGTCATCGAAAAATTTTTTTTTGATTTGGAATAAGGACGTCCAGAACCACATAAATATTGAGTTTCAGCCAAATCGGAGTAACTTTTTTTACTTGGCAGACGTCATCGAAATAAAAATTTCATATTTGAAATAAGGATGACGAGAATAACCTATATATCGATTTTCAGCCAAATCGGTGCAAGTCTGAGCTCGGCCTTCGGCCTCGCCAGTTACTAACATGGCTCGGCCTGCGGCCTCGCCTAGCGCTCGCCCTGCGGGCTCGCGCACCGTCCACTCGGCCTACGGCCTCGCGGCCCAAAAGTTCGGCCTTCGGCCTCACCAGAAGCTCGCCCTTCGGGCTCGCTACACGGCCAGTAGGACAATTACTACAAATTCAGTTGAAAATCCCACAAAAACTCCTAATACAGTCGACATTGTAAGGTCAAATACTCCAAATAATGTATGAAGAATGAGAGTAGCACATTTGACAGGTGTCATTCGACTGCTCTCCCGATTCCCTTTGACATTTGTTCAAACACCCCAAACCTATCTCTTACCGTTTTCGAGATACGTAGTCCAGCTTTACTTGGCAGGCGTCATTTCTAGGGTTTTTAATTTTTTTCCTACTCAGCTAAACCCCTTAGTCATTTTCGTGATACATTACTATAACCGTACTCAACTCTTTCTGGTAGAACCAGCTACTTTTTTGAGGGATCGAAGGATTTTGTATGGCGGCCATTTTGAAATCCGCCATTTTGGATTTTTGACAAATGTCATCCGACTGCCCTCCCGATTCTCTATGACATTTGGTCAAGCACCCCCAACCTATCTCTTACCGTTTCAGAGATACGCCATCCAATTTTACTTGGCAGACGTCATCTTTGAGTTTTCGGATTTTTCCCATACTCACACAAACCCCCAGAACATTTTTGCTATACATTACTTTCTTCCTTCTCGACTCCTTCTGGGAGAACAATTATGTCAGTCAGTGAGTCAGTGAGTCAGTCAGTGTACGGTAATCCAGCTTTATATATTATAATAATAACTAGTTTTTCGGGCAGTGTGCGGGCCGCATGCGGCCCGCATTTATCGTTGTGCAATTTTAACTTATATCAAGACACCTAATACGTAAAAAAAAGTGTGTTCAAAACTCCAATAGAAGTATGAAATCCCATATAAACTCTCAATACAATAAAGAAACAAACTGTAGCCACCAAACCAAATTCACCCTACTGCCATAAAAAGGTGGTACGGGCAGAATGGTACCAAGGTTCTGAGTCACTTTTGTTAAGGAACCCCACCCGTAGGTGCTTCGGTTACCGCGGTCAGTTGCCATGGAGACCAGTCGAAGATGTAGAAAATATTCTAAAGTCGGAGCTCGGCCTTCAGCCTCGCAAGTTACTAACACGGCTCGGCCTGCGGCCTCGCCAAGCGCTCGCCCTTCGGGCTCGCGCATCATACGCTCGGCCTTCGGCCTCGCGGTCCGAAAGTTCGGCCTTCGGCCTCACCAGGAGCTCGCCCTTCGGGCTCGCAACTGCACTAATGTAGGACAGTTACTCCAAATTCAGTCAAAAATCCCACAAAAACTCCTAATACAGTCTAATATAAAGGTAAAACGCTCCAAATGCAGTATAAAGAATGATAGGAGCACGTGGGACACATCCAAAATGTCGGATTTCAAGATGGCCACCATACAAACTGCTCCGCCCCTACTGAAGCTCGGCCTAAAGGCCTCGCTTCAGCAGGCTCGGATCAATTTGTATGGCGGCCATCTTGAAATCCGCCATTTTGGATTTTTGACAGGTGTCATTCGACTGCTTTCCCAATTCCCTATGACATTTGTTCAAACACCCCCTACCTATCTCTTACCGTTTTTGAGATACGTCATCCATCTTCAGTTGGCAGGCGTCTTTTTAATGATTTTCGATTTTTCTCATACTCACCAAAACCCCCCGAACATTTTTGCTATACATCACGTTGCTCCTACTCGTCTCCTTCTAGGAGAACATTTATGTCAGTCAGTGAGTCAATGGTAATCGAGCTTTATATATTATAATAACTAGTTTTTCGGGCAGTGTGCGGGCCGCATGCGGCCCGCATTTATCGTTGTGCAAGTTTGAACAATATCAAAACACCTTATACATTAAAAAAATTTATTTCAAAACACCTAAAGATGTACGATTTCCCATACAAACCCTTAATACAATAGAGAACCGTACTGTTATCACCAAACCAAATTCACCCTACTGCCATAAAAAGGTGGTACGGGCAGAATGGTACCAAGGTTCTGAATCACTTTTGTTAAGGAACCCCACTCGTAGGTGCTTCGGTTACCGCAGGCAGTTGCCATGGAGACCAGTCGGTGACGTGGAAAATACTCTCAAGTCGGAGCTCGGCCTTCGGCCTCGCAAGTTACTAATACGGCTCGGCCTGCGGCCTCGCCAAGCGCTCGCCCTTCGGGCTCGCGCACCATTCGCTCGGCCTTCGGCCTCGCGGACCGAAAGTTCGGCCTTCGGCCTCACCAGGTGGTTGCCCTTTGGGCTCGCTATACACTAATGTAGAACAGTTACTCCAAATTCAGTCAAAAAACCCACAAAAACTCCTAATACAGTCGAAAATATAAGGTAAAACACTCCAAATGCAGTATGAAGAATGAGAGGAGCACCTGGGACAAATCCAAAATGGCGGATTTCAAGAAGGCCACCATACAAACTGCTCCGCCCCTACTGAAGCTCGGCCTAAAGGCCTCGCTTCAGCAGGCTCGGAGCATTTTGTATGGCGGCCATCTTGAAATCCGCCATTTTGGATTTTTGACAGGTGTCATTCGACTGCTCTCCCGATTCTCTATGACATTTGTTCAAACACCCCCTACCTATCTCTTACCGTTTTCGAGATACGTCATCCATCATCACTTGGCAGGCGTCTTTTTAATGATTTTCGATTTTTCTCATACTCACCAAAACCCCCCAAACATTTTTGCCATACATCATTTTAGCCCTACTCTGCTCCTTCTAGGAGAACATTTATGTCAATCAGTCAGTCAGTCAGTGAGTGGTAATCGAGCTTTATATATTATAATAACTAGTTTTTCGGGCAGTGTGCGGGCCGCATGCGGCCCGCATCTATCTTGAGTCAGTAGGAACTGCCATAAAACACGACATACATTACAAAAAAAAAGTTCAAACCTCCAATAGAAGTATGAAATCCCATATAAACTCTTAATACAATAAGGAACCAAAATGTATCCACCAAACCAGATTCACCCTACTGCCATAAAAAGGTGGTACGGGCAGAATGGTATCAAGGTTCTGAGTCACTTTTGTTAAGGAACCCAACTCGTTGGTGCTTCGGTTACCGCGAGCAGTTGCCATGGAGACCAGTCGGAGACGTGGAAAATACACTCAAGTCGGAGCTCGGCCTTCGGCCTCGCAACTTACTAACACGGCTCGGCCTACGGCCTCGCCAAGCGCTCGCCCTTCGGGCTCACGCACCATACGCTCGGCCTTCGGCCTCGCGAGCCGAAAGTTCGGCCTTCGGCCTCACCAGGAGCTCGCCCTTCGGGCTCGCTATACACTAACGTAGGACAGTAACTCCAAATTCAGTCCAAAATCCCACAAAAACTCCTAATACAGTTTAAAATGAAGGTAAAACACCCTAAATGCAGTATAAAGAATGATAGGAGCACGTTGGTCACATCCAAAATGTCGGATTTCAAGACGGCCACCATACAAACTGCTCCGCACCTACTGAAGCTCGGCCTAAAGGCCTCGCTTCAGCAGGCTCGGATCACTTTGTATGGCGGCCATCTTGAAATCCGCCATTTTGGATTTTTGACAGGTGTCATTCGACTGTTTTCCCGATTCCCTATGACATTTGTTCATACACCTCTAACCCATCTCTTACCGTTTTCGAGATACGTTATCCATCTTCACTTGGCAGGCGTCTTTTTTATGATTTTCGATTTTTCTCATACTCACCAAAACCCCCTGAACATTTTTGCCATACATCATTTTAGCCCTACTCTGCTCCTTCTAGGAGAACATTTATGTCAATCAGTCAGTCAGTGAGTCAGTGGTAATCGAGCTTTATATATTATAAATAACTAGTTTTTCGGGCAGTGTGCGGGCCGCATGCGGCCCGCATTTATCGTTGTGCAAGTTTGAACAATATCAAAACACCTTATACATTAAAAAAAATTATTTCAAAACACCTAAAGATGTACGATTTCCCATACAAACCCTTAATACAATAGAGAACCGTACTGTTATCACCAAACCAAATTCACCCTACTGCCATAAAAAGGTGGTACGGGCAGAATGGTACCAAGGTTCTGAATCACTTTTGTTAAGGAACCCCACTCGTAGGTGCTTCGGTTACCGCAGGCAGTTGCCATGGAGACCAGTCGGTGACGTGGAAAATACTCTCAAGTCGGAGCTCGGCCTTCGGCCTCGCAAGTTACTAATACGGCTCGGCCTGCGGCCTCGCCAAGCGCTCGCCCTTCGGGCTCGCGCACCATTCGCTCGGCCTTCGGCCTCGCGGACCGAAAGTTCGGCCTTCGGCCTCACCAGGTGGTTGCCCTTTGGGCTCGCTATACACTAATGTAGAACAGTTACTCCAAATTCAGTCAAAAAACCCACAAAAACTCCTAATACAGTCGAAAATATAAGGTAAAACACTCCAAATGCAGTATGAAGAATGAGAGGAGCACCTGGGACAAATCCAAAATGGCGGATTTCAAGAAGGCCACCATACAAACTGCTCCGCCCCTACTGAAGCTCGGCCTAAAGGCCTCGCTTCAGCAGGCTCGGAGCATTTTGTATGGCGGCCATCTTGAAATCCGCCATTTTGGATTTTTGACAGGTGTCATTCGACTGCTCTCCCGATTCTCTATGACATTTGTTCAAACACCCCCTACCTATCTCTTACCGTTTTCGAGATACGTCATCCATCATCACTTGGCAGGCGTCTTTTTAATGATTTTCGATTTTTCTCATACTCACCAAAACCCCCCAAACATTTTTGCCATACATCATTTTAGCCCTACTCTGCTCCTTCTAGGAGAACATTTATGTCAATCAGTCAGTCAGTCAGTGAGTGGTAATCGAGCTTTATATATTATAAACTAGTATTTCGGGCAGTGTGCGGGCCGCATGCGGCCCGCATTTTTCGTTATGCAATTGGAAACAATATCAAAACACCTTATACATTAAAAAAAAAAAAAAAATCCATAACAGTATGAAATCCCATATAAACTCCTTATACAGTAGAGAACCAAACTGTAGCCATCAAACCAGATTCACCCTACTGCCATAAAAAAGTGGTACGGGCAGAATGGTACCAAGGTTCTGAGTCACTTTTGTTAAGGGACCCCACTCGTAGGTGCTTCGGTTACCGCGGGCAGTTGCCATGGAGACCAGTCGGTGACGTGGAAAATACTCTCAAGTCGGAGCTCGGCCTTCGGCCTCGCAAGCTACTAACACGGCTCGGCCTGCGGCCTCGCCAAGCGCTCGCCCTTCGGGCTCACGCACCATACGCTCGGCCTTCGGCCTCGCGAGCCGAAAGTTCGGCCTTCGGCCTCACCAGAAGCTCGCCCTTCGGGCTCGCTATACATTATTGTAGGTCAGTAACTCCAAATTCAGTCAAAAATCCCACAAAAACTCTTAATACAGTCGAAAATATAAGGTAAAACACTCCAAATCCAGTATAAAGAATGATAGGAGCACGTGGGTCAGATCCAAAATGTCGGATTTCAAGACAGCCACCATACAAACTGCTCCGCCCCTACTGAAGCTCGGCCTAACGGCCTCGCTTCAGCAGGCTCGGATCATTTTGTATGGCGGCCATCTTGAAATCCGCCATTTTGGATTTTTGACAGGTGTCATTAGACTGCTCTCCTGATTCCCTATGACATTTGTTCAAACAACCCCTACCTATCTTGTACCGTTTTTGAGATATGTCATCCATCTTCACTTGGCAGGCGTCTTTTTAATGATTTTCGATTTTTCTCATACTCACCAAAACCCCGCGAACATTTTTGCCATACATCATTTTTACCCTACTCTACTCCTTCTAGGAGAACATTTATGTCAGTGAGTCAGTCAGTCAGTCAGTGGTAATCGAGCTTTATATATTATAAATAACTAGTTTTTCGGGCAGTGTGCGGGCCGCATGCGGCCCGCATTTATCGTTGTGCAAGTTTGAACAATATCAAAACACCTTATACATTAAAAAAAATTATTTCAAAACACCTAAAGATGTACGATTTCCCATACAAACCCTTAATACAATAGAGAACCGTACTGTTATCACCAAACCAAATTCACCCTACTGCCATAAAAAGGTGGTACGGGCAGAATGGTACCAAGGTTCTGAATCACTTTTGTTAAGGAACCCCACTCGTAGGTGCTTCGGTTACCGCAGGCAGTTGCCATGGAGACCAGTCGGTGACGTGGAAAATACTCTCAAGTCGGAGCTCGGCCTTCGGCCTCGCAAGTTACTAATACGGCTCGGCCTGCGGCCTCGCCAAGCGCTCGCCCTTCGGGCTCGCGCACCATTCGCTCGGCCTTCGGCCTCGCGGACCGAAAGTTCGGCCTTCGGCCTCACCAGGTGGTTGCCCTTTGGGCTCGCTATACACTAATGTAGAACAGTTACTCCAAATTCAGTCAAAAAACCCACAAAAACTCCTAATACAGTCGAAAATATAAGGTAAAACACTCCAAATGCAGTATGAAGAATGAGAGGAGCACCTGGGACAAATCCAAAATGGCGGATTTCAAGAAGGCCACCATACAAACTGCTCCGCCCCTACTGAAGCTCGGCCTAAAGGCCTCGCTTCAGCAGGCTCGGAGCATTTTGTATGGCGGCCATCTTGAAATCCGCCATTTTGGATTTTTGACAGGTGTCATTCGACTGCTCTCCCGATTCTCTATGACATTTGTTCAAACACCCCCTACCTATCTCTTACCGTTTTCGAGATACGTCATCCATCATCACTTGGCAGGCGTCTTTTTAATGATTTTCGATTTTTCTCATACTCACCAAAACCCCCCAAACATTTTTGCCATACATCATTTTAGCCCTACTCTGCTCCTTCTAGGAGAACATTTATGTCAATCAGTCAGTCAGTCAGTGAGTGGTAATCGAGCTTTATATATTATAAACTAGTATTTCGGGCAGTGTGCGGGCCGCATGCGGCCCGCATTTTTCGTTATGCAATTGGAAACAATATCAAAACACCTTATACATTAAAAAAAAAAAAAAAATCCATAACAGTATGAAATCCCATATAAACTCCTTATACAGTAGAGAACCAAACTGTAGCCATCAAACCAGATTCACCCTACTGCCATAAAAAAGTGGTACGGGCAGAATGGTACCAAGGTTCTGAGTCACTTTTGTTAAGGGACCCCACTCGTAGGTGCTTCGGTTACCGCGGGCAGTTGCCATGGAGACCAGTCGGTGACGTGGAAAATACTCTCAAGTCGGAGCTCGGCCTTCGGCCTCGCAAGCTACTAACACGGCTCGGCCTGCGGCCTCGCCAAGCGCTCGCCCTTCGGGCTCACGCACCATACGCTCGGCCTTCGGCCTCGCGAGCCGAAAGTTCGGCCTTCGGCCTCACCAGAAGCTCGCCCTTCGGGCTCGCTATACATTATTGTAGGTCAGTAACTCCAAATTCAGTCAAAAATCCCACAAAAACTCTTAATACAGTCGAAAATATAAGGTAAAACACTCCAAATCCAGTATAAAGAATGATAGGAGCACGTGGGTCAGATCCAAAATGTCGGATTTCAAGACAGCCACCATACAAACTGCTCCGCCCCTACTGAAGCTCGGCCTAACGGCCTCGCTTCAGCAGGCTCGGATCATTTTGTATGGCGGCCATCTTGAAATCCGCCATTTTGGATTTTTGACAGGTGTCATTAGACTGCTCTCCTGATTCCCTATGACATTTGTTCAAACAACCCCTACCTATCTTGTACCGTTTTTGAGATATGTCATCCATCTTCACTTGGCAGGCGTCTTTTTAATGATTTTCGATTTTTCTCATACTCACCAAAACCCCGCGAACATTTTTGCCATACATCATTTTTACCCTACTCTACTCCTTCTAGGAGAACATTTATGTCAGTGAGTCAGTCAGTCAGTCAGTGGTAATCGAGCTTTATATATTATAAATAACTAGTTTTTCGGGCAGTGTGCGGGCCGCATGCGGCCCGCATTTATCGTTGTGCAAGTTTGAACAATATCAAAACACCTTATACATTAAAAAAAATTATTTCAAAACACCTAAAGATGTACGATTTCCCATACAAACCCTTAATACAATAGAGAACCGTACTGTTATCACCAAACCAAATTCACCCTACTGCCATAAAAAGGTGGTACGGGCAGAATGGTACCAAGGTTCTGAATCACTTTTGTTAAGGAACCCCACTCGTAGGTGCTTCGGTTACCGCAGGCAGTTGCCATGGAGACCAGTCGGTGACGTGGAAAATACTCTCAAGTCGGAGCTCGGCCTTCGGCCTCGCAAGTTACTAATACGGCTCGGCCTGCGGCCTCGCCAAGCGCTCGCCCTTCGGGCTCGCGCACCATTCGCTCGGCCTTCGGCCTCGCGGACCGAAAGTTCGGCCTTCGGCCTCACCAGGTGGTTGCCCTTTGGGCTCGCTATACACTAATGTAGAACAGTTACTCCAAATTCAGTCAAAAAACCCACAAAAACTCCTAATACAGTCGAAAATATAAGGTAAAACACTCCAAATGCAGTATGAAGAATGAGAGGAGCACCTGGGACAAATCCAAAATGGCGGATTTTTGACAGGTGTCATTCGACTGCTCTCCCGATTCTCTATGACATTTGTTCAAACACCCCCTACCTATCTCTTACCGTTTTCGAGATACGTCATCCATCATCACTTGGCAGGCGTCTTTTTAATGATTTTCGATTTTTCTCATACTCACCAAAACCCCCCAAACATTTTTGCCATACATCATTTTAGCCCTACTCTGCTCCTTCTAGGAGAACATTTATGTCAATCAGTCAGTCAGTCAGTGAGTGGTAATCGAGCTTTATATATTATAAATAACTAGTATTTCGGGCAGTGTGCGGGCCGCATGCGGCCCGCATTTATCGTTATGCAGTACTAAACTATACCTTTACCCCTTTTACATTAAAAAAAAATAAGTTCAAAACTCCAATAGAAGTATGAAATCCCAAATAAACTCTCCATACAATAACGAACCATACTGTAGCCACTAAAGCAGATTCACCCTACTGCCATAAAAAGGTGGTACGGGCAGAATCGAACCAAGGTTCTGAGTCACTTTTGTTAAGGAACCCCACTCGTAGTTGCTTTGGTTATCACGGGCAGTTGCCATGGAGACCAGTAGGAGACATGAAAAAAACTCTCAAGTCGGAGCTCGGCCTTCGGCCTCGCAAGTTACTAACACGGCTCGGCCTACGGCCTCACCAAGCGCTCGCCCTTCGGGCTCCCGCACCATACGCTCGGCCTTCGGCCTCGCGAGCCGAGAGTTCGGCCTTCGGCCTCACCAGCAGCTCGCCCTTCGGGCTCGCTACTACAATAACGTAGTACAGTAACTCCAAATTCAGTCAAAAAACCTACAAAAACTCCTAATACAGTCGAAAATATGAGGTAAAACACTCCAAATGCAGTATAAAGAATGAGAGGAGCACGTTTGACACATCCGAAATGTCATTTGACTGCTCTCCTTATTTCCTATGACATTTTTTCAAAAACCCCCTACCTATCTATTACCGTTTTCGAGATACGTGATTTATCTGAACTTGGCAGACGTCATCGAAAAAAAAAATTCATATTTGGAATAAGGACGTCCAGAAAAACCTAGATATCGAGTTTCAGCCAAATCGGAGTATCTTTTTTTACTTGGCAGACGTCATTGAAAAAAAAAATTTTAGATTTGGAATAAGGACACCCAGAACCACCTAAATATCGAGTTTCAGCCAAATCGGAGTAACTTTTTTGACTTGGCAGACGTCATCGAAAAATTTTTTTTTGATTTGGAATAAGGACGTCCAGAACCACATAAATATCGAGTTTCAGCCAAATCGGAGTAACTTTTTTTACTTGGCAGACGTCATCGAAATAAAAATTTCATATTTGAAATAAGGACGACGAGAACAACCAATATATCGATTTTCAGCCAAATCGGTGCAAGTCTGAGCTCGGCCTTCGGCCTCGCAAGTTACTAACATGGCTCGGCCTGCGGCCTCGCCTAGCACTCGCCCTGCGGGCTCGCGCACCGTCCACTCGGCCTACGGCCTCGTGGCCCGGAAGTTCGGCCTTCGGCCTCACCAAAAGCTCGCCCTTCGGGCTCGCTACACGGCCAGTAGGACAATTACTCCAAATTCAGTCAAAAAACCAACAAAAACTCCTAATACAGTCGAAAATATGAGGTAAAACACTCCAAATGCAGTATAAAGAATGAGAGGAGCACGTTTGACAGGTGTCATTCGACTGCTCTCCCGATTCCCTATGACATTTGTTCAAACACCCCCAACCTATCTCTTACCATTTTCGAGATACGTAGTCCAGCTTTACTTGGCAGGCGTCATTTCTAGGGTTTTTAATTTTTTCCCTACTCAGCTAAGCCCCTTTGTCATTTTCGTAATACATTACTATAACCGTACTCAACTCTTCCTGGTAGAACCAGCTACTTTTTTGAGGGATCGAAGGATTTTGTATGGCGGCCATTTTGAAATCCGCCATTTTGGATTTTTGACAGATGTCATCCGACTGCTCTCCCGATTTCCTATGACATTTGGTCAAGCACCCCCTACCTATCTCTTACCGTTTCAGAGATACGCCATCCAATTTTACTTGGCAGACGTCATCTTTGAGTTTTCGGATTTTTCCCATACTCCCCTAAACCTCCTCTACACTTTTCCCATACATCACTTTCTTCCTTCTCGACTCCTTCTGGGAGAACAATGATGTCAGTCAGTGAATCAGTCAGTCAGTGTACGGTAATCCAGCTTTATATATTATAATAATAATAAATAAACTAGTTTTTCGGGCAGTGTGCGGGCCGCATGCGGCCCGCATTTATCTTGAGTCATTTGGAAGTTTCACTTAAACCCCTAATACTTTAAGAAAAAGAATGTTCAAAACTCCAATGGAAGTATGAAATCCCATAAAAACTCTCAATACAATAAAGAACCATACTGCAGCCACCAAACCAAATTCACCTAACTGCCATTAAAAGGTGGTACGGGCAGAATCGGACCAAAGTTCTGAGTCACTTTTGTTAAGGAACCCAACTCGTAGGTGCTTCGGTTATCGCGGGCAGTTGCCTTGGAGACCAGTAGGAGTCGTGGAAAATACTCTCAGTTCTGAGCTCGGCCTTCGGCCTCGCAAGTTACAAATACGGCTCGGCCTGCGGCCTCGCCAAGCGCTCGCCCTTCGGGCTCACGCACCATACGCTCGGCCTTCGGCCTCGCGAATCGAAAGTTCAGCCTTCGGCCTCACCAGAAGCTCGCCCTTCGGGCTCGCTACTACAATAACGTAGAACAGTAACTCCAAATTCAGTCAAAAAACCTACAAAAACTCCTAATACAGTCGAAAACATGAGGTAAAACACTCCAAATGCAGTATAAAGAATGAGAGGAGCACGTGTGACACATCCAAAATGTCATTCGATTGCTCTCCTTATTCCCTATGACATTTTTCAAAAACCCCCTACCTATCTATTACCGTTTTCGAGATACGTGATTTATCTGCACTTGGCAGACATCATCGAAAAAAAAATTTTAGATTTGGAATAAGGACACCCAGAACCACATAAATATCGAGTTCCAGCCAAATCGGAGTAACTTTTTTTACTTGGCAGACGTTATCGAAAAATTTTTTTTAGATTTGGAATAAGGACACCCAGATCCACCTAAATATCGAGTTACAGCCAAATCGGAGTAACTTTTTTTACTTGGCAGACGTCATCGAAAAAAAATTTTTAGATTTGGAATAAGGACACCCAGAACCACCTAAATATCGAGTTTCAGCCAAATCGGAGTAAATTTTTTTACTTGGCAGACGTCATCGAAAAATTTTTTTTTGATTTGGAATATGGACGTCCAGAACCACATAAATATCGAGTTTCAGCCAAATCGCAGTAACTTTTTTTACTTGGCAGACGTCATCGAAATAAAAATTTCATATTTGAAATAAGGATGACGAGAACAACCTATATATCGATTTTCAGCCAAATCGGTGCAAGTCTGAGCTCGGCCTTCGGCCTCGCAAGTTACTAACATGGCTCGGCCTGCGGCCTCGCCTAGCGCTCGCCCTGCGGGCTCGCCCACCGTCCACTCGGCCTACGGCCCCGCGGCCCGAAAGTTCGGCCTTCGGCCTCACCGGAACTCGCCCTTCGGGCTCGCTACACGGCCAGTAGGACAATTACTCCAAATTCAGTTGAAAATCCCACAAAAACTCCTAATACAGTCGACATTGTAAGGTCAAATACTCCAAATAATGTATGAAGAATGAGAGTAGCACATTTGACAGGTGTCATTCGACTGCTCTCCCGATTCCCTATGACATTTGTTCAAACACCCCCAACCTATCTCTTACCGTTTTCGAGATACGTAGTCCAGCTTTACTTGGCAGGCGTCATTTCTTGGGTTTATAATTTTTCCCCTCCTCAGCTAAACCCCTTTGTCATTTTCGTAATACATTACTTTAACCGTACTCAACTCTTTCTGGTAGAACCAGCTACTTTTTTGAGGGATCGAAGGATTTTGTATGGCGGCCATTTTGAAATCCGCCATTTTGGATTTTTGACAAATGTCATCCGACTGCTCTCCCGATTCCCTATGACATTTGGTCAAGCACCCCCTACCTATCTCTTACCGTTTCAGAGATACGCCATCCAATTTTACTTGGCAGACGTCATCTTTGAGTTTTCGGATTTTTCCCATACTCACTCAAACCCCCAGAACATTTTTGCTATACATTACTTTCTTCCTACTCGACTCCTTCTGGGAGAACAATTATGTCAGTGAGTCAGTGAATGAGTCAGTGTACGGTAATCCAGCTTTATATATTATAAATAATAAACTAGTATTTCGGGCAGTGTGCGGGCCGCATGCGGCCCGCATTTATCGTTATGCGGTACTAAACTTTACCTTAACCCCTTATACATTAAAAAAAAATAAGTTCAAAACTCCAATAGAAGTATGAAATCCCAAATAAACTCTCCATACAATAAAGAACCATACTGTAGCCACTAAAGCAGATTCACCCTACTGCCATAAAAAGGTGGTACGGGCAGAATCGAACAAAGGTTCTGAGTCACTTTTGTTAAGGAACCCCACTCGTAAGTCCTTTGGTTATCGCGGGCAGTTACCATGGAGACCAGTCGGAGACGTGGAAAATACTCTCAATTCGGAGCTCGGCCTTCGGCCTCGCAAGTTACTAACACGGCTCGGCCTGCGGCCTCGCCAAGCGCTCGCCCTACGGGCTCGCGCGCCATTCGCTCGGCCTTCGGCCTCGCGGACCGAAAGTTCGGCCTTCGGCCTCACCAAAAGCTCGCCCTTCGGGCTCGCTCCTTCACTAAGTCAAAAATCCCACAAAAACTCCTAATACAGTCGAAAATATGAGGTAAAACACTCCAAATGCAGTATAAAGAATGAGAGGAGCACGTGTGACACATCCAAAATGTCATTCGACTGCTCTCCTTATTCCCTATGACATTTTTTCAAAAACCCCCTACTTATCTGTTACCGTTTTCGAGATACGTGATTTATATGCACTTGGCAGACGTCATCGAAAAAAAAATTCATATTTGGAATAAGGACGTCCAGAACAACCTAGATATCGAGTTTCAGCCAAATCGGAGTAACTTTTTTTACTTGGCAGACGTCATCGAAAAAAAAAATTTAGGTTTGGAATAAGGACACCCAGAACCACCTAAATATTGAGTTTCAGCCAAATCGGAGTAACTTTTTTTACTTGGCAGACGTCATCGAAATAAAAATTTCATATTTGGAATAAGGATGACGAGAACAACCTATATATCGATTTTCAGCCAAATCGGTGCAAGTCTGAGCTCGGCCTTCGGCCTCGCAAGTTACTAACATGGCTCGGCCTGCGGCCTCGCCTAGCGCTCGCCCTACGGGCTCGCGCACCGTCCACTCGGCCTTCGGCCTCGCGGACCGAAAGTTCGGCCTTCGGCCTCACCAGGAGCTCGCCCTTCGGGCTCGCTACTACACTGATATAGGACTATAACTCCAAATTCAGTCCAAAATCCCACAAAAACTCCTAATTCGGTCGAAAACATAAGGTAAAACACTCCAAATGCAGTATAAAGAATGAGAGGAGCACATTTGACAGGTGTCATTAGACTGCTCTCCCGATTCCCTATGACATTTGTTAAAACACCCCCAACCTATCTCTTACCGTTTTCGAGATACGTAGTCCAGCTTTACTTGGCAGGCGTCATTTCTGGGGTTTTTAATTTTTCTCTACTTAGCTAAACCCCTTAGTCATTTTCGTAATACATTACTATAACCGTTCTCAACTCTTTCTGGTAGAAACAGCTTCTTTTTTGAGGGATCGATTGATTTTGTATGGCGGCCATTTTGAAATCCGCCATTTTGGATTTTTGACAGATGCCTTTTAACTGCTTTCCCGATTCCCTATGACATTTGGTCAAGCACCCCCTACCTATCTCTTACCATTTCAGAGATACGCTATCCAATTTTACTTGGCAGACGACATCTTTGAGTTTTCGGATTTTTCCCATACTCGACTTAACCCCCTCTACACTTTTCCCATACATGACTTCCTTCCTACTCGACTCCTTCTGGGAGAACAATCATGTCAGTCAGTGAATCAGTCAGTCAGTGAGTCAGTGTACGGTAATCCAGCTTTATATATTATAAATAACTAGTATTTCGGGCAGTGTGCGGGCCGCATGCGGCCCGCATTTATCGTTGTGCAGTACTTAACTTTACCTTAACCCCTTATACATTAAAAAAAATAAGTTCAAAACTCCAATAGAAGTATGAAATCCCAAATAAACTCTCCATACAATAACGAACCATACTGTAGCCACTAAAGCAGATTCACCCTACTGCCATAAAAAGGTGGTACGGGCAGAATCGAACCAAGGTTCTGAGTCACTTTTGTTAAGGAACCCCACTCGTAGTTGCTTTGGTTATCACGGGCAGTTGCCATGGAGACCAGTAGGAGACATGAAAAAAACTCTCAAGTCGGAGCTCGGCCTTCGGCCTCGCAAGTTACTAACACGGCTCGGCCTACGGCCTCACCAAGCGCTCGCCCTTCGGGCTCCCGCACCATACGCTCGGCCTTCGGCCTCGCGAGCCGAGAGTTCGGCCTTCGGCCTCACCAGCAGCTCGCCCTTCGGGCTCGCTACTACAATAACGTAGTACAGTAACTCCAAATTCAGTCAAAAAACCTACAAAAACTCCTAATACAGTCGAAAATATGAGGTAAAACACTCCAAATGCAGTATAAAGAATGAGAGGAGCACGTTTGACACATCCGAAATGTCATTTGACTGCTCTCCTTATTTCCTATGACATTTTTTCAAAAACCCCCTACCTATCTATTACCGTTTTCGAGATACGTGATTTATCTGAACTTGGCAGACGTCATCGAAAAAAAAAATTCATATTTGGAATAAGGACGTCCAGAAAAACCTAGATATCGAGTTTCAGCCAAATCGGAGTATCTTTTTTTACTTGGCAGACGTCATTGAAAAAAAAAATTTTAGATTTGGAATAAGGACACCCAGAACCACCTAAATATCGAGTTTCAGCCAAATCGGAGTAACTTTTTTGACTTGGCAGACGTCATCGAAAAATTTTTTTTTGATTTGGAATAAGGACGTCCAGAACCACATAAATATCGAGTTTCAGCCAAATCGGAGTAACTTTTTTTACTTGGCAGACGTCATCGAAATAAAAATTTCATATTTGAAATAAGGACGACGAGAACAACCAATATATCGATTTTCAGCCAAATCGGTGCAAGTCTGAGCTCGGCCTTCGGCCTCGCAAGTTACTAACATGGCTCGGCCTGCGGCCTCGCCTAGCACTCGCCCTGCGGGCTCGCGCACCGTCCACTCGGCCTACGGCCTCGTGGCCCGGAAGTTCGGCCTTCGGCCTCACCAAAAGCTCGCCCTTCGGGCTCGCTACACGGCCAGTAGGACAATTACTCCAAATTCAGTCAAAAAACCAACAAAAACTCCTAATACAGTCGAAAATATGAGGTAAAACACTCCAAATGCAGTATAAAGAATGAGAGGAGCACGTTTGACAGGTGTCATTCGACTGCTCTCCCGATTCCCTATGACATTTGTTCAAACACCCCCAACCTATCTCTTACCATTTTCGAGATACGTAGTCCAGCTTTACTTGGCAGGCGTCATTTCTAGGGTTTTTAATTTTTTCCCTACTCAGCTAAGCCCCTTTGTCATTTTCGTAATACATTACTATAACCGTACTCAACTCTTCCTGGTAGAACCAGCTACTTTTTTGAGGGATCGAAGGATTTTGTATGGCGGCCATTTTGAAATCCGCCATTTTGGATTTTTGACAGATGTCATCCGACTGCTCTCCCGATTTCCTATGACATTTGGTCAAGCACCCCCTACCTATCTCTTACCGTTTCAGAGATACGCCATCCAATTTTACTTGGCAGACGTCATCTTTGAGTTTTCGGATTTTTCCCATACTCCCCTAAACCTCCTCTACACTTTTCCCATACATCACTTTCTTCCTTCTCGACTCCTTCTGGGAGAACAATGATGTCAGTCAGTGAATCAGTCAGTCAGTGTACGGTAATCCAGCTTTATATATTATAAACTAGTTTTTCGGGCAGTGTGCGGGCCGCATGCGGCCCGCATTTATCGTTATACAGTACTAAACTATATCAAAACTCCTGATACGTTGGAAAAAAGTATGTTCAAAACTCCAATAGAAGTATGAAATCCCATATAAACTCTCAATACAATAAAGAACCATACTGTAGCCACAAAAAACAAATTCACCCTACTACGATAAAAAGGTGATACGGGCAGAATGGGACCAAGGTTCTGAGTCACTTTTGTTAAGGAACCCCACTCGTAGGTGCTTCGGTTACCGCAGGCAGTTGCCATGGAGACCAGTCGGTGACGTGGAAAATACTCTCAAGTCGGAGCTCGGCCTTCGGCCTCGCAAGTTACTAACACGGCTCGGCCTGCGGCCTCGCCAAGCGCTCGCCCTTCGGGCTCGCGCATCATACGCTCGGCCTTCGGCCTCGCGGACCGAAAGTTCGGCCTTCGGCCTCACCAGGAGCTCGCCCTTCGGGCTCGCTACTACACTAATGTTGGACAGTAACTCCAAATTTAGTCAAAAATCCCACAAAAACTCCTAATATATTCGAAAATTAAGGAAAAACACTCCAAATGCAGTATAAAGAATGATAGGAGCACGTAAGACACATCCAAAATGTCGGATTTCAAGACGGCCACCATACAAACTGCTCCGCCCCTACTGAAGCACGGCCTAACGGCCTCGCTTCAGCAGGCTCGGATCACTTTGTATGGCGGCCATCTTGAAATCCGCCATTTTGGATTTTTGACAGGTGTCATTCGACTAAACTTCCGATTCCCTATGACATTTGTTCAAACACCCCCTACCTATCTCTTACCGTTTTTGAGATACCTCATCCATCTTCACTTGGCAGGCGTCTTTTTTATGATTTTCGATTTTTCTCATACTCACCAAAACCACCCGAACATTTTTGCCATACATCACCTTGTTCCTACTCGTCTCCTTCTAGGAGAACATTTATGTCAGTCAGTCAGTCAGTGAGTCAGTCAGTGGTAATCGAGCTTTATATATTATAAATAATAATAATAATTATAATAAATAACTAGTTTTTCGGGCAGTGTGCGGGCCGCATGCGGCCCGCATTTATCGTTATGCAGTAGTAAACTTTACCTTAACCGCTTATACATTTAAAAAAAAAAAGTTCAAAACTCCAATAGAAGTATGAAATCCCAAATAAAGTCTCCATACAATAAAGAACCATACTGTAGCCACTAAAGCAAATTCACCCTACTGGCATAAAAAGGTAGTACGGGCAGAATGGGACCAAGGTTCTGAGTCACTTTTGTTAAGGAACCCCACTCGTAGGTGCTTTGCTTACCGCGGGCAGTTGCCATGGAGACCAGTCGGAGACTTGGAAAAAACTCTCAAGTCGGAGCTCGGCCTTCGGCCTCGCAAGTTACCAACACGGCTCGGCCTGCGGCCTCGCCAAGCGCTCGCCCTACGGGCTCGCGCATCATACGCTCGGCCTTCGGCCTCGCGGACCGAAAGTTCGGCCTCCGGCCTCACCAGGAGCTCGCCCTTCGGGCTCGCTACTACACTTATGTAGGACAGTTACTCCAAATTCAGTCAAAAATCCCACAAAAACTCCTAATACAGTCGAAAATATAAGGTAAAACACTCCAAATGCAGTATAAAGAATGATAGGAGCATGTGGGTCACATCCAAAATGTCGGATTTCAAGACAGCCACCATACAAACTGCTCCGCCCCTACTGAAGCTCGGCCTAACGGCCTCGCTTCAGCAGGCTCGGATCATTTTGTATGGCGGCCATCTTGAAATCCGCCATTTTGGATTTTTGACAGGTGTCATTCGACTGCTCTCCCTATTCCCTATGACATTTGTTCAAACACCCCCTACCCATCTTGCACCGTTTTCGAGATACGTCATCCATCTTTACTTGGCAGGCGTCATTTTTATGATTTTCGATTTTTCTCATACTCACCGAAACCACCCGAACACTTTTGCCATACATCACGTTGTTCCTACTCGTCTCCTTCTAGGAGAACATTTATGTCAATCAGTCAGTGGTAATCGAGCTTTATATAATATAATAAAAATAACTAGTATTTCGGGCAGTGTGCGGGCCGCATGCGGCCCGCATTTATCGTTGTGCAATTTTAACTTATATCAAGACACCTAATACGTAAAAAAAAGTGTGTTCAAAACTCCAATAGAAGTATGAAATCCCATATAAACTCTCAATACAATAAAGAAACAAACTGTAGCCACCAAACCAAATTCACCCTACTGCCATAAAAAGGTGGTACGGGCAGAATGGTACCAAGGTTCTGAGTCACTTTTGTTAAGGAACCCCACTCGTAGGTGCTTCGGTTACCGCGGTCAGTTGCCATGGAGACCAGTCGAAGATGTAGAAAATATTCTAAAGTCGGAGCTCGGCCTTCAGCCTCGCAAGTTACTAACACGGCTCGGCCTGCGGCCTCGCCAAGCGCTCGCCCTTCGGGCTCGCGCATCATACGCTCGGCCTTCGGCCTCGCGGACCGAAAGTTCGGCCTTCGGCCTCACCAGGAGCTCGCCCTTCGGGCTCGCAACTGCACTAATGTAGGACAGTTACTCCAAATTCAGTCAAAAATCCCACAAAAACTCCTAATACAGTCTAATATAAAGGTAAAACGCTCCAAATGCAGTATAAAGAATGATAGGAGCACGTGGGACACATCCAAAATGTCGGATTTCAAGATGGCCACCATACAAACTGCTCCGCCCCTACTGAAGCTCGGCCTAAAGGCCTCGCTTCAGCAGGCTCGGATCAATTTGTATGGCGGCCATCTTGAAATCCGCCATTTTGGATTTTTGACAGGTGTCATTCGACTGCTTTCCCAATTCCCTATGACATTTGTTCAAACACCCCCTACCTATCTCTTACCGTTTTTGAGATACGTCATCCATCTTCAGTTGGCAGGCGTCTTTTTAATGATTTTCGATTTTTCTCATACTCACCAAAACCCCCCGAACATTTTTGCTATACATCACGTTGCTCCTACTCGTCTCCTTCTAGGAGAACATTTATGTCAGTCAGTGAGTCAATGGTAATCGAGCTTTATATATTATAATAAACTAGTTTTTCGGGCAGTGTGCGGGCCGCATGCGGCCCGCATCTATCTTGAGTCAGTAGGAACTGTCAAAAAAAAACCTAATACGTTAAAAAAAATAAGTTCAAAACTCTAATAGGAGTATGAAATCCCATATAAACTCTCAATACAATAAAGAACTATACTGTAGCCACTAAAGCAGATTCACCCTACTGCCATAAAAAGGTGGTACGGGCAGAATGGTACCAAGGTTCTGAGTCACTTTTGTTAAGGAACCCCACTCGTAGGTGCTTTGGTTATCGCAGGCAGTTGCCATGGAGACCAGTCGGAGACGTGGAAAAAACTCTCAAGTCGGAGCTCGGCCTTCGGCCTCGCAAGTTACTAATACGGCTCGGCCTACGGCCTCGCCAAGCGCTCGCCCTTCGGGCTCACGCACCCTACGCTCGGCCTTCGGCCTCGCGAGCCGAAAGTTCGGCCTTCGGCCTTACCAGGAGCTCGCCCTTCGGGCTCGCTTTACACTAATGTTGGACAGTAACTCCAATTTCAGTCAAAAATCCCACAAAAACTCCTAATACAGTCGAAAATTAAGGAAAAACACTCCAAATGCAGTATAAAGAATGATAGGAGCACGTAAGACACATCCAAAATGTCGGATTTCAAGACGGCCACCATACAAACTGCTCCGCCCCTACTGAAGCTCGGCCTAACGGCCTCGCTTCAGCAGGCTCGGATCACTTTGTATGGCGGCCATCTTGAAATCCGCCATTTTGGATTTTTGACAGGTGTCATTCGACTGCTCTTCCGATTCCCTATGACATTTGTTCAAACACCCCCTACCTATCTCATACCGTTTTTGAGATACGTCATCCATCCTCACTTGGCAGGCGTCATTTTTATGATTTTCGATTTTTCTCATACTCACCAAAACCACTCGAACATTTTTGCCATACATCACGTTGTTCCTACTCGTCTCCTTCTAGGAGAACATTTATGTCAGTGAGTCAGTGAGTGGTAATCGAGCTTTATATATTATAAACTAGTATTTCGGGCAGTGTGCGGGCCGCATGCGGCCCGCATCTATCTTGAGTCAGTTGTGACTGTTTTAAAAGCACGTTATACATTAAAAAAAAGTAATGTCCGAAACTCCAATAGAAGTATGAAATCCCATATAAACTCTCAATACAATAAAGAACCATACTGAAGCCACTAAAGCAGATTCACCCTACTGCCATAAAAAGGTAGTACGGGCAAAATCGGACCAAGGTTCTGAGTCACTTTTGTTAAGGAACCCCACTCGCAGGTGCTTCGGTTACCGCGGGCAGTTGCCATGGAGACCAGTCGGAGATATGGAAAATACTCTCAAGTCGGAGCTCGGCCTTCGGCCTCGCAAGTTTCTAACACGGCTCGGCCTGCGGCCTCGCAAAGCGCTCGCCCTTCGGGCTCGCGCACCATACGCTCGGCCTTCGGCCTCGCGAGCCGAAAGTTCGGCCTTCGGCCTCACCAGGAGCTCGCCCTTCGGTCTCTCTATACATTATCGTAGGACAGTAACTCCAAGTTCAGTCAAAAATCCCACAGAAACTCCTAATACAGTCGAAAATATTAGGTAAAATACTCCAAATACAGTATGAAGAATGAGAGGAGCACCTGGGACAAATCCAAAATGGCGGATTTCAAGAAGGCCCCCATACAAACTGCTCCGCCCCTACTGAACCTCGGCCTAACGGCCTCGCCTCAGCAGGCTCGGATCAATTTGTATGGGGGCCTTCTTGAAATCCGCCATTTTGGATTTTTGACAGGTGTCATTCGACTGCTCTCCCGATTCCCTATGTATATGAATTAAACTCATAGCCAGAACATTATATTATTAAATCCAGATAATTTAATAGTGCGTGTAACATATTATTGCTGTTCTTTAAACTTTCGTGAACTAAGCTCATATTTCTAAATCCTAAACGGATCTATTCACGCACGAATAAACATCGAAATAATTATATTTTGACTAACCTCGACGTTTCGATCAAGTTGCATTGACCGTGGTCACGAGTAGATTACTAGACAGTCTACTCGTGACTTTATATTGCTTTGTAAGTGTTTTGTTTTTGAAAATAAATATCGAAACACTATAATACAAATACCTTGTCTGAGCACATGAATCTTCCCGAAGTTTTGTCTTGGCAGTGACAATTGTACCACTAAATATGAAGACTGTTTGAAATAATAAAACGCATTTACTGAAAGTAAAAGAAAAAACTAGATTGTTCCATCAGCAACTTATTTCCATTACTGTAACTGTTACATTATTTACTTCAAAACAACACAGTAATTCAATCTCGTTGTGGTTCAGGGCTGTTTTTATATTCATATACAAAACCACTTGGGAACGTACGCTGGGTCCCTTTGGGTTTAAACAATGTGAGGACTGCTAGTGTTTTGTTGAAATGTTTTTGACGAATAGAAAATAAAAGATACTTGAAATACTTAGTGTAAAAACAATAAAACAATTGAAATATTTTTGAAGATGCAAAAAATAAATGAGGGTATATATAAGTACAAATACAAATAGTTTTTACCGACTCAAGTTACATAGGTACTGAATTAATATGAATCCATAGCGTCAGTTGTGTTTCAGGAGCCATAGGCTTCTCCCATAATAGTTATGACACTGGCACTTGCCTCTTATATTAACTATCCGCGGCTTACACTTACTTAGCGCTTAAGGAACATATAGTGTGTGTGGGTGTAAGTGTATGTGAAGCGTAAGTGAAGTGTATGAGTGTAAGTGAGTTTGTAGTGTATGAAGTAAGAATGACAGTTAGGTTTAACATAGGTTAACAAAACTACCTACAGTTACGAAAATCGTGATTGAGCCCAAACACATTTATCACATATGCACCCACGTTACATGACTGTGAGTGTGTAGTGTCTACAAATATGTCCTTAACAATAAGATAAACCCCACCTAACCCATTTGATAGTACCTTCTTACCTATTGTTTCCTTTATATGTGCACATAATAATATGAAAATCTTAAAAAATGTAATAGAACAAATATCAACATATACTTACCTAATTTCAACGGTTGCTAGGTACCTCTTAAAAAACATTAAACAGCATCACAAAAAGTGCTCATTTGAAAGATAACTTTAATAATTCTCAGCACATTAATTCCACAACAAACGACCCGGAACTTTACTTCGCAGAAGTCATGAAAAAAGTAATTTGGGCCCCAACAATGTTTCTTTCGTAAGTAATGTCTTTTTAAACAAAAGTCAATGAAAAACCACTTCATTGTTTAGATTTGTCTATACCTATTGCTCTGTTTTTAAAAGAGTCTCTTTTAAGACTCTTTTTTTATGTTATTGTGACGGAACTAGCTCTGGCCCACCTGATGTTAGGCGGACTAACCTTTGCCTATAACAGATGCATTTCGTCACAGATCACGAATTGCACTGCACCCGTCACCTTGAGACATAGTTCTTAAGTCTCTTGGGCCTGTAATTTCACTGGCTCTCAAGGACTGCTGCCGGAACACACCGTCAGGTGCTTGGCGACAGATTTTCTACTTGAGGGTGATCGCTAGCCAGGCATGCATTCGCAAAATGACCTTCCACCATGCGGTGAAGCTCAAGCCCGCGGCGGGATTCGAACCATGGACCTGCTGCGCGGCGGTCCATAGCCAATGCCACTGAGCCATCACTGCTTCAAAGCTTATAACAACTTATACTTAAGAATAAATTGGAACTATAAGAAACGAGTGCAACTGAGCAAATTAAACTTCATTTGTTGCACATATGTCCTAATGCGCATAAAAATAAAATTAAAGAGCCCACTATTTAGTTAACTGCGTATCAGCCGTCTCGTCCACTGCTGAACACAGCCTCCCTTAATAAGGGGTATTTGCCATAATCCCCACGCTTGGCAGGCGGCTTGGAGATCGCAGTGTAAGTTGACAGTATTTTAGAAGGCGCTGCTTTCTGCCTTCCAGTATTTTGCTCTTAGTCTGCTCTTACAACTCCCACGAGATGATATGGGGAGGTGCAATTCTAACCCGGCACCCCACGGGGAACTTATATTTAGTTAACTAATAAACACTTATTTTATTAGAAGGAAATATTACAGACCCATAAAGCACACCCACGAAATTCCGCACACGTAATACAATTATACCACAATAGACTCTGAATTACAGTTCCCCTCAAGATGCAAGATGTGCTCCTTGTATGAATATTAAAAAATATTTCCGGTTACTCCACATTATGAACTTTATAATGCGATAAACAAAGCTTGAAATCGTACAACACTTAGAGTTGTTAAAGATATTGTATGTAACAAACGCGCGAGCTTACTGAAATGTAGGTTACATAAACTCAGCTTATTTGAACGTTTAAAATGATAAGGAGTTTTGAGATATTCCGGTTTCGTCAAGTGATTTTAGAAATGTGTTTGATTTGTGAATGAATGTGAAGATAAAATGTATACATATAGTAGAAGTATATAACACAATCAACACGTACTCGTACATATCCAACCAATGGGGTCTGGGATTGCTACGTAGCAATTAGACTGCTGGTTGTTCGATTTTATGATAACCTTTTATAACTAATATTCGGTCCCCTCAGATAAATTTTCATAGGTATGATTGTAATATAAAATATGAAATATTACAATGAAATAAAAAATTTAATTGCGATTTTCTAAAAGACGAAATTTAAATGAGAATTACGTTGTGGTCCCAAGTTTTCGGGTGAGAATAGATCTATTCAACCTGTGAGCGGACGTAATAATTGTTTTGTCTATGTGATCTTGTCTATATTATCTTGTTCTCATTGTTTATCATATAACACAGCATATTTATTTAAGTCTCAGCAAAAATTAAAAACAATATTCTATTCGAAATATTTTTATACAGGCCTTTAATCTCTCTGGTCACGAAACTATATGGATTTACGCACTGTTTCAATGGGAAATTTTGCCACTGCTTGCTACTGTTTTTTTTTAAGAGACTCAATGTTGCCGTGTCGTTTAGATAAGAGCCAGTCTTCAGCTCTTATAAAGTCCGGAACGTTGATTTCAAGCCAGGCTTGTGTAGTTCCTGCCTTGTGAACAGGTGCAGAGTTCTGCTGGAAAGTCCACGGTTTTCACTCCTTTCTCACAAAAATTTAGCTTTGCGACGCATTGATATGACACGCCCCACCAAACCATCACTGATGCAGGATAATGACCACGTTGTACCTTTCCGACCGCTTGAGCAGCTTCTTTAGAACTGTGAGCGTACACTTTATAATTTTGCTTACTGTAGTGCTCTTCAATCCTGTATTTTTTTCATCAGTAAAGAAGATATTTCTGTCTCCTTCACCTGCGTATCGCGACAGAAGGCGTTTTTGTTGATCAACTCTATTTAATTGTAAATATTGATGTAGGGCATGTCCTTTATATCGACGATAAGCACCGAGCTTCACGTCTTGTTTAAAAACCCGACAGATCCTAGCGGGAATCTTGATTTCTCGCGATAAGATTTTTTGATTCCTAATGGGATTTCGATGAATTCTTAACAGCGTTAACAGCCTTTATATAAATATAAAGTATAACAGTATTTAAAAAATGCTGTTATAAATAACAGCACGCGGCCGCCCCTACATTTTATGGTCTTTGACAGAAGCTTGAGTGTTGTTGTATCTGTTGATAGTACGATATACGAACGTACGGCTGATATCAAGCTTTTGAAGTGTCTGGAATAAGACCAACGGCTCCATACCCACTTTGTGCAAGGTGATCATTGCAATCCTATTTTCTTTAACACCCCATTCCATATTGCTATTTGATAATGAACACGAAAACATATGTCTAATTGCCAGACTAGGTAATTGATGTCAACTTTATTGATTTAATTCGTTATCTGATAAAACAAGGGACATAACGTGCATTTCCGTAAGTTTACATAAGCTAGATAGAATTTACATAATTTTATCTGCAAAGTTCTTTTTGCATCTGCAAATTTTGAGCAACCTGCACTAACTTTCAAACCAACTAAAAATTTACGACAAGAAAAAAATTACCGTATAATCAAATGTTGTTAGTCATTTTTCCTCGTATCATTATTGTTTTGCCCGTGGGGTGCTGGGCTAGAATGTCACCTCCCATCACAACCCGTGAGTGTCATAAGAGGCGACTATGGGTAACCGACCAAAAGGTGGGCAGCAGCACTTTCTGAGGAACTGATATCTCACACTGCGATCCCCAAGCCGCCTGCGATGCGTGGGGATTATATTAGAGGAAGCTGTGTTCAGCAGTGGACAATCCAGCTGATACAGTCATTTTTGGTTCACACTACTGATCTGCGAGGGACGTTTGTGCGAAAGTATCATTGCACTACCTTGAAATCGTTAGTGCGAAAGCGGATATGTTTCTGACACTACGCCGGCCGCTGTTGTGGCACGATCGCCGATCGCTTCGCTCGCTCGGCTTGAGCGTTTTTGTGGTCACTACCTATAATTATGATTTCGCTCTACACTAGTCGTTTGCATAAACGTTCGTTGCAATACAATTCTGTCGATTGAAAGTATATTACACCATCATTCTTAGCACGTTCATCGCACATTAGTAATTTGATTTGATCGAACGAAGGTTACGGACTAAATTATACGAGTATCAAGTCATTATGTCGCTTTTATTCAAAAACGTACATTTCAAGGTTAATTATAAATTACGAGAACCAGATGGTAGGTTTTCAGCAAGAGTCCTGCTTGGTGGGTACCACCGCAGTGTAAGATATTCTGCCTCGAAGCAGTAGTGTGCAAACAGTATTATGTTACGTGAGTGCTATCTTAAATTATGATTTAATGAACACCCAAAAAGATTTCTTTAACTTAAAAATATTTATAAAATCGTAAAAACAACCACAAAATAACAATGTAAATGTAAGCAAATTATCATAACTGTATTAGGCTGAACTCGTAGAAATTATGTATAATGGCGAAGTCTTCGCGAAGGATTATAATTTGTATTTGTTAAAATGAAACTCTTTCAGCACCCAATTAGCTATAAGGGTTTTGGTGTTCATTTTTATTGCATGCTATTGTTTTTTACGAGACGAAATGAGGCAACTTAAATAAAAATAATCCTTATTGTAACAAATATTTTAAGTAAACATTAAATTTATATATTTTATTATTTTAATTTAAAATATTTATTAAAATCGATAATTCTTGATCGTGCGCTCGAAGAGTCAAGACTCCCGAGGATGCTTCGTGTAGAACTGAACGCGAAGAAAATTCTTCTGGGTTGGCTACGTGGCGTTTATGACGTCACGTGGGCTTAGCAGTAAAATTTAGCGAAATTGGCACTAGATTAAAATATTTTTAAACAGTTTGTTATTATGAAATATGGATTTCCACAAAATAACGCCTTAATCTATTCACTAACTAGTAGTTATATTATATGCAGCTAAGACTTAATTTAATGCTTTATTATATTCATTATGGTATTATAATTTGAGGGGAAAAATGGAACAAGTTAAGACTAAAGTGCCCGTGTCGCTTTCCATACAAGCGTATTTTTTTTTATGCCTGATAGTTTAGCCTTTGACCACTATCTCACCTGATGGTAAGTGATGATGTGGTCGAAGATGTTGTTCAGGCTAACCTAGAAGTACTGGCTCTCAAGGACAGCTGCCGGAATACACCGTTAGGTGCGTGGCGACAGATTTTCTACTTGAGGGTGGTAGCTAGCCAGGCGGGCATTCGCAAAATGCCCTACCACCATGCTTTAACGACTGCCATCCTAAGACAACAACCGGGACCGACGGCTTAACGTGCCCTCCGAAGCACGGAAACGCTCAGTAGTAATGTCACTAGTGGTCACCCATCCAACTCATGACCGCGCGCGGCGTTGCTTAACTTTGCTGATCAGTTGAGAACAGCTAAGTAAACTTCGTCATAATTTAAATACCAAGTGTTTAAACTCGGTGAAACATTGCATGTATGTCCTTGAGCCTAATATTTATGCTTTGTTTTGCCAGACTTCCGTAAAATTAAGTATTTTCAAAAATAGTTCTAAAAATTGTTTTATTACGGAATTGTTAGAGTGTAGAAAGTCAGAAAGAGGAATGGATAGACTTCGTGATGCGTACACTAAAATGGGTGTAGTACTCCATATTCAACGGACAAGATGTTTTTTTTCTTTTTTCTTTTTATGTTATTGTGAAGGAACAAGCGCGAGGCCCACCTGATGTTAAGCGGTATCCTCTGCCTATAACAGATGCATTTCATCACAAGTGACGAACTGCACTGCGCCCATCACCTTGATACATAGTTTTTAAGTCTCATTTTGCCTGTTATTTCACTGGCTCCCAAGGACTGCTGCCGGAACACACCGTTAGGTGCTTGGCGACAGATTTTCTACTTGAGGGTGAACGCTAGCCAGGCGGGCATTCGCAAAATGCCCTTCCACCATGCGGTGAAGCTCAAGCTCTGGGCGGGATTCTAACCATGGACCTGCTGCGCGGCAGTCCATAGCCAATGCCACTGAGCCATCACTGCTTCAAAACTCTCCTAAAAAGACTCCCATAAGCATGACATTTGTGCAGGAAAAAGAACAAAACCTAGTAGTTATTTATACTTTGATTTTGATTCTTCATTCCCAGAATTACATATTCCCAATACACTAGAACCCAAGAAGGTATATCCACCTAAAAATCTGGTAGGTTGGGAATTTACTGTAATCTGATTTTCAAGATAGGTAAGTGTCATCTTGAATATCAGATAACGGTGTTCTAAAATAGATAGATAGATAGATAAACTCTTTATTGTTACACCATAATCTATACAACTAATACAAACAAATAATAAAACTTAGTGCTACAATGGGCGGTCTTATCGCTCAAAGCGATCTCTTCCAGACAACCCATTTCTAAGAGAGATTACATAAGATAAGGCAACTCGGTGGTTCCACAATATTAAACATCTAACAAACTTTAACTAACTAAACTTAACTTAAAATAAAATAAAAATAAAAATCCTGGCAAGAAAGTATATGTAGATGCGTTATATAAATAAATAAATACATATAACTATATATTTAGATATACATTAATATACTTATATATAAATATATATGAATATATATATATATCGACGGCGAAGTGCCAATACCTCCTATCTAACATTTTAAATACCAGATCCTGCTCAGAGACTAATAATACGAATATATCTGAGATTTTTGACCATAGTATTAAATTGTGAGAGCTTAATAACGTATTGTCAACGTTTTGTGTTGCAATGTCTACTACTAATAATAATTTGTAAAAGCTAAGCTTTGTGAGGGCTCACGTTTTTTTAACCACCTGATTCTAGTGGTGTTATCTTGTATTATGTAGATTAACTACGATGTATTTTAGTTTTGAGTTTAGTTCTGTCGCAGCGATGTTAACTCTTTGGTTTTATAACAGATGGCGTAAGTAGTACAATGGCATTCTATCCAATGAATACAAAATTGTTAATGTTAATTTTTTTAATGGTTATAAAAGTATATATTTTTTGGACAGATAACATATTATCTAGATATGAACTTAAATTACTATTATAGCACAAATCTATAGGCGTGATAGTTTTTCAGTAAAGTGAGCCACAAAATGTTCAAGTTGTAGGATAATGAAAGGGCTTATTTCGCCCTAATTACTGCTTTTTTCTTGTTAAATACTAAGTTCTTATAATAACTGAGAGGTAGACAAGCCTATATATAATCTTGTTTTACTTGAAGTTCACAAAGTTTTGGACTAATGAGCGATGGACATGTCAACCCGGATGATTTACGACGAAGGCACATGTGCTGGGTTTCATTACTTGAAGTGAAGACTTGTTAACTTGTAGTGGCCTTACAGTTTTCTTAACAAAATTGTTCAAATTCAATTCTAGGTTAGCCTGAACAACATCTTCGACCACATCATCACTTACCATCAGGTAGTAGTAGTAGTAGTAGAGGTAGTGGTCCAAGGCTAACCTATAAAGTATAAAAAAAGATAGCAGTTTTGCATAGTGGGAGGGCACTTGTCCACCCTCAAGTAGAAAACCTGTCGCCAACAGTGTGGTCCGGCAGCAGCCCTTGTGAGCTAGTATAATTACAGGTACCAGAGACCCAACAACTGTATGTCTCAGGGTGAAGTACGCAGCGCAGTTCGTTATCTGACGATTTGCATCTGTTATGGGCAGAGGTTACCGCTTAACATCAGGTGGGCTTCGTGCTTCGTCCGTCACAGTAACATAAAAAAGAGAGAAAACATCTCAACATATAAAAATGCATGGTGGTAGGGCATTTTGCGAATGCCGGCCTGGCTAGCTACCACCCTCAAGTAGAAAATCTGTTGCCAAGTACCTAACGCTGTGTTCCGGCAGCTGTCCTTGAGAGCCAGTACTTCTAGGTTAGCCTGAACAACATCTTCGACCACATCATCACTTACCATCAGGTGAGATATTGGTCAAAGGCTTACCAATCAGGCATAAAAAAAAAGTGCCACTTGATAACGTTTTTTCGGAAAACGAACATTATACATTATATATATAAATTACAGGAACAACAGCTTATGATAGTAGATTTCTTTTTACCTAAAAATGGAACCGACTACAACCCTCAAAAGTGTGAAATAACTTGTTGAAGTTGGTTCCATTTTGAGGTTTATAAAAATGTACACCATTTTAGTGACCATTTCTACTTACGGGATCGATAGTCATTTACTGTCAATGACCATATCATCAAGATCATCAACTTTAAAATACAAGCAAGGAACATCAAAATCGGTTCACCGAGTAAAAAGTTCTGAGGTAAAAATAAAAATAAAAAATACGGACAAATTGAGAACCTCCTTATTTTGAAGTCGGTTAAAAATAGACAACAAGGCTAAACTACTACTAATGCATTGGAATTTTTATCCTAACAAATGCAGTGTCAAGGCATTTTGCTCAAGTCCTTTGTAATTATACTTCAATATCCTTCCGTAGAGGAAGCAAAACGTCAATAATGTAGTACAGTTTAATTACATAGTAGACCTGCAACTATCATCATCGTCATATCGATATTTACCTTTATCGATGAAACCGGAAAAATACTTCAAATATTGACCACAGCTTACGTCTATTTACAATACGTAGGATGTAGGTACTAGCGTATGTATGTTAATTATTAAAGCATAGATCATCCATCGTGGTATAGATGTGATGCACAATTTATCAGACAAAATTAAATCATCTACAAAACTGGCTAGCTACCACCCCTCTAGCAAAAAATCTGTCGCCAAGCACCTAACGGCATGTTCTGGCAACTGTCCTTGAGAGCCAGTAATTATAGGTTAGTTTGAACAACAAATTCAATCACATCATCACTTACCTTATGAGATAGTGGTCAAAGGATAGCCTATCAGCTATGAATAGGAAATAATATACATGTAGATTAATAAGGTTACGTATACTAAGGGCCTATCTCAGAATATTCGAGTAATTTCCGGTTATACTACCCAGAACATAAAATAACTGAATTATAAAAATGACAGTTAACATGCAGCGCGTTTCAAGCTTTAACCGATGGATAGGCTAAATCGATGACTGTGAAACGCAAAGATAGTGTTTTATTTATTAAATATGTTCTAGGTAGTATAACCGGAACTTACTCGTATATTCTGAAACAAGCCCTAAAAGAAGTAGACAATATTGGCAATTAAACATACACTTTAGTGAGGTCAAGCTAAGTAGTTAGAATTCTTGTCTCAAACCACAACATCAAAGATGTCGATGTCACTGTCCATAGTAAAATTTGTTATTTGGACGTGACACATGAGACTGGTTTGTAGTATATTTATTAAAATTATATTTTTGGTGTATTTGGCAGATGAGAGCGAGATTTCAAATATAATAATTAAATAGTAGGTTTCTCGAGAGCATATTATCTAAAGTTGAAGTCGATTTATTAATACGTATAATACGTACTCAAGACCTCAATGTCTACTAAGTTCGCTTATATGTATTTTCAAAGATCATCATCCAGTTATGGGTAAAAAAAATACGGTAAATCAAATTTCAGACTGCACTTAATCTTCAATCGTGCGTCCAAACTAAGTTAATTTCGGCCACAACCTACCTTTTTTGAAAAAAAACTGATAGCTCAAAAAGCATGGAAAAAAATCTACTATTTTTACTAGCAGTATACTACTGTAACTTTATTTTTGTAGTAGCTTTCCAGTCGTGGCTCCACCCGCGCTTATATCGGTTATCGCGCAAGACCATTCACCTCTTTTTGCGCAGTTGGATAAAAACTATCCTTTATCCTTCCCCGGGTCTCAAACTATTCCCATACCAAATTTTATCCAAATCGGTGCAAGTTTTTACTGACTTTAAAAAAAGGAGGAGGTACTCATTCGTCTATATCAACAACATAGGAAAATAATTTTTAGTTATTGGAGTGTAACTCAAAAACGGCTTGACCGAATTTACTGAAATTTAAATGGGACCACACGGCAAGCATGAGCTTTAAAATAAAATAAAATCATCTTAATCGATTAACCAAGTCAAAAGTTCTGAGGTAACAAATATATATATATAATAAAAAGCCGGCCAAGTGCGAGTGGGACGCACGTAAGGTTCCGTTACTAAATATTCTGTGAATAGTTAAAGCCAATTTTGTGAATAGTTAAAGCAAATTAAAAAATTCAAGTTTGTTGTATGGAAGCCCCCTGAGATATTTATTTTATTTTTAGTATTTTTTTTATAGCGGCAATAGAAATACATCATCTGTGAAAATTTCAACTGTGACAGACGCCTGGTGACAGACGGACGGACAGCGAAGTCTCAGTAATAGGATCCCGTTTTTACCCTTTGGGTAAGGAACTCTAAAAACTTGAGTAAGAACGAATTGAGTATCTCCTTCTTTTTTTGAAGTCGGAAAAAGTGCAGTATATTATGCAGATCCTGGTATAAGAAAAATACTTAGAATTGCGGGTTAACATCTGTATCCTAGTTAATTTTACTCTTTGATAAGTAAATAGGTAGTGTTAAGTGACGATGTCTTCTGATCACAGTCTTATGTGATATGCCCTGTAAGTCGGATTAAAGTGATTTGCAAATAAAAAAGGTGCGTATTTTGCCCATAAGTAAAAAAATAAGGATTTCGAATAACTAATTGCATAAGGAGTGGGTAAATAAAATTTCTTACTAAGCAACCCATTGTACCCCGTTAACTACATTAATCAACTTTTAAGAATGTATAAAAAAATATAAGAAATTAAAGATTGCAAGAATACAACGAAGTAGTTCGAAATAACCTTTTTTTTAGGAATACCATATTTATTTGTAATGTGCCCTAAAATATTTTAATCATTTCTCACGTAAGAACTTGAAACATATGTGACATTTAAACAATATAAAAACAATGTCAGAAATACAATATATTAATACTAAGTTATTAAAAAGCAATAATTAATTAAACATTTTAAATAGTAAAACTTGATACTTACATTTAAAATTGATGATTTGAGGATAAGATAAAAAAAATATTTATTTTCATAAACTACATGTATCCATATAACAATGTGTAGATGTCCTCTTTTAAGTAATTGTATAACTTAGATAGTGAGTTTTAATAATTTCTTAGATTTCTAGTCTTATTTAGGGCGAGCACCCGAAAAAAAGTTCCTAAACAAAAAGTTCTGCCTGCACGAAAATTATGAATGATATTTTTTTTTTTCATGAATTAGGTATCTCTTATTGTTTTGGTTCTTTTGTAATGTCATCACCGATTGCACGTGTCATGACTTGATTTATTACTATAAAGCTGTCTATTTTGGACATTTGGAATAATATAATATTATTTTTACACATCCATGCTTCTTGCCCGGACTTCACCTATGCATATTATTGTACGTACCTTCTCCAACAAAATCGGGTACTCAAGCCAGCAGAGAGCGCACCAAAGAGTTGAACAGCAGAACCTAGTCCTAAATGCGTAATTTAAGCATGCCTGTCCAGAATTAACAGTCGCTGTGGCTGAAATCGGTCAGGACTACATCATCATCATTATTGTACGGCACATAAAGTAAGATTGATCTTACTCGTAATTTTCTCACTAGTGTTAGTAATGAAGTATTTTTTGCAGAACAATTATAAGGATACCTAAACTTTTTAATAAACTCTTATTACTAGAAAATGTGTTCGTAGTATATTAAAATTAGTTCAATTAATAAGCTCAGAACTTTTTAAAGACTTGATGCTATTATATTATTTCAACTACTGTTAGAATTCAATTTCTGTTTCTGCGATATTGTTTTATTCGCAGATGATACCTCTCTGATTTTTAAAGTAGATAGGAAAGACATTGAACTGACGCATGTAAATAATGTATTATCTAAGATTTGTAAATGGTTCGCCGCTAATAATCTTCTCATAAATTCAAAAAGACGAAATGTTTAAAGTATTCTTTACCAAATGTTCCTAATGTTGAACCAAACATAAAGCTTGGCCCAGATAAACTCCCCATTGACAAAGCGACAGTCTTCCTGGGAATCAAAATGGATTCCACTTTACAATGGGATCCACATATACATGATCTCTCCGGAAGACTTAGTTCTGCTGCATATGCAGTTCTTATGATAAGACAGTTAACAGACGTAGCTACTGCTCGCCTAGTTTATTTCGCGTACTTCCACAGTATTATGTCGTAGTGTGTTGCTGTGGGGAACTGCAGCTGAGATAGAGACAATCTTCATCATACAAAAGCGTGCAATTCGAGCCATATATAAAATGGGTCCTAGGGAATCTGTGAGGGATCTTTTTAAAGAAATTGATATTTTAACTTTACCAAGTCTGTATATATTTGAAAATATTATGTATGTTCGTAAAAATTTGAGTAAATTTAAATTAAACAGTGACAATCACGATTACAATACTAGGAATAAAGATAAAATAGCGGTGCCAGGTTTTAGATTAGCAAAGACAAATAAAAGGTCCTTCTTAGGTAATTGTGTGCGGTTTTATAATAAAGTTCCCAAACATATTACAACGCTCACAGAAGGGAAATTCAAGTTGCATGTTAAAAACATATTGATTAAAAAATCCTACTACACAGTTTCTGATTACATAAACGACAAAAATGCCTCGACAATTCCGCCTCCGCCAAGCTATTGCCTGTCACCTACATAAACAAATATTGTAATAACTCTTTTATATAGTAAGTATGTAACACATTGTTAAAAGGTGTTTAAAAGAATGGCCCCGAGTTTCTTGCCCGTTCTTCTCGCAGTGGCTCTATACAATTTATTTGCTGAACGTGGCAGTACAATGTAGAATATTTCAATACTAAAATTTGTAATTGACCTTCATAAGAGCGTCGTAGACGCCTAAATTGAATAAATGATTTTGACTTTGACTTTGAGAACATAGTTACGTACTGTTATTGCATCCACTGGTGAACACGCAGCCTCCTCCATTAAGGGGGGGTTTGCCATAATCACTACGCTTCGCAGACGTTTTGCATTCTCAGTTTAAGATATCAGTTCCTCATCAGAAAGCGAATTTTTTTTTTATTTTTTTTTTTATGTGCGATAGGTTAGCCTTTGACCACTATCTCACCTGATGGTAAGTGATGATGTGGTCGAAGATGTTGTTCAGACTAACCTAGAATTACTGGCTCTCAAGGACAGCTGCCGGAACACACCGTTAAGTGTTAGGCGACAGATTTTCTACTTGAGGGTGGTAGCTAGCCAGGCGGGCATTCGCAAATTACCCTACCACCATGCTATAACGACTGCCATCCTAAGATAACAACCGGGACCGACGGCTTAACGTGCCCTCCGAAGCACGGAAGCGCTCAGTAGTAATGTCACTAGCGGTCACCCATCCAACTCATGATCGCGCGCGACATTGCTTTACTTTGCTGATCGGTTGAGAACAGCTAAGTAAACTTCGCTACGAGCGCTTCAACTTCGCTACGAGCGCTTCCGGTATTGTACCCTTAGTTGCCTCTTACGGCACCCACAGGTAGCAATGGGGGATGACATTATAGCCCGTCACCCCACGGGGCCAAAATACACTATTAATTACCTATCAAAAATTAACTACCTACTAATTATATACGGCTTAGTTACTAAATTATGTAAGGGCAACTGCAAAGGTTAGTCATTCTGTCGGAAAAAAGGTTACGCCGCAACTGCATCAAAATCGGATCAGCTATTTTTAGCTACATCCATAGTATACTTACGTATTCAATGGAAGCAAGTTCTGTCGTTTATAGCTTTAAAAGTACCTAATGTGTGAGAAGCACGATGACGTTTACGAGTGATAATTAATTTAAACTTATCTGACACCGCACACGGGTAGCACTTATGGGTATAGTCATTAATTCAATGACCGTAACGAATACGTATTATATATTATTACTGCAGTAATCATAATTATTATACTAACACTAGTTGTTTCTTAGAACTATTTAAGTGCAGGCTAAATACGAGTAGATAGATAACTACAAGGTGCGACATCGTGCTGTGCTGTAATCGTCTATGCTAGAGTATCTCGTAGCGTAGCTTACTGAGCCGATCTAAAATAAGTTAAGGCGTTGACAAGTGCTAAATAGCTTTACTTGAACAGATTTTTAGAAAAATGATTTTATTTCGTAGCAATAAGAAAATTATACGTTATTCTTGATCATACTATCTAAGGCCAAGAAAAGTCTGAAACACGTTTCCTTAAAGTTTCTCGATAGAATAAAATTACAAAGCTGACTTTAAATTACGCTTGTAACGTAAATATCTTCATTATGTACGTTTTAATATGTACGAAAATGTATAAAAAAATAGAAAAACCCTATCAAGAGGGACAAGAAAAGTTACATTTTCGATTTACGTTACTAGTGTTGTGTTAATAAGCTTACTTTCGGATTTAACCTAAACTGATCTCGATTTCACCATCGCTGCCTCTCTTTCACTCTTATGCAGTATCACTATCAGACAAAATTTTAGCATTTGACAGCATCTTAAGGAATGTCCAACGGGGTCATAACTTGGATGGGTGACTACTAGTGGCATTACTACTGAACGCTTCCGTGCTTCGGATGGCACGTTAATTACAAACGAAATTTCCCGATCGCACAATTTCACGAAATTCAGCGGTTAAGTGGCCAGCCAGATCGTGTGATTTAACACCACTGGATTAATATTTGAGGGGCTATGTTAAGGACAGAGTCTATACGGAGCCAATCGAATCGATTGCAGCCTTAAAACTCCAAATCCGTCATGTGATTACCGAAATAGACTCGCCATTTTTCCAAAAAAGTGATAAAAAACTTTGATGAAAGAATCGACATCTGTCAGCGTGCTCGTGGTGGACATTTGCCAGATATCATTTTTCATTCAATAAGCCAAACTTTTCTCTTCGTAAAGCATTTAAAATTTTAATCATCCTCATCTAAATTCTTTGTTTTATTTTGTTTTAGAAAACAAAGTTAAAAATTTTGTTGATTGGTTCTCAATGACTTCTGCCTTAACACACTGTTAGGTGCTTGGTGACAGATTATCTACATGAGGGTGGTAGCTAGCCAGACGAGTATTCGCAAAATGCCCTTTTTCCATGCCGTAAAGCTTAAGCTGGCAGTGGGGATCGCACGATGGACCTGCGGCACGATAGTCCAGTTCCAGTATTTACAATTTTAAAATTCTTTTAAGGCATTATGACAATTTTCTGACTTAACCATCAAATGTATATTGATTTTCCTATTAACTACGCAAAGCACATTAGTTTCAGGGTTAAGAACATTGGACTTTGTTTGTTGGGCAAGAAGTGAACAAATAGGTATGGAGGCATCATTTACTTGCTTGTTTGTGTTGAGTATGTTTTGTAATAGGCACGTACCAAGCCTAGAACTAATGTCGTTATATATAAGACTCACGGCCCGCCCCGGCAATGCAAGGTTTTTGAACAAAAATTATAAATTGGAAGACATAAAAAGTAGTTATTGTGACATAACTGTAATAGTTATACAAATAGTATTGCAGACGTTGTTGTAGATATTGATGTCCTCTATAAAACTGTTCTACATCATATTGCTCTATTTTCCACGATTTCCGCAGCGTACGTGATATAACGATTTTTTTGGTATTTTTTTCACACTTTGGGTTGCATAATCGAAGTTATAATACGGATGTCTAAGTTTATAATATTTTATAGCCTATGAAGAATTTTTCAAATCGTTCCAGTAGTTCCTAAGTTTATTCGTTACATACAAAATATAAAAATATAAAAACACAAATCTTTCCTGTTTATAATATAAGTACAGATATACTCGTAGATCTAAATATTGGGCAACAAAAGAGATGGATGAAATAAGAGTTCATGTGGTAGATATGGCAATGTTATGGACCCATGATAATGACTTAAGGGTGGGCCCAATGCCAAAATTACGCAAAAGGAGTATTTTCTATCACACTTTTTGATGGTAACGAACGCAAATATTCCAAAAAAAAAATATAGGAGGCAGGGGATAATCTTGAAAAAGTACAGTAATCGAATAGAATTTTGAAAAAAAACCTCATTGCACTGTGTAAAAATAACAGATACCGCGCTAAAAAAAACTGTTTTAATTCAAATGCTCAGAATTATCAGCGACAACCCCACTTTATTTTTTATAAATATAATAGCTAGACTAATGTTCTAGTCGAATAATCGATTACATTTTTTATTATTTGTTTATATTTAGTACTGTAAATGATGACGCAACCTTATAATTTTAATATTGTTAGGTTTGCAATACCGCCTGCTATGCGGATTACATTACAAAATCACAAATATACGATAGGAAAAATTTAAGTCATGTGCGGGATTCGAACAAATTGCAAAATTGGTCTTGTTTGTAGTACAGCGCAAGTGGTACTATAGATTTCGCTCCATCCCAATACTATGGTTAAAAAAGGATAGGAAAGATTCGAGTCATGAAGTCATGTCATGTTAGCTCAATTGGTTAGAGCATACTCCGGCTCAAGGAGTGGATGGACGCGGGTTCGAGTCCCGCACATGACTTAAATTTTTCCTATCGTATATTTGTGATTTTGTAATGTAATCCGCATAGCAGGCGTTATTGCAAACCTAACAATATTAAAATTATAAGGTTGCGTCATCATTTACAAGTATAAAACCAATTGCAAAATTGGTCTTGTTTGTAGTACAGCGCAAGTGGTACTATAGATTTCGCTCCATCCCAATACTATGGTTAAAAAAGGATAGGAAAGATTCGAGTCATAACGTCATGTCATGTTAGCTCAATTGGTTAGAGCATACTCCGGCTCAAGGAGTGGATGGACGCGGGTTCGAATCCCGCACATGACTTACATTTTTCCTATCGTATATTTGTGATTTTGTAACGTAATCCGCATAGCAGGCGTTATTGCAAACCTAACAATATTAAAATTAAATAATATTTTTTACCAATTTCAAAAAAGTAGGAAGTGTTTTAATGACAGTACTTTTTATGTATTTTACGTGATTATTCCACCATATACGAATTGATTCTGATGATTCTTTCTTATGAGTTTTATCCAAATAGTTCCGCTAGTATGGTTTTTTAAAATCCACACAACTGGAACAATACCTATGTCATGCAAATAAAGTACTTTTCAGCAATAGAAGCCGTCGTTTTTTAAGTATGCATGAATAATACCCAGTCCTAGGTTTAGTGGTATAGATTTAATTTATCTGACTGTAACGCATATACTGCGCTCAACGTCAGGGGCTTGAGCGAGCGCGGCGCAGGGCTGTTTGCGATCGTGACGCTGCCGCCTGGCTGTGGTTGTATTTCGCACCGCATGCAATTTTTTACGCACTCTTAAACAAAGGCATTTAGAGAAAACCTAATAGACAGCGTGCCCAGCTAGCTGGCAAGATTGCCTCGTTAAAACGTGTATCTAGAATAAATATTCGGTTATCACATCAACATCCACAACGTCCATCGTTGAACAAAGGTCTTCTCTATTAAGGAGAGATTGCCATAAGCCCCACGCTTGGTATCTTAGGGATCGCAGCATAAGATGGTAGTTTTTCTGCTGACTTCTGGTATTTTTACTTCACTGCCTCTTACCATTCCAAAAAAAATTCTGGGATGATATGGGAGGTTGCAATTCTAGCCCTGCATCCACGAGGGTATGTTCTTGTATATATTATAATAATTTACTCTTAGGAAGCATATCACTAGTGGCAGAAGAAGTTACATGCAATACATTGGCGTAGTTTGGTGTTTCTGTCTTGCAGGCAACTAGGGCAGTGGAAGAAAACCTCGTCTGCACCGAGTAGGCTACAAGAAGACGTAACTGTCCGCAATAACACGGAACTAAAATGCGCTTAAAACTAACCTAACAATAGTACTTCAAGAACTTATTCTTATGAACCGGGTGCCCGGCGCCCTCAAGAAGTGGTCCAGGAGTTTGTCAAACAAAGTAAGTCGTTGTTAGTCAGTAATCGTCATATCAACTCAAATCCGAAATTGGTCAATGACGAACCTAATCTAACCTTTTTTACTCACGTACCATGGCCACTCAGTGCTTAAATTATCTTTTAAACACTTTTAGGAATAAATTTTACATAAAAATTCAAATAAATATAATTAGCATAAAATTAAATAGCCTATTCTCAAGACTACAATGGCCAGATATATCTTATAACAAAATCACACACACCGTTAAAAAAAATAAGCGACATATCAAGATAAAAATTACCACACTCGAAACCACAGACAAAATGACAGCTACCATAGATGAGAGCTAGGTGGGTTCCGATTCAGAACATATGGGCATTTCAGGAGAAGAATGAAAACTGTATACCTAACCAACACCCCATAGTACGAGTAAAAGTATGTATAGTAAAAATAATACTACTAATGTATATTAAAGTGGAAGTACCTGTGGTTGTTGATCTGTTAAGAAAGACAGTAGAACAAAATGAAGAACAGAAGAATAAAAGTTGTGCTGACCCCACTCCTGTATAATTACAGGCTCACGAGACTTAACAACTGTATGTCTCAAGATGATGGGCGCAATGCAATTCGGCACTTATGACGAAATGCATTTGTTACAAGCCGAGGTTACTGCTTAACATCAGGTGGGATTCTTGTACATTCCGTCACAATCCCAGAAGAAAAAAAAATGTTATTATTAAATACGTTTTTTCCCAAAGTAACATTTGAATCTAATCTTCCGTCATATTACTACTTTGCATACAAATACGGCTTTTTCTATGCTCACCTGGCTAACCGGCATCTCTGCGTTAATGTGACCAAGCATCTAATGGTGTTATGTTCTTAAAACTATCCTTAAAAGCCAGTGTGGCCGTCACTTCGGGACAGTAAATAGATTTACAAATATATGTACAACAATTGCTCATCAATCCATACGGTCTATAACTGTGCCTTGTAGATTGCATCAGGTTCACCTCCTACTACATGGTACCAAAATAGATTCAACGTGGATGTCTCTTACTGAGGTCAGGTACTTTTATAATATTTTTTAATCAAGTACCAATGTTGTAACTGCGATTTTGAATCTTTCAACTCAAGGATTGCACTATTACACTTGGTTGTAGTGTTCTGACTTAGAAAAACAACTGGATGGGTTCCGTCTTAGCACTGACGAATCGTTATCTCCTCACAAGGCAACCCAAGTAGCAAGGGCTGTTCCCGAGTGGCCGAGCGAAGGGGCACGAGTCAAATTACCAGAAACTCCGGTGCGTAGTGAAAATTTGCTTTTTTAACACGACTGCTCAAAAAAGAAGTGTTATGTTTTCAGTCAAAAAAGAAGTGTATGTTTGTGAGTTTCTTTATTCCACCATAACTACTAAACGGCTTAACCGATTATAATGTATGAGATATCGTTAGATTCGTCTAGATAGGGCTAGTTACACTGGGTGTATAAAAAATGAGGAAAAACAAACTGGCGGATTTTAGACGCAAAATTGTGTGTTATTTTTTTTTCTGTCAAACTCATTTAGTGTTGTATCAAAATTAAGGGCTTTAACAAACAATTCCATAAATATATATAACTTGCAGTTTTATTTTCAATAGAAAGATAAAAAGTTTAACTGAAATAAATAATTCACAGCCGGGTTTTTTGCTTTTGAAATTAATTTATACCTGTTCTCAGTGTTTTTAAAAACTTTTAAATGTAATCTACATAGTTATTCAGAAACTAGACAAAATTTACAATAATATACTTATACAGTATGTGCTTTAATATATTTCAGTTAAATACAAGTCACCTGCAGGAATTATTATTATTGCTGATAGGTTTGACTTTGACCACAATCTCACCTGATGGCTTGATCGGAGATGGGAAACAGAAGTAATCTAGAGTGAGAACTGATTCTCAAGGGCAGCTGCCATAACGCGCTAATATGTGCTTGGCAGCAGGTTTTCTACTTAAGGGCAGGTAATTAGCCAGGTGGTCATTTTAAAATGACCTGTCCACAGGCCTTCTGCTGAGATATATCAGATGCTGCGTACATACATAAAATCACGCCTTTTTCCTGTAGGGCTAGGCAGAGACCACATATTTCCACATGCTACGATCCTTAAAATCTCTTTTGCTACATCTACACTCGTCAATCCTTTCATACATAAGCATCGGTTTATGGTACTCCTGACCTGGCTTTTTTTCAGAATGTCTTCAATCTGATTCAGGAACGTTTTGCTAGGTTTCTGCCTCTTTGCATGCGGTAATTCACTTCTTTTTATCTTTATATACACATTTCAAGTAAATTTAACCTTAGTCTATATACAGGAGGAAAAGTAGATAAGTAATACAGTGTTGTCCATTACCTTGACGTGATTTGCAAAAACGTGCTTATTATATGTAATGACCGGCTAGGCAAATTTTATATTTAACCTTTAACCTCAACATTACATAATTTTGTACTATTAAAAAATAAGTACTAAAAAAGTACTTAATAAAATCTCAAAGCAGAACTTTATTAATAATAAAAATAATAAATTGGCCTGTGGGAGTAATTAACTTAATTAATTATAAATTACTTACCTTATTATTGTGAATGAGCTAACTTAAAGTGTCTTGTTTATTGTACTGCTTTTATTCTAAATAATCAGTTTATTTCTTAATATAAGTGATATTGAACTTATAAGTTAAGATTATTTTTAAAAAAATTGTTTGTTTACATTTCTTTGTCGATTGTCTGGTTTTTAACCGACATAAAAAAAGAGGAGTTTCTCAATTCAATTGTATTTTTTTTGTTTCCTCATAACTCTTTTTATACCGATTTTGGTGTTTTTTCTTATATCCGAAAGCTGGTGCTTCTCATGTAGTTCCATTCAAATTTGAGTGAGATCTGACGAGTATAACTTGAGTCATCCCAATAATGCGTATTTTATAATTAAGTTGGTTGTTTTTTTTAAAATATTTTTTGATATAACATTATAATAAAATTTGAATCAGTTAATACTTAGTTAATACTTATTGCAAATACGCAATGCAAATAAGTTAATAGCTCACTAAATTGCACTATGGATAAGAAAATGGTCAAGTGCGAGTCTAAGTCGAGTTGATGAGAGTTCCGTAGTATTAATAATGCGTAGGTTGTTTTTAAATAAAGAAAGGGTCTATTCACGCACGAATTAATCAAAATAAAATTACATTAAAATAATATTTTGACTAACCTCGACGTTTCGAATAAGTTACATTAATTACATTAGTATTAGAATTACAGTTAAAAGTTCACTAAAACGATGATTACAGTTAAAAGTTCACTAAAACGATGCGTAGATTTACCTTAAAATAATAAGCTGCAAGACCAAAGATTTATAAAGCATGGAATCCTAAAAAATATACTTGCGCTGGGTGGCCCCAGTTGTTCCACTTGTTAAAACAATAGAACAAGTGTGGAAAATAACTCCTATTTGTTCTTCCAATAGAATAAGTAGAATCCAGAAATCATATTTGTTACGTTCCAGAAATTACCAATGTGATTATAAAAAAACATGCTACTAGTTCTATCACCAGAACGATTTGCGTTATGATTAATGACGAAGGAAAATCCAAAGTAGGCATTCATTTAAGATAAATGATCCACTTATAAATTCACATGACACTTATGAACAAATTAATATTTAACTAAGAATAACCTATAATTTGTATGAGAACAATAAAATTATAAATATAATACTGTCTTTATAAAATATACTGTAATTAAGTAAACAAGTAAGGCAAGGTCAACTGGAGTTATGTGCTGCGATCTGATCATGCTTCATTGCCATGTTTGCATAAGAGTTAGCGACGTTTGAACTTGCGTCATTTTTGTTTATCATATGGTACATCTATCCTGGGCTATATGTTTAAAAATATACCTTTTTACGAATGTACTAATGTGAAATGACGTAAGCATGAGTGTTTAGGGTTCTGTGTCCTGACAAGGAACCATAATAAACTGTTCGGTTCTAATTATACATGTATATGACAAAAAATTACTTTAAATTTTAGAATATTTATAGTTCACAGGTTTTTTTTTATTCTATCATGATGGAACTGTTACCAGGCCCCCGTGGTGTTAAGTGGTAACTTTCACTTACTCTGCCTTTAAAAGATGCAGTTTGTCACAAGTGGCGAACAGCAGCGCCCGTCACCTCGAGACATGAAGTTGTTATCATCAAGTGCCTGTAATTTCACCAGCACCTTATAGCCTTAAAACCAGAATACAATGATGAGAAAATTACTGTTTTGCGGAAGAAATACGTATGGTGACAATACTTATCCACAAACATGCACAAAGAGCACTTCTACTACTTTTTACAAAACATATACAGGGTTAATGGAAAAAAACATCATTAACCCTGTATATTATCAAGAAAACATCTCAAAATAATTGTTAGAACTAGCAGAAGTCAAACCTACGAGGTTATTAGTATTTTTTCAATAACCATGTATATTACTTAATAAATTACATAAATGAAGTACAAAATATGTTATATATTGCTTTTAAATCGAGTACTTACTACATTACCTTATATATCCGGGTACTTTGGTTATCGGGCGAAACCATTAACCTCTTTTAGCGCATTTGGATAAAATAACTATCCCATATCCTTCCCCGGGTCTCAAACTATTTTCATACTAAATTTAATCCAAATCGGTCTAGTAGTTTATAAGTTTATTCGTTTTTTTTATTGTTATTGTGAAGGAACAAGCGCGGGGCCCACCTGATGTTAAACGGTATCCTCTGCCTATAACAGATGCATTTCATCACAGGTGACGAACTGCACTGCGCCCATCACCTTGAGACATACCTGTTAAGTCTCATTTTGCCTGTTATTTATTTCACTGGCTCTCAAGGACTGCTGCCGGAACACACCGTTAGGTGCTTGGCGACAGATTTTCTACTGTCTAGGGTGGTCACTAGCCAGGCTGGCATTCGCGAAATGCCCTTCCACCATGCGGTGAAGCGACCTGCTGCGCGGCAGTCCATAGCCAATGCCACTGAGCCATCACTGCTTCAAAAATACAAATCTTTCCTCTTTATAATATAAGAATATATTTGGCTATAAAATAAACAAATAAAATAATATGTATTAGGAACTTGCAAGTTAATATTCCCCATTGTGTTTAGAGCTCTTAGCCTTAAGCGTAGTACGCAAGTAATGCAAGAATTAATGTTTAGGTCAACGTCAGTTCTTCTTATTACTTAAACTCATAAAAGTAATGTGACAGGGAAAAACTTTTAGTATACGTTTAGTCTTCTAGTAGGTCACTTGTGAGATCCGTGAAAAAAATTAGTAATAAAAGACTCTATTGTTAAAAATATGTGAGTATCTTCTAATTTAAAGATTTATACACACATATTATCACAAAAATAACTATATCATGTCTCATTGACTTTAATATTTTCGTAGTGAGTGCAGTGCGGTGAAATAAAAGTTTATAATTTTGAATCCATCACTTCCTAATTTATTAATAATCTTCATTTACGCTAATATTATAAAAAGGAAAGATTTGTAAAATTAACTACTGGACCGTTTTGGATGAAATTTGGTATGGAAATAGGTTCAAAACCGGGGAATGATAGTTTTTATCCACCTGCGCGAAAAGAAGTTAATGGTTTTGCGTGATAACCGACATACGCGGCTGGAAGTCTAGTAATATTATAGTGAGGAAATATTTGTATTTTTGTGTTTTTGTATGCAACGAATAAACTTTAAAACTACTGGACTGATTTAGATGTAATTTGGTATGAAAATAGTTTAAGACCCAGGAATGGACAAAGGATAGTTTTTATCCAACTGCTCAAAAAGTAGTTAATGGTATTCCGCGATAACCGACATACGCGCGGGCAGAGCCGCAGCCGGAAAGCTAGTTGATTATCTGTTTTGATATGAAAATATTATGTTGTTCCAGAACAAATAACCATGGAAGTAATACCACATCACCCATTGATCAACGTTACACAAGATACAATGAAGAAAGTTCGAGAACTTTATGGAATAGATGACGTGAAACGAATCAGAGAGAGCCTTCGTATCATTGAAGAATGGCTGAGGAAACAACCTCATCTAGCTGAAGCTGCGGAGTATTTAAGTGAGTTCCTATATTATTAAGATGTTACCACTCTTATTGCATCAGTTGGATCGTCCACTGTTAAACACACCCTCCCTCTTAAAGGGGTGCCATTATCCCCACGCTTGGCAGGCGTCTTGGGGAATTACGCAGTGTGAGTTAACCGTTCCTCAGAAGGCACTGGCCCACCTTTCGGTATTTATTCCTTATTCGCCTCTTACGACACCGAGATGGGTGGGTGACATTCTATCCCGGCACCCCACTGCTCAACCACTCTTACAGATTGTTATTATATTTTAAAATGTCGTAGTATCCGTTGTAAAAACATCTCAAAAGGTACGGCCCTCATCAAAGCTAGTGTTTATTATTTATATAATAATCTATGTTTTGTATATAAGAACAATGTAAGATGACAGGCACATGATGTATAAAAATTTCAAGGGGGACAAATACAATGTGAGGTATATGCAATGGTCATTTAACAACCGCCATTCTGAGAGCACAACTGGGACAGACGGTTTAACGTGCCCTCCGAAGCAAAGAAGCGCTCAGCTACCAGCGGTCACTCATACAAGTCATGACCACAACGGACATTGCTCGATTATGAACGATAAGTACGCTACGAGCTCCTAAATTACCTTGAACGAACAAAACGCAATATGACAAAGACAGTTCCTAATTCTAGGGTTAATTTTATTGCTATTGACGAAAGCGCGAGGCCAGCCTGATGTTAAACGGTAATCTCTGCCTTTAACACATGCATTTTTTCACTACTGGCGAATTGTTCTGCGCCCGTTGCCCTGAGACGTACAGTAGTTAAGTCTCATTTGCTTGTAATTATACTGGATCTCAAAGAACGCTGCCTCAACACACTGCTTGGCACTAGCCAGGCGCATGGTTGTAGGGCATTTTGCGAGTGCCCGCCTGTCTAGCTACCACCCTCAAGTAGAAAATCTGTCGCCAAGCACCTAACGGTGTGTTCCGACATCTATCCTTGAGAGCCAGTAATTCTAGGTTAGTCTAAACAACACCATCGACCACATCATCACTTACCATCAGGTGAGAAGTGGTCAAAGGCTAACCTACCAGGCATAAAAAAAAGAATTTCCAAATTCCCTCCCACCAAGCGTTGAAGCTTAAGCTGGCGGTGAGGATCAAAACATGGACCTGCTTCACCGCAGTCCGTAGCTATAAACGCTTGGCTATTAATGATTAATGTTTTTAAGCAATGAAAATATGATAATGATATAAAAATAATGTAATTATGGATTTCTACAAATGAAGGCTCGAATCAATCAAATGGGTTAATTAAATGACCTATTGTAAATACTTCATCAGATGTAATTTTAGTACCTTGTTCGTTGCCATAATAAAAGCTATAGAAGTGTGTAGCTATTTATTATAGAAAGGTTATATTTAATAAGAAGTGCTCTTTGCAAATGTCAAAAGTAGGACGGAGATACCTCGTTTCGTATATGTGTGGGCGAAACAAAACTACGCCATATTTAAATAGGGTGAGCGAATTTTTGAAAATATATTCATATAAAAGTAAGCTTTTACATATGGAATAAATATTTTAAGAACACTATCACGTGGTTGGTACATGATATATATAAATTGATTTGTGTTGATACAATTTACCACATAACACAAAATTTTATTAAGTGGAATTTTAGGGCTGTATTTATGATTTTTTATCGAGGGAGATATATGGGGTCGTGTTTTTGGATCAGGCATAGAATATTATGATATAAGTGCGGTAAGTTGAAAATAACAGCCGAGGCGATATTAGTAGCCCGAGCCGTAGGCGAGAAAGCAGAGGCTGTAATTATGAAAGCGCACGTATGTCATACGACGTTTTTTATAACATATTTTCGAAAAAATAAGTAAGACTCGGGTAACTGACTATAACCTTTTTTGAAGCAGTGATGGCTCAGTGGCATTGGCTATGGACTGCCGCGCAGCAGGTCCATGGTTCGAATCCCGCCCAGAGCTTGAGCTTCACCGCATGGTGGAAGGGCATTTTGCGAATGCCCGCCTGGCTAGCGACCACCCTCAAGTAGAAAATCTGTCGCCAAGCACCTAACGGTGTGTTCCGGCAGCAGTCCTTGAGAGCCAGAAAAATTACAGGCTAATGAGACCTAACAACTGGACGTCTCAGTGTGACGGGCACAGTGCAATTCGTCGTTGACGATATGCGTCTGTTATAGGCAGAGGTTAGTCCACTTAACATCAGGTGGGCCTCGGACTTGTTCCGTCACAATAACATAAAAAAAAAAAAAAAAAACCTACTTGAATCTTGACTCCCGTTTCTCCCACAAGTCAATGATAAATGACTTTAAAGTCATTTAGTGGTAATTTAATAATCTTTACTAAATTATAACATTTAATTCTTTTTTTTTTATGGCTGATAGGTTAGCCTTTGACCGCTATCTCACCTGATGGTAAGTGATGATGTGGTCGAAGATGTTGTTTAGGCTAACCTAGAAGTACTGTAAGCAATGTAAGCATCTAATGTTTATTTATTATGTTTTATCACGCAAAGTTAATTTCATTCATAAACTGTTGACCACTTCTCTGACATTAAAACTCTTTGCTAAGATTTAAAAAAGTACCGTTCGTTTTAGACAGAGCATCTTGATAAAACGTGCGTTTAACAAATAAAGTCGTGCATTTTACATTACAATAACGCACAATTAGGTAATGAGATAGAATACGGTATTGAAATTGGTGAAATAAGAAACCCTTTACGAGCAAATGTGTTTAAAATATTATATACGAATAGTTAATTCATATCTGTAAGGCATAATACACTCTTTCTAAACACTGTGTTCAAAGTTTGCCTTTTTGAAACTCACTTCACCTGAAGTTCTGAAACCTTTTCTTGAAAAAGGTATTAAATGCCATTTGGCACAATTAACCTCCTATACTTGGCTACCTGTACCCAACTTATAAATTTAATTAGCAGTAGCAACGATTATGAATAATAATTTTCCTACTGCTATTATATTTTCCTCAATGTTTTTTTTTCATTTGTAAGTCGCACTGAGAAAACCGTCTTAAAGGCTTAAATCAAATTTGACCTTTTACCGTTGAATTGTAACTACTGTTACCCGTTTTATGAGGGTGCGCGTTTTCTATATGCCAGCCGGCTATGGTTGGGAGAGCGGTGGGTTCTCTTAGACACAGGGGGTGTTATTTGTTGGCGAAAATTACATTGGGGTAGTGGATCTTTCTAATAGTGAGGGCGCCACCAGTCTACTGTCTACTGACTGGAATATTCTGTGAATGCTGACAGAAAAATGAAACATCTGATCACCTTACATACGCATCTATCTATAATTTCTCTCAAAAATATAACTTTACATTGTGTTCCTTATGAGGTAAACTTAACCTATGTGGGTTAGTACAAGTTTATATTCTAAAACATTCTTATGTAAACATCATGTAAGTTTGTAATTACATATTCTTAAATTATTTCTGATTTCTGGTAAATCCTACATGTAGGCGGGCCCTCCTACGTGTGGGCTATGCTAAATTAACACGTGAAATTATCTTATCAATACATCCTGTATGTTGGACAATGTGGGCTTCTAAATTAGTTAAAAAATGTCACCAGATGGACGGCGAGTGTGCACCAAGACTCCAGGTGTGAGGGGCAAAAACCACGCTTTGTAGTAAGCCGAAGTCGACGAGCATCATGGTTGACAGGTGCATATGTGGTGATTTTTTCTCTTATATTCTTGAATTAAACTAGGGAGCGGCAATCTGCAAACGAAGAACATCGTTACAGACTACCACGAGAACGATCCTAACCTATATGTGGTTTCTATTACATGGGGTGATTTACATACCTGCCGCCCCTTCTAAAGCAAATCAATTAGCATGTAAAAGGCGCCATTGCGCACGATACGGTCGGCACGCCGCCACGACGTACAGCCGGCACATTTTCATCCTCCCTATAAAGATGGAAAAAATATTATCTCACGGATCACTATGTGAGGCCTGGGACCATAAACGTCCAAAGAAATTAACACTTACTTGCTCTCATAGCACTTTTTCAATTCTTTTATGTTAAATGATGTTCACTGTTCTCTTTGTCCGGAACGAAAAGAAAAAAGGAAATTGAGATCCATCGATTACAAACCATTTACCTCTAGGTTTTAGTTATGGTCAAAACTCTCTGGTAAAATCCTTCTACACGACTGCAGTTGAAGAGAATACCAAGGGCGTGTAAAAATAAAATTATATATTCTTCAATAAATGTTCTAAACTTGACAAAAAACAAACATTTTTAATTTTCTCCACACAAAAGATTGTATGTCTATCGAAACATCTCGCAGAGGCACAGCTTTAGGAGACTCGATTATTTAGCAGATGCCACTTTTGTACGAAACCCACGTACAACTGTCAACGTCAGCTGTCTTTGTTTCTGATATGTCTTCGAATGGAAATTGAACATTGAAAAGAAGAAGAAGAAGACCTATCTTTGTTTACTACTAATGTTTATTTAAATACGAAAAATCGTGCTAAATTCTATGAAAATATGATGAAAGTTATTAGAAAATGACCAAATGAATTCCCAACGAGACCAAATGTTATCAAGTGAAAAAGTTATGTTCTAAACAATAGATGAAGAAGTGAGATGTCCACCAACGATTTGTGCTTTACAAGCTTTGTCACAACGTTTAATAGACTTGGCCTGGCTTACCAGCCTTCTCCAAGGATCCACTGGAGTATTACCGACCGCCACAAGCTGCCTACTTCAAGAAATTCACAACGAACAAATTGACACGCAACAACACCCCACTGCTAAGAGCAAAATTATGGTGAAGAAATGAAACATAATTTATGCGAACAAAATGTAAACCACCTAAAGAATGATCTGTTCTGAGGCAACAGTGACAACTGGATCGCTATCTTCTTTCGTGTTCTGCAAGGGAAAGTTATAAAATGAACAAGAATACAATATGCACACAGTGAGCTGAAGAGTACCCAAAGACCCATGGTACCTTATTGTATCTCTTTTCTTAATAACTCTGTATAATTCTAAGTTTTAAATAACTTGTAATATAAAGTTTCTAAAAATCTTGTGTTTTTAACCACTTCCCTCATGCCTTCTCTTAGACCTTTCTAACTATTTTCATAGTATTGAATAAAAATGCTTATCAGCATTGAATAATGTAAGTGTTTTACTCATCTTACCCTAGGTAACTTACTTAACTAATAAAATAATAGCCTAGTGATCTATCATATCCTCAGAAATGTAAACGGTAAGGTAAAAGGAAACAAAATCCACACTACTTTCACACAAACTTCTTACACACATTCCCAAAAATCTCAGTGTACCGGCAATAATTTAGACATCAATCTCAACCTTCATTCTTCTATACAAACACTTATTATTTATTGAGACATATATTCATCACCACCCAAACTACCGTTTATTCTTCTCTTATATGCTCTTCTCTTATTCCTTATTACTTCCTTTCACTATACAGTCCACCTTTACTGATTAATTAAAATCTAAATATTCCTACCTAATTAAATATAACTAGTGGCAGTACCCGGGTATGTCTGCCTACTTACATTTAAATATGGTAAATCCTTAAATTTAGCCCGTTACTTATATACTATTCCTATTTATTGTTTGTTTACTAGCATATATGGGATATACACTCTAACTGAACTTAAACTACTATTACTATTTCCTAGGTTTTTATGTATATATATTTGTTTCTAATATTAAAAGGAGTTTGTACATATCCTATATGAAGTTTAATGTTTCTATTTCTTAACTAAAAGCTAATGTGGCATGACATGAATTATGTCTTTTATGTGGGTTAAACCCAGTTTCTTACCATTAATTGCACGGAGACGATAAATTAAAGGACTTACTCTTTCTTCTACAACACACTTAATATTTCTAGGTGCTAGTTTACTTGCAAAACTATCACTAGCTTTAGAAAGTGTGTAATCTTTCTTCCATACTACTTGCCCAACTTGTAAGCTAGTTTCTCTCTTTCTCTTATCATACAAACGTTTACCACGTTCATATGCAGAGTTTAATTTTTCTTTTACTTTCAAAAATATTTTTTGAAGTTCTCTTAATGATCCTACATATTCTTTTCTTTCTGGAAAGTTCAAATCCTGGGAGTCAAACGTTTTAAATTTGTAATGTCCTGTATCCAAGACAATTTCCCTACCGTGTACTATGAAATATGGTGTGAAACTAGTGGCTTCATGTACACTATTGTTCATCGCAGACTGGATGTGTGGTAAGTGAACATCCCATTCTCTGTGGTCATCTTTGTGAAATGATGATATTGTGTCTCCCATTACTCGGTTGACACGTTCTACTGGATTGACTTGAGGAGTGTAGACAGCAGTATAGAAAAGGTTTGTAATACCATACCTGCCTATCATTTCTTTGAATTCTTTACAAGTAAACACACTACCATTATCACAAATTAATGTCTTGGGTATCCCATGCACAAGAAAAACGAATTCTTCTAATTTCTGTATTATAGTGGAAGCGACAGCCCTTCTTATGGGAAATAAGAAAACATACTTCGAAAAATAATCTGCCACTACTAACACAAAAGTGTTACCTTTCTTTGACCTTGGTAAGGGGCCATGAAGATCCACTGATATGGTTTCGAAAGGCCTTTCTACTTTCTTAGGCTGACCCATCAAACCAGGTCTAGCCTTATTTGTAGACTTATTGGCCAAACAAACCTCACATTTTCTAACATATTCTTTGACATCTTTCAGTAATTTTGGCCAGTAAAAGCGTAGAGCTATGCGTTTTATGGTTTTACTGATTCCAAAATGTCCTGCTGTTGGTTGGTCATGATTTTCTGATAAGACATTTATTCTATTCGGAAGGGGAACTACTAATTTCCATGAAGTATCTTGTTCTAAAGCAAATTTACTTTTTATAAGTTTGTACAACCTTCCTTCTATGATATTAAATTTAGGGTAACGTTGGGGTGATCTTCTACAATTTTCATATAATGTATCATACCAAACGTCACCTGAAGGGTAACTTATTCCTTCTATCGATTCTATTTCTAACCTGCTGAGTGCATCAGGTACAACATGTAAGTGTCCTTTACGGTGTTTGATTTCAAATTTGTATTGCATAAGCCTCATAGCCCAGCGGGCTAACCTACCGCTAGGTGATTTAATACTCAGTAACCACTGTAGAGATGCATGGTCAGTTATTACTGTGAATGGATGTCCTTCTACATAGCATCTGAATTTCTCTACACTGAACAATGCAGCTAAACATTCTTTTTCTGTTACGGAGTAGTTACGCTCTGCAGCAGTCAGGCTTCGAGAAGCATACGCTATTACTTTCTCTACACCGTCTACGTTCTGGGTGAGAACACTGCCTACGCCTTTGTCACTCGCGTCACACTGAATAACAAATTCTCGGGAGAAGTCAGGACAAGTTAAAACTGGTGAGGTAACCAAACACGTTTTAAGGTTATCAAAGGCCTCTTGGGCATCGTCGTTCCATTCCCACTTCTTCAGCTTCTTACTCGTTAAGCGGTTCAAGGGAGCTGCTACTGTCGCGAAGTTTGGTATGAACCGACGATACCACCCTACCATCCCCAAAAAGCTTTTCACTTCCTTAGGCGTTTTAGGTACTGCTAATTTAATAATAGATCTGGTTTTATCTGGGTTAGTTCTAAGTCCTTCTCTATCTACTCTATACCCGAGATAATCCAGTTCTTCTCTACAAAAATGTGACTTGTCTATGTTAACCGTGAGTTTCGCGGCCCTTAATTTCTCATAAACCCTGTCTAACAGGTCTAAATGGTCTTGAAAATCGCCTCTACTCACTAAAATTATGTCATCAAGGTACGTAAAGACTGATAGAGTCAAGTCTGCGTTCTGGAATTCTGCTGTTAGCAACCTATCCATTAGTCTTTGCAGTGTTTGAGCCGCTGTGCTCAAGCCAAAACACATTCTACGAAAATGAAAGAGACCGCGGCCCGATACAGCGAAAGCCGTCTTCTCTCTACTCTCTGGTGACAACTCTACTTGCCAGTACGCAGACTTGAGGTCGATTGACGTCAAATATCTAGCACCTCTCAAACTGTTCAATATAAAATCTATGTTTGGCAAAGGGTAGCTATCAAATTTAGTAATAGAGTTCAACTTTCTACTATCTAGGCATACTCTTGGTTCTCCATTCTGTTTTTTCACTACCACTAGAGGGCTATTCCACGGTGAAGTGGATGGCTCTATAACCCCTAGCTCAAGCATACGGTCCACTTCAGCATGTATTAGTGCTAACACAGCCGGGGAGAATTGGTATCCTTTCTGTCGTACTGGGGGATGATCGCCAGTATTGATGGTATGTTGCACTAGGTCGGTCTTACTTAAGCCACATTCTAATGTTAAGTTTCTAAATTTTTCTATTCTAATTTTAAGTAGAGCTAACTGTTCTGAGGTTAAATCACTAGCAGTATGTAAAAATCCTGAGTCTACAAAACAATTTTGACTTGTTAAACTGTCTACTTTTATATATTGTAAAATTTCTCCACCGATTTTGAAAATTTTCCAAAAGTCAATGCCAAAAATAATAGGTGTCTTTATTGCTTCAATTACTAGAAATTTTATTCTATGTATTAAATTTTTATACTCTATGTCTAGATATGTGGATCCAGCAGCAATGCTTGACGAACCATTAGCAGTTATAATGGGCACACGTTCTGATTTGTTCAATGTAGCTCCATTTGGTTCTAGAAATCTATATGCAATACCGCTAATTACACTGACCATCGCACCAGAGTCAAGGAGTCCTTTACATTTTCTACCAAAAACTGAAACTTCGAGAAACGGTCGAGTTTCTCCAGGCATAGGATTAAAATAGACCTCTTGAATTTTCTGATGTTCTACTCTAATATTTTTAAAGTTCTTATTTACTACAGCTCTACTAATTTTTGTTGCTAGATCCTTTTCTGTTCTATCATTACTATGACTTTGGCAGGGCGGGCTCATCCTTCCCCGGTGGAAGAGGCTCTTTCCGAGTTTAAATGGTTTTGTGGGTTGCATTTCTCACACCTTGGTCGTATGACTCCCTCCTTACCGCAGCCATAGCAATGTATCTTTCTGTCAAATTTACAATTTACTTGAATGTGACCCTGCTTCTTGCATTTATTGCAAACAATGCGATTAATCGCCGCTTGTTCAGATATAGTTGCTTCTATTTTCTTTTTCTGGGGGCCACAATTGTAAAAAGTTTTGGTTTTATAACACAAGTCAGTGTGCAATGGATTAGGGTTTGAAATTGAGGGGTTAACATGTGTTGAGCACTCCAACTTCATGTCTTCTAATTGTTTACATTTATGGCGTAGTTTATCTACATTTGAAAATGTATCACAGAATATCTTCGATTTATAATAAGGAGCTAGGTTGTCCTTTATTATTTCTACTTGTTCCTTTTCAGAGATTGCACTGTCTAAACGGTTAAAATATGTTTTCATTACATAAATGTAAGACACTACACTTTCTGTTGGATGTTGAGTCCTATTATAAATTTCCTTTAGAGTTTTCCTATTGTAGGAAATAGGTAGGAATTCTTGTTTCAGTGCTGAAACAAAGTCATTCCAGGTCAAAGCTTGTTTACCATAAAAACGGTACCATTCTGCTGCACTACCCTCTAAGAGGTCAGATACACTTCTTAATAATTCTGATTGGCTAATATTTTTAGACATTCTTAATTCTTCCACATTTTCTAAAAATGAGTGTAAACTAACTTTGCTGTCCCTACCAGAGAACCTAACATTCCAGTTTGATACATTGCGAGTTGGGTCAATGGTTATCCTCAGCTCACCTGTTCCTACAGAAGAGTCCTGTGTTGTCACTGTCCCCTCCGCCGGAGTGTGTTGACCACTGTGTACTGGATTCATCTCTGCTGCTGCTTGTTCCTCCGTGTAGCACAGGCCCACTTTTCCTAAAATGTTTATATTCAATGTTTTGAGGATGTTCTCACACTCACTTTTAATAGCTGAAATTCTTTCTAAATGTTCTTCTTCCTCAGTGTCAAGACGACCTATTCTTAATTGAATGTGTATAATACGAGAAGTGAATCTATCCTTTTGGGAAGGGGTCAAATCTCCAGATGAAACTGACAGGCTAATGTCGTTTAATTTGTCTTCACAGATTTCTAGTTCTGATTCTACATCTAATTCTGAAAGATTAGTGACTACTTCTAATCGAGAGGCTTTTGACAAACTAGCTAATTTTGCTCGCATGTCCGCAACCGTTTTGATGTTACAATGACCTCTAATTCTGAGTTCATATTTGAGCTCATCACTAAGAAGATGACGGAAGTTCATTTTTATGTCAGACATTTTGAATATTTTTAAATTTGGAACAAACTAACACAACAATACACTAACCACCATGTAACTCCAACAATACCAAGCCCCACGTTGTAGGTGCCAATTTATGTTACCCGTTTTATGAGGGTGCGCGTTTTCTATATGCCAGCCGGCTATGGTTGGGAGAGCGGTGGGTTCTCTTAGACACAGGGGGTGTTATTTGTTGGCGAAAATTACATTGGGGTAGTGGATCTTTCTAATAGTGAGGGCGCCACCAGTCTACTGTCTACTGACTGGAATATTCTGTGAATGCTGACAGAAAAATGAAACATCTGATCACCTTACATACGCATCTATCTATAATTTCTCTCAAAAATATAACTTTACATTGTGTTCCTTATGAGGTAAACTTAACCTATGTGGGTTAGTACAAGTTTATATTCTAAAACATTCTTATGTAAACATCATGTAAGTTTGTAATTACATATTCTTAAATTATTTCTGATTTCTGGTAAATCCTACATGTAGGCGGGCCCTCCTACGTGTGGGCTATGCTAAATTAACACGTGAAATTATCTTATCAATACATCCTGTATGTTGGACAATGTGGGCTTCTAAATTAGTTAAAAAATGTCACCAGATGGACGGCGAGTGTGCACCAAGACTCCAGGTGTGAGGGGCAAAAACCACGCTTTGTAGTAAGCCGAAGTCGACGAGCATCATGGTTGACAGGTGCATATGTGGTGATTTTTTCTCTTATATTCTTGAATTAAACTAGGGAGCGGCAATCTGCAAACGAAGAACATCGTTACAGACTACCACGAGAACGATCCTAACCTATATGTGGTTTCTATTACATGGGGTGATTTACATACCTGCCGCCCCTTCTAAAGCAAATCAATTAGCATGTAAAAGGCGCCATTGCGCACGATACGGTCGGCACGCCGCCACGACGTACAGCCGGCACATTTTCATCCTCCCTATAAAGATGGAAAAAATATTATCTCACGGATCACTATGTGAGGCCTGGGACCATAAACGTCCAAAGAAATTAACACTTACTTGCTCTCATAGCACTTTTTCAATTCTTTTATGTTAAATGATGTTCACTGTTCTCTTTGTCCGGAACGAAAAGAAAAAAGGAAATTGAGATCCATCGATTACAAACCATTTACCTCTAGGTTTTAGTTATGGTCAAAACTCTCTGGTAAAATCCTTCTACACGACTGCAGTTGAAGAGAATACCAAGGGCGTGTAAAAATAAAATTATATATTCTTCAATAAATGTTCTAAACTTGACAAAAAACAAACATTTTTAATTTTCTCCACACAAAAGATTGTATGTCTATCGAAACATCTCGCAGAGGCACAGCTTTAGGAGACTCGATTATTTAGCAGATGCCACTTTTGTACGAAACCCACGTACAACTGTCAACGTCAGCTGTCTTTGTTTCTGATATGTCTTCGAATGGAAATTGAACATTGAAAAGAAGAAGAAGAAGACCTATCTTTGTTTACTACTAATGTTTATTTAAATACGAAAAATCGTGCTAAATTCTATGAAAATATGATGAAAGTTATTAGAAAATGACCAAATGAATTCCCAACGAGACCAAATGTTATCAAGTGAAAAAGTTATGTTCTAAACAATAGATGAAGAAGTGAGATGTCCACCAACGATTTGTGCTTTACAAGCTTTGTCACAACGTTTAATAGACTTGGCCTGGCTTACCAGCCTTCTCCAAGGATCCACTGGAGTATTACCGACCGCCACAAGCTGCCTACTTCAAGAAATTCACAACGAACAAATTGACACGCAACACTACGTAAGATGAATTCACAACTCTTAAGATGATTTTCACCAATCAATAAAAATGTACCATGTTTTATAATAAACACAACCGTCAAAAACGCCTTCCGTAAAGTATTTTCAGAATTGCAACTTGTTATACGATAATAATTGCGGTATTGACCATAAAATATACCTTACTGTTACGGCGGTTTATATACAGTGATTATCACTATAACGTACGACTTAATCAGCCTTATCAAAAGTCAATATTTAAGTAAGACCACAAAATACACCTTAAATGAAGACGAAAAGAAACATTCGCCTTCACTGACCTCGTTTAACGCCTTCTAGTTGGAAGGCGTTTGTGTACGTATTTACGTTTGGTCGGTTTTTCGCCTTATACCATATAAATTGGCCGTCATTAGGGCGCTTTTGACTTTAGATTTTTCTCAGTGCGTAATCAAAGAAAAAGGGCAGTGATGAGGACGGGCAGCGTCTGCTGTGTACTGTTTTGAAATAGTCGAAGCAGAGCTTGCCTAGTCCTTCCTAACCGATCAACTATATAAAGCAACGTATTCAGCGTTTCCTAGTTGCAGCATGTTCAGACAGTTGTCATTGAACAGACCGTTTAGCAAAAAATTTAATTTAAAAGGTTTTTTGATGCTATCGTGATGAAACAATCACAGGGCTCACCTGGTGTTAAGCGGTAACCTCTGCCTATATACATAAGTAGCAGTTCGTCACAAACAGAGAACTGCAATAATCCCATCACCCTGAAACATAAAGTTGTTAAGTGTTAGGTGCCTGTAATTTCACTGGCACCACCCTTCAAACTGGAACCCAGTAATCTAAACAATTTTTTTTTGTTATTGTGTCGGAACAAGAACGGCAATCATCTTTTTTTATTTTATTTTTTAATGCTGATAGGTAAGCCTTTGATCAAAATCTCACCTGATGGTAAGTGCTGTTGTTGTCGAAGGTTGTGGAAAACTGGCTCGGAAGGACAGCTGCCGGAACACACCGTTAGGGACTTGGCGGCAGATTTTCTACTTGAGGGTGGTCGCTAGCCAGGCAGGCATGCCCTTTCACCGTGCGGTGAAGCTCAAGCCCGTGGCGGGATTCGAACCATGGACCTTCTGCGCGGCAGTCCACAGCCAATGCCACTGAGCCATCACTGCTTCGAAACCTAGTATTAAACAGTAACCACTGCCTTTATAAGTTGCAGTTCGTCACAAATAGAAAACTGCACTGATCCCATCATCCTCAAACATAAACTTGCTAAGTCTCCTGTGTCTTTAATTTCACCGGCACCACCCTTCAAACAGAAAAACAGTAATGTCAACATTACTGCTGGGCGTTAGGAATAGGTGTGGTGGCAGTACTTCTTGGAAATATCTTGCAAAAAGTGTTATACTGATACTAAAACTTACGATTATAGCAAACTTTCGAAGACGGCAGTCCCTCGCACGCCATTCGGCAGAGAAACGACTGGTACGGAAGGATTTTTTACAAAGTTTGGAAGGAAAGTAACGATGCTAACATTTCTCTTTCTAGTGAGGTTGATATTAATCCTTAAGTTACACAATAGCACAGCCGGGACACTCGACTCATTCTCTATACAAAAGCCGCGTTCTAACTACCTATTAAACAGACACTACACTAATGTTGTTTTTGTACACTCGTAAATGTGTGCGTGAAGTCTAAGGTTGTCATCGTATGAATAATTGTTGTACTTACCTACCTAACGATTTTTTGATGCTGTTATTATGACTTATTAGATTTCGTAGGTTATGCGTACCTTACCTACCTTCAGAAACATTTACAAGCACAACAATCCAACTCCATGTACGAAGTAGGAATATGCAACACACAACCGAGTAGGTAACATTACTTCACATTACACTCCATTACTTATACAATAATAGATACCTACACTATACAACGGTAGAGAAGGTCTGTATGTGTATTGCTTTTCTCTATCGTAGGTATAGTTACAAAGACACTAAACTTGTTTCGCTGCAAACGAAGTCGATATCCACGGATATTTTTTTGCAAACGAAAATCTTCTAAAATCATCATTAAAATACAAAGATAAAGAATTGTTTATATTTTTTTCAATACCTACTACTGTATATGAAGAACGACACGTATGTAGGTACTTAATGTAGGTGACCAAGAATGACCTACCTCGTTTTATCCTTAGGGAATCTACAAAAACTCCAATTGAAAGTGAAATATCTGGTTGAAGTCGGTACCATGATAGTTCAAAAGTACCTATTATCACAATATTGTGCGCATGGTACGACTTCGACAAGTTATTTCACACTTTTGAGTGTTGAAGTCAGTTCTATTACATAAAAAAACCCTTATTTAGTGACCCTTGCTACTTACGGGACCGATTGTCGTTCACTGTCAAATGTATAATCTAAATAGGAAAACACTTTTCAGTTATTGTAGTGTAACTCAAAAAACGGCTCGTACAACTTCGATTAAATTTAAATGGGTGGGGAAATAAGTAATTTATTTATCAGCTTTCAAACAAAAAAAGTATCATCAAAATCTGTTCACCCCGTCAAAAGTTTTGAGGTAACAAGCAAAAAAAACAGAAGTTTTGAGTACCTTTTCCATTTTTTTAAGTCAGCCAACCTCCTTTTTTGAAGACGGTCAACAAGGAAAATACGGTACCCTCTAATATAATGACAATATTGTTATATTATGGACATCATTTAACACAAGCATATAATGCACACAGCTACACTTCCATTGCATATAATATGTTTAAATAAATGGCAAAGACAGGAAAACAAGCATGCAGTAGACGCACACGCACACTACTGAGAGTCAATCAGGAGACGTCGCCTGATGTGATATTGCCATGTACTAGGTACGGGTGCCGTTTCTCCCGTGTTTTATAAGTTCAATGGTTATGTATTATATATAAAGGTGTTATAAGGATTAATTTCGTGATAGCCTAGCCTATGACCACTATCTCACTTGATAGTAAATAATGATGCGATCAAAGATGACTGCACGCAATCCTTGAGAATGAGAATCTTTACTGCCCGAACACCGGTCGAAGATTACGACCAAACACCGTGAGTGCTAGCCGGTATATTAAGAATTATTTTCAAATAATACTACTGATACTGATATTCATGGTAAAGTTTCGACAATACCGACAGAGATACCGGAATTTGCACGGGTATCGTTTATACCACGCGCGTTCTCATTGATTCCATAAGGCACAACTTTTTAAACATGTGTAGGTCTATAATTCGTTAGTCAAGTGGTGTAACATTTTGCTTTAGATTCTTTAGCTAGTTTCAGTCCTCAGTTCCGACAATTGGTGGGGTTATCTGACTTTTTTTTACTAATCCGAGGTAGTCCGGAGAGAACCCTTTCAGGTCAATATGATTTTTTATGAGACCATAATCGGTACAAATGCGACTAAAACTTTCAAATACAAGTTCTTTTTGTGCTTAGATAATTTTGTTTCTTATTGCAGGTCAGGCTATTCTAGAGAGAGTATACATCATAGCCAAGGGTTCCGTAGAAGGGACCAAGAACCGACTAGAAAGAATGCTGACGTCACGAGGTTTGATGCCGGAAATAAGTATGCACAGATCCATGGAAGAATTCGAAGCGCAGTGTGATCTCGTGTAAGTTCTAAAGAATAGGCGTTAGACATATTTCAGTACTTAAAAAAAAAAAAAAAATTACAAATATTATATTAGCTGACCCGGCAAACGTTGCTTTGCCATGTAAATAATTTTGGCTATTAAAAAATAAGGGTTGATCGTAGAAGGGTGAAAATTGAGGATTGTATGTATTTTTGTATGTTGTATCATAAAAAAATAGAAATTAAAAATTTTGTCTAAAAAATAAAAAATAAAATTTAGGGGTGGACTACCCCTAACATTTAGGGGGATGAAAATAGATGTTGGCCGATTCTCATAGATACCGGATAAGCACAAAAAATTTCATCAAAATCGGTCAAGCCGTTTCGGAGGAGTATGGCAACGAAAACTGTGACACGAGAATTTTATATATAACATTTTTCTTACCGCTGATAGGCTAGCCTTTGACCACTATCTCACCTTATGGTAAGTGATGATCTGGTTGGCGTTGTTGTTCAATTACGGGCTCTTAAGAACAGCCGCCTAACTACCACAATGTATATAATATAAGCTATTTGGGCCACTGGGGTAGTTGAGAGATGAAATAATAATAACTTTTAAACAATGGGGGTATTGTTTTACTTACCCATTAGATATCTTCGAATTCATTATAGAAATGTTTTATACTGTACTGTATTAGCTGGATTGTCACAGCCTCCTCCAGTACAGGGGATTTGCCATAATCCCCATGCTTGGCAGGCGTCTTGGGGATTGCCGTTTATAAGGTTGCAATTGGGGGTTATTCTAGCCCGGTACTTCCCAGACAATATTTCGGCTAAACATTTAAATAATATTTTAAGTTGCCTTATCATTTTATTTTAATTTCCATATTGAGAACTTTTTGTCTTATTCTCTCAAATAATAAGTAAATAAAAAAGATTTTAATTTTGTAATGTACCTTAATTTTCATTATAGGAATCACCAACAATAATAGACATATTTTCAACGAATTGAATAATTTGGTTTTATTAGTATTTAATAAAAATATAATTAACAAACTAATCATATTTTATAAAAATAATTGTATTTTGTTGACGACGTTCATATTCGTGAACTAAACTCATGTTTCTAAATCATAAACGGGTCTATTCACGCACGAATTTAATAAAAAACAACATTTTAGCGCCTGATGGAATAGTTATGACTCTACATCAAAACAATTGTTTCCAGCAAACAACAACCATAGCTGAATTGAATTGAAACTTTTAAAGGAAGAAAATAAAATTTTATTCGCCTAGATATATAATTCTTTAATATTGTAGGTAATATTTTACTGTCATTTGTTCGTTGTCTTTATTTATTAAGCTAAGTTAGTTACTACAGTCCGGATTTAAATTCAATGATTAGATTTGTACAGACTAAGACCGTATTAGCCAATTGTGCCAGAGGTAGGGGGTCCGCAAAAGCCTCCGTTAAAAACCTTCCTTTATACAAACTAGATAATTTTCACACATAGTTTTTGAAACAAAACTTTATGTTATCCGCCGCAGTCAGGAGTTGGATGGGTGACCGATAGTGAAATTACATTACTGAGCGCTTCCGTGCTTCGGAGGACACGTTAAGCCGTCGGTCCCGGTTGTTTTCTTAGGATGGCAGTCATTACAGCATGGTGGGAGGGCATTTTGCGAATGCCCGCCTGGCTAGCTACCACTATCAAGTAGAAAATCTGTCGCCAAGCACTTAATGGTGTGTTCCGGCAGCTGTCCTTGAAAGCCAGTAATTTGAGTTTAGCCTGAACAACAGCTTCGATCACATCATCACTTACCATCTGGTGATATAGTGGTCAAAGGCTAGCATAACAGGAAAAAAAAACTACATTGTTTCTTTTCCTCGTGCATATTTTTTGGATCAATACTACTTTATTACTTAATTTTAAGTATAACGTAAGTTAGTACCTTCTTCTTGAATAAGTATTGATATTTTTCATTACAGACTCTACGTACCTTTACCAAAACTGCATCCTGTAGACCAATCACGTGTGATGGTCACACAATTTTTGACAGACAAGTTAGATCCGTTCAGCTTGCTGTCTTACTTCAGGTACTGTTTCATGGTAAGTACAAAAATATTTTTCTTCTAATTTCTCCCCATCAATACAAAAAGCGTTAATTATTCCTTTAGTAGCAAGATGTGAAGGTATTTTCAGAAAATAATTTCATATCTTTTATTCCTGTGTCACGCAACCATTGTTAATAAGTTAAAAATAAAAAAAAATTTAGTCTAAGAAAAGGTTTTCCGTTTATACAGGGTTATTGTAAAAATGCTAACAACCTCTTAGAGGTGACTTCTGCTGATCCTAACAAACATTTGGAGTTCAATGTTCTTTTTTTTGTATTTTTTAGGCATTTTTGCCTGTATAAGCACAAGGACCACCTGATGTTAGAAGTCTCTTGTGCCTGTAATTACTGACTTCATATTTTTTATTACCTTACTCGATGTAAATATTCAAAACTCTATTCAGTAAAAGACAATGCCTACTCTGAGCAAACTGTCGTCCGCGGCAACTCATGACCGCGCCGCCCTCCTTTTCAATAGAGTTTTGAATATATACATCGAGGAAACTAATAAAAAAATATTAAATAATTAATTACGGGCACAAGACCATTTAAACATCTGGCGGTCCTCGTGCTTATTCCGCCAAAATCACAAAATAATGATAAAAAATAAGAACAAATAAAACATTAATCTCAAAATGTTTGTTAGGACTAGCAGAAGTCAACCCTAAGAGGTTGTTAGCATTTTTTCAATAATCCTGTTTAATAAATATATGTTTACATAAACCAAGGTGAGCACGCTGAAAAACAAAAGACATGGTCGACAAGGCTTTTCTATATTTTTCATAGAAGATTAAAAGTTGAGTATATCGCCTCGTATTATTTTCCTCTGGTGACGTTTATTGAATACCTGGCAACACACGGAGTTATACTTAGATATTCCTCTTAGAGCTCGGTATTCTTCTCAAAAATACTTTGGTTATTTATGGATTCAAAAATCACCCTCGCCGTAAATATAATTTAGCTATCTTGTAAATACAACTTATTCAGTATTCCAGACTGTCAGAAAATAGCCTCAGCTAGGCGGTTGCTGATAGTTTGCGCTTATAATGTTTCTATCTGGTTTTGTTTTGATCTGCTTTATAAATTTATTATTTAAAACAGCTACATTGCATTATTGTAAGGTATAAATTTAAGAATTTTATTTACACGCGCGATATAGTGTAGTTATAATTTAATATTACCTAACAGTTCTGAATATACGTTATAAGCATTATCGCTTGCTGAGTGAAAAATCACATTTACAAATTATTGGAGAAAATTTTTTCTATGTCCCGGGCGGGAATCGAACTATACTCTTGCGAACCGAAACTTTGTGTTCCAATTGTATTATTTTAACCGGCATAGGGGACGGTGCGCGTTCAGTAGTCTGATTAGACTACTAGATTTCATCTGATCGAAAAAAGGGGCTTTTATAATAATTTTACCCTCGCAGTGATGTCGCTACCCTTCTATATTCTTAATTATGATAGCAAGCATTATCGCGTGCTAAGCTTAAATCACATATACAAATAAATGGAGCAAAACGTTTTTATTTGTAACTTATATATATTTTCTCTCCATGATTAGGTGAGACAGCTGTATTATTATACCCGCAAACACTTGGTCCAGTCGTATTAACGCATTAACTAGGCAGTTTATGCAACCAAACGTCGTTTCAAAAGCGCGTAACAACCGAGCGTGCCTCTTTGCAGCCACGAAGTGATCACGGAATCTAAGCTGAACTCTGGGTTGGCAGCTCTAATTATCTGCCGTTTGTGGTGGAATAAACACTCACTATCCAGTTTAAAATTAACAATACCGGTTAGGAATTAAAAGCAGCATCTATATACGTGAAACAACAGTTTTATTGCCATTTGGTCTTGTACCACTTTTTTATGCCTGATAGGTAAGCCTTTGACGGATATCTCACCTGATGGTAAGTGATGGTCTGGTCGAAGATGTTGTTCTAGCTAACCTAGAATTACTGGCTCTCAAGGACAGCTTCCGGAACACATCTTTAGGTGCTTGGCAACAAATTTTCTACTTGAGGGCGGTAGCTAGTCAGGTGGGTATTCTCAAAATGCCCTACCACCATGCTATAACGACAGCTATCCTAAGACAACAACCGGGACCGACGGCTTAACGTGCCCTCTGAAGCACGGAAACGCTCATTAGTGTTGTCACCAGCAGTCACCCATCCAACACACTTATATGTATAGTTTATAGAGAAAGTACATAAGTCATCTTGTCCCCATATTGATTGCACGGCAGCAACGCTGCGTTTGTCATTACAAACGTTAAATTACTTCTTAGAATATAAAACCACACAATCAAAGTTATGATCGTTTGCTAGTAAACTATACAACCGATATAAAGCCATAATGCGTATATAATTTAATAATAAGCCCATTAGGTAAAACACTTATTTCGTGATAAGTTTTTTAGTCCATCTTCAAATGTGAAAATTAAAGAATGAATATGATATAAAATTTTACTATGACATTTGTCATAATATCATAAATGTTAGTTTGAATTTATTGTATCAATGTTGATAAATGTAAAATTAACCATCACTTTGATTCTTGTCCCTTAAATAAAATATCAATTTTATAGTTATTTTTGAGCCAATCAAAATGTCATAATATATGGTATAATCTCAAATTTGGGTTATTTGAGATTATACCAAATAATATGACAAGGTTTGTCACTTTCAGAGCTGTCACATTTAAGAACTACTACTTTGTCATTTTAAGATTAAGGGCCTATTTCAGAATGTTCGAGTAAGTTGCGGTTATACTATCCAGAAAATATTCAATAAATAATACACTATCTTTGCGTTTCATAGTCATCGATTTAGCCTATCCATCGGGTAAAGCTTGAAAAGCGCTGCATGTTATCATGTAATGTTTATAATTCAGTTACTTTATTTTCTGCATAGTATAACTGGAAGTTACTCGAACATTCTGAAACAGGCCCTAACAGGACTCCATCTCTATCCGAACCAAGAAAAATGTTATAACAGATGCACACGGAACACATCGAATATATAACATATATCACATTTGACTTTCGTTAAAATCTGTCAACATGATGACAGTTACTGTATCAGCCGGATTGTCCACTGCTGCACGCAGTCTCCTCCATTAAGGGAGGTTTAGCCATAATCCCCACGCTAGGCAGGCGTCTTGGGATCGCAGTTTTAAGATATCAGTTACTCAGAAAGTGCTGCTGCACCCTTCCGGTATTACACCTTTAGTCGCATCTTACGACACCCTCAGGTAGCAAGGGGAAAGTGACATTATAGTCCGGCATCCCAGGGCCTCAACATGGTTACATTGCTTTCTTAAGTAAGAGCACGTGATATTACGAGTTGTGTTATCATTATCGATTAAGTATTAAGTCAATCACTGAATAATACTGAATCAACTCACATACCAAGTTATTGATTGACCAACCAAATGGTCGGATAAAACGTTTATTCCTGCTAACTTACTAAGTAACAGCTGGGGTGCATGGTCAGTTGGAAAGTTGCCTATAACTCCCTGTTCACTCTCTATTGCAACAGTATTCAAACAGTTTCTGGAAATAAAACCCCATTTAATTAAAACAGTGAATTTTTAAGTCGAATAAGATTCAGATAATAAAATATTTTTACTGACGTCATAACATTGTTTGTCTTAATGAGCAAGTCTGTATTACGATTTGCATAATATTTATTTAATTTGTTACCAAATACAAAACATAACAAAAATTATGTACAAACGTATCATATGCATAATTTGTTCTTAAAAATGGCAAAAAGTAATAGTAACTTATAAAATAATACTGAATTTAATGCGTTTTTTTAAATATATAGAGTGATTGAAGAGGAACGCTTATATGTATAATAACATCCATTAAATAGTGGAGAAATACTGTTATTTTTGAGGTTTCTAATGTGATGTCGTAAATAATTACATATTTTCCGCTTACATTGCAAACGCAGGCTGAACCCTACGAGATTTATCAAAATAATGTATAAGTATTGTACACATATGAAAAGGTCTACAGAAAACTCCGCTATGGTGTATGTCTATCTCTTATGGATATCCCACAATAACATTTCTTTGTCATTTACGACAAATGATGGCTAATTTTCGAAGCGATTTTAGCCAATACAGCATTAATCCTTATCTCATTAAATACCTTAAATACACTGTTGATTTAATATAGATCTATATGGCCAAAGGACCATAATTCATTTAGATCATATGCTGTAAAAACAGCATGTAATTTAAATGTATATTTTCGAATATATTACAGATCAAAACTACTGGATCGATTTTAATCATTTTTTCAGTGATTGTCATAGGCTATATATTTTATACCCGTGCGAAGTCAGAGCGGGCCGCTAGTATTTAATAAATAAAACACTATCTTTGTGTTTCACAGTCATCGATTTAGCCTATCCATCGGTAAAAGCTTGAAATACGCTGCATGTTAACTGTCATTTTTATTATTCAGTTATTTTATGTTTTGGGTATTATAACCGGAACTTACTGGCACATTCTGAAACAGGCCCTTATTATATAAAATATGACAAAACTACGTTTGTATGGAAAGCGCTCCGTGAACTCTACTGTTGTGTTTTAAACTAAGAATAACATATATTGTTATTCATACCCCCTTATTCATAATCTTTCTATAAGTTTATAATAGGTTCATCATACGTCATTAGTACTGCGCAAAAGAGTTTTCCTTTGCGCAGTAATGATGACGTTTGATAAACCTTTAGTAATGTTATGGGACGATTATGAATAAGACAGTTAGTTTATGAACCTAGAATGGGATCTTTCTATATCAGCTACTGTAGGCTGTAGGCACCATTAGGTACTCGAGGGTACATGTAAAACCATGTTTAAGCGAATGAATAGCAATCACCTGTTTTCTTACATGTTTCATAGGTTGTGTTCTATAACATGTTTTAATTTTGCAGCTCGGTGAATACAGATTGAACTTTGACTACAGTGCAGCAGAGAGATATATAATTGACTTGAAAAATGTTAATCTTTCATTGCTCAGTAAAGTGAATCCTGTAGTCGTAAAGAAAGCTGAAGTTTTGTGCACAGTGAGTATCTTAAATTTTTTTAGACAATGCGCCAGTTCACATGGCGAGCATTTTTTTTAATGTTATTGTGTTGGATCAAGCTCGAGACCCACCTGATGTTATGCATGTTGAGCGTACTAACCTCTGCCTATAACAGATGCATTTCGTCACAAGTCTCGAATGGCACTGCGCCCGTCACCTTGAGACATAGTTGTTAAATCTCATGTGCCTGTAATTTCACTGGCTCTCAAGGACTGCTGCCGGAAAACACCGTTAGGTGCTTGGCGACAGATTTTCTACTTGAGGGTGATTGCAAAGCAGGCACTGCGAAAAACTGACTTCCACGAAATAAATCATATAAACAGCTCCTAGTAACTTCTTACCATTAGATAAATTAGGAAATGCCTTCAGGGGTGAAGATTTGAAGACGAATACAAATGAAAGCATCCGTAGAAAAGCTTTTTTAAAGCAAAGACGAGACATATTTTTTGGCGGAATAAAGGCCTTCTTCAGTCGATGTGAGAAATGCATTGAGGTAGCGGGAGACTAATGGAAAAAATATTATTTACATTTTTATCTAATATTTTGATACTCTAGAATCAGAAGTTTTCAGCTCTTCCTTTGACCACTATCTCACCTGATGTTAAGTGATGATGTAGTCGAAGATGTTGTTTAGGCTAACCTAGAAGTACTGGTTCTCAAGAACAGCTGCCGGAATACACCGTTAGGTGCTTGGCGACAGATTTTCTACTTTAGGGTGGTAGCTAGCCAGGCGGGCATTACACATATAACGACTGCCATCCTAAGACGACAACCGGGACCGACTGCTTAACGTGCCCTCCGAAGCTCGGAATCGCTCAGTAGTAATGTCACAAGCGGTCACCCATCCAACTAATGACCGCGCGCGACGTTGCTTAACTTTGCTGATCGGTTGAGAACAGCTAAGTAAACTTCGCTACGAGCGCTTCCTTGCTTACATTAAAACTGTGTTAGTTAAATTTGACAATGACGACAAAATTAAAAAATTTGTATAGGATAAGAAACAAATATTAGTATTATTTTGCCTGCCAAATCATTACTATGTCTCCAAAGTATATATATATGAGAAAAAATGAATCAAACAACCTACTTCTAAGTTTCAACTCATATCTTATTTTGTATAACTGCGACTGTTTTTGGTACATATATTTTTCTTTTCAGGAAGGTTACGGCACTAAAATCAAAGGGATCCATATTCTAAACGCACCGTCATTTGTAGACAAGTTGATATTTATTCTCAAACAAGCACTTAGAGAAAAGGTGGCGAGTAGAGTCCATGTGCACAATACTTTTGAAGATTTACATAAACACATACCAAAGGAACTTCTCCCTCGGGAGTATGGGGGTGAAGAGGAATCCTGTGCTAAACTGGGCGGTAAGAACATAAACAAAATATTAATTTTATTTTAAAGTGAATCAAATCACTTCTGTGTCCAAACAAACGTTATAAGTATCAGAAATTTTTGAAGCAATGATGGCCGAGCGTTAATAGCTATAGACTGCCGTGCCGCAGTACCCTGGTTCAATCCCCACCGCTGGCTTGAGCTTCACCGCATGATAGAAGGGCATTTTGCGATTGCTCGACTGGCTAGCTACCACTCTCAAGTTAAAAATCACCAATCACCTGACGGTGTGTTCGGGCAGCAGTCCTGAAGGGCCAGTGATATTATAGGCGCATGAGACTTAACAACTATGTCTCAAAGTGACGGGCGCAGTGCAATTCGTGACTTGTGATGAAATGCATCTGTTATAGGCAGAGGTTATAAGGTTATTCCATTTAACATAAGGTGGGCCTCGAGCATGTTCCGTCACAATAATATATAAAAACTGAATTGTCAATAATCCCGTAATTTCGTATTTTTCAGAGGAATGGAAAAAAATACTGAGAAGTGAAGAAGCGAAGCGAATTATAAAGGAAACAGACAAACTCATCAGTAACGAGTCAAAAAGACAGACAGCCAAGTTCAACGAGGAGTACATGGGCATGCCTGGCTCATTTAGACGATTGACTGTAGACTAAAATAAACATATTTTATATTAATTTAATAAATAATTTATAAATAAGTACATAAGGGAAAGAAAGTGTTTGATATGATAAAATAAATGTGTGTGATTTTTTGGGGTGAAATTTTATTTTATTACTCAGAATTCAGGAATTCCTATGAATACTAGATACATGACCTATTATTAATAAAGAGTGAGTAAGTTTGCTAGTTTGTTACTTTAAAAGTTATGCAGGAAGCGCTCGTAGCGAAGTTTACTTAGCTGTTCTCAACCGATAAGCAAAGTTAAGCAACGTCTCGCGCGGTCATGAGTTGGATGGGTGACCGCTAGTGCCATTACTACTGAGCGCTTCCGTGCTTCGGAGGGCACGTTAAGCCGTCGGTCCCGGTTGTTGTCTTAGGATTACAGTCGTTATAGCATGGTGGTAGGGTATTTTGCGAATGCCCGCCTGGCTAGCTACCACCCTCAAGTAGAAAATCTGTCGCCAAGCACCTAACAGTGTGTTCCGGCAGCTGTCCTTGAGAGCCAGTACTTCTAGGTTAGCCTGAACAACATCTTCGATCACATCATCACTTACCATCAGGTGAGATAGTGGTCAAAGGAAGAGCTGAAAAGTTCTGATTCTAGAGTATCAAAATATGAGATAAAAATGTAAATAATATTTTTTTCATTAGTCTCCCGCTACCTCAATGCATTTCTCACATTGACTGAAAAGGGCTTTTATTCCGCCGCAAAAATATGTCGCATCTTTGCCTTCAAAATGCTTTTCTACGAATGTTTTCATTTGTCATCGTCTTCAAATCTTCACCCCTGAAGGCCTTTCCTAATTTTTCTAATGGGAAGAAGTTACTAGGAGCTGTTTATATGATTTATTTCGTGGAAGTCAGTTTCTCGCAGTGCCTGCTTCGCAATCACCAATCACCATCAAGTAAAAAAAAAAAACAATCTGCATTAAAAAAAAAAAACGCGGTAGGTACAGTCGCCTGCAATAATAAGTATACACATTGTAATTTTCAAAATTGTGGCAAAGACTTATATGTCTTTCTATGTACACAGAAGTATCTTAAAATCAAAGAATAATTTGAATTGTTTCACTCAGGTGTCTATTAAGTTCAATCACTAAGAATTTAGTGACATCACATTATTATGAAAATAACGAAGTGTATACTTATTATTGCAGGCGACTGTACATGCCACGCAAAAAAAAACTATTTAGAATAAAAATAAATCTATCTACATCTACACTAATATTATAATGAGGAAAGATTTGTATTTTTGTATGTAACGAAAATTTAAGACTACTGGACCGATTTAAAAAAAAACTTTCACCATTAGTATCCTAACAGTATCTCAGATGAACATAGACTATAGAATATTTATAATTTTTATTTTTGTAAATACCCGTCGATTCCTAGGCGGGCCGCTAGTTTGTTATTTAATTAAATATTGAATAGAATGACGTCATTAAGCTCACCATGTATAGCCATCCAAACTAAAAGTATATACAAGATTTTGACTTAGTCTGTCAAGAATAACTGCTAAAAACACATATCTGTATATGTGTTTTTAGCAGTGAGTTGACGGTGGAAACTTTCAGCGGGGCAGTAAGGAGACCTTATCCGTTGCAGCTACTCGGAAATGGTCTAAGGAGACTATCCATATACATATCACAAATTTAAAATAAAAAAATACAGTTAGCTAGAAAATAGCCATTTTACACAAAAACAGTTTTTGATGCCAATCGATCCAGTTTCTAATACTGATCAAAAACTTCCATGGGACTAATCATCGTTGGAGTACTCAAAAAGTCACAAATTGCAAAAAAAACTTATATAAGACTAGCTGGAAAACTACGCGGGCGGAGCCGCGGCCGGAAGGTCGCGGCTCCGCCCGCGTACGTCGGTTGTCGCGCAAAACCGTTAACCTCTTTTTGCGCAGTTTGTTAATAATTATTGTATGCCCTTCCCCGAGTCTCAAACTATTTCATCCAAATCAGTCAAGTAGTTTTTAAGTTTATTTGTTGCATACTAAAATACAAATCTTTCCTCTTTATAATCTTATATATAAAATTCTCGTGTCACAGTTTTCGTTGCCATACTCCTCCGAAACGGCTTGACCGATTTTGATGAAATTTTTTGTGCTTATCCGGTATCTATGAGAATCGGCCAACATCTATTTTTCATCCCCCTAAATGTTAGGGGTTACCCCTAAATTTTTTTATTTATTTTTTAGACAAAATTTTTAATTTCTATTTTTTTATGATACAACATACAAAAATACATACAATCCTCAATTTTCTTGAGCTTTGTGAGTTTTTGAGTGTTGATGTTTAGCAATATTGGTAAAAGAGACTGAACGTGCCCGAGCAGAGGCAAATAGAATACAATCACATCAGATCAACAGCCAGAAGACGTCCAGTTTTGACCCAATGGCTCAACCGTTGAGAGTTGGGGCTTTTGCCATAGCCCCCATATAAAACATGCCGGGGAAACGTGCTAGTTTCGACAAAAAAATTCAAAAACAGTTTTTATATTGATCACTTTGAAATATTTTTGGTAAAATAAGAATATATTATGATATTGGGGTCGGACCAGTTGTGTGGTGGTGTCTAGACAAAATATGTACAAAAACAAAAATATGATAATACTTTATTATGCATGGGCATAATAATGACGATAATTATGATGTCCGTGATAATTGGCAATAAGAATATAATTTTGTACAACTTGTACGGAAATGGCAGTTTTGGTTTTAAAAACCCCTACCAAAATGAATATTTCAAGTGAGAGTGAAGAAAATTGTTTTGAATTTCAAACATCAAGTTTTAGAATAAACCGACACTGGGTAAATAAAAATCAACGCAGTAATTGGGTGCTCACAAATTGGTTTAATTTTTTTTTCAACAAAATATGACGAATCTGTATATGCCTATTATAATATGTGCATTTCGGAACAAGTGACGAACTTCATCGCTATACATATATAATTTTAATTAAATTTGAAATGATTAATAATATATAATTCCTTTATAAAGTCATGCCTTGATTTTAGTTACTTTGTATTTTTATTAGTTAAGTATTTTTATGACGAGGGTGCTATTTTAAAATTTGTTTGTAGAGCGGAATCCCGACCCTAAGCAGTTCCCTGTAGAGTAGAATTGTAAGCGCAGCGAGAGATCCAATATACGTCGCCCGAGGAACCGTAATTGTATGACAGACTCTACTTTTCATCCTACTATGAGATAAATAAAAGAGAGACTTTCATAATACAACTCATTAGTGTAACAAATAATAAAAATGGTATCGGTACATACTGCCATAATGATACCGTAATAACTAAAAACAAATTTGGTCAATTTTTAATATAATGCATATATTTTTATTTATTATTGTATGTGGCCAGTTCCAGCGGACGAGATTCGCGCAAGATAGATTTAAGTGGCAACTTATGGAGTAGGCCTACGCCCAGTATTGAGTGCCCGAACCTAATAATTAAAACTATAATGTAAATAATGTTGTCTTAGATTTTCGCGATTATTACACATAGTAATTAAACAATTTTAAACGGTATAAATCGCGTATATTTATCACCCCGTCACCACGATCACTGCAAAGTGTTTGAAACGTCGGGACAAAAATAATGATAAATATAGGCGATTTAAACCGTTTAAAGTTGTTTAATTACTATGCATAATGTAAATAATTAAAGCAAAATGTATTCATAGTATTCACAGTGTAGTATTTTGGGAATAAAAGGCTTATTTATTATGTGGCAAGTTCTAGAAACATTCAGCATGCCCCACGTAGAACGGCAATTGTATAAAACTATAAATAATATATCTTGTATGATCCATTGCGTTCGTGATTGTATTTGTAAAATGTCTTTTATTTCGTACCATTACTTTTTAATTGTAACATTTAAGTATACATTCGAAAATTTCGAAGTCAAAAAAGATCACAGTACAGTTAATAGAATAATATGAACAACTCTTGTAATAATATGACCCTCGATTCGGGGCGTGGATGTTTGTGAATTATGCCTATAGAAGCAGGTCATTCAGAGACAAAAGGAAGGATGGAAGTGATTCATAACAGTCCTCTCCGCTGTCCGCTAATAAAGTAGGTACAACGTGTGATACCGATATAATGCATAAATATGTTTATTTACTTTGGCTTAGAATACCCTGGGTATACAAAAAACAGGTAACGAACATCTGAAGGTTTCTAATATTGTCGATATGCCATATTTATAGGTTTTAATAACAATCTCACTTGAAAATAAGTAATTAACCCCCTTACTTATAAAAACATCGCTATGTAGTTGCTAAGTAATGGATAACTAAACAGTGTTTAAGTAATGCTTAAATATTTCTTACTTATAAACGCTACATAGCACCTGTTTAGCTAAGCAATGGACAATGAGGTCGAACGTATTTTAAACTGACAACATTGTACTAAAAAGTATTATGAATGACCTAAATGGCCAAATAGCATGTATCTAGTGCCAAATATCTTGAAATTAAAAAGTAAATATAATACTTTTCTTTGTATAGTACCACCAACTTAACTGTGCAGTTTTCGAGGGCGCTACTGGTCAAGGAAATCAACTACGAACTGTCACAATTTGAAGGAATGTTGTAGTTCTTTTTTCTGCCACCTGAACAGATAAGTTGGTGGGTCTGTAACTAAATCAGCTGATCAGAAATATGTGCGCCATCTTGCTACTTAAATATTTAAACATGGGTTGGACGGTGTTTAAATTGACAGCTGATTTAAGCAGTACTTAGGTAGTGGATAAAGTTATGTAGCGTTTATGAGTAAGGAATTTTGCTAATCAGCGGCTAAGTAATGCTTAAAATTTAAGTAGCGTTTATAAGTAAGACTGTAAGTGTTTAAATATCGTAAGTAAACAGGTTTAACTTAGGAGGGGTAACTAATTGTTCTCCATGACAGCTGCCGTAACACACCAATTCATTTTTTTAGGGTTCTATACCTCAAAAGGAAAACTCGGAACCCTTATTGGACACTTTGTTGTCCGTCTATCTGTCAAACCCTTTTTCTCAGGAACGCATGGAGGTATCAAGCTGAAATTCATATCAAATACTCACGTTTACTGTCCCTTGGAGCTGTGAAAAAATCAAATTTCTAAGCCAACGCAATTAAAAGATACAGCCGTTTATGCCGCAAACTTTTGTCACTCACAGGTGAATCAAACTTACAGGGTACTTCCCGTGAACTCAGAATTTTGAAATTTGGTACGAAGCAACGTCATATAGATAAAAATTAATGTTTAGTTACATCATATAATAAAAAAAATATTTTTAATAATTATAAATTTTATGGTTTTCGTTTAGCAATAAAAATACCATAACTTATACTACATGTTTATACGGAACCCTCGCTGCGCGAGTCAGACTAGCACTTGGGCGTTTTTTTTAATTATATGTATCTATATGATAATAATAAAACTTACATTTCATACCTAAGTTGTACACTTATACAGGGTATCCCTGTATACAGGGTATCCCTGTATACAGGGTATCCCAAGAGGTAGTGATATACTGAAGCTGGGAGGTAAAGGAACTAGAGGGCTATCTGAATCACCTATCGTCAAGTACGATGAGATTTTATTTATGGTGACGTTTATTATTGCGGTAGATGCTTATTTTTTTTTTTGTGTGCTAAGCTGATAGATAGGCTAATTCAGTATGGTAACATTAACTATCGTTAGATCAAATGTTTTATTTTAATTCCTCTAGCGTAGCTCAGTGAATGAACCGAGATCGGTAGAATTCAAAGCGAACCTTATTCCATTAGTCCATCATCCACCGTACAGTATTTATACCATGCTACGAGTCGGTACCCTCAATACTTTAGTATCAATAAAATTAAAACCAATCAGTCTTACTAGGGGCTTCCCACGATCCTGACGTAGTATGTCAACTAACAAAACTGTGTTTGTTCTTCAAGCGCAAATTAATTATCCTCATTACCATGCAACACGTCTACACCCAAATAAAACGTTTTTTTGTACACATACATAATTCGGTTAAAATGTTAAATTAATGCGCTGGAGTTGTGTAGTTCTACTACTTACAAGTAGATACAGGTTGCATCTCAACCTGCACGAACGTTTTTTGTATGTTGTACGTTGTAATTAGTTATTTTTTATTTTAACACAAAGCTAATTTTGCAGTTGCATAACAATGACGTGGGATCACGCTGTAAGTACTGAATTTAAATGTATATTTTTTGGTGCTTTTATATTAGAGTATCTTTTAATTTATGTCCAAAGTTCGTATTTTTATTCTTTCGTAATGATTTTTATCCCACATGATTTTGAGTTGTTTTATGTACCAATGTAAATGAGTATAAAAAATCGGAAAGCAAATTTGAACTATTTGTTTTCCAATTCTATACACTAGATTGAATGACAGCATTTTTCACATTTACATATTTTTATGCTCCGTGGGTACTGTGCTGTACTGTAACAGCCGAGTCGTCCACTGCTGAACACAGCCTCCCCTATTAAGGGGGTATTTGCCATAATTGCCACGCTTGGCTGGCGGCTTGGGGATCGCAGTGTAATATGGCAGTTCTAATGAGAAGGTGCTGCTGCCCACCTTCCTGTATTTTTCCATTAGTCGCCTCTTACGACACCCATGCACGGGATGATATGGGGAGGTGCAATTTTAACCCGGCACCCCACGGGGGGCAGTCGCTGATAGAGTAACTACAGTACAGTACATATTTTTAGAGTTCCCACTTTTCATGTTAGGAGGGAAAAGAACCCGCATCTCCCAAACCAACTTGCCACCGAGACAGTGGAATAAGTTGCAAATATTTTGCTGTTAATTATTATGTAAACCGTCATAGGGAGACTTCTAGACGTTATCTGACAGAAAGAAGTGCTTGTTGAATAAATTAATTCTCGGAATAAGCACCATCGCATGCTAAGCAAACATTATCACGTCTTTAAATATTCGCTTGGCAAGCAATAGTGATTGAAGTAATTAAAAAAAATGGCTAAGTGCGAATCGTGCATCTATCTATATTTTAGGAATATTTGCAACAGCCCTTAAACATTGCTGTTTTTTATCACAGCTTCTTAACTATTATATAAATAAGCCATATCAGTGTGGTTATATAGAGGAGATTATTGTTCTTATTTCATGATATACTAAAATTTTAGATTCCTGTTTGATTTCGTTCATGAGATAGTAGGTACGAGGTCTATTTAAAAATCTAAATTTTTCGGAAATCTCAAATATTGTACAAAAATGGTCGTAAATTGACCATTTAGACTGCAAAATTTGAAAATGTACCTTGTTCCTTCCTCTTCAATAAGTTTTAGATATTTTACATCTCACAAACTAAGCTGCAGAAACTTAGTTTTATCTCCGTATACTTTTGCGTTTTTGTCCAAGACTGATTTGATAAGCTAATTTTTCAGTTTTCTGTTGACTTCTTCTACTCTAAGGTTAAAAGGACAATCAATATAATTGTAGTTTATGAACATGTATGTACAGGATTATACGTTAGCGCTGTCAAAAAATGCTGGAGATCTTCTCAAAGTAAGTCAAAATGATTTTGAATCATATTTGAAGCAACATGATGTGACACCGGAAGCCTTGAATGACATGTTCCAAAATGTAAGAGAATGGCTCAGGAAGGAACCGCATTTGCCGGCAGATAAAATGAGTAAGACTTTCTCCAAATAATTAATATGCTTTGTTTAGCTCAAAATTATAGAAATATTTAAACTCCCATGGATTGACTGAACATGACATTGAATTTTTATTTATTTTTACATAGTTTTTCGTTTGCTTCTATGTCCATGCACTTTCAATTAAAATTGTAATTTAAAGTGGATTAATTTAAATTGCTGCTCTTAATTTATAATATAAATTAACTGCCTTCATATAGAATATACTGACTCTCAATGACAGCCGGAAACACTGTTACGTTACCTGTTTTTCTCCTTTTGGATATCAGTTAGGCAGGTGGGTATTCCTGAAATGTCCTCCATGCAGAAAAGTTCAAGGTCACGGTGGACTTCAGACTACTGTGACAAAATATAAGACTGTCAAACAGTGGACTGTTCGACAGCCATAGCTATCGCTAATGCGAATTCACTGCTTATTATCAAAATGTGCAGTATATGTAATGGACCTTATTACATGTACTAGTCTATGGACTAGGTCCTGTCACGAGATGTTATTTTTAATGAGCATTTTAATTATTTTATTATTTCAGAAAACAGGCAAATAATAGGCCTTCTCTTATTTCGTGGCTTCAGCATAGAGAAAGTAAAACGTGCCATAGATGATTACTTCACAGCTCGAGTTAAAGCACCCGATTTTCTATGTGAAAGGGATCCATTGGATCCAATACAAGCACGATATTTAAAAAGAGGATATACTATTGTTATGCCTAAAAAAACACCCGAAGGTGAAAGGGTTGGAATATTCCGGTAAGATAATATTAGGTTATTTAAAATTACATGCGCCTATGTAACGTCACACGACGGAAGCAATCCACGGCTGCCAGTGTGTCTTCGAAGATGACACCGCCCAGCACGTACTGGAGACATACCCAAGAGGACCATGAACTCAGCAATCCTTGATCGCGTTTGTTGTCTCCATGTTGGCTGCCATCTTAAAGATGGTCGGTGACGAGAGTTTGTGGAAGGCGGTGGCCTGGTTTGACGAGAAAATGGTCTTGAGGAGGGAGAAATATCTTTAATTCTTCCGATCCACATAGCTTAGAAATGGAGGCGAGCCAATCGGGCTCACACTCCGACTAGAAGTGCTCCGTAAAGAGCATGGCACAGAATACAAATTAAGTCAAAAAAGGGCATGCTCGTATTATACTATCACGGTCTAAGGGTTTCCCATACTGTAGATGAGAGGACTGTAGGATATAAAGCGTAAACCAGAAGGTGTGGCAGTCCATGACATTATTCCTTCAAAGCGTGTATTTTTCTTTAGTCTATTTGTTTACTTTACAGAATCATACCTGATGAAAAAAACTCAATACCCACAATACTCAAGATAACATCTATGGTTGCGGACTACCTTATTTGGAACGATGTAGCAATGGGAGATCGATGGATTTTCGACTTGGAGCACATAAGTCTTCAAGAAGTCGCACAGCTTACGCCAGTTTTGATAGCAAATGTGATATTCATCATAACGGTAAGGCAGTCTCTCAATAGACTAGTTGAGCTATTTACAATAACGTACTTTGAATTAGGGCATCTAAAATTAAAAGTGAAAAAAAATATATATATAAAAACTATTGCAGGGTGGAAGGGCAATTTGTGAATGCTCGCCTGGCTAGATATCACCCTTAAGTAGCTACATCTGTCACCAAGCACCTAAGTGTGTTCCGGCAGTAGACTAGACTTAACAACTGTATGTTTCAGGGTGAAGGGCGCATTCGTCACTTGTGACGAAATGCATCTGCTATAGGCAGAAATTAGTCCGCTTAACATCAGGTAGGCCTCGTGCTGGTTTCGTTATAAAGATAATTGCGGCGTACCTATAAAGAGGATTAAAAACTCAACAAAAAAACATAAATGCGCATGAAGTGGTATTTTTCGAATTAATGGGATGATAAATACGTTTAAGGTAACATTGTTGGTATTAATATATTGCATTACAACTAACAATAATTATAAAGTAACTATATAAGTTACGGCTCTTACCCATAACATATGATAACTACAATAACATATGATTTACGAAAATGACAACTTTATCAACTTTTACGAGATAGTATCCTCTAAGATCAAAGGATAATATTTGGATACTTTAGTGTCCATTTAAAGAATATAAGGACTGTTATAATGAGCCGCATGCTAACTCTCACATCGATGTAAGTGGTGAAATGCTGCTCACTTGGCGCATTTTTTCCTTAAATCACCTTTTACAATATCCATCAGAAGTATATGGATCAGTTAATTTATAATATATATATAAACCACTACTATCACCACCTTGTATGAAAGTTGCTATAATTTTTTATGCAGGCGTTACAAAATAAATTAAAGATTTACGCTATTGCGCGAAATTACTACCAGGTACTTCTTGACTTTACGTCAAGAAATACTTAGAAGTATCTTCAATTAAGATAACATTGTATCAAAGTCCTGGCTGATTTACTGACATCAACGCACTGGTCCTGGAGAAATAAAATTAGAGTGTTTTTGTAAATGTGTAAGCATCCACTTAGATTAATATTTTTAAAAACCCATCCTTAGTTAATGGTCTAAATTTTATTATTCTCTAAGTTCGTTTGAGTCAAAATTTAATGTGTATACTCTTTCGTTCAAATTACTTGACACGAATATCAAATGTAATTCGAAATTAAGACACCGATAAGGTCAGAAATTTTCAAAAACAATGGGTAAACTTTTCTGCAAACAGCTTAATTATCACATGTTTTTATGTATACAGTATGCACATATTAGAATTCTGATATTTTGCTGCTTGGCTCAATCCGATACCGATAGATAATAAGCATTGACGGCTGAACATAACATATTATTATGGCTTTTAATGTAACCAAGTTTAAGGTGTAAAACTGTGTAAAGATTATAAGGTCTAAGTATAATAAAATTAAACCGGCAAAGTTCAAGTTGGGCTCCAATAACGAGGGTTCCAACATGGAATGTACTAAAAATATTTTATTTTCATACAGTCGAGATCTTAGCGAGATGCCTACCATTGGCTGTTTTTTTTGTATTTGTTGTTGTACTATTGAAATTGGACCAATAACCAAGTAGGCGCTTTTATACCTTACCGTCAATACGAAAGAGCAAAAAGAAAACATTAAATAAAACACGTTTTTGTGTATGTCCAATTATTTTTTACCTTTTATTATACGTATTATTTTCTAGAAAATTTTAAGCAGTTAATATAACTGTTCCAAAAATTCGGACGCACGGACGGACATGTAGCCGGAGCTAAGTAATAGTTTTCATTTTCTAGTACGGAGCCCTAAAAAGGTTCAATATCTTCATAACATGTCTGCACTTGAGTTTTAGAATTTTGAATCATCTCTGATCTTATGTCTCGAATACCCTTAGACAAATATCTCATAATAAGATTTATTGTAAATTTCACGTATATACAAATATGAAAAATAAACAAAGAACATAAATAATTCAGTCGCGATTAGCTGTAAAAGGTTTGTTTTTTGTGTTTTTCTCATTCCATTTTTTTGTTGCGAGTCAAACACCTAACCTTACCTTCAAAATTACCTGTCGCATGCGTGTTTATACTAAATATTATCTTATTTTAAGTAGACTAAGGACCATTTTAGCGTTCTTCATTCAGCACTCTCATTTTCATCATTATTTCAATGTTATTTCATTATGTTTACCGTACAAATCTAGACTCAAAGGCAAAAAAAAAGACAAAAACAGCTGCATTTAAAACAAACCTAAAATATTATTGCAAGTAATTATACAATATCAGGGTCATTTTATTATATTTAATTCTTATTTTGTTTCTGTCTACGTCGTCAGGCTTAAGTTCAAGGGTACCGTTGCTGCAGATTGCCATGTTTAGTATTTATTGTCTTCAAACATGTTCGCTTATATTATATTTAAACAACGATGACGTATTTATAATATTAGCTTCTTCATCTGTTTATCTATCGTTTAGATACAGATACTTTTTTGTTGAAAGTGATCCCAAACAGTAGGTAAGTATAAAGTTTTTTTTTTCTAAGTAACTTAAACTAATTTAAAAGTAAGCGTAACTTGTAAACTTAGCCAATATTTGTTTTTTCTTCTTTAGAGTACTACTACACCACTAGTATATTGGATCTAAGATAGTATTTTTTTTAATTCCTAATATGTTAGCCTTGACTAATATCTCACCTGATGGTAAGTGATGTTGTGGTTGAAGGAGTTGTACAGGCTAATCTAGAATTACTGGGTGAGTTGAGGGTGGTAGCTAGCCAGGCGGGCATTCGCAAAATATCCTACCACCATGCTATAACGACTGCCATCCTAAGATAACAACCGGGACCGACGGCTTAATGTGCCCTCCGAAACACGGAAGCGCTCAGTAGTAATGTTACAAGCCGTCACCCATCCAACTTATGACCGCGGCGGACGTTGCTTAACTTTGCTTACCAGTAAAAGACAGCTAAGCGAACATCGCTACGAGCGCATCTGTTTATAATATTTAAAAGAAACTAGTTATCTACTTATACGTTTTTCTCAAAAACTAAGCTAGTTAGGTTAGTTGTTCATCCTCACTACATGAATGGAACAAAAAACGGGTTTACAACGGATGCACGTACTTTCACTCAAAGTGCATCTCTCTAACATCTGAGATCTGCACTCTAATTTCATCCTAGTCCACTATCATCTCGAGACTGCGAAACCGCACCTTTTGTTTCTTACGGAGACGCAGAACAGATACAGGTGGTTGATACTGGTGGATGGTTACGTCTTGGGGCACAAGTTATAGCTACAAACCGGTATTGCGTATGTATTATCAATGACATCTGCGTTCTCTGTTCTCTGGATATTATTGGAAACCGGTATAGGGAAAATTCTTTACTTTTGTGTATATCGATTGCGTACCGGTTACCAGGAGGTATCTAATCTTATGGATTATTTAATCATAACGGCGGATATACCAAAACAACAGTAACTTTCTGCCTAACTTGTTTAGTATACTGGGCGGACTCACCATCATAAGTGACTTTCTGGTGACATCAGATCCAGACTGTTACTCAGTGTTAGTTTCTTCACCAATAGGTGGCACTGACCACTGTCTGGTAAAATCACTATCTCTATATTCCTCGTCGAGTTCAGATGGATATGCAGGAACAAATCATAAGGTTGGAATGGGGTGCAGTCTATTTTTACATTCTATCATTTTGCTTCACTTCTGAGATCCTTCTACCTGCGCCGTTGCTGTGAATGATGTGATGTCGATGAGTTCACAATGGATTATACCATTTTGTAATGCACAGCAGACCAGCAAAGTTATTTTCAACACCCTTGCTCGTAAAGTGAGCTTTATTATATCGTTCTTAGGGCCATAAACCGAACTATAACACCCTCGTGCATAATAATATTATACACTAGTGCTTAAAAGAAATATCCCTACAAAGTTAAGTTAGTACCTAACTGCAAATTATATGCGAGTAAACAGAGCATTTTCAATTTAACCGGGTAATACAGATATGTAACATCAAAGAGGTTTATATGAAATCAACAATCATACATATGCCGCACGCAAAAAAAAACTTGCGCGCTATTTTCCATAATTTTCGTATGTGGTTTGTATCGCATTTGTGCAATATATATTGTTTTTCCTCGCAAGGGTGTTGAAAAAGTGCGTATGAAACTCGTGAGCAACTTGCTCATTATACACTCGGCTGATTTACGACCTCGCCTACGGCTCGGGCTGCAACACACAGCGTCGTGTATAATGAGAAACTTAGCTCACTTGTATCATAATCTACTATTTCAGGTTAAGTGTTGATTGTGGACGCGCTGAAGCTCTGACACATAAAGCATACTAAGCCTGGGTCGATGCTCGAACCCACAAAACCGATATATTATCCAAGTTTTGTCACCCTAATTTACCATCATAATTAAAACCAGACGGATCATTGGCTTACACTGCTGAATAGAAAGCGAACTTTTTCGCTACTCTTTTTATAGAGTTTTCTTGTTTACATATAGTGGGTGAAACACCTCCATGTCTACCTGGATGCGAGGCATTAATGCCGGAAATACGCATTTATCCCAATCGATTAGGATGCTTCGCCATCTAAATGTGAATAAGGCCAGAGTTCCTGCCAGTCCTAAAATCGTGTGTACTTGAAGTTACCTCTGTGTTGATACATCTCTTTTGCCTCTCTCTACAGACTGGTAAAATACCGAAATCATGGAAGTTCGCAAATGTGCAGCCCATAGTCAAGAAGGGCAGTCGTGTAGACTCTGCCAACTACAGACCTAATACCAATACTACAATACCTTGTGAAACTATGGAACGTGTATTAAACAGATGGGGTTCCTGGCACACCTGGAAACAAATTATATCCTCAGCGACCAATAGCATGGTTTTCTCCGAAACTGGTCAACCAGGACCTTTTTGCGTATACGGCTCATATCTGGAGCAAAACCATTGATAGATATGAAGAAGCGCTCGCCGTCTGTCTTGATATTTCAAATACTTTCTACAGGGTGTAAAAGGTGGTGGATCATAGGTGAAATTGTGGTCAAGTACTATTCTATAGGCAATTAAAGCTATACTATTACTATACTAGCTATTCTATAGGCAATGAAAGCTATATTTTTCTTTTTAAGGCATGCTTAGGAGCAAAACTGAAGAGCATACACGTCATTAATATGCCTTCCATTGCCGCTGTAGCAGTAAATCTTTTCAAAATGATGATGAAAACGAAACTTACGGATCGAGTTTTTATTTCTAATAAAAATGAAATAATGAAGATATTTCCAAAAGAATGCCTGCCTTTAGAGCTTGGCGGTGACGGTGAAAGTTACCAGGACATTGCGGGTAAGTATAGGCTGGTATAGACTTCTTAATCAAGTGTAAAACTGTCAAAGACGTCGACCTAATAAAACGTGATCGTTGCGAATTCACGCGACGACATTTAGTCATCACGCGAACTTGCGATGATTAACAACTGAAAACAATTTCAGTCACCCTGTCCTTACATTTATAAGGATAGGGTGACTGATACTGCTTTCATTTGTAAGGGTAAACTTTGTTTTAAATGTCAAGTCGTCATAATACAACGCAATTACCCTGTTATCGCGCTAATATTATATATGACGCATTCATCGCAAGTTCGCGCAATGACTAAATTGACGTCGCGTTTAAAGATCGCACTAGCCCACATTCGTGCAATTATGGGCGCGGAGCATTTTATCACCCTGATTACCCGAAAAGTTACTACCAACGAGAGTATTCCGAAGAATGTAGAAAAAATCAAGAGACGCGTCAGGAAACCGGCCAGCCATGTTTTACAAATATATTTCCTAATTTGCTCTTATTTTTTGTGCTGCAGTACAGAATAAAAGACTAACAACATAAATACAGGAAGACGACGATATTGTCTCTGATATTTATTTTATTTTCAGATAATTGGACGAAAGAACTACAGTCCGACTCTTGGAGGCAGTTTTTTTTGGAACATAATAGCGCTGTAACCGATGAAAGTAAAAGAATAGGTTTGAATTATAATCATGATCTGTTTGGCGTCGATGGATCATTTAGAAAACTTCACTTAGATTAGATTATTTGAATCTTTTTCATACTTTTACAATTATATATAACTTTGGTGGGTTACATAAGAGTAAAGTTAGTTTAAGTTTAAGTTTTTAGGGTTCCGTACCCCATTTGGCTCAACTTTGTCATAGTATGTAGGGATTTGAATGTTGATAAACATGGTGGAAGATTGTCTGTGTTCTGAATTATGCTGGCTGCTACGGATGTGTGTGGTATCCCCCAATTAGGAAACGCTCGTAGCTTAACTTGCTAACTCGTTCTTAACCGACCAACTAAGTAAAGCAACGTCCGTTCCGGTCATGACTTGGATGGTTGACCGCTAGTAGATTTACTACTGAACGCTTTCTTCAGAAGGCACGTTAAGCCTTCGATCCTGGTACTTGTCTTAGGATGACAGTCGTTACAGCAGCATTCGGTGGTGGTATGCCATTTTGCGAATGCCCGCCTGTTTAAGTGAGAAATGTTGTGCTGTGTAAACTTGTACTGACATGTTTCATATACATATTGTACTCGTAAAATATACTTGTCCAGGACACGTATATACTGTGAGGCCAAATTATGTGTAACATAAAGGTCTATTCCAGCCAGGTATCCTTTCATACCCGGTATTGTTGTTAGGAGTCTACGAGTATTGGGATTGACGGTTTTGCAGGACAATTTACTGATTGCACTTAGCTTTAGACTTAAAGTTTTTGGTTTTCTACACTATATTTATAAATGTACAAGGTGACAATTGTTATATACAAAGCTAGTTCCGTTACTATCTTATCTCAAAAAATTAATTATAATGTAATAAAAATACAAGAAAAATTATAATATAGATGCAGATAACATACAGTTGGGTTGGTTGAGCCGGCACATACCGATACGGTCATCCTTGATACCAAGACCCTAGAAAACAATGTTTTCGCGTCTGTCGTATAAAAATATTTTAAAAATGCTAGGTGTTTGGTTGTGTTTTTTACCGTGAATTACCCGTCCACTCATCAGTGGGGAAGTCCAGTGGGTGTACATGCCATCGCCCACGTTTACTGCCTAAACCAAATAGTCTGCGTGGTAAACGGTGGCTTTATACTGCCAGAACGGATCGATCGACAAGGTTAAAACGGGACCCTATTACTGAGACTTCGCTGTCCGTCCGTCTGTCACCAGGCTGTATCTAAAGAACGGTGATAGCTAGACAGTTGAAATTTCCAAAGATGATGTATTTCTATTGCCGCTATAACAACAAATACTAAAAATAAATATTTTTCTTGCTCGAAACTAATAACGGTGACAGATAGACGCTTTAACTATCCACAGAATATTTAGTTTTATGTTCTCTTTAAACATAATTCATTAAAATAAAATAAATAATTAAGGGGGCTCCCATACAATAAAAGAGGTTTTCGCTTTTTATTTGCTAAAAATAATAATAATGAAACGAGATAATGGTACGAAACCCTTCGTGCGCGCGTCCCACTCGAACTTGGCCGGTTTTTTAAGATAATATAACTGCCTTATAGATGGAGCAGCGGAAGCGTTGCTTTTGGATTTTGGGATTCTAGGTTTGATCCTCAAGTCGACTTGCAAATAAATAATCAGTAGCAGTACGGAGTCTGGAACTGTGCATTGTACATGGGAATAGGTTTGCCAGGCTTTAAATGAAACCAAAACATGTCTGGTTAAATGTTGGATTTTAGACACCTGTGCTTAGAACTTCCGGAATATATAGGAGTAACGATATGTTTCATTTTTTAAGAATAAAATACTCTATAATTAAAAAAAATAACTACATGTGTTTACATATGATGTCTTGTGATGAATAATTATATGAATGTGGTAAACACATGTATTTAAAAAAAATGAACACTGTCGATAGATAGGTCTTGGTAGGTACCACCGAAATCTCATATATTTTGCCACAAAATAGTAGAAGTATGCAAACACTACTTTGTATAGGCGTAGAACAAGTGAAATTACTGGGCAAACAAGACATAAGAATTATTGTCACAGAGTAATGAGCGAAGTGTGTGTCATGCAGGACAAAGAATGTGACACTGCAACTGTAATGGTCAGGCGTAACGCTTACTATCAGTTAAGTGACCTGTCCGTCTCTTAACATATTACAAGAGTAAAAAAAAATAACCGACTGCAAATAGAAAACATTCTAAAACAAAAATCCACTAAATAGTAAATAAACCAAACCATCGTTCACAGTTTTATTTATTCATTTTATATCAACAAAAGTGAAACAGAACATCGTCAATGTACTCGAAGTCAATTAATTACGTATTATTAGAGATAACTCAAAATACTAGTCAGATCTCACTCAAATTTAAATGACTACATGGCTCGCACTAGTTTTCGAATATAAAACAATAATTAAAATCGATTCACCCTGTAAAAAGTTATTAGGCACACAAAAAACAGTCAAAATGAGAACCTCCTTCTTTTTTGAAGTCAGTTTAAAACAGTCGTTAATGGACCTCCTCCTTTTTTTAAATCGGTTAAAAGACTCATGAGCCAAATTACCATATGTTTTACTAATATGAGCCTAACTTTTGACCACTACTAATAATGTCATAGATGAAACAGGCTAGCCATAGAATTGTCCTTGATTTCAAGAGTTTCAATAACAAAATAATTCCGGTACAAAGAGAATAATTACAAAATCACAAATATACGATAGAAAAAATTTAAGTCATGTGCGGGATTCGAACCCGCGTCTATCCACCCCGGGTATGCTCTATCCAATTGAGCTAACATGATATGACGTCATAACTCAAATCTTTCCTATCGTTCTTTAACCATCGTATTGGGATGGAGCGACATCAGTAGTACCACTTACGTTGTACTACAAACAAGACCAATTTTGCAATTGGTTTATTACTTAAATGATGACGTAACCTTATAATTTTAATATTGTTAGGTTTGCAATAACGTGTTCAAACACTGTGACATTTTGCATGCATATTACTAAACCTTAGATTTATGCTTCTCGTTTGCCAGTTTTTCGATGTTTCATTTAGTTTATCCTTTAATGTCAAAATAAGAATTCCCAAACAAAACGATTCTTCGTTTGTAGTATACATTTTCAAATTTATTAAATTTACGGAAAACTAGTATACTAGAAGTATATGTATTAGGCTCAAGGACATGCATGAAAAAGTTCGTTGAACCTTTGGTATTCAAAATATGACAAAACTACGTTTGTACGACTATGAAAAGCGATAACACACTTCCCTCAAGATTAGCCGCTGCAGCTTGATAGACTCAAACAAACAAATGCGCAACGCAACCACATTATCTCTTATTTATTTGAATACCTTGCCAGTACTAGTTTAATCCTTCTTATAAGAATGTGACTGCTATGTTGTGATCCTTATTCAATGCTTACCAAGATGATAAAATAATAGGACGTAAAAAATGGCATTTTAAGATGCGATAAACGGTTGTTATCAAACTAAAGAAAGAAGTTTTAAATTTAAATCTTCGGTATGAAATACTCGTAAAATATTGTATTAATACAAAATATAAACAATAAATACGCACATGACTCTAATTTTTGTATCGTATATTTTGTTATGTAAACCGCGAAAAATGCGTCACTACAAAAATAAAAATATTAAAATTATAGGGTTGCGTCATTCATAACAAGTTTGAAGCTAAATGCAAAAAATGTCTTGTTTGTAGTACACCGTAAGTTAAACTATAGGTGTCACTCCATCCCAATACGATGGTTAAGAACGAGGACAAATTAGAGTTATGAGTTAAATATGTCACGTTGGCTTTGCGGTTAGAGCATACCTCGGCAGGTTGAAGGCGCGGGTTCGAATCCCTATGCGCATGACTATAATTTTTCCTTTCGTCGCACTTTATAATGTAATACGAGGAGAATGCACCATTGCAAAAATAAAAATATTAAAAAAGGTTTATAAGTATTTTGTAAGGTGACACGTTACAACAGCGCGCAAGCACAGGCGCAAGTCGACTCGTAGGTAGTCTTACATTTTAATTTGGTTACCAAATTATAATTAAACGCTGTATTTACAATCAATACAAGGTCAGAAACATATTTATACAAGGTGTTTTAGTTAAAATAAAGACATTTAGTCTGTTGTTAGGTGTTTTATTTAAATTTAAAAATATACACCTTCATGCCCACACATGCAGGCGTTTTGAGGATCGCAGTTCCTCAGAAGGCGCTGCTGCCCACCTTCTCGTATTTCTCCTTTCAACTCTTACAGCTCCCACAGGAAGATATGCGCAGGGGAGCACTTCTAGCCTGGCACCCCACGAGCAGCCCGACACCCGGCGTCATCATGTATACTAAACATTAAAATAATATATAACATATTAGCCGTGTGCCATCGTACAGATCTCGTTGACTAGATACCACCTTCAAGTAGAAAATCTGTCGCCAAGCACCTAAAACCTCGAGCAACGATTTATTTTACCACAATGTCTACCCAGTTAGATCTTGCTCAAATACGAACTTACAGATTGTGAAATTCTAACATATCTTACTGTCAAATTCTGTGACATAATGAAATAGGTGTTCGGAAGTGATCTCTGGACGAACGCATACAAGTTTTCGTAGTTTACGTTACTAAGTAAGTAAAAGTTTTCTTATATTTTTAAGTTTATCTATATACGGGCAAACATTAACTTTCACGGAAGTAAGTATATAAAATCTCGTAGTGTATCAAACATGTACTAGGAGTACAGGCCTCTAACTTACTATATATCGACCTTGCTTTGTGCAAGTTAAAGTTACTTTATGCATCCTTTAAAGAAAGGATGCAAAAAGGAACTTTAACTTGCACATCCTTTAAAGAAAGGATTCATAAAGTAAATTTAACTTGCACATCATAACTTCATCCCATAAAGTGTGATGAAGTTACTCGTTAGTAGACTGCCTTATTGTAAGCCATACGCTTTTGTCACGCCTGTCCATTACAATTGCACTGTTACCTTTCTCGTTCTGCTGATACTGCACTGCGCTCGTACTCCAAGTTGTGAGTTTTTATGTCTCATTCACCCAGTTACTTCACTTGCTAGACGCCTAAACACAATTGTGTTTCCGTGCTTCGAAGGGCACGTTAAGCCGTCGGTCCCGGTTGTTGTGTTAGGATGACAGTGGTTATAGCATGGTGGTAGGGCATTTTGCGAATGCCCGTCTGGCTAGCTACCACCCTCAAGTACAAAATCTGTCTCCAAGCACCTAACGGTGTGTTCTGGCAGCAGTCCTTGAGAGCCTGTAATTCCAGGCTAGCCTGAACAACATTTTCGACCACATCATCACTTACCATCAGGTGCGATAGTGGTCAAAGGTGCATGCATAAAAAAAAATATGATTATAAGCGCTATCGCATGCAGAGCGGAAATCACATTTACACATTATTGGAGTACAATTTGATTTGTTCCGGACGGGAATCAAACGTTTTCGAAAATTTTGCACTTTAGTGATTTGTAAATGAGATGTTCGCTCACCATGCGATAGCGCTTGTGATCGTATTTATAAATATGTTTTAGCACCATCTATTACATACTGCTTTTATATATTTTAGATGTTATTCTTTAATATTCATTTAATTGCTTATTAAAATATGCTTTTTAATGTATAACCAATAATTTCACGTTAGTTTTTAACAGTTTCTTCTCAGTGGTTGTAAGCGTAAATTGATTGAGTTTGAAGTCTGTGGACCTCCATGATATGTGACACAACTTTCATAGCGTGAACTGACGTAAGTCTGGATAATTGTGGACAAGCAGACAGTTTTGAAGCAGTTATGGCTCAGTGGCATTAGCTACGGACTGCCGCGCAGCAGGTCAGGTTTGAATCCCGCTGACAGCCGCTGTTTTGAGCCACTCCGTATGGAGGAAGGGCATTTTGCGAATGCTCGCCTGGCTAGGTACGACCCTCAAGTAGAAAATCTGCCATCAAGCACCTAACGGTGTGTTCCGACAACTGTCCTTGAGAGTCAGTAATTCTAGGCTAAGCCTGATAACACCTTCAACCACATCAGGTGAGATTGTGGTCAAAGGATTACACCTTACCTTACTGCAATAAAAAATAAAGTGAAATCTGATCAACATAAAAATTTCATATTTGACCCTAAATCGGACTTTGCGTTCATGCCCTAAAAGAAGTGTTATCAGTAACAGTGTTAAACTATTACGTTATACATCTGTACAAAATCTAGCCGCACCGCAATTCAATCCATATTGACCATCGACAATCTCATTCAACAGCTGATTATGAGGCATAATTGCGGATACAGATTGATTGATCGGAAACAAGAGTCTTCAAAATACCACTGATTCTGCATGCATATATTGAGAGCCGTTTCGAAATGTGATTTAACTTACCTAAAGTCTGTTTCAAATTAGTTGGTGGTATTCATGGAAATTCTAGGGATAGCGTGATTGTTAGTATACCACTGTTTATTTTGACATGGATGGTAGTTCCTAGGAATTTCGATTTACCTCTATGAATCGCTAATGATTTTAATGGTACGGCAAGTAGGACACAAATACCGAGAGCAGAATATATAAAAAAAAACTTTACTTTTTTCATAGAGTTCGATAGCCATAGACCCTAGCAATAGACTAACCCGTACTTGAGAGCCTTTAATTTTTTTTAATCTTTATTATTTAAATGTTGACTGTCACACGAAGTTTGACGTTTGTACCTTTAACGATTTTGCAAAAACATCTACATACTAACAAACGTACTAAAATAAAAACTGTTTGGCATCTACATAAGAAAAAAACAGGATTTGTTTATGTTTTTTTTGTATTTAGTCTACCGCACTAATCTACAAACTGTGAATTTATTTACGGCTTCCTGATATAGTTCAAAATAATGTTAATTAACTTAAAAGACGGACGGAACCATAGCGGATACTTTGTAATGGTGTATCATATTCTTGTACGGAACTCACTCACGTTTAAAACACGAGTTTGATCGACGACGTTTTCCCGAGAAAATTTAGCATGGCTACAATAAGTGGCAACTTTGGTACTGGCATAGCAACGAGCATATAACTGCAACACGTCATTAACCCTTAGTTTACCATCCTGAGTCCACGGGACTCACCGCTGTTTTTAAACGACGAAAATCAAGTGTATACTTTAGCGCTTGGACTCGTGCAGCCCGGTACCTTTCTGCAGGGAGGCGCGGGACCCGCGAGTAAGCGGTCGTGTGCGAGCGCCATTTGGAAAGGTGAGTTTTGATTGAGTGTGAGTCCTCGGGACTCATGGTGGTGTTTTGTGTTACAAACTTATGTTGGTTATTTATTTATTTATCTGTTTTTAAGTTGTTTTAGGCTTTTATCATGGCATCTAAACGTCGAAAACTTCAGTCTATAAACATTGCAGGCCCTTCTGCTTCAGACATTATAAATAAGTAGCTGACCCGGCAAACGTTGTTCTGCTATATAAATGATTTAAAAAATAAGGGTTGATCGTAGAAGGGTGAAAATTGAGGATTGTATGTATTTTTGTATGTTGTATCATAAAAAAATAGAAATTAAAAATTTTGTTTTAAAAATAAAAAATAAAATTTAGGGGTGGACTACCCCTAACATTTAGGGGGATGAAAAATAGATGTTGGCCGATTCTTATAGATACCGCGTAAGCACAAAAATTTCATCAAAATCGGTCAAGCCGTTTCGGAGAAGTATGGCAACGAAAACTGTGACACGAGAATTTTATATTTATGATTGACTTCAAGAAGATGATATACAGAGCGAAGATGAAGATACTGGTGGCAGACATACAACAGAATTTGTACCTGAACCACATTCCGACGACGATGACACCGATTTTATTTTGAGTGATCACAAAACCGGGTTCGAATGTACAAATAGTGAAGACCAACATAGTAACTCTGAAGAAATACTTACATCGTAAAGTAGTTATTTGTATAGCAACTCCGTCAAGAAATGTTAGAACAGCCTCACACAAAATTATACTACTGCAATCTCGACCACCAGTTCCAAACCTAAACTTTTAGATGACCTGATGCTTTTGGATTGATATTTGATTCTAACATGTAAGAAATCATTTTGACATGGACAAACAAAAAACTGGAACAGTTACACGAAAAGCGTCCAACCTCAACAAAACATGTTAGAGAAACAGGCCAAATCGAAATTAAAACTTTTATTGCTCTTTTAATATATACTTCGGTTTTGCAAGAAAAATTATAATTATTATTGAAATTAATAGATTGATGTTACACTTGTAATTATAAGAAAATAAAGAAGACCTTTGCACTGCCTGCAAGAAACCAATCCGCCTTACTGGTCCCAAAAAAATATGCCTAAAATATTTAACTGTTTAGAATGTTAACCTGTTTCACGTTTTGATATTTTATATTGTGCCATTGTTAGTTTAATTTTTTTATATTCCCTGAAGTGTTTCTTTTTCATGAACATGTTTTTTTTTAGTTTTATAAGACTATGTATAGTTTTATACTACTAAATTTTTGAGGACTGAAAACTATGGGAAGTTCTTTTAAAACAAAAAGTGAATATTTAGTTAAGTATATTCCAAAATGTTAATTAGTATGTAATAACTATTCCATTAGTGATATGTTAAATCAAATAAAAAATAAAAATTGTACAAGTGTTTAATTCACAAATAAAAATATGAGTCCCTGGGACTCATGCTGGTGATTAGTGGGATTTTAATAGGGTTGGTGGATTAAGGGTTAATATGCAAAAAAATCGGCCAAGTGCGAGTCGGACTCACACACCGAGAGTTCCGTACAAACCTGTAGGTATATCCTAATAGTTATAATATTTTTATGGCTACATGAAATCCATCACATTTTATCCTTTTTACACAAAATATACCTTTACAATATTTAATTTGTTGGCTTAGAAGTTTGATTTCTTCACAGCTCCAAAGGACAGTAGACAAGTTACCTGAGTAATTGATATATTTATGATTTAACTAAAATTTTATGGTTTTTGTAATTATTCCTTTATCTGTGCTATAAGATATTGCTTGGTACCAAATTTCAATCAAATGCGAATACACACAGAATAACAACTGATTCAAATTAACAAATTACCAATCTGCAGCAAATGCAAACCAGAAGTGTTTTTTGTTTCTTTTATATATTCGTGATTTAAAGCGAACTAACGTCTGCCTATAACAGTGCATTTCATCACAAGTCACGAATTTCACTGCGTCCGTCACTTTGAGACATAGTTGTTAAGTCTCATGTGCCTGTAATTTCACTGGCTCTTAAGGACAGCTGCCGAACACACCGTTAGGTGCTTGGCGACATATTTTTTACTTGAGGGTGGTCGCTAGCCAGGCGGACATTCTAAAAATGCCCACCATGCGGTGAAGCTCAAGCCCGCGGCGGGATTCGAACCATGGACCTGCTGCGCGGCAGTCCATAGCCAATGCCACTGAGCCATCACTGCTTCAAAAGTTCAACAGCTGAGAGCCTAAAACGTCGATCTTCTCTTTCGCGGTGAGGGTAAGTGTGTCAACCTCTCTTTGCCGGGGGGTGGTAGAGATAGCAGACAATACTTGCCTTGTACAAAAATACAGAGATACGCATTATAATCTTTACAGAATAAATACATAATGTAAGAACACTTAGGCTTTGCGAAGTTGTGCAACTACAAAATTAAACTATGATTTAACAGGAGTACCCTATTAAATCATAGTTCACTACAGGAGTACCTTATTCAATCATAGTAGGGAGAGCTTGATTACGTTACAAAATAGCATTTATGAATCTATTAATACATACCGTATGTAAGGTGATTTTATACATAATGCTTCTTTTAACGGTAGTCATACTGTAACAGTGTGTTCTGGCAGCAGACAGTAAAAATGCATCTATAATAGGCATAGGTAACCGTTTAACATCAGATGGGCTTCGTGATTTTACCGTCAAAATAACATTAAAAAATATCTAAATCTATAACGCTATCAATAACAAATAAATTATTATGAACTAGCGGCCGCGCTGGCTTCGCAGGAGTATTTAACAAAAAACATATATTTTTTTAAATATTCTATACTTCTACTGATGAACACAGTCTATTTACATTTACATTTACAAAATATTCTTTAGCCAGTAATTATTAGGTTAGCCTGAACAATATCATCGACCGTTTCATTAAAAAGATAGAATTCTATGTTTTTTTTAATGTTATTGTGACGGAACAAGCTCGAGCTCGACATAGTTGTTAAGTCTCATGTGCTTGTAATTTCACTAGTATTAGAATTTTGCTGTTTCTTTGACTGTCCCTAAAATATATTTACTTTTGATACATGTTAATATAGAATAAATCTATTAATCAAATCAGTCAGCATAACAATATAATATTCTTAAAGTTTGCTCATCATTTAAATATTTATGTGAATCTGTCTACATGTAGATGATTAGGTACTTGAAGTAAAGTGCACGGATCGCATTACATTCATACGTAGTTTCGTCGTATTTAAAATACTAACAGCCTTACTTATAAACGCTACTTAAATTTTAAACATTACATAGCCGCTGATTAGCAAAATTTCTTACTCATAAACGCTACATAACTTTATCCAGTACTGGTTAAATCAGCTGTCAATTTAAACACCGTCCCACCCTTGTTTAAATTTTAAGTAACAAGATGGCGCCCATATTTCTGATCAGCTGAATTAGTTACAGACCCACCAACTTATCTGTTCAGGTGGCAGAAAAAAGAACTACAACATTCCTTCAAATTGTGACAGTTCGTAGTTGATTTCCTTGACCAGTAGCGCCCTCGAAAACTGCACAGTTAAGTTGGTGGTACTATACAAAGAAAAGTATTATATTTACTTTTTAATTTCAAGATATTTAGCACTAGATACATGCTATTTGGCCATTTAGGTCATTCATAATACTTTTTAGTACAATGTTGTCAGTTTAAAATACGTTCGACCTCATTATCCATTGCTTAGCTAAACAGGTGCTATGTAGCGTTTATAAGTAAGAAATATTTAAGCATTACTTAAACACTGTTTAGTTATCCATTACTTAGCAACTACATAGCGATGTTTTTATTAGTAAGGGGGTAAGTGTTCAAACTCGGTGATTTTTCGTATGCATATTGCTGAGCCTAATTAACCGAGCGAGAACTTTGTTCGAGCGAAGCGTCTCTGCTTTAATTTACACAAAAATGCTTTCCCATGTCCGGTTGTTATCCTCTAGAAGTAGCATTCATCAACAGATTGTCACGAAATTTTGTGAATAGGTTATTGATAAGTCAATATTATTGATGTCGATTCAGTTTTTGGAAAGTTTTCAAAATGACGGAGATATGATATGATATACATTCAACGGTGTTGCAGGTATGGACGCCTACGGTAACTTTAATGGCAATATCCTTGAGGTCAGTTGCTTATAAGTTTTAGGGTCTCTTTTTCGTATAATCAATTATTTATTTTCTAGGTTTCTGTAGCCAGTAGGTACATAAATTCGAGATAAATAAGGGATAAAAATAAATCACTAACAACAATATTATTTAATTATTGAAAACATTATCAAGTGTGTAAAATTATTGTATTTTTACTTACTCATTTCTGATACAACTAGCTTTCGCTGGGACCGTTGCCCGCATGTCATTGGTCATTTTTGGATTTTGTGACCCATTCTCGCATCAGCGTGAGCAGTGAACCTTTATTCAATTGTAAGCTATGCAAGGGCAGACTCGCGAGGTTTACAGCTCGGAGAGCCACTAGTATATATGCTTCTGGTGGGCTAGTTTTTCGGTTTCATGTTTATTTTATACCTAAATGTCAAATGTCAATTCACATACAAAACGATCTTCGATTTATCTTCGAAAATACTTATTTTTTCTTAAATCTGCAAACCTGGAGCATAGATATTAGAAACGACATACATGGAAAGTTTCACCGAGTTTGAATACTTAAAATAATTGACTCAATTTTGAACCTACTTGCCCAGTGCTTGACAAGTAATTTGAAATTAGTTTAATTTGTCCAAAAACGAGCAATTACAATAAAAATATATCAGCATTTTATCATGCACGTGTAACGTGTAACAAAAAACTTTACTGTATTTGAATACGTGTAATATACTAAACAAGGCTTAATGCTCCAATGAACTATTTAACCTACTATTACCGTTCAAATGCAACATCTGTTTAATCGAAACTTATACTCAACTAACCAGAATCAGGCAAGTATGCTAATCACCCGTTTATGTTAACCTCTAAATTGTTAATCGGAATAAATTAATAATGTCTTATCATATTTAATCATCTAAATGTACACGGTCACTCACTTTACCAAATATTATATTAACTAGGTACTAGCTTTACGATCACGGCCCCGCCCGCGCGTATGTTGGTTGTCGCGCAAAGTCACTCACCTCTTTTAGCGCAGTTGGATAAACAATATCTTATGTCCTTTTCCGGGCTTCAAACTATTTCCATACCAATATTCATCCAAGTCGGTCTAGTAGTTTATTAGTTATATACAAAAATACAGATTACAAATCTTTCATCTTTATAATCTTAGTATAGATAATAAACTAAAGAAAATTGTTGTAAGGTATTATTAAATATGTCCTTATATGTGTGGTATTTTTGATCATTGTTTTGCCGAGAACCTGACCATGATTTACCGAATCAACGTGTGACCTCAGGATATAATGTTACCTGTACCTCAGGCGACTGTTATTATGTAACTAATGCGTAATATACTTGTGTGGCAACTTTGAAAAGTAGGCCTGGTATTATACAACTTATTCAAGAACATTGGTCTCCCAAAATATAAAAAGTCAAACAAATAGGACTTTCTTTTGTTATTGTGACTGAACAAGCTCGAGGCTCACCCGATGTTAAGCGGACTAACCTCTGCCTATAAGAGATGCCTGTCATCACAAGACAACAAAATGTTTGTAAGGTAAGAAAGTGAACAGGTAATTTTAAAATATATAATATTTTAACCAAAATAACTTTATAATTATATATTTACCTATTTACTACTTAATTCATCATAATATAATGTTTAAACTTTATACATGATCGATCGAATTTAAAATTTAAATATAAATTATCGACATCTCTTCTTTGATATAGTAATTTATAAATAATTAAAGACGTTATAGTTAAAAAAAAGAGTTTATCTAAGCTTATAATAGTTCATAAAAGATATCAAATTTGTCAGATATATCAAATCAGCTGCCAGGTGCAGTATTTCCGAACGGATACGACTTAGGGGCCTTCAAGAAGAGAGCATATTCCCTCCTCAAAGGCCGGCAACGCATCCTCGATACCTCTGGTGTTGCGGATGTTCGTGGGCGATGGTGATCACTTACCACCAGGTGAGCCGCCTGCTCGTTTGCCCTCCTATCCCATAAAAAAAAAAAAAAAAAGATTATCAGGGTAAGGCTTTAGTAATATAATATTGCTGTAAAAAAAACAATTTTAGGGGCATGTTAGCAGGCTGTTACTGTACTGATTATATGTTACGACATTCTTGAAGCTTTATTCAGGAAGAAAATGTGGCAATACATTTATATGAAAACCGCTGAACGCCTTCCTACTTAAAGCCTTAATTGGGTAAACTTTCAAATTAGAGAGGATCAGTATTATGATAAAATCTCTTAAGAGTAAAACACAATGCAGGTACGTGCACATTTTCTAAGATTTACTAAAGTTTCAATTGACTTCCATAGAAGACTTCGTTGGTCAGTACCACGGTTTTAGGAAGGGAGCTCCCTTCCTATATCCGTGGTCAGTACCAACCAGGAGGTACTCCCATAGGCCAAAGGCACTTATGAAAATTAAAGTAATACTGTAGATTACAACTCATTACTTTATTACAAAATATATGACATTCGGTTTTTTCAACTTTTTAACATTCTAATTTTGTTTACACTATATTAAATTTAGAGATTACAAAATAACTTAATAGGGCAAGGCAATCAATGCGCGTACATATCCCAAGAAATGGTTTTCTATATATATATATACTAAATTTTTTGTGCATAGCGAAGAACGTTACATAACATAGAAATCCGAAATATGTCTTTATGTATTACTCATACACCTTATTTTACCTTATAAATAATATTAAAACTATTTATTTCTACAACCCTTTTCTTATTTTATTATTGCAGTTTTAACTCGCCTGCTACTTTACTAACATTAATACACCACGTACTATTTACCTTATAATTTCTTTGAAATACGTATATTTTAATAACATTATTGGTACGTTTTACTTCACATTTATAGAACTGAATTTCGACAAAAAATATTGATTCGTCGTCATTGTATAGATAAACTCCCCCGTGGGGTGCCAGCTAGAATAGCACCCTATTTTCCTGTGGGAATCGTAAATGCGACGAAGGAAAAATACTAAAAGATGGGCAGCAGCACCTTCTAAAGAACTGCCATCTTCGTCTCCAATCCCAAAGACGCTTGCCAAACTTGCGGTTAATACAAACTTTGTCCAACAGAGTTATGAATGTTTTGTGTATTGTAAACGTCATAATACATGGGCATTGGCCAGTAGTCTCTTCCAAAAGCACTGTCGCCTTTGATTTCGGCGGCAGCCTCTATTGTATGTCGCCCTACATAGCACACATGTATCATAATGTCCTTGCATAACAAAGTACACCAGTTATCACGTTGAACAAAAAATGCGTATTGTAATACTTAGTAACGCATACAATCATACAAAAGACATATAAGTACCGGCTTAAGAACCTCTTGGATATAACATTCCACATACAGGTATATTTACAAAAAAAACTATTTTTGAAATTACCAGGACGTTTCGATCAATTTGCATCGATCGTGATCACGAGCTGAGCAGCTGTGATAGACCCAAAAGTGTAATAAACCCATAAACTTACAAAAAATCAGTTCACGAAATTTTAAGATATACCACTTGGATATGGTTAAAACAGACAAAGTCAAGAATACAGGAGTCTTTACTATCTTAAACTGAAAGGTAGAAGTAGATAGATCTGTCTACTACACTCCTTAGGAATATTATTCTATCCTGATAGGATAATATTCCTAAGGAGTCTCGTCAGAAAGGCGGCTGAACACTAAATCAAAGCTTAATTTTTGTACAATATACTCTTGTGTCGACTTTTTGTTTATGTGATGCCAGTAATAATAAAACTGACTTCGAAAACTTCATGAAGACATTTGCAAGCATGATTCTTATATGTGGCATCTGCATTGAGATTGTGTGGTTAGGAGTATTACTCTATCTCTTTCCCTCTCACTTGTAGTAAAAATAGTGCTAATGACGATGAATATTACCTAATTAACGTAAAATAAAGCAGCTTACACAATCGTGCCGACTGGTTTACCATGATTCATACATTCTAAAGCAAAATGTTAGTCAAATTCTAATTTTCTAAATGAACCGACAAGGTATTCTTCATTTTTATTTGGTCGCCTGCTCTCGTTCGATACCATTTTGCTGGCTTCTATTAAATACTTTTTTGTCCTCGTGCTCCTCATTTCTTTCTCGTATTTGTCTGAAAATATGAGATAACAGTATTAGTTCTTTCGACATAGTCATCAGCGGTAGTGAGAGGATATTTAAAGGATCTTTGTAATTTGGTTTAAGTACTAGATACTAAGTACTGACGTTTGGTATTTTAAAGTAAAGTCAGAAGAGATAAGTATTTAGCATTAAATTAACTAATGTTGAACTTATTCATAAAACCTATATTATGAAATGTATATATTGAGATAATGAAAATTTGTGGAAAAATTATAGAATAATGAATGATAGAGAGCAATTCGCAATGTTTACTGATTTTGACAAGTGGCACCGTCCTGTTGAAACAACATGTCAGTGATATCCACGTCATCAATAATCGGCCAAAATTGAGTTGTTAACATCTCGTGATTAAAAACTTTTATGAAAGAATCGACACCTGTCAGCATGTTCGTGGTGGACATTTGCCAGATATCATTTATTATTCAGAATTGGCAAACTTTTCTCTTTGTAATACAATAAAAATTTGTTTTAGAAAACAAAATTCTTTTTGAAGAACGCTTTACTTATAAGATTTGTGTACGCTCCTTATAATATTGTGTTGTGAACGGTAAGGTATAATTTAAATTATAAATTAATAAACTTAGTGTAAATTATTCTTAAGAATTTCAAGTAGATATTTCCAATTCATATGTGACCACAATCTCACCTGATGGTAAGTGATGATGTAGTCGAAGGTGTTAACAGGCATTACTGGCTCTCAAGGACAGCTGCCGGAACACACCGTTAGGTGCTTGGCGACAGATTTTCTACCTGAGGGTGGTCGCTAGCCAGGCGGGTATTCGTGTAAATGCCCTACCACCATGCGGTGAAGTTCAAGCCCGCTGCGGGATTTGAGCCATGGACCTGCTGCGTGGCAGCTCATAGCCAATGCTACAGAGCCATCACTGCTTCAATACACAACATATTTTTGTGATTGTTACGTTGACCGAAAATGGTAGTTGATGAAAAGCAAACCAGATTAAAAAGAAGCATACAGATCAGGTAAATTGAAAGTATAAAAATAATGAACTACCTTTAAATTCCATCAAATATGGTAAATCACCGCCATAGTCCTTAGGCAAATACTGTTTTGGTATATACTTGTACATATCTTCAAAAGTTTCGTGGATGATGATGCGATCCATAATCTTTGGACTAAAGAACTGTCTCATAAAGTTAACTACTTGTTGAAGAAGATTTGTGGCGCCAAGTATGTGAATAGATTGAATTCTGGTGCCCATTCCTTCCTGAAAGAAAATAAAGAGAATTTTATATTATTATATTTATTTAAATATACGTTTCAGGACACGCATCGCTTTCCATATTAACGTCATGTTTTTTTTTCATTGTTTCAATACCAAGTGTTATATCCCGGTGAAATTGTGTATGCATATTGCTAAGCGTAATATCTATGCTTCTCATTTGCCAGTTTTTAGGGTTTCGTACCCAAAGGGTAAAAACGGGACCCTATTACTGAGACTTCCCTGTCCGTCCGTCCGTCCGTCACCAGGCTTTATCTCAAGAACGGTGAACTAGACAGTTGAAATTTTCACTAATAATAAAATAAAATATATATATAAATACAACATATATATATATAAATACGGGCTCCCATACAACAAACTTGATTTTTTTTAACGTTTCTTGCTCGATACTAATAACAGTGACAGGTAGATGCTTTAACTATGCACAGAATATTTAGTTTTATGTTCTCCTTAAATATAATTGATTAAAATTATATGAAATAAATAATAAAGGGGGCATACAATAAAAGAGGTTTTCGCCGTACCTACCCAGCTCAATCGGACACTGCGAAAAGTGTCTGTAACTTGCAAGATTATGTATTAGGTTAGAGATAATGGTACGGAACCCTTCGTGCGCGAGTCCCACTCGCACTTGGCCGGTTTTTCCATTTATTATTTAATATTGATATATTCAATAATAAATGGAAAAACCGGCCAATCCCCATACGTAACGATTGTACGAATTATTTTTGAAAATACTTAATTTTAAGGATTTGTTCTTATTAGGCAAAAGAATATACATGCAAAGTTTCACCGAGTTTGAATACTTAGTATTTAAAATATAACGAAACTACTTTTGTATGAAAGGAGCGCTTTTCACTGAACTATACTCTTATTATATAATATAATTTTACGAAAAGTAGACTCAAAAATTTATTTTAGAAAATTTTACCAGCGGGAAGATCTCTTCAGCAAGATTAAGTTTTGGTGGATACTGCCGCCGTGTCATATAGTCTGTTATGAAGTAGTAGTGTGCAAATATTATCATAGTTTGGATGCGAGCACTGTAGCAAGTAAAATTTTGAAGCGCACTTAGAGAAGTTTGCTTTGTCGCTCCTAACCGATCAGCAAACCTCAGATAACCGAAGCTGAGCGCTTTGGTGCTTCGGAGGGCAAGTTAAGCCGTCGGTCCCGGTTTTTGTCTTACGATGGCAGTCGTTATAGCATGGTGGTAGGGCATATGCGAATGCCCGCCTGGCTAGCTCTACCACCCTCAAGTAGAAAATCTGTCACCAAGCACCTAACGGTGTGTTCCGGCAGCTGTCCTTGAGAACAAATAATTCTAGGTTAGCCTGAACAACACCTTCGACCACATCATCACTTACCATCAGGTGAGATAGTGATCAAAGGTTAACCTACCAGGAACAAAAAAAATCTTCTTCATTCACTTTAAGATGTCTTGATGTGACAAGCGCAGTGCAGAGTCAAGTAATGTTTTTTTTTAATATTACTTCACTGCAATCCTAGTAAATGTCATGTCAATTTTATGTGCATTATACAATTTATTACCGATTTCTTCGCATTATTACTAGCCATAACAAATTTTTCATCACACCTGAACGTAAACAGTATCTAAACAACTAAAACCTGTAGGTTAAATTGGCCGTAATGCCCCATTTAAAACCCTCGAGCTTTTTTTTGTCATGAAACCTAAGGTCGATAAGTTTTTTTTTAACTCACAGTGCACATGTCATACTAGTTCAAAAATGGAGTTTAAACGCAATTGAAAAATTGTCTTTATATGTTATCTAAACAGGAATTTAATTGCAATCTCGCTACATGTTACTTAAATACTCAACTAATGTTCTTAATAATCGATTTTAATAGTTTTTTGTATCATAACGTCTTAATTTTTTACACGCCATCATTGCTGTATACCTATGTAAGCATTTGCTCTTAAAGTTTCTGAACGGAACATTTGTATAATCTGTGGTGTGGGCAGAAAGCCCGCCATCCGCTTAGAAAAAAGTTCACGTATTTTGTAATAATGGTTATGCTGACTTGTGTATAAGAGCTATAATTCATATTTATTTACTCGCAAATGTGATAAAAAACATTGTATGTTTCACGGGTAGTACGGGAATAATTACCGTACTACCCGTGAAACATACCTCGGCAAACCTCGACTCAGAAAGTCTTCGACTTCCGAGCCTCCATCGTAATTCTTTACTTACCGCCCTTAATACACAATGTACTATTTTACCTAAACAAGTTAAAATCAAACAGAGCAAGACAAATAAAACCGTTAAATAAAGGTAACTTACATGGAATATATGTGCTGTTTTTTGCATTATCATTGGATTCATTTTTAAAAGATGACCGAAGCTCGCGTTCTTCATATCAACGATCCATATATCGCTTAAAAAGTAGTCGTACATTAAACGAAGGTCTCCCAACTAAAAACAAGAAACAAAAATCATGTTTAATATCATAAACTCCTTAATTGGCACTCGCTTCTGGCTGTTTTTGAACCTAATTCGGCATAACACTCGTAATTACAAAATCGAAGATAATCTTTATCTGTCTTTATCATCTTTAGTTTAAATGCATTTTGCCCGTAGGCTTAAACTTTATGGAGGCGAGAGGAAACGCACATACAAGTAACATAATTTTAACCTTGTCATCTGTAGTCAAATCATGTAACTATGTACTAATATCGTAGATTAACTCAAATTCTAATTATTCACAATACTACAGCTACTACAATAAAAGCATTTAGACAATCATTCGATTGTGTTGCCAATCAAGACAATCAAGCCATTGCAGACTCACAAGCAGTCCAAATGCTCCAGCCCACTACTAGTTGTCAGCGTGGCCAGCATGCCAGCAATGCTGCGAGCCTCGTTGAATTGTAGTGCTTATTTGTTGAGCCAAATAAGTGCCAGCATTTTGATCACGCGTCGCACTGACCAAGCGCTATGATAAGTTTTGGATAATACGATGAACTCCCGGTTGAAACGATATTCATTGCGTGGTCGAAACTTATTTAGCCTTAAGTTCTTATACAACTAAACGGCAATGTATGCGCGTCATGTTTTTTGTATAAGATGTACCTTGGCAACGGTCTAACTAAAATAATTCGAGCTATATTGGCGATTATTACTCTAAATATCTGAAATTTTAATAGATACAAGTGATAGGTGACACCTTGGTTCTTTAGTTTACATGTTGGCTTTGATTTTTGCTGACTATCACTGAACTAGACGGCATTTTAATAAATATCGCCTGCTCGCACAATCTCCTCGAACAGGTTACGACAGACGGGATTTTTAGTGATATTAGCGGTGTATGCCGTGGACGCTGCATATAGATGTCTCTAAGATCAATTTAACATATTTTACAAGCATTTTTTTCCAAAGAGTTTCTGCCTTTCTAATGTAAAATGTCTTACTGATGTAAAAAGTCTTACGGATGTAAAAAATAAATCCTGCAATACAGGAGCAACGCAAAGTGATACTGGTGCCGATTATAGATATATAGATAGAGATAGATTTATTCTTTCCACTGACGATATAATTGTGTGCAACTATATAAATAAACATTTTTCTTACCATAAATGTGTTCCTAAAAAGAATTTCTCCAGAAAATTTGCTCGGATCTTTGTCTATGAATTTCGTTACTGCAATTCTGTTTCCTTTATATAATCTGGGTATTGATATTTGTACGCTGTAACAAGAAATTATTAACAATTTTATTATAAATACTAATATTGAGTCTGTTATCTTTACCACAAAAAAGTAGTTCTTTCTTTCTAGTTCTTTCTAACGCATTATACGCTGGGCTAGGTACAAGTAGACGTGGTTTCAAATTAGACCTGCAGCATAGTAGCACTGTCCAAGCCATCTTTACTCCGATTATTATATCGATGGCAAGTCGATAAAACATGCCAAGCATCGATTTCAAAGCTTTACATCTTTTTTAAAAGGTGCCGTTTTCCGACACCTACCACACAATATCAGGTAAGAATATGATAAACAAACAAATATATCGAAAAGAAATATAGCAGAAAATGAGCAGTAGCGTCTTGTGAAGAACTGCGAATTCCAAGGCACCTGCCAATCGTTTGGAATATGGCAAACACCCCCTAAGAGAGGAGGCCTTTGTTCAACAGTGCACGTTATGGCTGTTAATGATGATGATGGTATATATCCGCGCCAATTCAAAATATGGCGAATACTGCAGCTGTAAGTATTTATATGATTGTAATGAATCAAGGTTCTCTTCTGCAATATACGAGCATTCTCTTCTAAAGCAATGATGGCACAGTGGTATCGGCTATGGACTGCCGTGCAGCAGGTCCATGGTTCTAATGCCGCCGCGGGCTTGAGCTTCACCGCATGGTGGAAGGGCATTTTGGGAATTCCCGCCTAGCTAGCTACCACCCTCAAGTAGAAAATTTGTCGCCAAGCACCTAACAGTGTGTTCCTGCAGTAGTCCATGAGAGCCAGTTAAATTACTGGAACATGAGACTTAACAACTGTACGTCTCAGTGTGACGGACGCAGTGCAATTCTTCGTTGACGAAATGGATCAGTTATAGGTAGAGGTTAGTCCACTTAACATCAGGTGGGCCTCGGGCTTGTTCCGTCACAATAACATAAAAAAAACCACAAATTTAACATATATCCTCGTAAATCCAGTTCAATTTGAGTAAAAGGATTACGAGCAATAGAACAGAGTGCAGTAAAAATATATGCGGTGCCGACCGCACTTAGTGTGGGATAAAGGCAAGAAGAAGAATACAAACATCATTTGCAGAATCCTTATTACAGTATATTTATCTCAAATTACGTAGGTAACACTAATTAAGCCAAACGTTTTAATATTTTGGTCGTAACGAAGTTCCTATCTACTAATTATGTTAATTCTGAGAACTCGGCTTGCGGATGAAAAAACAAGTTAACAGTCGACTGGTACATAAATAATTATGTGAAATGTAACTTTGTGAGAATTACATTTAAAAGTTGAATGTGTATGACGCAGGTTGCTGTAATTACTAATGTTAAGTTTAACGTAAGTAAAAAATGTGCCTAAAGCTACTTATGCATTATTAAAATTTATATATTACTTGTTTCTGGTCACGTTACTTATTAAAATTAGATTTTAAAGCAAATTGTTTTCGTGAAATAATTTAGCAAACTCATTGATAAGGTTTCGTACAAAATATATCCTTTAAGGTCTCGCACTCTGTTATCTATTTTTAAAATGTAATTTCATTAAGATTGGAAATTATAAAAACATATTCAAAGCTTAGTTATAGTTGACAGAAAATTCTGATATATTTTGACGTTTATATATCATTATGCAAGTCTTCCTTACAATAAAGAACAGTGTTTGCGTAACGCGTGGTTGTGTTTTCCATACAAACGTAGTTTCATATTTTTTTAGTACTAAATCTCCTCCTGCCAACTTGCGTCCTATACATAGGACATTGACTTGCCTAAAATATATCCCAGACATAAACACTTGCAACCCTAAAAAGCAAATCTAGCGCCAACAATAGTGTAGTAGTGAACCAAAGAAAGACAATGAAGAATGGACTTCCAATATTGAGTCTTAAAAATTTACTGTTTATTTTTTAAGGCACTATGGTTTGTATTTAGTTCATATACATTTAGCAGATTATAACATTTTGACACGATTCAAAATTACTTTATTTATATCTGTATTTTTGTGTGGAATATTTTATGTTTATCGAGTAACTTCACAATAAAAAAAAATTATGTCCTATATGTAGAACAACTAAGTTGGCAACCAGTGCTCTACTTATAGCCCACAGAAGCATACAATTTTCAGAAAGTTTCTGGTCTGTATTTCTTTTCTTTATTTTTTTCATACATTTTTCCCCCATATGCACTTTACCTGAAAAATTTGCACAAAAAAGTGTCTCTTGAAGGCAGGAGGTTAAACTTGTTAAATCTTTACATACTTTGCCTTGAGACAAATATCTACGCTTCTGGTTTAGCAGTTTTCCGAAAAGTTATGTACTTCCACAATTATTTAGAATAATAATTTAGGAAAAGGAATTCTTATATTAACTTCGATAAAAAAAATCTGGTAAACCAGGTTCATACATTTTATAAGACTCAAAAACTTAAGCAATATCAATGCACTATAACAACGTTTACACATTTCGTATTCAAAATATACCGAAACAATGTGTGTATTCCATACGAACCACATGACCTTTTTGATTTTATATCGTGTGGGTCAAGATACGACCATGGAAGGCATCTCTGAAGTCTGGAAACCCTATAAATTATCGTGTATGTTAAAGATGCCTCAAATATAAAAGCACCAATAAAATCAGTTTGTTCTATTCAACACAATTTTTTTTTATACCTTATAGGTTAGCCTTTGACCACTATCTCACCTAATGGTAAGTGATGACGTGGTCGAAGATGTTGTTCAGGCTTACCTAGAAGTACTGGCTCTCAAGGACAGCTGCCGGAACACACTGTTAGGTGCTTGGCGACAGATTTTCTACTTGAGGGTGGTAGCTAGCCAGGCGGGTATTCGCAAAATGCCTTACCACCATGCTATAACGACTGCCATCCTAAGACGACAACCGGGACCGACAAGTAAACTTCGCTACGAACGCTTCAATATTTTATGACCCTGATCTTCTACATTGTTGTAGTTCATGAGATAATCGTATTACCAAGAAAGAGTAAAGGTGAAAACTAACTAAAGTAAAATAGGTATAGGATTATTCGAGAAAACCGCACTAAACCGAAACCTGTTCCCGCAACCATAGGCTTAGGATGTACAGCGAAAAAATCCTAGGTCTATGCCCGCAACAGTAACCAGCAAACATGTCTCGGAATGATTTTGAATTTCTTCGAATACTTACCTAAATGATCATTAATGGTGATTATTACTGTCTCATCTATTTTATTAGGTAGGTATCATCATGAACTATATAAGGTAACCTTGACTTATGTTTGTAAGTAATTTGGAAGAATAATAAGTATCCTAATAAACTTTAATATTAGGTAACCATTACTTATGATTGTAATTAGTATGGTTAAGTAATAAAACAATATAAATTGTTTGAGAATACGTTAAATTGAATGATCTATTGTTACAGTAATATGTAGGTACTCGTCAGTCCGTTAATATTCTTTGTACTTCTTATTTTAGTGGCTCTCAAGGACTGCTGCCGGAACACACCGTTAGGTGCTTGGCGACAGATTTTCTACTTGAGGGTGGTCGCTAGCCAGGCGGGCATTCGCAAAATGCCCTTCCACCATGCGGTGAAGCTCAAGCTCTGGGCGGGATTCGAACCATGGACCTGCTGCGCGGCAGTCCACAGCCAATGCCACTGAGCCATCACTGCTTCAAAAATGATTTACTGTATCAAAAACCCTAAAAAAAACATCGTTAGAAAGGCCGCAGTTTAGCTTGATCGATGTATTTTAGGGTTCTGTACCGAAATAAAAAAATCGAGCCCTAATTATGAGATTCCACTGTCTGTCTGACCTTCCGTCTATATTAAATGGGTAATAAAAGCTTGTTAATGGGTTACAAACCCGAAATTTAGTTATTTGTGTAGAACATGAACCCTTAGAATTGGACAAGAAATCCAACAATTTACTCTATTTTTATGTGAGAGTAAGCAGAAAATCAAATGCATGAGCAAAAGCAAACAAAAAAAGAGACAAAACAAGTATAAATTAATAAAAAAAACTTAAAAATTCAATTATTTATTTTCGATATAATTTTATCTTTCCATTGAAATGAAACTGGCAAGTTATATCTATTCATGAAATTGATTTTATAGCCATTAATTTTGATACCACACTCGAAGGGTTTAGAAGAAAAAAAAATGTTATCTCACAATATGGCATCTTAGTTCCGCCAGTTTGTGAGGATTCCGTACCCATAGGGTAAAAACGGAACCCTATTATTGAGACTTCGCTGTCCCTCCATCCATCTGTCACCAGGTTGTATCTCAAGAACGGTGATAGCTAGACAGTTGAAATTTTCACAGATGATGTATTTCTATAGCCGCTTATAAAAAAAAAAGTTTACCGTTTCTTGCTCGATACAAATAACGGTGACAGGTAGACGCTTTAAATATTCACAGAATATTTAGTTACGGAACCCTTCGTGCGCGAGTCCCACTCGCACTTGGCCAGTTTTTTTAAATTGTTTTTTATGTATCTAGTGTCACTTGCGCTATCGAGACGATTCTAACGATATCTCTTACAATAAAATCGGTTAAGCCATTTAGAAGTTATGGTGGAATGAAGAAACTCTCAAACATACATACAACAATACATTTCTCTTTGGGCAGTCGTTTAATAATAAACAAAAATCCTTAATTTTAGTAATTATATTTTTTTTTTAAAAGAAAAACAATTTCATATTTTATACGAGCTCACAGTTATTTATAATAGCTGTGAGCTCGTCTAAAATGTGTATTAAAGACCACTTTTGTTCCATCTCAAAATCTAAACTAGTAAGGAATCTAAAATTTTGGGTTAGGTGAGTAAGAACGATATATTATATTTACCACTAACCAATAAGTATTGAAATACTAATTTCTCTCAATCTCAATTCTCAAATCTCTCTACTCAACCGATGGTAAGTAATGATGTGGTCGAAGGGGTTAGACAGGCTTAGCCTAGAATAACTGGTTCTCAAAGACAGCTGCCGGAACACACCGTTCGGTGCATGGCGACAGAATATCTACTTTAGATTGGTTGCTAGCCAGGTGGACATCCGCAAAATGCCCTTCCACCAAGCTCAAGCCTGCGGCTGAATTAAGTCCACATCTAATCCATCACTACTTTGCGAGCTGTTAAAACTTGGAACCTAAAAGAACGAGGCCCAACAAGCACTTTTTGGGATACTCACCTCTCAAACACCTAAATGTCACATAATATTAATTTAACTTATAGATCCTTCCGCTTTTCGTCTCGCTTACGCTTGGATGCAAGGTGTTGTGCTGCCAGTGTGGTACTGCAGTTGACCAACTCGGTCACCATGGCCTCTCCTGCTCTCGAAGTGCTGGTTGAATTTCCCGCCACGCCAGCCTTAACGATATCATTCGCCGGGCTTTTACCAGCGCCAATGTTGCAGCTGTTCTCGAACCGAACGGTCTGATGCGTGACGATGGTAAAAGACCTGACGGCATGACTCTGGTTCCATAGAAGTTAGGACGGCCCTTAGTGTGGGACGCTACATGCGTAGACACTTTAGAGCCGTCACATCTTTCTGAAACCAACGTGAGGGCTGGCGCCGCTGCTACTTCAGCGGAGCAACTCAAGCGGCGCAAGTATGCTAACCTCGGTATGGGTTACATATTTGAGCCGTTTGGTGTAGAGATGTTGGGTCCGTGGGGACCGGGAGCTCATCGTATTTTCCAAAACTTATCAGCGCACTTGGTCGAGGCGACGCGTGATTAAAATGCTGGCACCTATTTGGCTCAAAGAATAAGCATTGCGATTCAACGGGGCAATGCTGCCAGAATGCTGGGCACGCTGCCAACTGGTAGTGGGCTAGAGTATTTGGACTGCCTATGAGTCTGCAATGGCTTATAGGGATCTAAATGCTTTTATTGTAGTAGCTGTAGTGTTGTATATAGTTCGTAGTATTTGTTAATAAAGGCATAGCGCCGGTAAAAAAATAATTAACTGATATTTGCTTTTAATTATGTTATACATGTTAACTAAAATTATAATCCCTCATTTACAATGTCCTTGCTAAATACCCGAAATTTGCCCTTGACGCTCTAAACCATTTTTTACTATATTATGGTCATTGGTTTCTACATACATACATCGTGATTATAACAGGTTAAACCGGGATTTTTTTTAAGTTGATTTAGATTAAGAGAGAATCCGTTAAAAATATTGGCAAAGTGTTTGTCAGATTCGCCCACTGAGGTTTCCGTACAATCTCCATATTTGAATAAATTTATTAAACATAACTGATATATAACTATAATTTAATAGTTTTAATAATTAAAACGTATATCATAAAAAAATACAATAAAGTATCTATACAGGAAACGTAATTTTTAGGTTTCCGTACTCAAAGGGTAAAAACGGGACCCTATTACTGAGACTTCTCTGTCCGTCCGTCTGTCACCATGCTGTATCTCAAGAACGGTGATAGCTAGACAGTTGAAATTTTCACAGATGACGTATTTCTATTGCCGCTGTAACAGCAAATACTAAAAAAAAAAAAAAATACATATTTAAGGGGGCTCCCATACAATAAAAGAGGTTTTTGCTGTACCTACCAAGCTCAATCGGAGTCTGCGAAAAGTGTCTGTAACTTGCAAGATTAGGTTACAGATAATGGTAGGGAACCCTTCGTGCGCGAGTCCCACTCGCACTGGGCCGGCGTAATCTGCTTGAGATTTTCATATATTAAAAAACGTGTTACTTATCCGATTATAGTATAATTATTATCTAACGTACAATGATCGAACAAGTGACACGTTTGTTATCATTTTAACGAAAAATTTATTATTTACGTTACGATTACGTTGAATAAATTACGTTTCTTGTATAGAGACTTTTTTGTATTTTTTTATGATACTACTATACGAGACGGGCAGTTCGCACGTCTGGTGATAAGCATCACGCCTTTCCACTACAGTCCAGTTCCTATCCTGCTTGACACTGAACTGCGCTTATTACCCCGAGACATTAGTGTTTGTCTCATTTACTTAGTAATTTCACTTTCTACGGTGAAATTCTACATTACCGCCCGTAAACACAGTAGTGTTTGCACATTTTTACTTCAAGGCAGATTATCTGACACTGCAGCGGTAATCGGCAAGACTGAGTGCTGAAGGTTGGTTTTATGACGGCTTTATGCGGACTAGCAGATGTCAACCCTAAGAGGATGTTAGCATTTTACCAATAACCCTGTATAGTGCCCCTGGGCCATACCTACTTCAAATCTGCTAGTACCAGTTTTAATAGTTCCGTAGTCAAAACTAAATATTGTAAATATTGTAATAGTTTGATTAATATATTGAATCAAACTTTTATCTCTATGAATGCTATCGTTATTTAAAAAAAAAACATTATTTCTTATTCAATATGCTGACGGAACACACCGTTAGGTGCTTGGTGACAGATTTCTACTTGATGGCGGTACCTAGCCAGGCAAGCATTCGCAAAATGCCCAACCACCATGCTGTAACGACTGCCATCGTAAGACAACACCCGGGACCGACGGCTTAACGTGCCCTCCGAAGCATGGAAGCTCTCAGAGTACTGTAATGCCACTAGCGGTCACCCACCAAGTCATGACCTTGGCGGACGTTGCTTAACTTAGCTGATCGATTAAGAACGGCTAAGCAAACTTCGCTACGATCGCTTCAAAATATAAATATATCTAATATATCCCTTTTCCCTGTGATTCATAAAAAGCGATGAGGGGAAAACCATCAAAAGGTGGACAACATCGCCCTCTAAAGAACTGCTGTCTTACACTGCGATCCCCAAGATGCCTGCCAGGCGTGGAAATATATACCCCTCCGCCCCTTACAGGAAGGCATTTGTTCAACGGTGGAGGCTATGGATGTTGATGTGATACATTATATGAATAGAAACCAGGCCACGGAATGTGACCCAAACCTACACAAACCGATAACCGGCGATTTTTATATCGCATATGAGAATTTCAAGTGGCAGTTTGTTTTAGAGGGTAGGCAGAAAAATAATCATTTGTTTAATTTCTGTGACAATAACGTTAGTTGATTACTGAAACGCACAAAACACGGGTAAGTTAAAACTCGATATTGTGTCCTTCGATTAGAGCTCCAGATGGCCGCGAGCGTCTAGTAAGCTTAAGTTTTTTTTTATGTGATTGTGACGGGACAAGCATGAGGCCCACCTGATGTTAAGCGGACTAACCTCTGCCTATAACAGATGCATTTCGTCCGAGAGAATTGCACTGCGCCCGTCACATTGAGACATACAGTTGTTAAGTCTCATGTGTCTGTAATTTTTCTAGCTCTCAAGGAGTGCTGCCGGAACTCACTGTCAGGTGCTTGTCGACAGATTTTCTACTTGAGGGTGGTAGCTAGCCAGTAGAGCATTCGCAAAACAAGAAGAAGAAGCTCAAGCTGGCGGTGGGGATCGAACCATGGACCTGCGGCACGACAGTCAATAGCTATTAGCGCTCGGCCGTCATGGCTTCAAAAATGACTACAGATTAATTAGATAATAAAGCAATAAAGATTAAATAAATAACCATTTGAATATCGAGTTTTTATTTACCCGTGTTTTGTGCGTTCCAGTAACCAACTAACGTTAAATTTCACACAAATTTATCAAATGAACTTTTTTCATGCAAACCCTCTTAAACTATAAAAATAAAGATCCTGACAAACTGCCACTTAATATTCTCATACGCAATATCAATATAATTATCCATGACAGGTATGGATGTATCGATCGGTTTGTATATGTTTGGGCCACATTCCGTGCCGCTGAGTGAATCTGATATATTATGAAAAAGATAGTGGTTGGATTCAGACAGACAGCTGACCTTCAAAACAAAACCATATATTTTTGCCATGTTCTTGTTTTGTCCTGTGGATCAAGCGAAAACATAATTCTTTATTAGTTCTTGTTTTGACCTTTGTGTTGATTGAGAAGACATATTGTATCGACCCTACGTGAGTAGGGAGGTGATAATGTGGAAGTTTTTATGAAACAGGTATTTATATACTTCACTGAATCCACAGAAATCACACTGATTATGTCGTTGTTATTGAGCTGCTTTATTTTGGCAGTTCAAAATATCTGCATGCTGCTCGTAACGTGCCGACAAATTTTAAGGTGCAGAATACCCTTTCACGATCATTCCACGGAGGTATCGTACCACCGTGTTACTACGTGTTACAATCGTCATGGGGATGGGCACTGTGTCTGAAAATTATGTCTAAGAAATACTTACTAAGAACTCCACAAGTCTTCAGGATCAGATAGAAGCTTATCACGATTTTGTATTAGTTCCGGAGCATTGTTTCTGTATCTGTAAAAGTTGTCAATTCTTCGTTTCGTCTTCTCTAGCGATCCCTTGGCTATGACGAGCAAATTCTCAAGTACGACTCTGCCTGTAAAATAAATAAAAACACAACTTATCATTTCACGATTGTATTCAATCTAGCTTATAAAAAAACTGGCGAAGTGCGATTCGGGCCTTGTTCTTATAGGGTTCCGCATTGCAACAGCTCATATATGAAAATAATTGCTGTTTTATTTCACAGTTTCAAAACTACATTACAAATCGCCGATTATAGTATTTGTTGGTATAAATTAAATGTTATAAAAATAATGTATAACTGTAGATAATAATTAAATTGAAATTTTTGATTCCTGACCAATAAGTTCAGTTATTAAAATGGATACCGTGACAAAAACGGTAAAAAAAATTACATTTTCGATCGTCCCCCATTTATGCATTACTTTGAGATAAAGTTATAATTCTATTAATAAATAATTTATTTTCATTAACGTTTTATCGTGCCATTGAAACTAAAACTGCAAGTTACTACAAACTACAACGTTTACTACAACTTGTTAGTCAAATCCAGTTTATTGCCCCTCGCTGTCCAAAACATATCCTTTCATTCATCATTACCATCATCATCACAGCAACAGATTTAGGTGTTTGCCATAATCCCCACTCTTGGCAGGCGTCTTGGCGATCACAGTAAAAGTTGCAAGTTCTTCGGAAGATGCTGCTGCCCACCTTCTGGTATATTTACCATAGTCACCTCTTACGACACCCACGGGAAGAAATGGAGGGTGTCATTCTGACATTGGACTCCACGGGGTAATTATGTAATTGAAAACTGTACGTATTATTCTAATAGCTTACATCTTTACTAAAAATCTACTAATTTACAAAATTCTTTCAACATCCTGGTGCTGTTACGGAGGCGGTCATCACTGTAGCACACACAATTAAACCTCACACGCCCTCTTACGTACCCACTCACACACAACTCAGATTTAATCTTCTGACTTACTTATTCCTGCTTCAACAAGGTGCGGTTGTTTCTCGAACCAATCCATTAGAGCATCGACACCTTCTTGAATAGTGCTCTCTTTTAACCCCAGTTCAGATCTGATGAACTGTCGGTCCTCATCCGTGCAGGTGTAGAATGGATGCTGATCATACATCTGTAAAAATTATCACTAACATTAAAACATTAATTTCAGGCAGAACTTAGACGGACAGTGGGGACCATAATATACGACGATGTACGAATTCGATGAGTACACGAAGCAAGAACCACAAGTGTTTCGGACTTCAGACAAAGTAAGATCTATCTACACGGCCTTATTCATCCGTCGCCTTACCACATGAATAAATAACCGTTATTCATGTGGCCTTACTTTCATTGGACAACAACACGCATAGAAACGAGACTTCAGCATTCGGTAGATATTGCAAAAAATACGCATTAAGTTCTTTCTCTTGAAGTGAATTGTCTGAACTGCTGATGAGTACACACTACTATCTTTGTCAATAGATTATTCTAGAAGTCTTCTAGTATAAGTACAGAGTAAAGAACAGGTACATTGGTTTTACATTTGAACAACATTGAAATTTAATAATGAATACTGTTCATATAGTAAGAAGAACATAGCATATAAATATTATTATCACTTATGAGTACGGGGTTTGTACCGTGGCGATTTTTATTTTTGTGCCCCTGATATTTCGACGCAGTTGCATGCATCATGATCTCGAGGTGACTGGAGACACGAGCGGTTGACAAAAATCACGAGCAGACAAAACGGTCTCTTTCTTTGTCTTATCATCTATCGGGAGCTCAAAAATAAAAATCGCCACGATACAAATCCCGTAAGTGATAATAATATTTATGTAGTAACCCGTGATAGTTTAAAAAAGTGTTTGAGCGGTTTTTCTATAGTTGAGAATGCATAGTAATGCTTGATCCTATGAAATATATATATATAATAAAATACCGCAAACCATAAAAGAGGCAAAGAATATTGACATATTTAAATTGCAATTAAAGGAGTTTCTTATTGATAAGGTTTATTATACTATTGATGAATTTCTCACAGATAAATTATAAATTAATGATTGACATGAATAATATATTTTTGTAAGTAAATGAAATGACATTGTCATAATAATTTGTTAAATTAGTTAAGATGAACCCAGTAATTTGCACGCCTTTAAGGTTTAAATGTAGAGGCACATATTATTTTAGTTAAGACCTGTACTGTACCTACATTATGGCAAATAAATGATTTGAATTTGAATTTGAAATATGAGTCCAAGGCTATAAACATCTTTGAGTTACTAGAGATTGATTACAAACTTGAGATAATTGACGCAGAAAAAGATGATAGCTAGCTAAAACCAAAAAGGAAATTGGCGCTCATGGACACGATGTGAACTTACGGCGTGTCAAGCACAGGGTCAGGGTAATACAACGAAATTCTTTTGGCATTTATACAGTTTCGAAACAATGGTAGTCACGCGGTAATAGTTGTGTACTGCCGCGCCACTGATCCATGGTTCTACCCCAACGCCGGCTTGAGCTTCACCGCATGATAGAAGGGCAATTTGCGGATGCTCTACTGACGAGTTACCACTCTCAAGTAGAAAATCTGTCGCCAAGCACGTAACAATGTGCTCCGATAGTCCTTGAGATCCAGAAAGTTATGAAACAAGAAACTTTAGGTGCATGAGATTTAACAACTGTATTTCTCAGGGTGAAAGGCGCAGTGCAGAGAATGAGAGATTACCTCTAAACATTATAACAACGATGTTATAACTAGAAGAACCGACTTTATTACTAGAGATATATAAAAAAAATATATAAATAAATATATACACAAAAAAAATCATAAGTTTATGTATGATCTCAACATTGTGCTCCTGGTACCGATTATGCGTCAAGTTATTTCACAATTATTTCAAGTACCTTCCGGAGTGTTACCCTTAGTTGCCTCATACAACACCCACGGGAAGAGATGGGGAAGCGGGTGACATTCTTATTTTTTTTTATTTATGCCTGTTTTAGGTATGACTATCTCACCTGATGGTAAGTGATGATGTGGTCGAAGATGTTGTTCAGACTAACCTAGAATAACTGGCTCTCAAGGACAGCTGCCGGAACACACCGTTAGGTGTTAGCCGACAGATTTTCTACTTGAGGGTGGTAGCTAGCCAGGCGGGCATTCGCAAATTGCCCAACCACCATGCTATAACGATTGCTATCCTAAGATAACAACCGGGACCGACGGCTTAACGTGCCCTCCGAAGCACGGAAGCGCTCAGTAGTAATGTCACTAGCGGTCACCCATCCAAATCATGACCGCGGGCGACGTTGCTTAACTTTGCTGATCGGTTAAGAACAGCTAAGTAAACTTTGCTATGAGCGCTTCAAAATTCTATTCCGGTATCACTACGGTAGGTACGGTATCACGGGAAATCAATCCAGATTCAGTTAAAAAATTGTAATGTATTGTAGCTGTTGACTGACATCTCCGTTTAATCAACAATGATAATATATAACAATGTAAATATCATACCACTATTATCATTACTACAAGTACGTCGACACTTAATTTGTATAAAAACTCGACATGTCAACGTACGAATAAATGTTTAAGATTAAGCGAATATTTTATGACTTCCCGCTCACCTACAATAACCTTAAGGTCACCAAGGTTCATTTTAGAGGACTTATCATTAAATATTATTCAATCAAAAATCTATGCATATTATTTAACAGTTAGAGGTCAGTTTTAACGAGTTTAAATATCTACTTGGTTAAATTCAATCGGTATTAAGTATATATAAAAAATATTGCCATGTGGACGTTGGGCCTCACTCTATAAGGGTTCCATATCGGAATAATTAAAAGGTGAAATAAGAAATGTTTATTGATTTGGATTGCAGTTAAAAAATATGTATGTAAATGATTTACGACAAGGTCAAGACTGCATTTTGCATGCTTTTGAAGCAATGATGGCCGAGCGGTAATAGCTATGGACTGCCGTGCCGCAGTACCCTGGTTCGATCCCCACCGCCGGCTTGAGCTTCACCGCATGGTGGAAGGGCATTTTGCGATGGCCCGCCTGGCTAGCTACCACCCTCAAGTAGAAAGTCCGCCGCCAAGCACCGAAAGGTGTGTTCCGGCAGAAGTCCTTGAGAGCCAGTGAAATTACAGGCAGAATGAGACTTAACAACTATGTCTCAATGTGACGGGCGCAGTGCAATTCGTGATGAATTGCAACTGTTATAGGCAGAGGTTAGTCCACTTAACATCAGGTGGGCCTCGAGGTTGTTCCATCACGATAACATTAAAAAAAATGTGTGAGCTAGGCTGAGTGGGATTTTTTTGTTTACTCCATATTATTTTTTTATGTAATTGTGACTGATCAAGCTTGAGGCCCACCTGATGTTAAGTGGATTAACCTCTGCCTATATAACAGACGTGTTTCGTCAACGACGAATTGCACTGTGCCCGTCACACTGAGATGCACAGTTAGGTCTCATGTGCCTGTAATTTTACTGGCTCTCAAGGACTGCTGCCGCATCACACTGTTAGGTGCTTGGCGACAGATTTTCTACTTGAGGGTGGTCGCTAGCCAGGCGGGCATTTGCAAAATGCCCTTCCACCATGCGGTGAAGCTCAAGCCCGCGGTGGACCAAGGACCTGCTGCGCGGCAGTCCATAACCAATGCCACTGAGCCATCACTGCTTCATATTCGTCAAGGTCTAGTCAATACTGCGAACTCGTCAAGTTCTGGTTTATACTACGAACTCGTCAAGCATACATATATACATAGCTTTACAAGGTTGTCTGGGAGAAATTGCACTTAGCGATAAGACCGTCTTGTTGTACTTAATCTTAATTAGTAGAAAATTAAAAACTCTCTTTTTATTAGATATTTTTTATTTATTTACACTTAAACCAAATTTTAACTAACTCGTCTATCAGAGTACTTTCATAAAGAAGGGTTTACAACTCTTAAATATAAATTCTCCTTTTATTAAAACAAAAGTTTTATTAATATACACCTAAACCAAATATACATTTATAAGCAAATATATATACGCCGCAACTTATTTAAGCCTCTCCACATTGATTTCTTCGATTATTATTTTTTTTAAATTCGGACATACTTGTTCTCTTATTAATGAGCTGACAATGACACCCCACATATTAGAGTGTAAATGATTTAGGCAGGCTTAGTAAGTTGGCATCGTCCTGGACCACTATGTCATAGTTATGAATGAAATTCTATTGTTATCATTATCGCCGATGCCAATGGGTTAAGGTCACATCATCGGCAAATAGTACACAAATCTCTGTTACTACATTCAATAGGTTAAAACGGGCGAGAGGTGTAGACTTATTATTTCAAAATCTAAATCGCTCACTATTTTCACATTTTACAAATACGTTTTCAGTTAGGTATAGTGTAGAATTTTTTCGAAAAAATCTACTGCATTAGATAACAGAGTAACAGGTATTTTTCAAGCTTCACAATTTATATTATTAATCGTTCTGGATAACAGCCTTGTAAACAAGATAAATTAATTATATGTACATATTACATAAAATAATTATATGTAAGTAATATGTTGCCACAGCTGTGAAAATGAATGAAATACGTAATTTGTTAACTTGAGTGAAACGGTTCCTTAAAAAAATTCTGCTAACTTTATCGTTGTAATAATTAAATTTCATAAATACTGTTGTATTGTCATATACTGTAATAAACTATTACGTGCTCAATTATGAACTAACGAAACGCACTACGATCATAGATATTATAGTTTATTAGTGTCCGTTGCGCAAGCATGATATGAAGGCGGAGTTCGTGAAACAACGCTTCGCTTGGTTAGCTTGCGGCGTCATCGAGAAACTATGGCGGCTAACGTCTTGAGGAGAGCGGTGAAAGAGTTTTCTTGCCCTTCTCATCCCCTCAAATGCCCTTCTCACCCCATACTATCTTCGGTCTGCTTAACCCATTGGTATCGGCGATAATGATAACAATAGAATTTCATTCATAACCAGGCCATAGTGGTCCAGGACGGTGCCAATTTATTAAGCTACGTTTTATAATTTGTAATTGTTCTAAAAGATATTTCTTAAACTGTACTGTACTTTACTATATCATCTGGATGATCCACTCCTGAACACAGCCTCCCCCATTAAGGGAGATTAGCCATACTTCTCATTTTTCTCATTCTTTGTGCATACATGCTTGGCAAGCATCTTGGGGATCACAGATTAAGATAGCAGTTCTACAAAAGGCGTTGCTACCTAATACCTTCCGGTATTTTAATCTAGGTCGTCTCTTACGACATTATGGGGGTCATTTCGCCCGCGTCCGTAGGTTTACCCTCGAGACCCTACACGTGATCCCTGGGTGGTGCTAAATGGGCGAAAAAATTCTGGTGGTAGGCTTCGGCCGCGGCTTGTCACCACCCATCAGACGGAGCCATGTCGCCAAACGGCCTAGTCGTGTTCCGGCATGATATCTGATGAAGCCACTCCGAAGGGCGGGTCGAAACAGTTGCGTCATCGAAAACGACTGAATTTACACACACAGCATGTTTGTAGCATCCCGATGGCTAGTTCCGGAGAGCAGCGGGATCCGAGGCACGGTTCTCCGCTGGCCGACCGCAGATAGTAGGGGGCCCAAGTAATGTGCTAGCCACACACGAAAGGCTGCCCCGCCATCTTGCGAAAAATCCCGGGAACGCGCCATCGTGCCGGTTGGCGACCGGAAGAGAGGACCCGATGGACATTCTTGGGGGGGCTCGGGCGTCCCCGCGGTCTCCGAGCTAGCTATCCCTTGATGCAGCATCTTGCGTGTGTGTGTCAGAGTTGGTAGGTGGTGCCTCGTTTCACTGCCGCCCTTCTATACCTCACTCTTAAATGTATGAAAGCAAGAATCAAGAAAACGGTTTCACAGCGGATGCACGTCCTCTCACTTAAAGTGCATCTCTCTAACATCCGAGGCCTGCACTCAAATCTCAGCCCAGTCCATCATCACCTCGAGACTGCGAAACCGCACCTCTTGTTTTTAACGGAGACGCAGATCAGATGTCCGGATGACACGTCATATTTGACATACCCTGGCTACGTCCTGGAGCATTGTTTTAAACCACGTGCCGGGGCGTGCGTATTTATTCGTGATGACATCTGTTTTCGGCGTCTCCGTAATCTTGAAGATTCCAGATTCTCTGTTCTGTGGATATTGGTAGAAACCGGTGTAGAGAAAATTCTTTACGCTGGAGTATATCGATCGCACACCTGTAACCGGGAGATTACCGATTTTATGGACTATCTAAGTGTGACGGCGGATATAGCTCAACAACGGTACCCTTCTGCTCAACTTGTGTTACTGGGGGACTTTAATGCTCATCATCACGAATGGCTATTCCCATACCAGGACACCAATCACGCTGGGAAAGAGGCGCATAAGTTAGCCCTGACCTTAAACCTCACCCAGCTTGTCAATTGGGCTACAAGGGTACCTGACGTTGCTGAGCATACAGCCTACTGCCTCGACCTTCTGATGACCACAGATCCAGATCGCTACTCTGTGTCAGTTTCTTCACCGTTAGGTAGCTCTGACCACTGTCTGGTGAAATCTGTATCTCTATACTCTCCGCCCGACCGCTGCCAGAAAGGCACTCGGCGGATATGGAGATACAAGTCAGCAGATTGGGATGGGATGCGGTCTTTTTTTGCATCCTATCCTTGGCAGTCTCTTTGCTTCTCTTCTTGTGATCCTTCTACTTGCGCGGATGCTGTGACTGATGTGCTGCGTCAAGCAATGGAGTATTTTATTCCATTTTGTGATGCACCGCAGACCAGCAAAGCAATGCCTTGGTTTAGTGTTGATTGCGGACGCGCTGAAGCGCTGAAACATGAAGCGTACTTAGCCTGGGTCGATGCTCGAACCCGCAAAACTAAGGATATTCGTAACAAGAAGAGAGCCTTTAACAAGGCTGCCAAGGCATGCAAAAAGGCTGTAAAAAGGGCACGATTCGATCACATAAGCCGTGTTGGGTCCAAATTAGCTTCTCACCCTGCGGGTAGCAAAGCATTCTGGTCCCTGGCGAAGTCGATCGAATCCAATTTCAGCCGCCCTAATCTACCTCCACTATTAAGGCCGGACGGATCATTGGCTCACACTGCCGAAGAGAAAGCAAACTTGTTCGCTTCTCTGTTTGCGGAGTCTTCACGTTTGGATGCAGCGGGCAAAACACCACCATGTCTACCTCGATGCGAGGCATCAATGCCGGAAATTCACATTCGTCAGACCGAAGTGCGTAAGACGCTTCGCAATCTAAACGTGAACAAGGCTAGTGGTCCGGACGGAATTCCCGCCATAGTCCTAAAATCGTGTGCACCTGAATTGACTCCTGTTTTGACACGTCTCTTTCGCCTCTCTCTACAGACTGGTAAAGTGCCGAAATCTTGGAAGCTCGCAAATGTGCAGCCAGTGCCCAAGAAGGGCAGTCGTGCAGACCCTGCTAACTACAGACCCATTTCAATCACTTCCATACTTTGTAAAAGTATGGAACGTGTATTGAATAACAGGCTCCTGGCATACCTGGAAGCAAATGATATCTTCAGTGATCGACAGTACGGGTTTCGCCGAAACCGATCCACTGGGGACCTTCTTGCGTATGTCACTCATGTCTGGAGCGAGGCCATTGATATGCATGGAGAAGCGCTCGCCGTCTCTCTAGACATTTCAAAGGCCTTCGACAGGGTCTGGCACGACAGTCTTGTGAATAAGCTTCCATCGTATGGCTTACCCGCTGGCCTGTGCTCTTGGATTTCCGACTTCTTGAGGGAAAGATCGTTACGAGTTGTCCTTGATGGATGTTCGTCCGACCAATTGGCAATAAATGCCGGGGTACCTCAAGGGTCGGTTCTCTCTGCTACTCTCTTCTTGCTGCACATAAATGATCTGCTTAAACCCGGTATCGTTGGGTATGCAGATGACAGCACAGTTGTAGAGAGGTATATATCCGATGCGCGGGCCGGCGATGTACAAATCCAGTCTCATAGAGTGGCGATGGTCGAGCGAATGAATTTGGCCCTAGAGGCAGTCTGCGAATGGGGTGACGCTAATTTAGTCAAATTCAATGCTACAAAGACCCAGGCGTGTCTCTTTAGTGCTAAACAGAGTCTTTTCTCTCTCACTCCTCTCTTCCGAGGTGTGCCTGTGCCGATAACGAACCAACTCGAGCTACTAGGTGTAACTCTTACACCAAAACTCAATTTCGGGTCATACATTGAGTCCAGGGCTAAATTAGCTGCGAAAAAGCTGGGTGTTCTCTGGAAAGTGCGGCGGTATTTCACATCGGGACAGCTTCTAAACCTATATCAAGCTCAAGTCCGGTCTTGTATGGAATACTGCAGCCATCTCTGGGACGGTTCGGCAAAGCACCAGCTCGAAGCCTTGGACTCGATAGATAACCGAGCTAAGAAGCTCATTGGTGACGATGCGTTGGTGGAGGCTAGACTCCAAAGCCTCGAGCATAGACGCAAAGTTGCTAGTTTATCGGTATTTTACAGGCTACACTTCGGAGAATGTGCGATCGATTTACACAACCTTATTCCCTCCTCTCCTTTTTTTCATCGGACAACAAGACGCACAGGAACACGGCATCCATACATGGTCGATATCCCGAAAATACGCACAAAGCGTTTTAAATCTAGCTTTATAATGCGTACGGCCGAATTATGGAACACCCTACCCGCGTCTCTATTTCCCGATATATATAATCTGGCAGTCTTCAAGTACAGAGTAAACAGGTATTTGCTAGGCAAGCATGCTCCACCGTCGACCGCGTTGTCACTTTCCATCAGGTGAGACTGCGGTCAAATGCTTGCTTATCATAATTAAAAAAAAAAAAAAAAAAAAAACATCCCCAGGTAGCAATGGGGGATAATATACTAGCCCACTTGGCACGGTGACCCACAGCATTCTAGCCGCGTGCGTAGCCTCGCACCCCACGAGGCTTTCTAAGAATAATCATGATATTAAATACCCCAACTACTAGGGTTCACGCGTACAGATTGCCACCTACTGTTCAACTTTACTGCCTACCTCCACATAAGGAGACTGGAATCTCCGCCGGAAGAGAGAGAGAACACCTGTAACCTTCTTGTCCCACCTATCTGCGTTCTTAATCAACCAGGGAAGGAGTTACTAGAAGTAAACAAGGCGATTCGATCAAAATAACCCGACTTTGAGAAACTCTGAAATTGTTGATCACATTTTACCAAAATTTGTTATTTGATTTGTTAACTTAATCTGACATTAATTAACAGCGAGGACGGATGCATGAGAAGTGATCTCATCATAATGAACAGTTCTGGTGTCACTTAACCTTATTATTATTCATTTATTTATGGAAATCGTGTGGTGCTAGGTCAAAACTACGTACGGGATGGGTCAAAGATACCTTTTCAGAAGCCTAAATAAATTTGTCTTGCTCGTGGTGTTTTGTTTTTTCTATTTTCTTTTCTTTTTTCGCCCGTTTGGGTGAAAAAATGCTTTCACTTCTCGCTTGCCACAATTTTGTTGGTTTGCTGTCGCCTTTAAACACCCATACAGAACACTGTGGCATTTCTTCCGACATGTAACAGTTTATCCATGTTTCATCTTCTACACTTTACAATGTCATACACAACTTTTGAATTTCAGTGATTGTACTTTAAGTACATATTTTGCACCAAAGAAATCGTTTACTCAACAAAGTTTTCTAACATTTAAATGTGTTTAAATAAAAAAAACAAACTTACTTCAGTCAAAAAACGATCTTACTTCATTGTAAGATTGTTTTTTTATTTGACTCATACCAATTTCCATATGCCCTCAAATATCCTCTTAGGTGTTACGCCGGTTTTGTTGAATTACTTGCCTGAGAGTAACTATATTTTGCTTAGTAATAGCAGTTGAGGGCCGACCATCACAAATTTCACCATGGAGAAAAACACAGCCACGATCAAATTCTGCGTACCAATGCTTTATGGTGTTCAAATGAAGTGTTTCATTCCTAATAGTATTTTAAATACGAGTTATGCAGTATTTCGAAGACAGTGGTCTTTTGAAATCATAAAATACATCGCCCTCAAATCTTTTCGCGTTCTTAACAAGCTGTAGTTTGAACTTTAAACCGGTTCAGTAAGGGCTATTTTACGAGTATATCTGTGATGAATTTTTGAAGTAGTTAGCAATTTTTTGTGATTCGATTTGCAGGACATTAGTTAAAAACGTGCCCGAGCAATTACGCGTGTTAATGATCTTACATGATATAAAATATAACTAATTAGATAATATTTTTACCATACAATAAAATTTTAATATTCTTCCACTAATTAGTATCCTCTTTACAGGATTGTAACGGAATACACCAAATTTTTTACCAGTGGCCTGACTAATTGTTTATTTTTTTAATTGTAACGTAGGTAAGTAAATTATTATGAAGTTGTATTATTTTGTTAATAAAGGCAATAGGCATAATATACCATACGTTATCAAAGCGTATTGTTAAAGACCTAGAAAAACTTGTTACATGAAATTTATTACAAACCGAAACTCTTTTAACAATTTAACAAACATAAATATTTTTATGCACATAATATGAGGGCTATCAAAGTTGTCAATTTTAGATCATTTTTGTAACGGATACCCCGTTTTTCTCCAAAACTACATTAAGTGAGAATTTGAGATTTCGATATATATAAGCTAAAGTACGCGTGGCGTTTTCCATACCACCGTAGTTTCGGCATATTTTAAATAATAAGTGTTCAAACTCAGTAATACTTTGCATGAGCATTTGCATGTTTTTGAAGCAGTGATAGCTCAGTGGCATTGGCTATGGACTGCGGTGCAGCAGGTCCATGGTTCGAATCCCGCCGCGGGCTTGAGCTTCACCGCATGGTGGAAGGGCATTTTGTGAGTGCACGCCTGGCTAGCGACCACCCTCAAGTAGAAAATCTGTCGCCAAGCACCTAACAGTGTGTTCCGGCAGCATTCTTTGAGAGCCAGAAAAATTACAGGCTAATGAGACCTAACAACTGTACGTCTCAGTGTGGCGGGCACATTGCAATTCGTCGTTGACCAAATGCGTCTGTTATAGGCAGAGGTTAGTCCACTTAACATCAGCTGGGCCTCGGGCTTGTTCCATCACAATAACATAAAAAAAAATTTATGTCCTTGAGCCTTCTGGTTTTTCAGATTTCCGTAAAATTAAGTATTTTCAATAATAAATATCGTTTTGTATGAAAATGTTTATTTTGACATTTAGGTATAAAATAAATGTTAAATCAATAAACTAGCAAACCAGAAACATATTAGGCACAGCAATATGCATACAAAGTTTCACCGAGTTTGATCACTTGGTATTAAAAATATAACGAAACAACGTTTATGTTGAAAGCGCTCCGTGCACTCTGCTTTTAAGTACCATAATTTCTATTTAATTAATAAACAAACGAATTAATGATAATGCCAGATTATATTGTAGTTAAGTTCAAAACAAAATTTTTTTTCTTCTTCGGAGTGTTGCAACGCGTCAGTCCGACTGTTTTTTTATAGGGTAGTGACATTAAACCAGTATCCTCAAAATTAAAATATGGAGGGACTACCTGCGCTCAACCGGCTTTTCTATTAATAAACTGCTATTATTGCTGCATATTTTTAGTTCATAAACTAAAACAAATAAAGTCGTGTGCGGTACTGTAATTTTTCTTCTTGTTTTCTATTTGTAATGTAACCCGTGGAACGTGTGTCATTGCATAAATAAAAATAGTAAAATTATAGGGTTGCGTCATCGTTAAAAAGTTAGCTGATTTCAAAATTAGTCTTGATTGTACAACGTAAGTTGTACTATAGATGTCGCTTCAACCCCATACGATGGTTTAGGACGAAAGGGCACATTAGAGTCATGCGTCATTATGTCATGTTGGCTTAGCGGTTAGAGCATGCCACGGCTGTAGGGAGAATGGTGTGGGTACGTTTCCCGCACATGACTATAATTTTTCATCTCATTGTAATTTTGTAAAAATATTTCTTATTCATTGCCAAGTTAGAACTTATCATAATCGCTCCAACAGTGCAGAATTTTTGCAGTAATGTTTCTTTGGACAAAATTCAAGTTTGATTTCACATCACTAAGTGGCAAATAATACTGACATTATCTGACTTATAAGTTGGGTTGCTTAAATGATTTCACGGTATAAGTACCTGCAGTATAGTTATTTTCTTTTCTATTCAGAAACCTTTATGGTAAAAATATGACGTTTGCATAAATTATTGATGCAAAGCCGGTAATAATCCTAAGGTTTAATTAAGTTGTTGGTTACGTAAATAAAACTAGTTAGTTACTAAAGTTTCCACATGACTACCTGGTTAAGTGAGAGAAGTCTAAATCAGAGTAATTATTTGTACATTCAGTTGCAAGAAATTGCACTTAAATTAGTGTATACAGTTAGTGATTAAGTGACTGCTATAAAGACTGAACAATTCTAAGGTAACTGAGTTGAACTGACCCAAATCCTGTAGTTTTAGGGAAAATATTAATTGATTGAAATAATTTGAATTCTGTTCAGGCATACATGAATTGCGTGGAGAATGTATGTGGAAGGTTTCAGCAGAGAGATGGTGTGTAACAAAACACAGAGAAAAAACACGTTTTCTCGACCCCACTTATCGTGGGCTTAGAACAGGAAGCAGAAGAAATTTTCAATTCTATTTAGACTTTTTTTCGGTTATTGATTCTTAAATCATATTGATAATTAGTTTTTGACGATTACTATTTCTCGATTGCTCTTTGAATGGGTCCGTTTCACTGTTTGGCGCTCCTAGAAGAAATAATACCTATAGTATTCCAAATATTACACATGGTAAATGCCCTCCGGGCCTGTAAATCAAGTTAAAGTCAATAAAAACCCAAAGATATGTTCTAATACGTTTGCCAATTGACGCACTTGTGCAAAATTTTGATATATCGCGGTTTGGAGCATTTATTTCCAGTAGCGTACTTTGACAATATTGGAGTGATTTTTCTTTTGTAATAATTAATTAACTTTTTAAATTGACGGTTTTAGGGATAATTTATGGAAACACGTGTAATGTGCGCTAGTGTTTACTTTGCAAGATAATACGAGCAATGTTATTTTAAGCTTGTGAGTACTATGGTCAAGTATAATGGTTACCATGGTTACTATTACCTATAGATATCAGTGAGAACTGTTATCTGATATATTTTGAGTTAAAGTGGGAACTTTAAGGCCCTTAGGGCCTGTTTCAGAATTTTCGAGGAAGTTCCGGTTGTTCTACCCAGAACATAAAATAACTGAAAGATAAAAATGATAGTTAACATGCAGCGCGTTTCAAACCTTAACCGATGAATAGGCTAAGTCGATGACTGTGAAACGCAAAGATAGTGTTTTATTTATTAGATATGTTTTGGGTAGTATAACCGGAACTTAGTCGAACATTCTGAAACAGGCCCTAAATGATTGACCCTGAAGACTTATAATAAGTTACTTACTTACATACCTTAACAAAACGCTGCTGGAACTGACAATGACATATATAATTAGGTATTTAGTCCTATAAGAACATTAAGCCACGTACCATGACACTGTAATGACACCATAATGACTAACACCTTGAATACGATTTGACTTTTGCGTGTTGTTGAACTGTCGTAAGAAATACAAAAAATTGCCAAAACATCCTTTAGTTCTCATTGAACGTTACAAAAAACCCTCAGTAAAACCGCAGAATCGATCCCCTGATTGCGTTATAAACTAAATTACACTTTATCACGTGTTTTCCTTTCATTGCTTCATGTAGTTAATCATTGCAGGTGTGCTTGCAAAATTTCCTTTTACAGCGTAATAAGTACCTAATGTCAGCATCGTTATCATAACGCCTGTATATCTCCGTAAGGGTAGGTGAAGACTGTGTAAACTTACACTTACGGCATAAGTTTGATAGCTCTTATAATAGGAACCAAATCCCGTGTGGTGCCGGGCTAGAATGTCACCTCCTCGTCTCTACCCGTGGGTGTGGTAAGAGGCGACTAAGGGTAACACACCAGAAGGTGGGCAGCAGCGCTTTCTGAGGAACTGATATCTCACACTGCGATCCCCAATACGTCTGCAAAGGGTGGGAATTATGGCAAATCCCCCCATAATGGGGGAGGCAGTGTTCAGCAGTGTACGATCCGGCTGACACAGTACAGTAATAAAAAACAAACCTATTGTCTAGTTGTCAGGGAGAGGGTTGCCATAACCATCACAAAGATCATTAGGTATTGCAGTATAAGATGGTGCTTGGCAAGTTTTTGAAGATATTACTTATTCACTGAACTCTTAAACTTCTCAATTAACTACACTAAGGTTTAGTCTTCTTGAGTCTTCGAACTACGTCTGTGTGTACTGAACAATATAACTTAGCAACTATACCAGAGATGTTAACTTTGTGGGGACAGAGGATAGCATTGCATATTTTTTAATTTTTCTTATGGCGCTTCATCGATACTACGCGTTATCAATGCTAGCAAGATCCAGCTGATGACGAGTGGTGGATGCAATGTGCGTTGGACTAAATAAGTATAATAGCTCAACGCACATTGCATTCAATGGGATAGTGCTGCGCACAGGGACATACTTCCACCTAGTAGAGGACTTGGATGTGGACTGTCAATAGGCCTGTAATGCCCTTTAGGTGACAGAAGTCAGATTTAAAATAGACACTGTGTATAAATTAATCTTTAATTTATTCTTGCAGTAATGGTCAAAAATGCAAGTCGTGTGTTTGCGTGTCTGCAAATAGATTCATAGTCAGCATATAAATGTTCTCATATCTCAGTTTTACAGATCAACGCATAAAATTGCCAAAAATAATGTACTTAATTAACCTAAAGATACGTAATGTTGTTGGTAAGCTATAACATCACAATCTCACCCGATAAAAAGTAACAGTGATGGCTCAGAGGCATTGGTTATGGACTGCTGCGCAGCAGGTCCATGAATTGAATCCCGCTTCGGGCTTGATTTTCACAGCGTGGTGGTAGGGCATTTTGCAAATGCCCGCCGGGGTAGCAACCACCCTCAAGTAGAAATTCTGTTGCCAAGCACTCAACGGTGTGTTCCAGAAGCTGTCCTCGAGAGCTAGTAATTAAACGTTAAGCCTGTTAACACCTTTGACCATATAATCACTTACCATTAATTGAGATTGTGGTCAAAGGCATACCTATTAGCAATAAAAATAAAAATAAAACACTGTTTTAGCCAATCCACTGCTGAACACAGCCTCCCCCATTATGATAGGATTTTCCATAATCCCCACGCTTGGCAGGTGACTTTGGAATCGCAGTATGATAAATCAGTTCCTCAGAAAGTGCTGCTGCCCGCCTTCTGGTGTGTTACCCTTAGTCGCCTCTTACGACAACCATGGGTAGAGATGGGGGGTGACATTCTAACCACGGCCGAATCACGGTCGAATATATTATATAACATCAATACATACAATATATATATCAACCAAATATTTCTAAAAGAATATTTATTCACATTACTCATGCACTGTAGTTAGAGCACTGTAGCTATAGTTGTGGTATTATTTATAGTTCGCAGTAGGTAAATAGCCGTGTTAAAAAAAATAGGGATATTAGTGCAATAAGTGGTTGCACCAATAACCGCATTTTTCACCGGAACGCAGTCGAGCGCGGCGGTGATAGTCTAATGCGTTGATTGATATCTATTTTCACTACTTTACCACTAACTGTATAACTAAAAACGAGTACCCTAAATGTTTTTTCACTTTACACATAGAACAAATCACCTTTATGTTTTTTTTTAGGAAACATAGAAATTCAATGAAATATGTTACCAGTTTTATCGAGTTTTGGTAACTACAACAATAACTCCATAATTTACCCCGTAAGCGAAGAAAATATAAAAAATACGTTTGCACATAACAAATACAAGCAATTCAAATGTTTTATAAATTTATATAATATATCGTAAAAATACTTGTTAAAATTACGCGTATTACGTTTTCAAGTTTGATAAATGATTAAGCAACAAAACTACCTCCATTTATATACGTCTCTTAATATTATATTCTTATGGCGTTAAATAAATAATTTTATGATAACAAATATTTTAAAAATATTTTACGAAAACATTACATTAACAGGAAAATTTGGCGGAATGGTCACATCTTTTATATTTTTAAGTGTTTTATTAAAATATTAATGTAATGTTTCCTTAAAATATTTGCTATCATTAAGTATGGATTTCCGCAAAATAACGCCTGATTCTATTCATTATGATAATTATATAATTTTTAAAGGTTTTCTATATATAATCTCGGGTAATAAATAATCGCAAAACCCTTAGACACCACTATCACAGCTACTATAATTCAGATACATAAATTTTCGTCTTTTTTTCCCCGAATATCAATGCTGCACCGATTAACACTATCCAAACTCTCCTTTTAGGGTGAAATGTCACAAACAAATGAATATTTTATATTTTATATTCACGAGGTAAGCGCTTATTGGTACACTTTAGAGCGAGAGAGAGCGAAACCCTACTCACATCTACATAGGAAGTGGCATGCTCTATTAAGCGTACTCTGTCCCATAGTTGCATCTTGCAATATCTAATAGCCGCATAGGTAATATGGAACAGTCATCAATACTAATGTTATAAACAAGAAAATTTGTTTTTAGATTTTTATATTTGCCGAATAAACTTAAAAACTACTAGACCGATTTGAAAAGTTCACTCACCATTAGAATTCTACACTACCCCTGATAAACATAGGCTACAGAACATTTTCAAAAACTTAGGGATCAGTGTGAAAACATCGATAATGTAACACAAAGTGAGAAAAAAATAAAAAATAAATCGTTATATCGCGTACCCTGCGGTAATTGTTGACGATAGAGCAAAGTGATGTACTAAAATTTTATAGAAGACATCAGTATCTACAAAATAATTTGCAATACCACATGTCAAACTATTACAGTTATCTCACAACTACTTTTAATGTGTTTCAATTTATATTTTTTTAAGTAGCCGTGCAAATCCGGGCGGGCCACTAGTAATATTCTAAAGTCGAGAACTGAACAGCAATAATTAAAGGAAATAGAACTCATCTAAAGAACAAAAAGTATGCACGACATATTTAGTTTCTATACACCAATTAAAATAAATCAATTAATTTATCAGTCAAGCTTACCTTAACATCGTTTAAGAAATAAATACACATACACAAGTATAAATAATTTATAAAAGTAAAAATCCCGACTGCAAATTAATCATTTTTGTTAGGTGTTTAATAGTTTTATTGAATTAAAAACTGTAAGTAATATAATAATAATAATAATAATAATAATAATAGATGGTTGGATCAAGGGTCTGATGCAGAAGGCAGTGATACTGGACACAACACGCATTGTCCGGAGGTTCCTCTCTCTGCAGCCCTAACCACTGGTCGCTTGGGCTCTGCCCCGCGACCAGCGGCACCCTAGTTTTAAGTTTTTTATAATATTTATTTTTGTAATAATGTTGTAAAAAATTTAAAATTATGTTGTATAATAAATAAAGTGAATAATAATAATAATAATGTCTTTATTGATATAAAAACTTAGGCTACAGTTACATGTTATTTATGAGGATAACTAATTTAAGTATAGCTAGGTACAATTAACATGTATTGTGTTAACAAGTATCCCTGAATCCCACACTAGGGTGACCCTGTGTCGTGGGATTCAGTCCCTTTCTTACTAACATATATATAATTAGAATTTGCTTAATTAAAGTCCTTATAAACAAATCTAAAAAACTATATAAGACGTTAATTACATTTCGAGTTTGTTTCGACAGCTATCTCTTATTTAATACAATTGCATATTTTTTTTTTTTGTTTCCGACTACTGTTCCTTCTTCTGCTTTATGTAGAAAGGTAGTGAATTTGGATAGTGTTAGATCAGGTGATGAGTTTTGATTACGAGTAGAGTGTAAGGGTATGATTTAAGGATTTGCAAAATTTTAATTTAAAACTTTACGCACAGTATTTGGAACACAGAACTATGGTATTGTGTTCAGATATCATTTTGCCATAGCAGAAGTTTATGTTATTGATAGAAAGGGGCCTGGTCCGTTACTAATTGTCGATTGAATTTGAGAGACAAAGCTGGGATCTTTGAGATATAATATAATATGGAAATGTCGAACATATTTTTGACTCTGGAGAAAACAAGGACTTGTATAGGAGCAGGCCCCCTAATGTCATATGTTGAAAAAACTCTCCGTACCTTCGTATTTCAATGTGATGAGCCAAGACGTAACCATTTTTTTACAGATGAAACGTGAGGCATGTAATATATTCAATGCCGTATCTAATCTTTGGTACAATTTGGGACCTTTATAAGAAAATGCTCGTTTGCCTACTAACGTACCCCTACGAGGAATCGTCCAGTTATTACGTCGTGATGACCGTGTAGCTCTGATAATAGTATCATGAGATGATTTGTGAAAGCGCAATCCTACAGCTAAGATATATAATTGACGAACTCTTAAATATTTCGTGTCATTATATAACAGGTCTGTGGAGTACCTGTATGGTTTTTTGTATGCAACCTTAAGCAGAGATCTTTGGGCTCTTTCAATTTTGAGAAAAAGAGTCTTTGAGGCTGATCCCCAGCAAACGATGCAATAATTTAGTACCGATTGGCACAAAGCCAGGTAGACGATCCTCATGGTGTTTGGGTCAGCAATAGACCTTAATTTTCTAAAAATATGGATCATTTTCCTAATACGTCCGCAAAGATTGTGAATTTGGTTAGCCCATGAGAGTCGATTGTCAATTATAACCCCCAGATATTTGATTTTGTCTACTTGTTCTAACTCAGGGCAGGAGCATACCTGATCAGGTAGTAACACGCACGAATGAAGTTTTAAGCTTATTGGACCAGGTTCACTGCGTTGGGAAATACGAAATGCCATGTATTTTGTCTTAGCCGCATTCAGTGTCAAAAGGTTATTATTCAACCACGTCGTTACTCTCAAGAGCCCTAGGTGAGCCACATTAATAACCTCTTTCCAGCTATTTCCATAGAAAATTATGGCTGTATCATCGGCAAAGGTGTAAATGTTAGCATTCTTGATATTAAGGTCACAAAGGTCATTAATGTAGGTCAAAAACAGAGTCGGTCCTAGTACACTTCCTTGTGGAATGCCGTATGAGACAGATGCATAGTCGCTATAGTGTTCGGATATGCGAATCCTTTGCCTTCTATCGCCTAAATAAGAGCGGAACCATTTAAGGGATGTTCCTCGGACTCCAAGTAGTTCTAGCTTCCGAAGCAGAATCGGCCAAGATACGGAGTCAAATGCCTTAGCCAAATCCAGAAAAACTCCTATACACTTTTGACCAGAATCAAGCTTTCCAGAAACCTGATCAACCAGAGCAACAACAGCATCCTCCGTTGATTTATAAGACTGGAATCCAAACTGGTTCTGAGACAATATATGATTGGTTTCAAGAAAACCTAAAAGTCGTTTATTAACCACTCTCTCAAGAATTTTAGAAAGAGATGGGAGAAGTGAGATAGGACGGTAATTTGACACTATAGAGGTGTTACCAGATTTGAACACTGGAATCACATTTGCAGTTTTAAAACAATTTGGGACAATTCCTGAGAACATACTTAAATTACAAACATGAGCGATAACAGGCGAGAGGATATGGCTGGCATGTTTTAAAACTTTGTTACTTATCCCATCACAACCCGATGCCGAATCTGATTTTAGACCTGATATTATTTTGCTAATTTCAAATTCATCAGTGGCCATAAGAAAAAGTGATTCAGACGGAGATTTGTTCAGACTGACAGAATATGCTAACTCATGCTCACTTTTGGTTATATGGGAAAGTATATTACCAGCAAGATCTCTGCCAATGGAAGTAAAGAAGTCATTAACAGAATTAAGAGAGTCAGTGGGGTTGGGATGAACTCTGAGAAGATCATTTAGATCAGACTTAGCACTTTTTATATTGCAAATGTCTTTCACTGAACGCCAGAGCATTTTGCTGTTGTCTTTGTTTGCAATCAAAAGATCAGATTCGTACTTATTTTTTTGATTTTGGAGTAGGAAATTACAGTAATTCCGAAATTTTTTGTATTTTTCTTTTAGCACCTTATCACTTGGTGATTTTCTGACATTTAAATGCAGTAAGTCACGACGTCGAATGCAGTTTACTAATTTTTTAGTCATCCAGCGCTTTGTAATAACTTGAGAACTGCGACGTTTTTTTTGGACAGTGCAGGTAGACACAGCTGAATCTATACGCTCGATTAGTAGTTGGGACGCATCAATAACGTCTTCCACCATATAAAAGCTTTGCCAATTTATTTGCTCAAGACGAGCAACAACATCAGCAAAGTTTGTTTTTGAATAAAGTTTGGGTTTTACAGGTGTTTTTTCTAAAAAGTTATTAACACCAGTAAGAATCCCATATATCATCATATGTATTTATGACATTGTTCTTTTTAGTCTTTCATTTTGACAAGCTAGTTGATGGATTTCGAAGAAAAAACAATGTTTTTCTTACAATATGGCGTTCGAAAATCCGCCAGTTTGAATTTTTGTATTTTTTTATGTATTAGTGCCACTAATATAGATTATCAAGACGAATATAATGATATCTCATACATTAAAATTAGTTAAGCCGTTATGAAGTGATGGTGGAGTAATGAAACTCACAAAGATACATACATACACACATGAACCCTGAAAATATAACACTCCTTGTTTTGGGCATTCATGTAAAAAAGTAGCTGGTTACTATTAAATATTACTTTAACTGCGGTAAAAATATAATATAAAAAACTGTTTAATGTATATTAACTCTAATTATACTAATAATTAATTATGCTAGTTTTTAGTTTTTATATCAATAAAATGTACGTGGAAAAACAACACCAACTAGATGTAAAAAACCATGCCATTATTCATCATAACCGGTTGACAATCTATAGTCTTTCATACACCTATATAATATTTTTTGGTCAACATCTACACTAATATTACAAAGAGGAAAGATTTGTATTATTGTATGCAACGAATAAAATTAAAATCTACTGGACCGATTTGAATGAAATTTGGTATGAAAATAATTTGAGACGCGGGGAAGGACATAGAATAGTTTTTATCCAAATGGGCAAAAAGAGGTTAATAGTTTTGCGTGATAACAGCATTGAAGTAATAAGTACTAAGTACAACTATTACTTCCATGGATAACAGACATACGCGTAGGCGGAGCCGCGGCCGGAAAGCTAGTTACAGTCCCACCAACTTATCTGTTCAGGCGGCAAAAAAAAGAACTACAACATTCCTTCAAATTGTGACAGTTTGTAGTTGATTTCCTTGACTAGTAGCGCCCTCGAAAACTGAACAGTTAAGTTGGTGGTACTATATTAATATTTTCTCGTTAGTATATTGTATAATCTATGAGCAATAGTATACAAAAAGTTTATGAAGTAGTTCATTTCTAAAGCACGTTTATAACTATAATTGAGAAATTATGTAATGAAATTGTGTGTGATCTCCATTACGGAATTGAATCGTAAAACTTTTATTGATGTTTAAGACGTGGCACGAATCTTTTTAGACAACGAGCGCACATATATATATATATTTTTTTTTTATGCCCTATAGATTAGCCTTTGACCACTATCTCACCTGATGGTAAGTGATGATGTGGTCGAAGATGTTGTTCAGGCTAACCTAGAATTACTGGCTCTCAAGGACAGCTGCCGGAACACACCGTTAGGTGCTTGGCGACAGATTTTCTACTTTAGGGTGGTTGCTAGCCAGGTGGGCATTCGCAAAATGCCCTACCACCATGCTTTAATGACTGCCATCCTAAGACAACAACCGGAACTGACGGCTTAACGTGCCCTCCGAAGCACGGAAACACTCAGTAGTAATGTCACTAGCGGTCACCCATACAACTCATGACCGCGCGCGACGTTGCTTAACTTTGCTGATCGGTTGAGAACAGCTAAGTAAACTTCGCTACGAGCGCTTCAAAAAAATATTTTCCGTAGAGCGCGGCCTTATCCTTGTAAAATTAACACAATCTAAAATAAAACATAAACAGTTTTTAAACGTCACAAAATTATCATATGAAAAACGCTTATTTCTATAAGTGGTATGAAAAATGCTTTTTTTATTAATTTATAGCTGATGGGCTAGTCTAACCTTTGACCACTATCTCGCCAAATGGTAAGGGATGATATTGGTCAAAGATGTTATTCAGGAGAAGAATTACTGGCTCTCAAGGACAACAGCCAAAACACACCGTTATGTGCTTGGCACCTATTTTCTACTTGAGGGCGGTATCTAGCCAGCGGGTATTCGCAAAATGCCCTACCACCATGATGTAACGACTGCTATCGTAAGACAACAACCGGGACCGACGGCTTAAGGCCGTGCCCTTCGAAGCACGGAAACGCTCAGTAGTAAGTGACATTACTACTGAGCGCTTTCGGCGGTCACCCATCCAACTCATGACCACGGCAGACGTTGCTTAACTTAGCTGATCGGTTAAGAACAGCTAAGCAAACTTCACTACGAGCGCTTCAAATTCTCTTTAATCAGATGTTATATAATTTTTAGATAATATGCGTTCCAGAAACCCGTTGAGAGTTAGCAGGTTGTTAAATGTGACGGCTTGTTAGCTGAATCGAGTTTTGACACGTGTACTGGAAACCGACAGTATGTACATATGCAAAAACATCTTTTAAATATATTAGTATTTAAAATTTTCAATGACCCATGCTCCGCGGAAATCATTATAATATTACGAGACGAAGGCTCCATCCCCTATAGTGGGAACAAAAAGTTAAAACATCGTATGTCATGTTGGCTTAGCGGTTAGATCATTTTTTAAGCAGTGATGGTTCAGTGGCATTGGCTATGGACTGCCGCGCAGCAGGTCCATGGTTCGAATCCCGCCGCGGGCTTGATTTTCCCCGCAAGGTGGAAGGGCATTTTGCTAATGCCTGCCTGACTAGCTACCACCCTCAAGTAGAAAATCTGATGCCAAGCACCTAACGGTGTGTTCCGGTAGCAGTCCTTGAGAGCCAGTGAAATTACAGGCACATAAGACTTAACTTATGTCTCAAGATAACTGTGCAATTCGTGACTTGTGACGAAATGGATCTGATATAGGCAGAGGTTAGTCCATTTAACATCAGGTAGGCCTCGAGCTTGTTTCGTCACAATAAAAAAAATACGATCTTACGGCTCTTGGGGTGGATAGCGCGTTCCAATCCCGCATATGACAACATTTTTTCCACGCGTTATAATTTAGTAACTTTTGATCATAATAAAAGTATGAAAATAAATTTTACGTACCGCTATCGGACGAATACTAATTTGTATATATTACATACTTTTATTAACCTGTTAGGACATGTTAAGTCGCATTTATTTACTTATACGTTGTTTATGAAATAAACTCAAATATCCGAGCGTTTGAAAGCGATGAAACTGTTTTTTTTTTATCACATTACATACACTATTTCCCGTTCATTTAGAATAGCTAACCAATACACATTTTTCCCGCCTGCATTTGCCCCTTGGCGTGCCGGGCAGAATTTCACCCCCATATTGCTGCCTGTGGGTGTCGTAAGAAGCGACTACAGCTAAAATACCGGAAGGTGGGCAGCAGCGCCGTCTGAGGAACTGATATCTTAAACTGCGATCCCCAAGACGCCTGCCAAGGGTGGGGATTATGGAAAACCTCACTTAATGGGGGGCTTTAATTTTTGTGTTCAGCAGTGGACAATCCGGCTGATACAGTATATTGCACTCAATCTGGAACTACGAGGGGTTTTCAAAGTATTCTCGGTATCACGGTGATTTAATTTTGATATGGCAATAATTGTCTGTTCCCGCGTTTAAACTATATAACGATCTTAGTACTCAACTCGCTCTTAAGCATTGAGTTCCGGGTACGTGAATTAGTTATACATAATACTATGCACCACAAGCAGCAACAAAAATAAAATTAAGTGAAATACAAAAGATCTTATTATCTTTACGATAGTAACCAAATTTGTATAATACATAACAACAACCTCTTTTCTAAAATATTTCTATTTCATTGCTGGAGTTTTTACCTTAAGCGTCTTTTTTAATGACGACTTATCTGCATAAAACTTTAAAATAGAAGAATTATTTTTTTATGTTTCATTAGATTTTAGTGTAGATTAAGAAATTGTGTATTTGAACTCATATACTAGTTAACTACTGAGTTTGAGCAAATTGTAAGGAAAGAAGGTCTAAAAAGACAACCTTTAAAATGCAGTAATAATCAATAATAATTACATTCACTAAATTACGAAAAATTATTGTTATGACTTTAATTTTTCCTCCCATAATTTTGTAATGTAATCCGCAGAGCATGCGTTATTGCAAAAATAAAAATATTAATATAATAATCAGTTATAATCATTATACCTTTTTAGTAAAAAAAAGTTTTATAAAAATAGCAAATTAAATTTATAATAATCAATATATACAGTTGTATTTGTATACATAAATGGTAGGTTATAATATATTACATACTGTATGGTGTATTCAAACTTGTTATAACGAGGTCTTGCTAACTTTTATTAGCTTGAAAAGGAATTTATTAAATTAAATATTGTACAGAACTTTGAATGTACAACCTTTATTACTAACTTACTATTTCTTAAATTTAAACAATATCATGGACAAAAGATTAAAAAAGACACGTAAACTAACCTTGATTCAATCGACGATTAAATTTGAAATTATAATCCGCAGTTTGTCCGAACACGTCCACCACTAACAAAACCGACTAGGCTTTTGATAAAAATATACATATAACCCATAAATATGTAGCGAACTAACCAATGAAATGACCTTAGATAGTTTTTGCTGTATACGTTTTCTATAGCCTAAATTTTCAGAATAACAATTGAAAAATGTTGAAGGTTTTATTTTTCACGATTGGAACGCTTGCCTTCTTTCAATGTGTAGTTTCATGTAATTTTTATTTATAAACAGAGAATCAGCTTTCAGAAATTGCTTGTACTAGCTTATATTCATTTTATCTTTTTAAGAAGAAAATAAGCTATAAAGCTGCAATAAAGGCAAATACAGTTATGATAATGTCATGGCTACATAATATAGATCTCTAATTTAAAATCTTATATGTTGAAACTTAAAATTTTGCATTGTTAATCAGCTGCTGCTAGAATCTAATTTGTTTCAAGCATTTATTTTCTACGTCATTACAAATGAAGATTTATTATTTGGGTGCAATAAAGTGTAATAGATAATTAATGTGATGAGGTGATTATAAAATGATAATATTTTGATGACAACATTTACTGATTGTAGGTAAATAACTTTTATGATTGGAATTTCTTTCATTATCTTCGTTACTTTTTATACCAAACAACAAATTCGAATTTTATATATTATATTTGTAATTATATCTGTATATATGTTACCGGTAGTCTGTATAATCCGGTATTCTATACAATACCTAAGTAATGTATGAAATATTATTTATTTTATACTTTGCCCAGGCATTCTATACAATAACGAATATGCAGCCGGTAATGTATGTAGAAGACGAGAGCAAGGAAGGAGGGAACGTGCGTGCGGCAAGCAACAATGGTTAGGTTAGATTTTTAAGTTTTACGTAAATTTTATTGCGATTTTACTGTAGTAATATAAAGACACTATCAGGTACCCTTTTCATAAAGATTATTTTTAAGAAGCACCTTAGTTGTTAATTTTAATAGAGTTGATTTCAATGTTAACCTAAAAAATATCGGGCGAATGAAACATGTACTATTACTTAAAATCAACTCTATATATATATAGACCAAGATCTATTTATTTTACACATTGCCAGTGAAAAAGTAGGTACTGTATACAATCCCTAGGAATTGTATTCAATACCTAGGTAAAGTATGTATTGGACAATAATATTTCATACATTGCCTGTACGCCCCAGGTATTTTGAACATTGCCTAGGTATTGTATAGAATACCTGAGTTATACAGATTTCCGGTAACATATATACAAATAGAAAACAAAAGTCTACCTTTATTAACGTATGTTTACGTTTTGTGTATACTAAATAATGTACTAAATATACAAAAATTATAACAAAAATGTAAAAAAAATATGCGTCAAATATTTCAGGTCGATGGAATTGAACCCACATTTTTCCGTTATAAAATATAACACCAATAACCAAGCCGGGGAATTGCTTATTGAATTTTAGCATTGACTGATTTTATGTTATAAAGGATGCAACATCCATCAAAATGGACGCCTGTATAAATGCTTAAAAATTTTACAAGAAAAATATCCTAACTGGATCGGATTGTTTTCTAGGCATCCCTAAGTTGAAACAAAAATATATCATATTTTCATTAAAGTTATATTGAGGAATTTCTTCCTGTTTACAGTTCCCGGCTTAATAATATAGTCACTTGTTTGTATCCTCTTGTATGTCGTGAAAGGCGACTAAGGGAAAACATGTTCTGAATAAGATCGTACTAAACTTGAGTAGGGCGTTGCTGTACATTGTGCACCATCTTAGGGGTTAATACATAAAATTAAATATCGAAAAACAAATGTAGTGTTGTGTATACTTTTCTGTCAAAAAAAAAAAACAAACGATAGGCATATAAACTTATTCGCAGGCATCACATGTGATTCATATATTTATTTACAAATGCTAACAGCGTACCTGATGGAAAGCGGTCACCGTCGCCTTCTTGCATAATCGAGTCATCAGGATATGAAGCGCTCGTAGCGTTTGTCGTTCTAAAACGATCAACTAGGTCATGCTATGTTTAATGCGGTCACTATATGGATGGGTGACCGTTAGTAGTATTTACTACTGAGCGCCTCCGTGCTTCGGAAGACCACGTGAAGATGTCACTCTCGGTGTAAGCATGGCGGGCTATGTTTTTGCATGATGAGAGGACATGTTGAGAACACCCGTCTGACTACCTATATACCAGTCTCTAGTAGAAAGTATGTAGATAAGCACCTAACCGTGTGCTTCAAAAGCGGTCCTTGAGTGCTATTTCCAATACAGACTAAGCTTGATTACGATCTTCAACAGCTTCATCACTTACTATCAGTTGAGTCTGTAGTTACATGCATTATAAAAAAAACAGTTGTCATGCTTTGCAAGGATCATATATGGTGAAGGCTTGCTAAATTATACAAATATATCCACAGTGTGTTACAACCATAAACATATTTTTAAATGTGTTCTTGCATTGTCATTTGTGTTTGGAGAAAATACTTAATGTGACCGCATATAAGTAAGGTAAGGATTAGAAGATGATCTTTCAGACGGTCAAGCAGTGATGACAAGCAGCATTGATCATGGACTGCCACGCAGGAGGTTCATGATTCGAATCCTACCGCGGGCTTGAGCTTCACCGCGTGGTGGAAGGGCATTTTGCGAATGCCCGCCTGGCTAGCTACCTCCCTCAAGTAGAAAATCTGTCACCAAGCACCTTGCGGTGTGTTCCGGCTGTTGTCCTTGAGAGCCAGTAATTCTAGGTTAAGCCTGCTAACACTTTCGACCACATCATCACTTCCCATCAGGTGAGATTGTGTTCAAAGACTACAGCAATAAAAAAAACGTCATTTATTATGATTAGAAAGTAGTAACAAATAACGGTTCAAAAACTGATAAATAGTATGAAGTTATAAAAATATTATTATAAAATATTTCACGTTTATTATTCGCAGAGTTTTTCTGTCATTTATTTAATTAAATAAAAGATAAATAATTCCTAATTATTATCCAGAGTACAAAAATATACTTCATGCATTTAGAGGCTAAGCGATATGCCAAACATATAATTGGGTTTACAAAGGAAAGTATTGTCTTTATTTGGCGATAAGTTTATTTTATTTTAAAATTAATATTTATATTAAAAAAAAGTGTTTATCTATCTATCTTTATTAAATCTGTTATTGACATCATCATGGTTATGCAACTAAGTAAACTCAAAACTAGTTTGCCAGGAAATAGTTCCTATATTTAATTTATTCAATTGTTATACCTAGTATACTTTTAAGTTGAATACTGATTAAGTGGAAGAGAGAATGTCAAATGTGCTAAACAGGGTTCCGTACAAACAATAATTCTGAAATACTAACCAAAAACTCGAATTTAGCCTCCACATTCCCGCGCGTATGTACAGTATCGCGCAAAACCATTAAACTCTTTTTGCGCAGTTGGATAAAAAGTATGCTACGTCCTTCCCTGGGCCTCAAATTATTTCCTTACCAAATTTCATCTAAATCAGTCAAGTAGTTTTTAATTTTATTCGTTGCATACAATAATTCAAATCTTTCCCTTTTATAATATTAGTGTAGATGAAGAATAAGATTATATTTTGAACTATATACAACACTGCAGCTACTACAATGAAAGCATTTAGACAACCTACAAGTCATTGCAGACTCGGAAGCAGTCCACATTCTACAGCCCAATCATCACAGAGTGATAATTCAAGTTGCAGGTGATTATGTTGGTACATGAATTAAATCAATATATAAACATATTAAACGAGAAACATGCTTGGAAAGTTTCTGCCTCTGCCAAACATCTTGTAAGGAGAATGTTGGTGTTTCGTCATCCAGACCAGATATATTTCTATGCTCAAAAAATCTAAAACGCATAGTACTTGCAGAACTTACTGTACCGTGGGAAACATACCTAAAGACCACACTATAAAAACTAACAAATATTATGACCTAGTAAATGAACTAACCACAAACGGTTATTTGGTTAATTTATATGCTGTAGAAGTCGGAGCAAGGGGTATACCAGCGAAATCCCTATATAACCTACAAAAAGGCCTTGGCCTGTCAAGAACAACCGTAACTTCCATCTTAGAACGTGTATCTAAGGCGGCATTAGTAGGATCTTACCTAATTTGGTTGGGCAGGGGAGGAGGCTCGAGCGGTGAAAGGGAGCATTGATGCACCATGAAGGAGCCCCTTCACCTTACTCACTGGGTTGCAAGTCCCAGGCACCTCGACTTGGGCCTCTTCCTCTGCAACGCTATGGACCCGGCATCCGCACGGTAAATCTATGGAATGCTAAGTACTCGTAATTCGTCTCTCTCAGATAGACTCCGTAACAGACGTAGTCTAAAATTAACAACACTGACGGCCCCCATTTATAGTATTCTAGTAAAATAAATTGTACTGAATTCGAGACCACCTCAATCCAAGTGCTGCTTGTGTGTATTTTTTTTTCTGCTCACTTATTATTGACAAACATGTCACCTAAGAAAATTATAGAATTTATATTACAGTATTCGTATTTTGTTTAAAAATCTATACAAAATGTTAACATTTTAGTTTTGTCGTATGGGTACGGATTCCGAAAAATAGCAAATTATTTAATATTGTTTAAAGTACGGAACCTTGTTTTACGAGAGCCAGCTCTTGATCGATTTTATATGTACTAACCAGTTTGCAGTCAGAGGATTCATTTGCGTAGATTTGGTATATCGCGCATCATCGTTAAATATTTTATACCACTCCCACTCAAAAAGTGTTTCATTGCTCGTTCAAAAACGTGTTATAAAATTCGTCATTTCTCCCTTATAAATATGCGGCGGGAAAATTTACATGGATTTTTATTCCTGCCCTCCGGAATAAAATTCCATAGCAGTAAAGGAATGTTGTATGAAAATCCATACCCGCTAACGTTCTTTCGTTTTTAAAGCTGCGAACATGACAAAATACAAACATCAAATTTAAAAAAGGTATATAAAAGGAGGTAGGCAACCTTTTTCTGCACTGCGAAAAATAAGCGCGGCAAGTTATTTTGTTTTTTGCTGAATTGATAATTTAACAGCACGCTTTGAATTATTCTAAATAATTTTCTCGAATGTCATCTGATAGTGAAAGTGAAATTTTATAATGATGATATTCTAAAAAACTATCTGATACAGCGATCCATTAGACGCCTACCAAGCTTGGGGATTATGAAAAACCCTTGATGGGAAGTCTGCGTCCAGCAGCGGACGTTGATACAGTACATTAGACTAATGAATATTCTACGCCAAATTTTATCAACATATTACTTTTCTCACAATTGTGTTACTACATTGTACAGTTTTTAATCTTCTATTGATAAAAGTAATACGATGAATCAAAAATGACCAATCTAGAAAAAAATATAATAAATTTTAATTTTTTTTTTGTAGCAGTATATATACGTAATTAATAATTAATTTCAAAATTATCGACTCCAGAACACGTATCCGTAATTTCATATTAATTATGATCGTAACACTTTGAAGATACATATCATTATGTTATTTCTTCATTTGTGCGGACGGGACTTTACTTATAAAAACATAATATGAAAATAAAACTGTAATTCAACCTATGAAGCAGAAAAATGGGTATTACCAAGTATAATATTAGCATTATGTAGGTAAATACACAATATGCATAGAAATGGTATATACTAAAAAAATGTGTTACCTATTAAACCTATTAAAGTAAAAAAAAATTAACTATAACCGCTAGGCTATCATTCTCCACACAACTGACAGTGTATTCCGGTAACTGTCCTTGAGAGCCAGTTCAATTCTAAGTTAAGTCTATTCAATAACATCGTCTGATCTTCAATTACCTCCAGGTGAGATCGTGGTCAAAGACTAGCATAACAGCAAACCCTCAAAGAAATCTTCAGTCTGAATGTCACCCCCCCGTATCTACACGTGGGTGTCTTTTTTATTGCCAATAAATAAGCATTTGACCACAATCTCACCTGATGGTAGGTGATAATGTGATCGAAGGTGTCAACAGGCTTAACCTAGAATTACTGCCTTTCAAGGACAACTGCCAGAATACACCGTTAGGTACTTGGCGACAGCCTTTTTGACAGCCATGTCAAAAATCGTGATGATGAAGCACGATTCCTCTCACTGGGGTCTTAGAACGTTATAAGACGTTTTGATGCTTCTTAGGGGTAACTAAGTAGGCGTGCGCTTATGGATCCTTTACTCCCGTTCTACCGAGTTACTAGTATATCCATCCAACTGCTGGATCAGTAAAGAAGGGCAATAGAAAAACAATGCCAACATAATTTGAAGTAATGATGGCCGAGCGGTAATAGCTGTGACTGCTGCAGGTCCCTGGTTCGATTCCGACCAATGGCTTGGGTTTCACCGCATGGTGGGAGGGCATTTTGCGAATGCTCGCCTGGCTAGCTGCCACCCTCAAGTAGAAAATCTGTCGCCACGCACCTAACAGTGCGTTCTGACAGCAATCCTTGAGAGCCAGAAAAATTATAGGCACATGAGACTTAACAACTGTATGTCTCAGTGTGACGGGTCCAGTGCAATTCGTCACATTTTTTTTTATTCCTTTTAGGGAGGACGTAGATGCTTACTACTGCTGTCAGTCGTTAAGTTCCACCGGATTTTGGGTGAGGGAAAGCCCTTTTGCAATTCGTCACATGACAAAATGCATGTGTTATAGGCAGAGGCTAATGCGCTCAATATCAGGTAAGCCTCGTGATTGTTTTTATCGCCAGGCACCCAACGGTGTTCCGGCAGCTGTACTTCAGAGGCAGTAATTCTAGGTTAGCTTGAACAACATCTTCCACCATATTATCACTTACCATTAGGTAAGATAGTGGATAATTAGTAGCACATTAGATATGAAAAAAACTTCACGAGAATCGGTTGAAAAAGCAATCTGTAGAGGAAAGACAGCCGGACGTTCGACGGACCAATAAATGAAAGAAATTTCACCCAAGCCGAAACGGGAACGCTTCGATTTCGTACTGTTTCGGTCATTTATGCCTTTTGTGTTTTTTTTGTATGTTAATAAAAAGTATTTCCTTGCACTGTTTAAGTTTATTTTTAATAAACCTTTGTTTTATTAACTAGTTAAGTTTTTGCGAAGCCTTTATTTTTTTCCTCTTGTATTATGTCTATATTTTTAAGGATGTTCTTTGTACTATGGTTCTCACAGTAAAATAATTTATGTTTTTCGTGTTATTCGTTTTTAAATATATTATTTCTTTAATTTAATATGAACAGTAAACAATATTCAGGCAATAAGCTTAACAAGTTATGTAAAATTCACAATTACATCACAAATACCTTTATGTTTTAATTTGGATAATTATTCTGCAATTAATTTCAGATGACAATTTATTAAGTAGGTATCTTATTTTTAACTTCTAATCTATATCAATACTAATATTATAGAGATGAGATATTTTTATTTCTGTATTTTTATATGTAAAGAATAAACTTAAACGTGAAAGAATTATTCAAATCGGTCCAGTAGTTTTACTGGACCGATTTGAAAAATTCTTTCACCATTAGAATTCTACATTATCTTTGCCGAAATAAACTATAGGATGTTACCAAAAAAATTAGGGATCCTTATGAAAACTTCGATAATGTAACCCATCGCATAAATAACACACCAAAAGTAATCATAATATCGCGTACGCTGCGGAAATAATTGACAATAGAGCAAAGTGATGTACTACAATTTTATATATCTACAAAAATGACTGTTATATTACATGTCTTACTATTACAGTTAAGGTCAACCGGGGCTAACGCGTCTATGGGGTTAAGGCATCTAATCCAATTATAATACGAAACACAAAATCTAGAACTACTTCCGCCATCTTTTGAACGTGTTTGATACTAAAACCACATTATTTGATCGGTAGAGGTCGCAAGAGGCCTCATTTTTGTATAAATTTCTGCCATTTTGAATATGACATTTTCTTCGGAACCTCACGTAAGTGACATGTGATATATAAATATCCTGAAATCCCAATGTTTTGAAGATGGTCGTTAATTTTTAACGGTAAGTACTTTGTAATATGAATTTGTTTACGTGTTGTTCTAATTACTTTAAGGAAATTACTTAAGGTTTGTAGTCCACGTGCAATAAAAATATTGTAGGTTATATTTTTGCATTGGGGCTATCGCGTCTGTCCCGTTGGGGTGATTGCGTCTTATGTAACGCAATAGCCCCATTGGCTGAGGTCCTAAACATTTTAATTTTATGATAACAGTGATTGAGGTATATGTATGTATATCTATGCTGTATAGACAGATAGTGGAAAAAAATGCGTGATATGCTGATTGCAGGTTTAGGGCTAAAAGAATATATAGAGGTAGCGTCAATTTTCTATGTTTGTTGATTGATAATTTGAAAACTTCTTTCACTATTGAAAAGGTAACATTTTTGAAATGGTCTTACACTGTATATTAACCCTGATGAAGTCAGCGCGGATCGCTAATTATATTAGGGATACACTCGTTTTGCGGGAGGCTGGTAATTAATAATTCAAATAGTGGTGGATTTCTTATCGTAACATATTTTAATGTATTAAATTAATTGTTGTGTTTTTTTTATGAAGTTACTGGAAGGTCGAAGCGTTGCAAAGTATATACTTTCTAAGACAATTATTATTATAGAGCCTTTTTTTATGTTATTGTGGCGGAACAAGCACGAGGCCCACCGCCCTAGTGCCTCATACTCCCGCATAAACTCTATATATATTTCCCTCAGCACAAGGGCCCCTGTCCATACAAATTTTGGTAGCAGAGCGCGGTCGCTACTTACATCGTGGTTACATTTTGGCGGCAATTGGCAAGCGCGGACGCTTCATTACATTTTGCATAAGTACCACACATTCTTAAACGCGGTCTTATAACGCGGTTTTAAAATAAAATAAATTAATTGGGCCCAGCAGATTATACACAAGTTATAAATAGGTAGGCAAACTATTTCACTAGGTTTGCTATTTGTTCGGAACTATTTGCATAACGCAACATTATGTGTTAATAAATCGCCTACCTTCGTACGATATTTAAGTTACGTTATTATTGACGAGTTTGGTTATCGGTTTAAAGGCTTGGAAACTCGTGTTTCTTTACCTTTGTTTGCCTTTGGAAGACTTGCGAACCAGGTTAGATTATTAACGTTTATTTCTGTTTTTTTTCTTTCTGTTTATTACGTCCTTAGGCCCCTGTCTATACACCTTATATAGTTAAAACATGTAAAAGGAAACACCATATCCTTATAAAATATTATTTACCTAATTTCAGTGTTGTTGGTAGTATGTTTTTATAAATTTCTATATTAACACATAGAACAGAGGGTTGTAAGTACATTTCTATGCAAAACTGCAAAGTTCGACTTCGGAAGAATCTCTTATCCCACTATTAATTAATACCTAACCTTTGAGAAGAAAATTGTTTGTTACTCCTGGAATCTAGGATGGGGCGAATGCGTCTACAAGAGAAAGTATAAATTAGACGCTATAGCCCCGAACATTTTTGTGTCACCCGTAATGAGAGATCATGCCCAGAATTTAGCTCATGATATAATAACTAACTTGATCTCTAGTGCTTTTACATAGTTTCATGATTAACTTTGTTGATAACTCTTCCAGTTATGTGATGCTAAACAAAGACGCCATCGCCCCACGTGGGGCTATTGCATCTAAAAATCTCTGCTTTTAATAATTAATTATTTTCATACAACAAGGATTCAAAATGTCAAGAAATAAAATTAAAGTATAAAATTAGATAAAATATTCTATTTTGTGTTGTAGGTTACAGTCTTATAAGTTCAACCATTAACTTGCTATAACCATTTAAAAATGCCGTAAAAAGTATTGTAACGCAATAGCCCCGGTTGACCTTATGTCACAATAACTACTTTTTTATATGTTTAAATTTATAACTTTGAAATTTTTGTTTAAGACCCGCGCGAAGCCGGGGCGGGCCGTTAGTTGATAATATTCGGAAGTACAAAAATCACTTTTAATTGGAAACAAAAACATCCATATTTACATTGAAATTATACTAAACAGCATTATATACATAATTTGATATTTTAAAGATGGTCGAGTTTACATATTTTGTTAGTGAGACACAATATACAATGCTATTTTATATTTTTGTTATTTTTTTTACTATAACACGTAGGTGACACCTTTTTTTAATTAAATACTATTTCTATGAACATTGGGTATTTACTTATACAATACTGCACCCATGTATAAGACTGCAGTGCCGCAGGTCCATGGTTCGATGGCTTGAGCTTCACCGCATGGTTGGAGATCATTTTGCGAATGCTTGCCTGGCTAGCTACCAACCTCAAGTAGAAAATCTGTCGCCAAGCACCTAACGGTCTGTTCCGGCAGCAGTCCTTGAGAGCCACTGAAATTACAGGCACATGAGAATTAAGAACTATGTCTCAAGGTGACGGGCGCAGTGCAATTTGTGACTTGTGACAAATTGCATCAGGTGGGCCTCGAGCTTCTTCCGTCACAATAACATAAAAAAAAACGTGAGACGCAACAAATGTATGTCACAGGGTGACGGGTGCACGGTAATGCACCTGCAGAGGTTATCATTAAACATTAGGGCCTCGTACGTGTTTCGTCACATTAACACAAATTAAAACAGATTTTATACTTGAGGGTAGTAGTGGGAATTCGTAAAATGCTCAGCCACCATGCAAATGTTTACCCTTATTCAAATGCGAGATTGTAGAAAGGTTAATAAAAAATTAAGATCGGTCTTAAGATCATTTTGGATCATCGATTTCGAATCTATAAAAAGGGGTGGGAAATGTGGGGGAAATGACCAAGCTTGCCGGCGAGCTCGCAAAAATAAAGTCCCGATTAATGTCTCTCCAAATAGTCACAGAGTATTCAATAGGGCCCATTCTCAACGGTTAACACTGCAGTTGTACCGCGGCATTTAGTTCCGATCCCCCCAATGTCTCTCGGCAGCGAGACAAGCTGAGGTCCAAACCACAGTGGTGCCCTTGAGCTCGCTGTCAACCCCTCCTGTAGTAGCGGTGCGTTTTCGGCGCCCGCAGGAGACGGAGGTAGAAGGCGATTTTCGCCTTGGACGCCCTCGCGGGCTATAAGAGGGCCTTACCTCACCCAAAATCCAGTAGACCGACAGCGGTAGTAAGCATCCAAGTCCTCAATAAAAAAATATGGGGATAATTACCTTTTTTGGTGGGAAAATCAGCTCCCGTCGTCTGTTCCTGTACTCACCTAAATTGTGCATGTGGCGATTATAGCTCCCATTGTCTTATATTATATCAATAGATATGTTAACTATCTATTTACCCTGGCTTTACGTGGCAAGGTTTGTACTCAAATTCCTAAGTAAATAATACAATTGTTTAGGAAACTAGTTTCTTTTTATTCATTTTAATTACTTAATTGTGACATAACTATCCCCTCTTCATTTCGCAATATTTATCGACACAATTTCACAAAATCTTTCTTCTTCCTACCATTTATATGCAGACAATCTTCAAATCTATTCTCAAGCACCTCTCGACAAGATATCTGACGCCATAAATTCCATAAATGACGACTTAACATGCATTACTGAAGGGTGCAAAAAATTTGGACTTATAATAAACCCAAGCAAGACCCAAGTGATAATTCTGGGAAGTTCACGGTTCATCTCGAGGTTGGACTGGTCTAATATTCCTTCAGTTTATTTTGATGGAGTTCCTGTTCTCTATAGTGAACCAGTAAAAAATCTTGGCTTGACTATCGACCGTTGCTTGAGTTGGGCTCCTCAGCTCCAAGTGACTAGTCGCAAATTGTACGCCACTGCAGGCGCTTTAAAAAGACTGCGCAACTTTCTTCCGGTTACTACTAAAATTGTTCTAGCTCAATCTCTCTTACTCCCAATTCTCGATTACGCTGATGTCTGCTATCCAGATCTCACTGAGGAACAGCTAGATAAGCTTGAGCGTCTTCAAAACTTCTGCATAAGATTTATATTTGGCTTGCGCAAATTTGATCACATATCTCAATTTCGATCTAAGCTCAAGTGGCTTCCTATACGTCTTCGCCGGAATGCTCATATACTCTCTCTCCTCTACAATATTTTGTTCAATCCTTTGACCCCGCGCTATCTTAAGGAACGTTTTGATTTCCTTCACACTGCAAATGCTCTCAATTTAAGGTCATCAGAAAACCTCGCCCTCAGTATGCCTCAACATGGCACAAGATTCTACGATCTATCTTTTTCAGTCAAAGCTGTTCGCCTGTGGAATTTATTACCGATTTCTATCAGGCAAGCCCAATCTTTATCCTTGTTTAAAAGCCAAGTCAAAAATTTTTACTTGTCCGAGTAATAACACCCGTTCTGTTCCAAACTGCTTATCACTTGCTCTTCATCATCACAGTTGTAGGATATGTATACGAAATGTATGTACTTATATGTAAACATAGCATAATTAGGTATATATTGTATAGTATGTGTGTATAGTATTATTGTATGTATGTAAGAGTTTATAAGTATGTATATTATTATTAGTATATATAATATGTACGAGTGTATTATTATTATAATTCGTATTTAGGTCTTCTTGTTTTTGTATAATATCAGAAAAATATTTTTTTTTGCTTAAATTTTAAGTTAGCATAGTTTGTTTAACCTCATTTCTTTTTTATATATTAGTTTGTTACACCCCCGTCATATTATTCCTGTATTTCCTCTCCATTCCAAGGTTGCCTGGAAGAGATCGCTGTTAGTGATAAGGCCGCCCATTGTAACACTTGATTGTAAGCCTTCGTATTTTATTATATTGCAATTTAGTGGTGTGTACAATAAAAAATTATCTATCTATCTATCTATAACTACAAAATCAGAAGATTCCACTAAAACGACCCAACTTTAGGTGAGGCTACCTAGCTACATAAAAATGATTCTGTGAAAACTTTCTGATTAAAACAATTAATATATTGGTCACCTTTCCATTTTTGGGACTCAAATCTATGTAACTGATTTTTTTCTAGCATAACACAAAAAACAAAACGTAAACAACGGGTTTTGTGCAAAAAATCTCATCACTAACCTCTGATGTTAAATTACGATGACAATTGTTACATCTTGGAAGAGAGTTTTCATTAAAAAAAAAACCCGGCATGTGCGAGTTGAACTCGCGCACCGAGGGTTCCGTACAAACCTGTAGGTATATGTGTATAAGTAAAAGTTATGGTATTTTTATTACTAAATTAAATTCATAACATTTTAAATTATTAAAAATATTTTTATTATTGGATGTAAGTAAAAAGGTATGCTTTAAAAAAAACTTTATCTGTGCTATAAAACGTTGCTTCGTACCAAACTTCAGGGTTCTGAGTTCACGGGAAGTACCCTGTAGGTTTTAATTCCCATGCGAGTGTCGAAAATTTGTGGCATAAACGGCTGCATCTTTTGATTTTGTTGGTTTATAAGTTGGATTTTTCTACAGCTCCAAGGGACAGTAGACTTGAGTATTTGATATTAATTTCAGCTTAATACCTCCACGCGAGGAAAAAGGTCTGACAATAAAGTGCTCCCATAAGGGTTCCGTTATTTCCTTTGAGGTATGGAATCATAAAAAAAATATTTTTTAAATCTTTCAGCGTTCAGAAATGTCTGGATTAATTTGGTGAAACTATATGAAGACAAACGACGATTTATGAGGTGGGAAGCATAGCTCGAAATGTTTTAATAAGGGTTAAGGGTGTATTGAAAGTATTTATTATTTTCTATCATCACATAAAATACTTTACTCCTAATAATTCAAGCATCGTTAGCGTGTTTGTTTTGTGCTACAAACATACCTTTTTTTACTTCTGTCCTTTTTCGCAGAGCTAGAGGGTTAAAAACCCCACATGAGTTCTGGGTGAGCTTGTAAGACCAGTAAAAAAACTGAAATCGGAAATATCCGCAACGAATCATAATATATGAATATTTTAAAAAGATCAACAAAGTAAGCCTCATTAGGAGATCATTAACATTAATGAATATTACTAGGAAGGAGAATTAAAATTATTAATGGCAAAAACTTGACATTTTGACGTCAGTCGACAACAATAGTTTCTAATGCATGTACATAATGTTAAGTATATTACTTATATAACTTGATTAGGTGCGAGTAAATTAAAAAGCCCAGAGTTCACGGCGGTGACAAATCATGCTGGATTGTAGCACGTGAAAATGCAATGTTGCAGTAAGTACATGTTTTTAAATAAATATATTATATTTAGTCAGCCAAATGCTCAAGTCAGGAGCTCACAAATTCTGCTGCGCACTTGCCCTGTGTACATTTGATGTTCTTGAAACTTGGTCGACGTATCCGAACCCGGACGTGAGTGTTTACTTGAGAACTTCTAGGTTAGCCTGAACAACATCTTCGACCACATCATCACTTACCATCAGGAGAGATAGTGGTCAAAGGCTAACCTATTAGGGATAAATAAATATAAAAAAAAAGAATTCCACAAAAACTTATCTTCAGAACTTACTCTTATTATACTTATATTACGAACGGTATAATTTGGGAGTCTTCAAGTCTAGAGTGAATATGTATCTTCTAGGCAAGCATGCTATATCTTCGGCCGCATCATTACTTTCCATCAGGTGAGATAGGGGCCAAATGTTTGCCTATCATGTATAAAAAAACTCTTAAATACTAGGGTCTTTTTGCGTTCCATACAAAAAAACTAAATCCTAAGCTAATAAGCTTTGGCTGTCTGTCCATCAGTTCGTCCATTCATCCGACATTTAAGGCATATATTCATGTAGTGCTTGCCATTCACACGTTGTTTCGTCATATTTAAAATACAAGGCGTTTAAATTCGGTGCTATTTTGCGCGCATGTCCTTGAAATTAATATCTATATTTCTGGTTTGCCAGTTTTTTTGTTTTATTATTTATTTTGTCTCTTAATGTTTAAATAAAAATTCCCATGCATAACGATATTTTTTTTAATAATTGTGAAATACACGGAAAACTAGCAAACCAGAAGCATAGATGATAGGCTCAAAGACATGGTAAGCAGTGATGGCTTAGTGGCATCGGCTATGGACTGCCGTGCCGCAGGTCCATGGTTCGAATCCCGCCGCGGGCTTGAGCTTCACTGCATGGTGAAAGGGCATTTTACGAATGCCTGCCTGGCTAGCGACCACCCTCAAGTAGAAAATCTGTCGCCAAGCACCTAACGGTGTGTTCCGGCAGCAGTCCTTGAGAGCCAGTGAAATTACAGGCACATGGGACTTAACAATTACGTCTCAAGGTAACGGGCGCAGTGCAATTCGTGACTTGTGACGAAATGCATCTGTCATAGGCAGAGGTTAGTCCGCTTAACATCAGATGGGCCACTAGCTTGATCCGTCACAATAACATTAAAAAAAACATGTTAAGGTATTTTAAATCACGAAACTACGTTTGTATGGGAAGCCATGTGTGAATACAAGCCCTAAAGTGCTGAATATTTGGAATGGTAAGTTGGTGGTTGAAATTTTGTTTGTTGGTGCACATAATTTGCGTTAGTATAGCAGATTGCCTAACAAATAAGGATAACAAAAATTAAAAATAAATATGCAAAAAACTTATTTTTCAACGTTTTTTCCTTTTTGCTCAACCGTAAAAACAGTAATACATACAACAAGCTTCAAACTTGGGATGATGATTGTGCAATGTCCAATAACAACAAATACTAATGTGCTGGTCGGATGACCGCTAAGGTGCTCGAACCGTATTTAAGGTACATTCTGCGTCGGTATGGCACCCTAACTATGAATTCAACTTGTACGTGGCCAGTTTTTTCATATAAAAATTGGCCATCCCTAGAAAGCATGATCAATAGTTAATCAGTTCAAATCTTACTTACTCATACTGCATATATTTTCTTTTAAGTCTACGTCCGGGCTGCCCGTGGGGTGCCGGGTTCACTCGTCACTATTCTAAGAAAAAAGAATAATTGGAACCGGACTACGCGTTAATAAAGTACAACTAAGTGTACATTTTGACTTTCATCCTCTTTCCCGAGGGAACCGTGCTGAATTTCGGGATAAAAAGTATACAATGTCCTTCGTAGTATGAACTCGATAAAATTTGCAGTGTTGGCATCAGTGTCAGCTACAGAGTGCCCTCAAATATATTATTTTCAAAATACCTGCCATGTACAGAATTGGATCTGTTACAGTTTTATATAACGACTAGTTTTTCGGGCAGTGTGCGGGCCGCACGCGGCCCGCATCTATTTTGAGTCAGTAGCAACTGTCAAAAAAACACCTGATACATTAAAAAAAGTATGTTCAAAACTCCATTAGAAGTATGAAATCCCATATAAACTCTCAATACAATAAAGAAACATACTGTAGCCACTAAAGCAAATTCACCCTACTGTCATAAAAAGGTGGTACGGGCAGAATGGGACCAAGGTTCTGAGTCACTTTTGTTAAGGAACCCCACTCGAAGGTGCTTCGGTTACCGCGGGCAGTTGCCATGGAGACCAGTCGGAGACGTGGAAAAAACTCTCAAGTCGGAGCTCGGCCTTCGGCCTCGCAAGTTACTAATACGGCTCGGCCTACGGCCTCGCCAAGCGCTCGCCCTTCGGGCTCGCGCATCATACGCTCGGCCTTCGGCCTCGCGGACCGAAAGTTCGGCCTTCGGCCTCACCAGGAGCTCGCCCTTCGGGCTCGCTATACGCTATCGTAGGACAGTTACTCCAAATTCAGTCAAAAATCCCACAAAAACTCCTAATACAGTCGAAATGAAGGTAAAACACTCTAAATGCAGTATAAAGAATGATAGGAGCACGTAAGACACATCCAAAAAGTCGGATTTCAAGACGGCCACCATACAAACTGCTCCGCCCCTACTGAAGCTCGGCCTAACGGCCTCGCTTCAGCAGGCTCGGACCATTTTGTATGGCGGCCATCTTGAAATCCGCCATTTTGGATTTTTGACAGGTGTTATTCGACTGCTCTCCCAATTCCCTATGACATTTGTTCAAACACCCCCTACCTATCTTGTACCGTTTTTGAGATATGTCATCCATCTTTACTTGGCAGGCGTCTTTTTAATGATTTTCGATTTTTCTCATACTCACCAAAACCCCCCGAACATTTTTTCCATACTTCATTTTTACCCTACTCTGCTCCTTCTAGGAGAACATTTATGTCAATGAGTCAGTGAGTGGTAATCGAGCTTTATTAGGTCCTTACATATGAAATTGGCGTTTTGTATGGGAGGAACAAAAAGTCGAATATTTTTTAATATAATATATTTAATTAATCAAAGTATGAACCATTATTTTCTATGCACTTTTGCCATCTCATAGGTAGTTCATTGATCCCTTTACTAAAAAAACCAGTCGGACGGGAATCAATAAAATCTTTGAAGGCGATTTGGACTGCCCCATCGGAGTTGAATTTTTTCCCTTGCAAGAAGTTATCCAAATTTCGAAAAAAAATGGTAATCTGTTGGAGCAAGGTCCGGGGAGTACGGAGGATGTCTTAGACTTTCCAATTGAAGCTCTTCTAATTTAGTAGCCGTCTGTTGCGCAGTGTGTGGTCTAGCGTTGTCGTGAAGCAGCAGTGGCGTGGAGCGATTGACCAGCCTAGGTTGTTTAGCCGCTAGCTTTTCCATCATGGTTTGCAATTCCTGACAATAGACATCAGCCGTAATAGTCTGGCCAGATTTGAGAAAACTGTAATGAACAATACCGGCACTAGTCCACCAAACGCTTACAAGTAACTTTTTTGGGGTTAATTTTCGCTTGGGGCAGGATTTGGCTGGCTGGCCAGGATCTAACCATTGCGCTGAGCGCTTCCGATTATCGTAAAGAACCCATTTTTCATCACAGGTAATGATTCGGTTTAAAATACCTTCATTATTGTGCCGGTTTAGTAATGTAACGCAGCAGTCGACGCGCGTTTGCCGGTTTGTTTCAGTCAATTCGTGAGGTACCCACCTTTCAAGCTTTTTAATCTTCCCAATTTGCTTCAAGTGAATTAAAACAGTTTTATCACTAACATCGCAGCCTGCAGCTAACTCGGACGTGGTTTGCGATGGATCCGCTTCCACAATAGCCTTCAACTCTTCATTATCAACTTGAGTCTCAGGCCGTCCACGGGGCTTGTTCTGCAGGTCGAAATTTCCAGAACGAAAACGTTGGAACCAAAAACGAACTGTGTTTTCTTTTGCAACACGACCGCCATACACATCATTCACCCTTCGAGTTGTTTCCGCAGCACTAGTGCCACGGCGGAACTCGTACTCGTAAATAATGCGATATTTAAGGTTTTCCATTTTGTAAAATGAGTGACGCAAACAGAAAAAAACAGAAGAAAAAAAACAAATGAATGACGATCATCGAAGCACAAATACATGAGTCTATAGCTGTACAAATTTGAATTTGGAATTCCTTACCAAAGAGGAGAAATTCGTGATTAAAGTGGCCAGTACGAAAAACGCCAATTTCATATGTAAGGACCTATATTATAATATACTTTCAAGATTGTGAGTTCACGGGAAGTACCCTGTAGGTTTTGATTTCCTTGAGTGTCGAAAATTTGCGCCATTAGACGGTTGCATCTTTTGGTTGCGTTAGCTTAGAAATTTTATTTTTTCACAGTTGTAAGGGACAGTAGACCCAAGTATTTAATATGAATTTCAGCTTGAAACCTCCACGCGTTCTTGAGAAAAAGAGTGACAGACAGGGGAACAACGAAGCGATCCTATAAATCACTGTTGCGCATTGATTTACATATGTATTACTTCTCGAGCACAGGCCGGACACCATTATAAATGTGTGACATTTTGTCGGTGTCAAATCAACGGTGTGACACCGTTGTGGGAACGGTCTGCGATGCAACTCCAATGTGATCTCTTGTGCAAAATATACCAAATTGTACGATGAAGGGCTGCCAGAACCCATTATAAACAGCAGTAAAACGGTGGCATTTCTAAGCACCGCTTCCTAATTTAACAAAAATATAAAATTAAACTTCCTTTAACATCAAACTATTGTTTGCTTGATCAATCTATTACAGGGTTATCGGAAAAATGCTAACATTCTCTTAGGGTTGATTTCTGCTAATCTTAACAAACTTTTGATATATAAAAATATAAATGTTTTTGTTTCTGTGTATTTGACGGAATAAACACGAGGACCACCTGATGTTAAAAGTCTCTTGTGCCTGTTAATTATTATTTCATATTTTTTATTACTTTCATCGATGTAAATATTAAAATATCTATTCAAAGGGAGCGCGGCGCTGTCCAGTGTTGCCGCGGCGAGCGCTCTTGGCTCGGAGAAGGCATTGTCTTTTACTACGAGACACATACATAACACTACTATATTACAGGCACAAGTGCACACGTGCTTATTCCTTCAAATACACATTTTCGAACAAAAAAAAACTAAATTAAAAGTCATCTCAAAATGTTTGTTAGGACTATCAGAAGTCAACCCTAAGAGGTTTTTAGCATTTTTCCAATAACCCTGTATATCCTATACCACATATTTTTAGTTAACTAAGGCGTCCGATTTCTTGTTAACGCGTAACTGACGCTAACCGTAGTGACCACGAAATCGAAGTGATTGCGTTGACTTTTCATCAAGGAGAATTTCCGTTACAATTGCTTAGCTTAGCCGTATCTTTACATTGAAATCATTGCTATTATGGTTATATATGCACTAATCTTCTCGAATATTAGTTGTTGTTTGACCGCGGAAATTATTAATATACAATAATGACATTGAACAATATTTTAAAGTCGAGCTAAAATTGTGCCGATGCTCTCAGTATCAAAACAACCTCTACATACAGGTAAGAAGTAAGAATAACAGATACTAACAATATTATATATTCATAAGTCTGTTTGCCGGTTTGAAGGTTAGGTTCTTTCTTTTATCACACACCATCAGCGCTTACTAAGTCTACTCTGTTGGACGCTTTCTGGCCTGTGTTGGATGCTAGTGCTAATAAGTTTAACGTAAAAAATCTTTTAACTCTTCGTTCTTATAATTTAAATGTTTTTATTATTTAAAAAAAGAAATAGAAAACATGCTTCATACTAAAGGGGCGTCCCCCTTAAAAAGCACGGACCCTTGAGTCTGTACAGTGTATATATAAATAAAAAAAAGCGTCTCTGTTCCTCTGTCCGTTCATCTCTTATATCTTTAAATGACTCTATATTGTTGTTATATTCTCAAAGGTTATCTGGAAGAGATCGCTTCTAAGCGATAAGACCGCCCATTGTACAACATTATATTTAAGCTTATATTAAGCTCACGTTTTTCTTACATAAGTGTTATCTATCTATCTATCTATCTATATTTTCACCAACTTCAAAAAAAGGTGGAGGTACTCAATGGTCTGTTTTTTTTATGTTTGTTACCTCAGAACTTTTGACTGAGTTAACTGATTTTGATGATTATTTTTTATTGGAAAGCTGATGCATGCTGTGTGATTCCATTTAAATTTCATCAAGATTGATCCAGCCGTTTTAGAGTAACACTCCAATAATTGAACAAAAAAACCTTATTTGATGATATAGTCATTAACAGTGAATGACAGTCGATCCCATAAACAGGAAGGGTCGATCAAAAGGGTGAAAAAAAATGTTTAACAAAAAATGGAACGACTTTAACACTCAAATGTGGGAAATAGCTTATCGAAGTCAGTACTATGCGCTCAATATTGTGATAATAGGTACTTTTGAACCATCATGGTACCGACTTCAACAAATTATTTTACACATTTGAGTGAAGAAGTCGGTTACTTTTTTTTATATATATTTTTTCTAACCGTATTATTCAATACCTGATAGTTATGAAGACGATGATCGTCGATGAATCGTAAGATAAATTTTTTTTTTCATTGAGTAGGAAACGAAGTATGTAAAGACAACCAGATATCACCACCACACCTAGTAGGATTCCATTCCAGTTGAAGACTGGAAAAAGAAGAGATCAACAGGGATTGTTGCTACAAATAGAACTATTGAAATTTTATCAGAATAATATATGTTCTGCAGACTGCCTTAAAATAATTTATACGTATAAATAAATAAATTAAAAAAATCTTACTGCTAATTATTTATTTTCGTTAAACGTTTCATCGTTCCCTTGAAATAAAAACTGAAAGTGACATATATCTGTGGAATCGTTTCTTAAAGCCCTTCATTTTGATACTCCACAAAAAAAAAACTCACTATATGGCGTCTCATATCCACCAGTTTCTTTTTTACTTCTCTATGCATCTAGTGCCACTTGCGCTGTCAAGACGAATCTAATTATATATCATACAATGAAATCAGTTACGCCGTTTAGAAGTTATGGTGGAATAAAGAATTTCACAAACATACATAAATTCATGAACCCTGAAAACATAACACTTCTTTTTTGCGGACAGTTGTGTAAACACATAACACTCCTTTTTTGGGCAGTCATGTAAAAATATAATACTCCTTTTTTTGGGCAGTCAGGTAAAAAATAACACTCCTTATTTTGGGCAGTCGTGTAAAAATCCACAGAAATCCCCCGTAGGGTGCTGGGATAGAACTGCACCCACATAATATCTACCTGTGGGAGTCACAGTTGAAGTAGAAGTTTACAAGAAGTAGGGCACCATCTGAAGACCTGCCATCTTAAACTGTGATCCCTCCAGACGCCTCCCTGAAGGGAGGCATTTGTTCAACGGTGGACATCGTGGCTGTAACAGTCGTAATTGTTTTTGCTTTCCCGGTTAAAGGCAATTAAAATGAAAACTTGGTGGGATTAGAGGTCATACTCAATGGCAAAAAAATAAAATAAACCGGGCCAACTAGTAAAAGGAATTAAGATTTTTATATAAATACCTACACTCAACAAATATATATATAATTGTTTTTAGATAACTTACACTTTCTTTCTTTTATATGAAAGAAAGTGTAGGTATAATTTGGGAGTTTGACGGCATAATTTGGGAGTATGAGGGTATAATTTGGGAGTTAGAAAAGGAAGTAGTTTCTTAACGAACGCTATATTATCCGGTCTCACTGCCAAAGTTGTAGGCAAAAGCTTGTTCGGATAACCTTGAATGTTTTCACCTTGTCAATTTATTTATGGCGTGACTTTTATTATATGGCATTATTATACGAAGTTTTTATTGATTTATTGCAATGCAATATTTTATACTGGTAATCGTCATCAAATTTATTTAAATTTCTTTTGTACGGTCAGCATAATAATACAGCGTAATAATCAGTGTTTCTGCTATTAGCTTCGAGGTTCTATCTTGCTATAATCAAAGGTTAGGCCGTGGAATTACAAATGCGCTTAGAACGTCTGAATATGGTTTGCATTTAGATGTGTTTTTTTGGTTCACTACTAAATGTTCACACCCTTGCATACAAGGGTTGGGGGTATTATGTCATATCATGTCATCACTCACAATGTATGGATTTCAAACATATTTTTTGTTGTTATAATAGATGTACCTACATAAATACTATACAAACATGTTATTAAATATATAAATATATACCTGCAATTACTAAATACATAATATATATTAACCAAAATAATATAAATAAATATATGTTAACGAAATATAAAATAAAACAAATATACCTAAATAATACAATACAATACAATACAAAACTCTTTATTGCACAGCGAATATACATTGAAATAATCTTATAAATAGTACTCTTACACTACGGTTGTGCAATGGGCGGTCTTATCGCATATAGCAATTTCTTCCAGACAACCTTTGTATGGACAGTATCACATTTCAAGTAACACGGTGGTGAAAACAAATTATTATACATTTTTAGATATCATCTTACCAATAAAAACATTACTTAAAAACAAGTTTTGTACATTCATACTATATTATAATACATAGATATCCTACACGTTATTGATATACGTAAAATAGGTATAAATATTTACATACGAATAGGTGCAATATATAATACTGATAGATAACAACTACATACATAATACTTATATAATATGTACCTACTATGTAGTTGGTATACATACAAATATATATATATATATATATATATATATATATATATATATATATATATATATATATATATATATAAATAAATATACACATAATGATATACATACATATTAGTGTAACACATATTATAAATATAACACATTTTAGACAGTGTTACGTAAATGATAAATAGTGATTCTCTACCATTGTTTTGAATATTGCTAAAGATTTAGCACGTCTAATGCTAATTGGTAATACCCATTACATATTTAGGTAAATAATTTATTGCGTTCGTCAACTTCTCTGATTCTGAAATCGATCTCCATTCAAAGATTGTCTGACAGAGATCGTTTTAAGCGATAAATCCACATTTTTATTTTCCTTTTGAATGTTTTGTGGTCTAATTGTATTTTTAGATCTATTATATATTTTTATCATCTTCTCAAGAAAACAACCGAAATGCTTAAGATCAAGGTGAATAAAGACGGCACATTTCGTATTATAAATCAGTTAATATCACGGAATCTGCAACTCACACACTTCGGTTTTTATCGGCAATAAAATGCTAACCATTTCCCAAGGAACTTCCGGAGTCACCAATATTATATGTTATATAGTTTAAGGTTACATAATTATGGTAGTAGGTTAGTATTATATGACTGCTTGCGCTAACCACCACTATCGTTTTTCTATATCCTTAACTGATGTATAATTTGAAGGTCAGTACATTAATATATTTCTTACACAACATAAAAGATAACGGAAGCTAGATACCTGACACCTATCCTCCTTGGGAATTATTTCAATGGGTGAACTACCCTATACCCGCTAAAGTTCCGATTATTTGGGCGGTGAGATGGTAAAAACCCACATTTTGCGATGTGTACTAAAATCTAGAATCAAAAAAAGATGTGTCAAAATGTATAGCAACAACCTAGTATTATCGATGTAAGCGCTGCACATTGGGCGCATTTTCTTTGAGTTGCATTTGACAACAAAAACAACAAGAAGACATTGAAAATTCCTTGGCATTGATGGCAAAGTAAAATATGTACCTAAAGTTTGTGTGTAAGTACTTTTTTATGTAATTATTATGGAACAAGTACGGGCTCACTTGATGTTAGCGGACTAACCTCTGCATATAACATATTGCACTACGCCCATCACACTGAGACATACAGTTGTTAAGTCTCATGTGCCTGTACTTTTCTGGCTCTCAAGGACTGCTGCCAGTATACCCACTGTTAGGAGCTTGGCGACAGATTTTCTACTTGAGGTTAGTAGCTAGCCAGGCGAGCATTCGCAAAATGCCCTTCCATAATGCGATGAAGCTCACGCCGGCGGTGGGGATCGAAGCATAGACCTTCGGCACGGCAGTCCATAGCTATTACCGCTCGGCCATCATAACAAGTAAGTAAAAGTATGAGACTGTAATTACGTTGCAACGGCTGAACGGATTTTAATTAAATTTGGGACACCTACATTTATGCAATACCTAAAATAGCAAGGTTTTTTAGGTCCTGGTATAGCACACGGTTATACCTTTTGATTGCAATTCTTTAGAGAGCGCGATATAAACTTATTCAAGCTGCGTAGAATCTTCAGGGGGCAATAAAAATCAAAGGAGTTTGTAATGGAAAAGAATACAAAACATGAATCAAATAAAGTTCAGTCTTAATCACCACGCTGTACCCGGTAACTACGATATTTTTTTTGCCCCTAAATGAGTGAAATATAGAAAAAAATACTTTTGTCATGGATTGGCTTTAGATTTAGTTCACCAATTAATCAAGCAGTTACTAAAAACTTTTAACATGGATTTAACGAGAAAAAGTTCGAGCACATTTTTTTTTACAATAATTATTCTCTGAAGAGGAATTTATCTTCAAAGTGACAAAAATCAAGGAACTTAACCTTAAATTCCTACGTTACATTAAATATCTCATAATGCGTATAGACAAAATTATAGTCATCTGTGAGATTCGAACCCGCGGCTACCTACCCCTCATAAGGTTACGTCATCATTATCAAATTTAATACCAATTGCAAAATTGATCTTGTTTGACAACGTAAGTTGAACTATACCTGTCGCTCCAACCCCATACGATGGTTGTATAACGAGAGAAAAAATTAGAGTTATGAGTCATAAGTCGTGTTAGCTCAGTCGGTTAGAACATACCCCGGCTGTAGGGGTGGATAAACGCGGGTTCGAATACCGTACATGACTTTAATTTTATCTCTTGTAAATTTGTAATGTTCGCCAGATATGTTTTGGTCCAATAAACTTAATAGGCGGCGAGCAAACTGCCATCATTGCTAAACTCCAGGTAACAGTTTGGAACAGTTACCATCTGAAAATTTCTATATCAGAAAATTCTAAATATTTTTCGACCTAAGAATTGACCCTGCACCCTGAACTTCCAAAGCAATGCTTAAGGCCCGTCGACATCAGAGTCAGTTTATATAGTCATGAATTTGGATGATGCAGGATTTTGAACTTCTCAACCCAGGGGTTGTATGGGGGGATTGAGGTCGATGGAAAAAGAGGAGGAAGTGGAAATAGTATAAAATGAGTTATCAATTTTCGCGATTATTACACATAGTAATTAAACAACTTTAAACGGTTTGATCGTGGTCACCCCGTGACCACAATCACTGCAAAGTGTTTGAAACATCGGGACAAAAATAATGATAAATATACGCGATTTAAACGGTTTGAAGCTGTTTAATTACTATGAGTTATCATGTTTTTGTTTCTCATCACAGTTTGTGGCTAGTCTGGTCTGATTTATTTTGCCTTGAATCTCGATTCAAGGCAAAGTAAATCTTTCATAATAATAATAATATTTTAAGAAAACTTTCAATTAATATTTTAGCAAGCACTTAATGATATAAAAAATATATCAAGCGCCTAATTTTCCTGTTAAGCCGACGTGACTTCATAAACCAACCAATCAAAACTGTCGGAACCAAACCAGAAGAATATTCGACGCGTTTTGCTTTTACACGAAGCACCCTTAGGCTCTTCGAGCGCATTTTCTCGATCGTTTGGCTACGTGGTGTTTATGACGTCACGTCGGCTTAATTGTAAATTAGGCGGAATAGTCACTAGATATATTTTTAATTGTTTTCTAATATGTAAATCTAATGTTTTTATTTATTTATAATATATATTATTATTAAATATGGATATCCGCAGAGTAACGCCTAAATCTATTAAGTAACACATTCATAAAAAAATATCCTTGGTTTCATACCAACAGAATATACTTTGTCTGTCAGATGGGCTGGGGTTTAGTATAATGGTCCCGTCGTTTTCTAGTCATCATCATTAACATCCATAACGTCAACCAATGAACAAAGGCCTCACCTTTTTGAGGGGTTGCACCAATCCCCACGTTGCCAGGCGTCATGGAGATATCAGTTTTTCATTAGGCACTGCTGTGTAAATTTTTTTCCTTCTACGCCTCTACTTTCAATGGTAGATATGGGGGCTGTATCTCTAGCACAACATCATACGGATTTTCTAGTATGTAACCCTAAATAGTTTGAATATATAAGAGATTATAGCGACATCTATAATCATATTATCATATTTTCCACTTTTCAACTTCGCAGCTCCTCCTCAAAAGGCTTTCACATATTATTTTACAGAATCTATTTTCTATAATAGCTCTTCATATTGGTTAGGCATCCCTGGCAACTTTGTATTACAAACTCACTTATACACTATCATTATGCGGCAAGGCATCGTTTAATTTCCATTCTCTTGTGTAAGAGACAACCTAGCAACTTACCAAGTGTGAAATTAATATAAGATTCGCTTCGAAACTTGAGAATAGCTTTGTCAGCGTATATAGAACAGCGACAGCCGAAGTTAACAATAACTAGTACTTACGGCTGAACGACCATAGAGAACAGTTACCCTATGCGTTTAGTTCGGAAAGCAAACTTAGATACTTGTGATATAGCCATTGATCAAGTTGGTATTTTTTTCAACCTGACTTTGCCCATGTGAAATTCGTTTATGTATAACTCGAGGTAGAAGTCCATAGTATATCGGTATAGAAATTTGTATGTTATTTGAAGACCAAAAGATGTTTTTTTTATTTGTCTTTTTTAAAGTAGTATTTAGTTTATCCAAGTTGCGATTACCAAGGGAAGTACTAATAGAAAAACCTTTCCCATCTAGGGCGGGAATGAAAGCGAGTTTTTCAAGTTAGTGTAAATACAGAGATAAAGAGTCATAGTGAATTAAAAAAAAATACGGGATAGCCCAAGAAGGTGTCACAGAGTTTAAAATTTAAAAATAGACTATTTATGATTGGTATACATGTGACTAGTGAACGGAAGTGTTGGAAGGGGAACACCTAAGCGAACGTTACAAAACCAAAGTGAAGACGTTCTGAAAAAAGGCCAGGTAAGGAGTACCCTAAACCGACGCTCATGTATGAAAGGATTGTTGAGTGTAGATGAAGCGAAAGGGATATGCAAGGATCGTAGCAAGTGTAAATCTGTGGTCTCTGCCTACCACTACGGGAAAGAGGCATGACGTTATGTAAGTGTGTATGTATGATTTGGTGGAATACTAACTACATATAAACGAGTATATACAAAATAATAACATTGCTTAATTCAAACACAGCAGTGCCTTTTTAAGAACCAACTTACACTAATCAAGCCGCCTGTGAGGCGTGGGGATTACGGCAAATGCCTCCTTATTATGGAAGACTGTGTTAAGCAGTAAGCAACCCAGCTGATACAGAACAGTACGGTAAGTGAACGCCTGACTGAATTCTAAAGTAAATTATGTCAAACTACGTCACTTTGCCATAATGTTTAAATTAAAGTGAATATGATAGCAATAGTTAGCGATTATATATCAAGAGTTTTAAGCTTTTAGCAATATGGGTATGCTATTATGTAGTGTATTATATAATAGCTATTATGTTAACTTTTATTAACATATTAAGAACATAAGACAGTAAGAGATTATTATATTAGGTAGTTAAGAAATTAATAAATTATCCGAAAGTAATAGTTTCATGATAGCTTTTACAATTTTTACCGGTGCCTTACAACAAAGTATATACATACAACATTACAGCAACTACACTGAAAGCATTAAGACAACCTAGAGGCCATTGCGGGCCCACAGGCAGTACAAATACTCCAGCCCTCCGTATACCAGTTGGCAGCGTGCCCAGGATGCTTTTACAATCGGTTGGTAAGTAATTAAGTAATAGTTATCATTACTATTGAGCATCTTACGCTTTGCATATACCACATTAATATGAAAAAAAATTACTTATATATTATGTTTTTTTTACTTGAAAGTTTTTATTTTATTTATAACTGATGGGCTTTAAATAAAATAAAAGCCTTTGACCACTATCTTACCTGATGGTAAGTGATGGTTGAAGATGTTTTTCAGGCTAAAAAGTTAGATGGTTAAGAGCCAGCAATTCTAGGTTAGCCTGAACAACATCTTGGCAGCTGACGGAACACACTGTTACGTGCTTATACTGTATATGCTATAACGACTGCCGTCCTGAGACAACAACCGGGATCGACGGCTTAACGTGCCCTCCAAAGCACGGAAGACATACAACTAGCTACCGAACTTACCTACCGCAAAGCAAAGTGGAGGAACTATACGATTATAAAGTATAAAATCTTTTTATAACCAAATCTCCCTCCGTTCTTTAAAATGGCTGGAAAAATACAGCCTCATTTAAGATCTCAAGAAGTCAACAATTATTCATGTTATTATGTTAAACAAAATATTAAACAAAGAAATTATATCCCTTAGCAAAAATAATGAGGCCCTTCATTGTACAGAAGTAAAAGCACTTGGGGCACAATGACAAAGTCATTATTATAGAAATGTCAAGAAGCAAAACGACAAATAGTCCACGAAATGTTATAATTTCTTAATAACTGGGTTTTGTTTAGAAATGTCTTGTATTGTTAATATGCTTTTTAAGAATAATTAGGGAATAATATAAAAAATCTTTTTCTGTAACGACATGTAGGGAGTATGTTCTTTGTTGACGTTCAATAGGTTATTTTCAAGAGGAGACGACCACCAGCTGATGTCGTGTTTTGTCACGACATCAGTTGGAGCTATAATAATCGCTTCATATATGGGTATTTATTGAGCCAGTTTTGGAAGCGTTCGTACCGAAGTTTGCCAAGCCGTTCTTAACCGATCAGCTAAGGTAAGCCACGTCCGCCGTGATCATGACTTTGACGGGTGACTAGTGACATTACTATTGAGCAGTCAAATTATAGATGAAAAACAATTATAGATAAAAGGAAATAAGCACTTTCATGATTTAAAACATCATAAGACCTGTTGTGTTGTATTTTATGATATGAAAGAGCCGGATGAAATGCAATTTTAAGATGAATGCGTACTGTAACTAGTTTGATCAATGTCAAGAATAATTTTAAAAGATATTGAAAGTAGCATGAGCAGCAAAGAAGTGGAAGATTAATAGATTAGGGTGTTAAAGGCATGTCATAAAGGGGGGATAAAAGTTTGAACATATAGGGCTGTTTAATATGAATTTACATTGTACACATATAGGAGCAAAGAATGACCGGAGAACGTACTGAACAGTACTGAGATGATAACTATTTGAACAGAGCGAAAGAATAAAGCTTAGTCCCAAAATCTCCTTTCGGGCTCTAACAGCTGAGTTAAGTGATTTTATATATTTAAATAAACTGTCATATATTTTTGAACTGAGTTTTATTTAAATACTTTTTATATATAAGTCTGAAATTTCCTGACGACCGAGTTGAAAGTAATACCTTTCAGCCCTAGGGAGAATCTCTTTCAACAGACAGCTACGAAATTAAAAAAAAAATCCAAACACTTAATTTTATATGCAAAATTGCAATAATATAAAGTTAAATAATAATGAATGAATATATATTTTCTAAATTACTTAATTAAATTCTACTTTCAACTATTCTTTGAAACAGCATAGATTTGGTCTAAATATTTACCATTTCATCAATGATGAAAATAAAAAAGAATAGCTAAATAGCAATCTAGCATCGGCCATAGAAAAAAAAGGCGCGAAATCGGTAATCAAATCATTGTTTTTTTTCGAGTTGTAGAGTTCATTAATTCCGTATAGCAGAGAATTGTATTAACACAATGAGTTCATCTGATCTGGCCAGCCAGATCGTGTGATTTAACACCACTGGATTATTTTTTGTGGTTATATGTCTATACGGAGCCAATCGAATCGATTGCAGCCTTAAAACTGAAAATCCGTCATGTGATTGACGAAATAAACCCGCCATTATGCCAAAAAGTGATTAAAAACTTCGAAGAAAGAATCGAAATCTGTCAGCGTGCTCGTGTTGGACATTTTCCAGATATCATACTTCATTCATAATGCGAAACTTTTATCATCGTAAAACAATAAAATCTTGAATCATCTTCATCTAATTTTTTGTTTTATTTTGTTTTAGAAAACAAAGTTCTTGTTGAAAAACCTATACTAATAATAAACTGAGAGATTTTACTCCGAAGAAATTTTGTGTTAATTGCCCTTAGTAAACCCTAAGATTTCACCTACAAATGAAGTTCATTGACATAACAAACATGTTAATTTAATATCACCTAATCAAAATAAAGTTGACGCTACTTTCGTGACAAGCAATTTTCCCTAACCGACCACTCTAAACTGAGATGAGCATCCCTTGAACGAAATATCATTTTGATTGCTGTTAAAACTCACGCCAAGACGAGACTGAAACGGCACCATCAAATTCATTTTTAACAAGTAAAACAGTTGTAAACTTTATTATGGAACATCAAAAGTAAGAAATTACTGAATAATGTTACTCCATAAACAACGTTAGCGAGGTAATAAACTTTAATAATGATGCTGGCCTTTAATTTAACTTTGTAATATACTTTTCATGTACACGAGAAACATTTTATTACTTCGAAGTGAGATTTGACAACAATATTCCCTTCTAACTTTTGTAAACTGGGTGACAGGCACCTGTTGAGGGAATGACAGACTTTATTCTGTAAATAATTTTGGATATATCTAATTTAAATATTAATGGGTGATAAATTTATCAATACTGATTTATTAGTAACTCTACTTCAAATGTTAGGTCAGAATTAACAATTTATATATGAATATTTAAATAAAGATAATAAAAAATAACTGTCTACCAAGATCTGCGTGGCCGTAACTATTATTCTCAAAATGGGCCATTTAAAAAAATACATAGGCCCTATATTAAATAATAAATAAAATTAATTCTGAAAAGACTAAGTATTATTAGCAAAAAAAAGTCTCAGAGGAGAAATCGAAAAAGTCGCAAAAATTTCAAGCTATGTATTAGACACAGGGTTACAGTTGCTTTTGGAAAATATGTAAATTATTTTGCGTCGTTTCAGTGCTGTAACAACTGGGCCGGTTCAGTCCGAGACTTCACACTCGAAGCCTAAAGTTTCTTTCGAAGTATATATTAGCCAATCGAGCAAGTGCACGAAGCACGTAATCTCGGTATTATCATGGATGTTGAACTTAGGTTCGAGAAGCACGTGGCAGCTGCAGTGCAAAACTGCTTTTATAGACTTAAGACATTGTACAAAATGCGACCTTATCTTAGTGAAGAATTACGTATCCAGCTAGTTGAAACTCTTGTACTATCCAAACTTAACTACGCAGATACTGTTTTTGGATCTAGGCTGCTTTCTCGGACTAAACGCTTAATACAACGGGTGCAAAATGCGTGCGCTAGGTTTTGTTTTTCTATTCCTCCTCGTAGCCATGTGACACCATTTTTGAACAGACATTACACCTTGAAGATGAAGTCTCGTCGAAAACTTCATTTGGCGTGCCTTCTTTTCGGAGTTATTAACTACAAAGATCCTTTTTATCTATATAATAAGCTTAAATTTGTCTGCGATGATAGCCAGCGCTCACGTAGACATGGATCTCTTCAACTCTCTATACCACGTCACCGCACAACGGGGTTCAAAGGTGGATTCCGTTATGCGGCGACAAAATGCTGGAATAATCTCCCACCACCAGTGAAAAACCAAAAAACCATACGATCATTTAGGCTAAAGTTAAAGAAATATCTAATAGATGAGCAGGTGAAACACGGTAACATTAATATAGATTTTTCATTTATTTAATTGCTGTTATCAAACAGTCACCAAATTAATTTCAGCATTAACACTTTGGATTTATTATTTTTTTTTTTTTTTTTTTTTTTACATACAAATGGACAGTAGTTGTTTCCTGTTCAATAGCATTTTTTTTAAATAATTATCTGCTAACCCGATAAGCTTGTCTTACCCAAAAATGATTTAATGTAATTTTTATTAATTAATTTGAAGTGAAATATTTTCTAATTCCATACCTTGTAACGATACTGCCACATAGATTCAAGTTATAGTCAATAAATATATACTAAAGTAATGATATCCTCGTTTATATATATATATATATATATATATATATATATATATATGTATATATATATTTCATATTCTATATATGTATTCCATATTATAAATTATGTATATAAATAATATTTATGTAGGAAATTTTCTAAGTAGGTAGGTAATAATGTTAGTAATATAATGTTTAGTGTACATTTATTTTTGTTTATTTGTATATTATTTAAGAAAAAACTATGTCAGTACACTTTTTGTGAACGTTACCCGCGAGGCTTTGCCTGAAAATCAGCGTCGGGTGTCTTAAGACATCTGACACATGTGCTGAGGCAAGGCCTTTTTGACAACAGCTCATTCACTTTGTTTCTATTATTAAGTACGTTTTTATGTTGTGTCAAATAAATGGTTTTTCTCTTCTTCTATGTTGAAACCCCCAGCGGCCACCACGAATCCTTCCTGTGGTGCCTACTTTCACACTTGCGCTAAAAGCTATAAGCAATTCTTGGAGGGCATTTACAGTTGGTAGCTAGGGAAACTAGTAACTAGAAAACTTTTTGCGTATAAGTTTTTATTTATTTTCCATAAAGAAGAAAACCATGAACGCTTAATCTATTGTTAACAATGAAAACATTTGCAACGTCTTAAAATTAAAACCCTCAAAACCAAGATAAGTGCCTACATACATGTAGGTACTTGCTACGATATTTATAAAGATAACGTTAATCATAATTAGGTGGCTATAGAAATAAACATCAGCATAAAAGTTATAACACTAAGTAAATTATAAGTAATTTACTGACTAAGTTACTGATTTATCAGTTACAGTTTTGTTCTAATCAACAGTCAAAGTTCTAAATGAACCTGCTAGACCCATATGCTGCTCGTTGAATTTGTCTATCTGCCTGAGAGATTCATTGGTACTGGACGCACTCATCTCTGCTAAGTACTTCTCGTTTTCCTCAGAGCTCAGTACTTCCATCCATAATTCTGAAACGATGTATTTTAATTAAGTGTCAGTGAGGCCCTCAATAGCAACATGTTTAATGAAGGGCAAAAGCATGCACATGAAAAATGATTCAGATAATAATTCATTAATTTCAAAAGTGTACTGGATGAAATTATTAGTTACTGGACGAAATTCATCCTCAACAAAGTTAGTCTTAAAATACAAGGACGAATTGCGTATACTATTATCAATATAAAAATTGACACTAAGAACCTAATGATGTGTTATGCCAAGCTAGTTCCTAGTCTAAGTTTTGCTGTTTTTGCTACTTACTAATAATCAGTAAGCGCTAATTAAAAAAATACAATATAATCTCGTGTAAGTAGGAAATATTTATAGGCAAATTTATCATTTAAAATTGATAATGTATTAATTTTGACCGGTCACTTAAAGGTACTAAAGCCAATCTGCATTGAATCGTGTTACGACTGAACGCCATTATCACTATTTCTGATACTGATGTTAAAAAAGGGGAAAAGTTATTGGAGAAAAACGAAGAAATATTCTATTTTAAGTTATGTATGTGATTGTTGTAACTAGATAAGTGACACGTTTACTCGTATATATGGCACAAAAAAACTCCATCAGTTACATATTCGTAACATCTATGGATGCTTAGAAATATGTCTGTTTTTACCAAACTTGCCTTTTTAAAACGTCTTACCTTGAAGCTCTTTCAATGATTTCTCTTTTCCTCCTAAATCTACAGGTAATAGGTCTTTATCAATAACACGATATAGGTCGTCTAAGCCTGCGTGTACGTGTATTCTTTGACCAAGTTTTTCAGAGAGTACGGATTTATTCATCTTTACTAACATGTTTATTACTTTGGATTGAGTGATTAGGTGAATCCCTTTCATTTTTGCTCCAAAACCTTCCTGCAAAATAACAAAGGTCCGAATTACCTGTACCAATTTTTTAAAGCTGATAGCCTAGTGTTCGAACACTATTTAACAACATCTCATCTGATGGTAAGTGTTGATGCGGTAGAAGATTTTGTCCAAGCTAAAGTAATATTATATGGACAATTTTATTGCTGTAGCCCTATTATTGTCACTCTTATGTTTAGTTAGAAAAAAAATTACAATCCTTAAAAATATAACATCATCATCAACAACTGGAAGGCGTTCACCGTTGAACAAAAGTCTCCCCCATTGAATGTCTCTAAGAAATGCTGTTCGCTCATCCATCAGCTCCCCATAACTTCCTTTATGTCTTCGTCTTCCAGTAAAGTATTATAACTACTCGAGAACTATTCTGACTCATCGGTCATCGATTCGCCATATAGACGGCCCATTGCTACTTCAACTTATTCTGAAAGCAATGTGAGTCAATGACTCTAGTTCTTCATCAAAGTTTCTCGATTCGGATTTCATCGCGCGAATAAACTTTTTTTATGTTATTGTGACGGAACTCGGCCGAGGCCCACCTGATGTTAAGTGGACTAACCTCTTCCTATAACAGATGCATTTCGTCAACGACGAATTGCACTGTGCCCGTCACACTGAGACGTACAGTTGTTAAGTCTTTTGTGCCTGTAATTTTACTGGCTCTCAAGGAAAGCTGCTGGAACACACCGTTAGGTTAGGTGCTTTTCTACTTAAGGGTGGTAGTTAGCCTGGCAGGCATTCGCAAAAATGCCCGTCCACCATGCGGTGAAGCTCAAGCCCGCGGCGTGATTCGAACCATGGACCTGACGCACTGCAGTCCATAGTCAATGCCACTTAGCCATCACTGCTTTAAACTCCAATCATAACTCTCTTCGTGGCACGTTGAGCGTCACCAAGCTCGTTTATAATGGCATCAGCTGGTTATCACTGGTAACACGCAAAGGTTGAAGACTACAGTCTTCAGGCACCTTTGTTTGCGGCGTTGTGATACACTAGACTAGAACTAGTCATAAGTGACTATTTTGATGAACTAAGACAATAACTAGTTGATATACTTAACTTACAATCAAAATGGTCAGAAGTAGTTGATATTCTGTAAGGTTAATTTTGGTCATTATTTCCGATAAATTTGCATCCCTTAAATCATATACTGCGACGAATCCATCATTGTAATCATGGGCTTTAAGATATTCTGCAATCTGTCATAAAATAATATTTGATTTTTTACTAACTAATTATATAATATAACTACTTATATAAATATACATTCCTATATAAGTTATGAATACATAGGGAAATGTTTTCATAGTATTTCCTTACAAGCTTAATTTCGTCATATTTTAAATACTAAGTGTGAGATTTCAATGCTCGTCCTAATATTAAAGCTCCTGGATTGAAAATTTGACTTATAGAACATGTATCTTCAAAAACCTTTAGGTATGAAAATTATAATTCCCACACAAAATATAGTTTCTAATTTATTTGAAGATACAAAATTTCACGGAAACCTGGCAAAGAAGCCTAAATCACATAGAATAGCTCAAGGACGTGTATACAAAATTTCACTGAGATTGTACACGTTTGTTATTTAAAATTTGAAGAAATTATGTTTGAAAACCCAAAACAATTTATAATAAAATCGAAAACAAAGCTTGACAATAAAATTATATTTACTCTAAAAACTATGGCGTGTTTTATCCCCATTAACGTATTAGGAACCGCCTCAAAAACTTGAAAAAATGTCACTGAGCCAGGAACAGCGCGCTCGTAACGTTAGTTTAGCACTGAAGCCCGTGCCTGTCGCTTTGCGCAATCATGACTCCCAGATGAAAAACTTCAAGACCCTCAGAAACTGGTCAGAATCTTTCCGGTCAATATAACGCGAGTCCAACCGGTTCCTAACAAGTTAAGAAGCATCCTCCTATCCCTCCTATCATAACTCCTATGTATCATAGGAGTTATTATCATAGGATCATATGTATCATAATAGGAGTTATTACAAAAATATAAGTCAAATATTTTCATACATTTGGTATGCAAAGTGTAGTTAGCTAGGCCAATATTTGATAAACCATGTACATTATGTGCAAAGTAAAACGTAAGACATAAAATAGTTGTCATTTAAATTTGTATAACGAAAAAGGGCAATATTACGTGGCTTCCAAGTCCCTCCTAGTAATTTGCTCTTGGTAGCCATTTTGGCAGTTAGCTAGCTAGCTAGCCAGGCGGGCAATTGCAAAATGCTCTATGCTCCATTATGCGGTGAAGCTTAAGCCGGCGGTGTGGATCAAACCAGGGATCTGCGGCACGGCAGTCCATAGCTATTACCGCTCGGCCATCATTGCTTCAAAAATGTCGTTGGAGCGCTCGTAGCGAAGTTTGCTTAGTTGTTCTTAACAGATCAGCAAAGTTAAGCAAGGTCCGCCGCGGTCAGGAGTTGGATGGGTGACCGCTACTGACATTACTATTGAGCGCTTCCGTGCTTCGGAGGGTACGTTAAGTTGTCGGTCCCGGTTGTTGTCCTACGATGGCAGTCGTTACAGCATGGTGGTAGGGCATTTTGCGAATGCCCGCCTGGGTAGCTACCACCCTCAAGTACAACTTCCGACAGCTGTCCTTGAGAGCCAGTAATTCTAGGTTAGCCTGAACAACATCTTCGACCACATCATCACTTACCATCAGGTGAGATAGTGGTCAAAGGCTAGCCTATCAGCGATAAATAAAAAAAATGTACTCGTATCGTCGATCGTACTAACGAGTACGCATCTCAGGTAAGAAAATGCCTTCTCTGCCACATATTAATGTAGTTTTTCTATAGTAACTTTGAACTAAATGATACTAACAATTACAAATTGTAAATATTTCATATTTTATTTTCCGACTCGAGGAGTAAAACTAGGAGATGTGGGTTCAATTCCCAATATGCCACGCGATAGTGATTTTAAATATAAATAAATCACAATCAGTCAAAATTAATACAGATTATTTACTTACAACCAAGATAATTCTATAATAATCCATGTATTGCGCAGGTGTAAACTCTTTATCATTCATTTGGAAACAATATAATCGTTTGTAATCTTTTGTTAACTTGGGCAAAGGCACGAAGTATCTGCGGAAGAACAAAAAATGTGTTTTAGTACAATATGTATTTCCTAGACTTCTATGGTCTTATTTTTTTATAACAATAATAAATTAAAATAATAGATAAATAGATAGAAAACTCTGTGTTTTTACACCACTTTTATAATATTATAGTTTGCAGAAATTAAGAACATAAAAATCATATCATAGTCATGATAGAAACTGTTTATCCTATCCAATAATGCTGCATGCACACCCACACACTAATACATCCTTCCGTTCTCTCTCTCTCTCTCATACACTCTCCCCCAAACACGTCTTCCCCTGTAGAATAGTATTATTCTTGTCAGATTCATCTTTTCCTAAACGTGATACTGAAAACCTGTAGGTGTACCTATATAAATAAAAGTTATGGCATTATTATTGCTATTTGATATATTATTGATAATTTTAATTATAGTTTTATTTTCATTATAATTATAAGATGTAACTTAAAATGTATGCTTTTCGCAATTACGAGTAGTACTCTGTAGGTTCTGATTCCCTTGCGATTGTCGAAAATTTGCGGCATAAAAGGCTGTATCTTTTGATTGCGTAGGCTTAGACGTCCTTCTCTTGGGCCGAAATTACTTGTAACCATGGCTGCAACTATTGTTGTAAACAGAAATATATGTCTATTCTTTTTTGTCCTAAAATACTCGGTTATATTTAAAAAAATAATAACGACTACCTGTGTATTTATGTAAAGGCTAAAAAACTAGTTTATAACCTTATTAATATAACTTTCTCAAGTTAGTGTATCTAGTACGAAAATTTTAGTCACTAATTATGTTTATGAGTGAGAATTAAAAAATTCCTTTTGTATAGGATGGCTCCCTGGGAAGACACGTTCGTTATGTTCCATGTTTAAAATTGAAAAAATACTAGATAATAAATGTATAAAAATAGCATATAATTTTTATAATCATTGAATTAATACATACCTGTTTATATATATGCATACCAACATATATAAATATGTTTGCTGGATTATATATTTTCAAATGATTTTGATGTGGTTTTTGAGTTGCTTATACTGCCCAATGCTTATGATTACTTAATTTAAGGTTGAACTGGCCGGCCCGTTTTCCATACAAACGTCGTAGGGTGATCACTCCCTTATTTGAGATTTTAAGTCCAAACTTCAGCATAATACCGATTGATACCGTCATTATCTAGGCTTGCATGATGCCAAATTTTTTTTCTCAAGTTAATTATTTTATTAATATTTCGGCATCATACAAGCCTAGATAATGACGAGATCAATCGGTATTATGCTTTATTTTGGACCTAAATATTCAAATAAGGGAGTGATCACCCTACGACGTTTGTATGGAAAACGGGCCGGCCAGTTCACCCTTAATAGAAAAGTAAGAATAGTTTTGTAAAGACTGTAAGACCTAACATGAGTGTTAGGTCTTACAGTTCACACACAGTTCACTTACGAAATTGGGTGTTATTTCTATAAATTGCCCTCGCAATGATTGCATTACTAATGTCGTCTTATACAGTCTATTTGAGTCCGAGATTCCATGTTCCGGTGAGTAGTAACCACGGCCTACACCTGTTTTGTTTTTCGTGCCATCTGTGTAAATATTGTATGACGGTGATTCGTCTGCCATAGAGCTGTTTTCAGTAGCCAACTTATAAGTACTTCTTGTTATCAAGGTAGGTACTAGCTATTTTGTCAGTGCCTTGCCTCGATTCTGGTATTATTTTGATGGCCCTCTCTAGTATTCGACAATGGTTTGTGATTTGACCCGTGCCTATCCACTGGTCTGTTGACTTTATCCTTAGAGCTGCCGCCATCGCCTTTTGCTGTATATGAAGATGTAATGGCATCAAGCTCAGGATCGCATCAAGGGCAACTGATCATGTAGATTTTATACAGCCACTGACCAACGAGCAAGCCAATCCTTGGGTTTGCTGCAGCTGCTTTATTGTAGTCACCACACTTGTTTGTGGCCACCCACTACGCAGCAATAAGTGAGGACAGGACGTACTATAACTGTGTAGATCCTTCGACAGAGTTTTGGTTTAAAACCACAGTCTTTCCTTACTGCTCTAGTGCTTAGCATCTAAATTCTTGTATAATCAAGGTGTTTTCTCCACAAAAGCTTTCTGTGTAGCTAAATCTCTAGATTTTTAACCTCTTTACTCAAGGTAAATTTTTGTTCTAAGCAGCGTGTAAGAGTTTAAGATTCGATAACCTTTTTTTTCGTGTAAACATAAGTAACTACGTTTTCTGAGGGCTTACATATAGACTGTGGCAATTACACCATTTCTCAAATACGCTAAATGCATTCTGAATTTTTTCGCATAAAGTCGCCTGAAATAAACCAGAGACCATTGGCAATCAGCATATCCTATGGTGAACATGCCATCCTTGTTCAGGAGTTCAACCAGTTCATTTCCCCTAGTCCATGATTGGTACTGGAAAAGGTTTTATTAAAACCCCCTTCAATATCAGTAAAAGTAACTAAGCAGGACTGCTTGTTCTCTAGTGCCAATTCGATCTGATATACTACATGGTAAAGGGCAGTCTTAGCTGCTCTTCACCATATTCAAATAATAGAAACCTAAAAATTGCTTAAATAGTACTTACCCTACAAAATCACAAATATACGATAGGAAACATTTAATTCATGTGCGGGATTAGTAGTACTTACGCTATTTTATTTAAAGTTGAAATTTTTTCATTCACGGCGCTTGACACGAAAAATTTCGGCAACAAAGTTTTCAGAGTACAGAGCTTGTCAATTTGTAATTTTGCTTTTTCTACTGACCCCTTGCAATCGATGATAATTCTCTCCAAGTAACCACGACCTGCAAATTAAACACTTTTTCTGTATATATTAAAATATATATATTTTTTTTATAATTTGAATAAGCTATGTTTTTGTGAGACAGTGTGACATGTTTGTATTGTATAAAGTCGTAATCAAAGTTGATGGTATTTACTAGGGATTAGAGACAAAAAAAATTGATGTGCTGGATAAGTGCCGAAACTAAAAAATGTTTTCATTCCTAATGCTCTTAAAGGTCTTGTTTATGTCCTGTGTAAGCGGACTTAAACGGCTTTTTAAGATCTATATTAAAAAACAAGTTCGCGTTCGAGTTCCGCCTTAGGTTTGAGCTTCAACTCACGGTAGTAGGTTGTTTTGGAAGTGCTACCCCTCTCAACAAACAAACAGGGTGTTGCTTCAGCTATCTTAGAGGGGTAGTACTTCTAAGTTAAGCCTGTTTAACATCTGCGAATACATCATCACTTGCCTACATATAAAAGCTAACTTATATAGCTATAAATAAACAAAGTGCAGTTAAGTTGGAAATAAGGAAAACTTACTAAAATTTTTATTTCGAAAATGGTTTTGCTTCTTCATCCATTCTTCAAAAATGTCTATTGATTGCGCCATTCTATCATTTTCCAAATTGTATATTTTTCGTATAACCTGTAAAGTATCGGGAGGAAACTCTAGTATTGGATCTTTGGGAATAAACTCCATTACTAAAATTATTCCGTTCTCTAAGTAACACTTTGTGATACTGACGACATTACCGTCTAGATGTTTGTTAATCCAAATTAACAAAATATACTTACATTTTTAAAGCTGAGTTTACAGCTGTTTATATGTAATTATATAGTTATTTGAGTAACATAATGTATAAATTATTAAAGATTGCTGGGTGAGGAGAATGTATCCAAACCGATCATCTGAAAAAGAGAACGGGTGTACCGATGTACTTGCTAATAATAATTAACAATGATAAAACACATGAATTTGAATTACTGTCGTGTTGTGCCAAAAAGGACAGGCATTGTTTTTACATGGATTGTTATTAGTGAAAATTGTGCATAAAATTGCAAAGAATTTTTATCTATGATATAAATAATATTCGATAAATAATATATGATATAAATAATTTCGAAGCAGTGATGGCTCAGTGGCATTGGCTATGGACTGCCGTGCAGCAGGTCCATGGTTCGAATCCCGCCGCGGGCTTGAGCTTCACCGTATGGTGGAAGGGCATTTTGTGATCAATGAACAATCTGTCGCCAAGTACCTAATAGTGTGTTCCAGTAGCAGTCCTTGAGAGCCAGAAAAATTACAGGTTAATGAGACCTAACAACTGGACTTCTCAGTGTGATGGGCACAGTGCAATTCGTCGTTGACGAAATGCGTCTGTTATAGGCAGATGATAGTCCAATTAACATCAGGTGGGCCTCGTGCTTGTTCCATCACAATAACATAAAAAAAAAAGAAAAAAAAAAAATTGAAATCTGAACACAATAATAATCTTATATCGAGTAATGGAATCAGTTCGTCAGCCGGCATCCATCGGCGGTTCCCGATCCTTTTGCAGTATAATTTAGATATAAGCTACTTGCCATTGCAATGTAAGGATAAAAATACTGAACATACTGTTTGTTTGAGTCACTTGTAACCCTAAAATATTATGCGGTTAGTTTACTATAAAGATTTTTATTTTATTACGATTAGCACAAAAATACTCGGCCCCCAGTCCCGGCAGCTCTATTATTCCTGGCCCCAGTAGCAGGCCAAGTAACGGTGGAGCAGTTGACATGAATAATCCCCGGATGATGTCCGGCTACAAACCTCAAGAACGAAACCCATGGCCCTGGCAACACAAAACAGACGAATGCTCAGGGAGGACCACAAGATTTCGAGCTGGACGAAGAATTAAACATGTTCTGCTGGGATGGTTATAGGAAGTCCGAAAACAGGGACGGGACACCGTTATCCTTGACTCCGATAACTTGTTGTTGTACCGGGAAGGTGACCAAAAATCTCAAGAAGGTGTTGAGTTTCTTGTTCGGAAGTCAAGAAATGTTTAGTAAGTCGAAAATATGTCGATCAGGGTACCTTATACTCAGAATCACCAAATGGTATTCGCTGAAGGTCATACAGGTTTACGCACCGACTTCGACACGCTTAGACGATGAAGTAGAGGCTATGCATGAGGAGGTATCTGAAGCCATATATTCCTCCCAAAACATACTACACCATTGTTATGGAGGACTTCAACGCTGAGTTGGGCACACGGAATCGCGATGAGTTGAGACATTTGGATATGGACAACGGAACGAGACGGGCACGAGATGAAAAAGTTGTGACTCCTTGCGAAGAAGTCTTTCTGCGAGAAGCGACGTAGATAAGTCCCGATGGTTCAACAAGAAATGAGATCGAGTTTATCATGACAAACAAAAAGGTCTTGTCTGATAAACTCCACGCTCAGTCCTAGCGTTGCCCAAATCCATAACCAAGAGCTTTCATCTCGAACTACATAATCGTTTCCAGTGTCTAGCTGAATTCAAAACAGTGGACGAGATAACATGTAGGTGGAAGCTGTCCAAGCAGTGGGACTCAGTTCTTTAAGACCCCCCGCCGAAATAAACCGATGAAATATCAGAAAAATCCATCAAGCTGATGGAAAACCGGAATGAGATGAAACTGCAATCTTCAGCTAAAATATGTCGAACAATGCAAGCTCACTAGACGAATTTCGAAGGCTTTGCGACACGGCTTTGCGAGCCTTCAGTACAAATCGTATAAATGTCACACTTGAGCGTAACCAAGGCTCCAAAGTGTTCGTAAAAAATTCGTCTATAGACGTTGAAGATCGACGATGGCAGATCATCTCATAAAAACCGAAGATTCTGAGAGAGCTTGAGAGGTTTTATGGACAGCTATACACCTCGACACGAGAAACCGTTGTCGGTGCAGCTCAGGACAAGTGAACTAAACTGACACTATACTGAAGATATCCTGGACATCAGCCTTTACGAGATTAGAATGGCTCTCAAACAGCTTAAGGACAACAAGGCGCTGGGTGATGACGGAATCACGACAGAACTTCTGAGAGTGGGTGGAAAACTGATACTTTCAGTTTTTCAGAATTTATTTTATTGTCGAATGAATTTATGTTATTAAAACGCCAGAAGAGTCGAGCAGAAAAGTAGTGGTACTGTTCTTCAAAAAAGGTAACAAGATCTTGTTGAACAACGACAGGCCCATTTCTCTTCTGAGCCATGTTTATAAGCTGTTCTCAGGCGTCATTACGAATTATCTTCCTCGTAGGTTTGATTACTTCCAGCCTCTAGAAGAAGACAGGTTCTGAAAAGGCTTTAATACCATCGACCACATTCATACGCACTGCCAGATTATACAGAAGACTGAGGAGTATATTCGGCCATTACGTTTACCATTTGTGAACTTTGACTATTATATCGAAGGGCTGAAGTGTTTGTATAAGAACGCCACCATGTCGATTAGTTAATATCGACAGGACAAGAGCACGTAATCAATTCAACTGCAACGCGGCGTGAGACAAAAAGACGTTGTTTCTCCGAAACTGTTCACGAATGCGTTGGAGGAGGTTTTTATGCTCATGAACTGGAAAAAATTCGGCATCAACATCTATGGCGAATACATATTCTATTAGTATTACAATACACCTTCGTTTCGCCGATGATATAGTCATTAGACATAATCACTTGAGGAACTCAGTAAAATGCTCAGCGACCTTAGTAGAGTTTCCCAGCAGTCTTAAAATGAACATGGACAAGACGAAAATTATGTCTAATGTCCATGTTGCACCCGTACCAGTAGTTGTTGGGAACGAACCGCTCTAAGTTTTTGACCATTACATTTGCCTGGGACAGACTGTCCTGTTAGGTAGGTTCAACTTCGACAAAGAGGTTGACCGAAGAATCCAACTCGGATGTGCAGAACTCAGGAAGTTACGCGACATCTTCTCGTCGAACATACCGCAGAGCCTGAAGACCAAAGTGTTCAACCAGTGTGTGTTGCCAGTGATGACTTATGACACTAAGATGTGGTCCTTAACTGAGACTCTTATGGACAAGCTCAGAATCACTCAGCGCGCTATGGAGAGAGCTATGCTCGGAGTTTCTTTGCGCGATAAAATCCAGTAAGAGGATATTTGCCAAAGAACCAAAGTCACATACACAATCACAAGAACAAAGGAAATAATTTTCAGAATTTGCTAGCTTAACCCATTGAAATCTGCGATAATGATAACAATAGAATTTCATTCATAAATTGGCCATAGTGGGTCAGCCGATGGCAACGAGTTAAGTGGCAACAGGCGGGCCACATTACTCGATGAACTGGTAACCGATGCCCCCATCGGTGAATGTGTATGTGACTTTGGTTCTATGGCAAATATCCACGTTCCGGATTTTATCGCGCAAAAAAGATTCTCGAGTGGTTACTACATTACAATGGTTACACAGTCAATGCTAAAGAATTGATCATGACATTGACATCATGCTTTGTCGGGACGTCAGATGGCGAAATTGAACTAAAAGTAGTAAATCGAACAGTTCCTCAGAACACTCCCCGTGATAGATGCGGTAGAAGATGCAGAGTGATCCAACATCTCTACGCAGTCCCAAAGGGTCGAGCCGACCGGAGAGAACTTGATCGTCGACGATTCGAGCCACTCTGCGTTGTATGCTGTCAAATGGAAGAAGCTTGTACTGGGGAGCTTCCGCCCAGATGTAAGAGCAGTACTCCATGTGAGGCCGAAACTGAGCCTTATAAAGTTGCAGGCGATGGGATGGGTTGATGACGTGAAGTACCGCTTTGCCTTTCCAAGCACACCAAGCTTTTTAAAGGCAAATTTAGCCTTATCTTCCAAGTGACAGCGAAATTGAACGACGCTCGATATGTCGACGCCAAGTAATCCGCTAAGCTAGTTGAATCCGTAAGCTAGTTGAGGGGGCAAGGGGAGTGTCTTCAAAACGGAGGGATACGACAATGGGGGATAATTTAGCAGTGAACGCACAAATGTGTGTCTTCTTGGGGTTAAATTGAATTAAGTTCAGTCGGCCTCACTTCGAAACATTAGACAACATAGTTTGTTTTGTCTCTCCACAACGTTTTCCCGAGAAATTTTAGCACGGCCGGTGTAAGAGACATCTCCTGTACTGTCATCCGCAAAACAATGAATATCGCTGAGCTGCAGCATGTCATTGAAGTGCAAGAGAAATAGAGTCGGAGATAGCACACAGCCTTGCGGAACGCCAGCGTCGGCTTCAAGTCGGAGAATGCACCGTCGACAACGACTTTGATGCTTCGATCTGCCAAAAAAAACAGAGTATTCCGGCTCATTTCCCAGCTATGCTAGCTGCTTTTGAATATCAAAAGAACGTCCATGCAATTTTAGTCTCAGAATCCTGGCTGAAACCTTGTCTGCCTTCGATTTGTTATCCCTTGCCTGGTTTTCACCTTATTCGTAATGACCGGATTTGTGGTCGTGGTGGTGGTGTAGCGATATATCTCCGTGCTAATATTCCATTCTCTATAGTACATATGTCACCTCAGCCACCGCCCAGCGATGCTGGTGAAAACCTCTTTATCGAAGTCCTCCTTTCCCATGCAAAAATTTTTCTTGGGGTCTATTATAGCCATTCATCAGAAGTAAACTATTTTTCCTCCTTTGAAAATATTCTAGAAGATCTTCTCCCTTCTTATAAGCATTCTGTAATAATGGGGGATTTCAATACTTGTCTCCTCAAAAACGATAACCGCTCTTCTAGACTGAAATCTATAGTAAACACAAACAACATGAACATTCTTCCACTCAATCCAACACATCATTTTCCAAATTGCACTCCTTCACTTCTAGACTTAATTTTAGTATCGTCAACAATTCATGTTGCTAAACATGGTCAATACGCTGCTGATTCTTTTTCCTACCATGATTTAATATACCTTTCATACAAGGTTCGTCCTCCCAAAGCTAAGCCCAAAATCCTTTTACAACGCAATTTTGGTGGCATGAACCTTGAGAAGCTTCGTGATGACGTAGCTCGTGTTGATTGGTCTTCATTAACCAACAATGAGTCAATAGACGGAAAAATTGACAATTTCAACACCATATTAATGGATATTTACGACCTTCACGCTCCAGTAAGACCGGTAAAAATGAGACATACTCCTACGCCCTGGTTGACAGCTGATATAAGACTATTGATGCATAAAAAAGATGTAACTAAATTTAAATATAAGCGTTGTCCTAATGATGAGAATAAATCTAAATACCATTCATCTAGAAATCACTGCAGACACATTCATGAATCTGTTAACAACGATGATCTAGGTATGGTTTGGAAATTCCTAAGGTCATTGGGAGTCGGTAAATCTCGACAAAACCCTGTTTCTCACGATTTGGACATTAATTCTCTTAATAGAGACTTTGCAACAGCAACTAGTATGAATTTAGCTACTAAGGCAAATACTCTCAAAATTCTTTCTACCAATTCATCTCCCGCCTATATTCCATTTAGATTTTCTCAATTTTCGGCTAGTGATGTTAGTAAGAGCGTACTCTCTGTTGTGTCAAATGCTGTTGGTATCGATGGCATTAGTCGCAAAATGCTAGTCCCAATTCTTGATTTAATCCTTCCTGCTCTATTACACATTCTAAATTTTTCAATAATGGAAGGAGTTTTTCCTTCATTGTGGAAGGATGCTGAGATTATACCGTTACCTAAAATCTTAAACCCTAAACATTCTTCAGAATATCGTCCAATATCTATTCTCCCTTTTTTATCCAAAGTCCTAGAACGCTTAGTTCATAATCAAATTAGTAATTTTCTCACTAGAAACGATCTTCTCAATCCTTTCCAATCCGGTTTCCGCCCTTCCCACAGCACAGTTACTGCATTACTCAAGATAACAGATGATATACGTGCTGGTATAGAGGTGGGTGAGTTAACCGTGCTTACCCTTTTGGACTTTAGTAACGCGTTTAATACCGTTGATTTTGATATTCTCCTGAGTCTTCTGCGCTCTATTAATATATCTACTACCGTTATTGACTTTTTTCACAGTTACCTGTTTGGACGTCGACAGAGGGTTCGCCTTGAAGATTCATGTTCTTCATGGTGTGACACGACAGCCGGGGTTCCGCAGGGTGGTGTTTTATCTCCTCTTCTTTTTGCTGCATTCATAAACTCAATTTCTAAAGATATCACTTCGTCTTACCACCTTTATGCGGATGATTTACAGATTTATTCACAAGCATATCATGACAAAATTTCAGACGCTATAGAAACAACCAATAGAGATTTAAAACAGATAGCAGATTGGAGCAATAATTTTGGTTTAAGGGTTAATCCAAACAAAACTAAAGTAATTGTCGTAGGCAGCTCCCGAATGTTGGCTAAATTGGACTGGGATACACTACCTCCAATAGTTTTTGACGGTCTAATCATACCTTATAGCAAACAAGTAAAAAATCTTGGGATAATAATTGACCAATCTTTGTCATGGGGCCCTCAGTTAGAAGCAATTAGTCGTAAAATGTTTGCTTCGGCAGGTTCTTTGAAACGGCTTCGTAATTTTCTTCCCACTGCTACCAAAGTTGCACTTGCTCAATCTCTCCTACTTCCTATTTTAGACTATGCCGATGTTTGTTACCTTGATCTTAGGGAGGACCAGCTTAACAGACTTGAGCGTCTCCAAAACTTCTCAATCCGGTTCATATTTGGTTTACGCAAATATGACCACGTTTCTAAATTTCGTCATAAACTCAAGTGGCTTCCCATTCGCCTTCGCCGGAATACACATATTCTTTCCCTACTCTTCAATATATTATTTAATCCTTATTCTCCGCGTTATCTCAAGGAACGCTTCGAGTTTCTTGACTCGGCTCATGCCTTGTCATTGAGGGCATCAGAAAATCTTCTACTCAAAATACCGTCACATAGTAAGTACATCTTTCTATGATAATTCATTCTCAGTGCAGGCTGTTCGACTTTGGAACAGTCTGCCAGTATCGATTCGAAAATCTCAGTCACTTTACATTTTCAAAAATAGAGTCAAAGAATTTTACATGTCCACTCTAAGCTAAAATATTTCTTTGGTTATTACTCATTATATTTGTGTAAGTAGTATTTGGATACATGTATGTATATATTTATATCAGTGTATGTATGTAGGATACCTACATACATACACTGATATAAATATATACATAATTAGGTATTTATTATGTATATATATTAAAATGTATGTAAGTAATGTTTATTATAGGTATATATTTTAAGATATGTATTTATTTGAATAATACTTCGTGAATATTTAATTTGTTTTTATTTTTAAGTAATGTTTACGAAGTAAACTGCCAACCTGGCTAATTTTTGTAAATCCCTTCTTTTCGGTTGTCTGGAAGAAATTGCTTTAAGCAATAAGACCGCCTTTTGTATACATAATTTGTGTGTTAATTTTCATTGTAATGTTTTAAGGTATGCAAATAAAGTGTTTCTATCTATCTATCTATGTAAAACTGGAGATCCACTCGCACAATTTCTCGAAAAGCCCATAGGAAGGAAGCTTCGAAAGAAACGCTTTATGCCACACCCGATAAAAGGCATTCGCTATGTCCAAACTAGCCGCCAACGCCTCACCCTTGGAATCCACCACCTCCGCCCTTCGATGCGTAAGGTATACTAAAAGATCACCAGCCAAGCAACCCCGACGAAAACCGTGCTGGCCATTGCTAATCAGCTGATGCTCTAGATACTGCAAGAGCTGGTTGTTGATAATGGATTTCATTATCTTGGAGAACAAAGACGTTATGGCTATAGGGTGGTAGTTGGACGGATCTGAGCGGTCACCTTTTTTAGGGGTCGGGTGCACCAAGGCCATCTTCCATGTTTTTGGGACAGTGCCTGATGTGAAGCAGAGACGGAAAAGACGCATTAGAACCGGAGGCAATTCTGGAGCACAAGTCCGCAGCACTATCGGAGAGGTGCCATCAGGCCCACTCGACTTATAAATATCCAAGGAGAACAGTGCTGCGTACAGCACTTTGCCGGAAATGTGTATCCGGCATCGAGGTATGGTATAGTCGGTGGTGAGTTCCCCCGGTCATCCAAAGTCGAGTTTGACACAAAGAGAGAGCCCAGAAGATCGGTTTTCTCCTTTGCGGTGTGGGCCAGTGTGTCATTCTCGCTGTGCAGGGGCGGTAGAGATGACTGACAAAAATTCTCCTGGACAGCCCTAGCGAGAGACCAGAATGCAGGTGTTCCCGAAGGAAGGCGGGCTAATCTCTCGCCAATTCTGCCGATATGCTCCGACTTTGCTCTTGCGATTACTCTTTTGAAGGACCTGGAGGCAAAATTATATTACCTATTTTTTTTGTTTTTCTACCTCATAGATTAGTCTTTGACCACTATCTCACCTGATGGTAAGTGATGATGTGGTCGATGATGTTATTCAGGCTAACCTAGAAGTACTGGATCTCAAGGACAGCTGCCGGAAAACACCGTTAGGTTCTTGGCGACAGATTTTCTACTTGAGGGCGGTAGCTAGCCAGGCGGGCATTCGCAAAATGCCCTACCACCATGCAAAAATTAAAGAGACCTGACTTTTTTGAGATCACTGGTATTTAAACCTTAGATGCCACTGAGTTGGCCCAAGCTTGGTAACGTTCTCGTTTTTTGCCAGAGGCCATTTTACAAGTACGACCTAACCAGGGCTGGGACCTGCTACCGATGGGTACTGCAGAATATGGAATAAAGAGTTCCATACCTTGTAGCACTACATCAGCAACATAGTTGGCAGTGACATCTGGATCATCCGGCAAGAAACAAACTTGCCCCCATGGGTAGGATGCAAAAAAGGAACGCATCTCGTCCCAGTCTGCAGACCTATAGTTCCACACGCGACGACAACCTACAAAACGGGATCGAGTTGGGCGTGTAACCGGCACTGAACTCAAGAGCGTTCACGGATTCTGAGTAGTAGTCCGGGTGAGAGGTCAGCAGAAGGTCCAACAGGGAAGGTACGCGTAGGCAAGGTGACCAGTTGTGTAAGATCACATGCCAAAGCGAAGTCGTGAACAGATCTTTCCGCATGATCGGTGGTACGCGAACCAAAGCATTCAGTACGGTGGGCGTTGAAATCGCCAAGTATCATGATCTCTGCGGTGGTGATCTGCTCAAGCACGGAATCTGTAGCCATCTGTAAGTGCTCTATGAATTGATCTATTTCGGCATTACCGTTGCTATGGGACCTATAAAGGCACGCGTAGATTCGCGTAGCTCGCCGGCGAGCTCGATGTTTGACTGTGTAACCTCTGATTGCCGCACAGCTGGGGATGTTACCGGGACGACTTGCGGACAACGCTAAAGCTGCCAACGTAATGGCTTCGATGGGGTCATCCGGGTCGTCCAATACCTGCCGTGGCCGGCGAAGGGGAGGTTTAAACCATGGGTGGGATGAGGCAGTCGAGTAGTTCGATGCCTGGACAACAAGAGGGTTTGAGCGGTGGGGCGACGCGGTAGCGGGGGGATGATAGTACGGAGCCCTGAGGGTCACTGGCACTGACTGGGTGGGGGGTGGAGAGGGTGCCTTCCACGCGGTAGCGAAAGCTTCTGTCCCTTAGGAAGTCTTGTAAGGTGAGCACAAGACGTACTGGCACGCCAAAGTGGAATAACTTGTAAATCAAGCCATTGTGCCAGACTTTATCAAAAGCTTTCGCTACGTCGAGGAAGACTGCTAGCGTCACTTGGATTTTGGGTTTCTTATTGAAACCGTCAAAGATGTGCTCCGTGAGGCGGTGCACCTGTTGGATGCATGAGTGCTTGGGCCTAAAGCCAAACTGCTCATCGGGAATAAGGTGGTGTTCCTGCGCATGGGACGAGAGACGGTTCGAAAGGAGCCGTTCGTATAGCTTGCCTAGGGCACTGAGAAGGCTGATGGGACGGTAGCTGGTGGGGTCAGCGGAGTTTTTGCCTGGTTTGTGAATGCCAATGACATTTGCACATTTCCAGACGTCGGGAAATAAACAGTGGCTCATGGCCGCATTGAAGATGCTGACTAGGAGATGAATGAGGGGGGGAGAAAAGAGTGTAAGTACCTTGTTGGAGATGCCGTCGGCACCGGAGGCTTTGCGTGGTTGGAGGTCCTTGATCAGGCTCGTCACCTCAGCGCAAGATACTGGGGTGTGTGGGGGGAGTTCAGAGATGACCACAGAGCTTTTACGTTCGACTTCAGCGTCCACCGAATCGAGGTGAGCTTGGTCTACGTGATCTACGTTGGGGGAGCACTGAGCCTCTAGGCTGTCAGCTAGGCACTCAGCTTTGTCTTTGTCAAAGAACGCCGGGGCGCGTGGGACTGGTGGGTATAGGGGAGGTATGTCGCTCTGTCCGACACATTTCATACCCCGTGCGAGATCCCAATAAGCCCGCTGGCTAGGCACGAGGTTTGAAAGTTTGTCGCCCCAGCTGTGGTCACGCAAATCGGACATGCGACTTTGAACCATGCGTTCAGAGTGGCGTTTCCGATTTTTGTTCGCTTCGCTTGGGTAGGAGTCGTAATGTCTGGTCACTGCTTTACTCTTCGTCACTAATCGCCTCACATCAACTGAAATGACAAGGCGCCGGTCGTCCGGCACAATGACTTCCTTTGAGGATGCACCTACTACGGTGGAGAGGTGATTAGTGAACGAATCGATCGCTAGGGATACGTCATCTTTAGTCAGAATATCGTCAGGGATTTTGTCGAGGTCGGGTGAACTGATAGCCTTTAGGGATTGACCTAATTCACCATCGTCTTGGTGGGGCGGGGTAAATCTGCTGTAGGGTCGGGGCCTAGTCGCAGTATAATGTGACAAACTGTTATAGAGCGTAATTGAAGGGTTACGCCTCTAAACAGTGCCTAGTCTAAGACGTCTGGTCGGTGGCGGACGTTGTCGGGGTAGTGCGTTGGCTCGATAGGTGCAATTACGTCAAAGTTCAAGTCAGCGACTAGGCTTTCAAGAATAACACCGTAAGGACTGTTAGTATTACAATTCCATAGAATGTGTTTACTTTTGAAGTCGCCGATCAGAATGACGGCGCTTCCAAGAGAGAAAAGAGCTTCTAAGTCAGCGCGGGCGACACGCTTTAAACCAGGTTGGTAGCAGGATGCTATGACTATGGGTTGATGACCCGTCATAGCTAGTAAGCAACAAGATGCTTCCATAGTACTCAAAGTCGGAGTAGTCAAGGGGATGCAGTGCAGGGACCTTTTGTAATAGATAAGAGTGCCTCCTTAGCGGAAGTCAATCTATCATTACGTACACATCGGTAATTTGCAAACCTGGGATTCGCCCTTCCCGTTTTTAAAAAGGTTTCCTGCACGCATATAACATCGATCAGGTGGGTATTGCAAAAGTCATGGACAAGGTCATTTTGTTTGAAGAAACTATTAGCGTTGAAGGACGCTAACGAAACTGAGCGCGGTTTATTCCGTAAAGTTGTACTACCCATAGAGGGTGTACTGGGGGGGAGTTTGGGGGGCGAAGCGCTTTAGGGCGCTAAGAAGGTTGGCATGTTCCAACACATACTGTATGACTTCCGCAGGTGACTGTGCGGAGTGCATCTTGCGTGCTAGTGCACGGACCTCTTCTACGTTGATGGACATAGCTAAGTCGCTGACTAGCGCTATATCCTCTTGAAGAGAGGTGTCCATCAATGGCATAGGAGGTGGGGCCACGGGACGGGCGACGCGAGGAGCGGCGCGTGGAGTGAGGGCAGGAGGTGCCTGGGGTGCCGCGCGGACCGGGGCCGGTGCGCGGGCAGGGGCCGGGGTGCAGGCGGGGATGGGTGCGCGGGCCGGGGCGCGAGTGGGAGCGATGGTTTTGACAATGCTCGGTAGCTTTGACCACGCGTTTCTGGCTGGGAGAGGAGCGGGAGTCACCTGTGAGGCAGGTGCTACAGCCAGCTTAGGGCTGACCCACTGGTACCTATCGTAGGTAGGACGGTACGTAGGTGGAGGTCTGCTTTCCGTCGCCACCCTGCGGTTTGTGCGTGGCGCCCTCGGGCAACCGCGGTAGTTGGCGGTATGCCCCTGGGTGCCGCACAGAACGCAGCTGAGTGGGTCGGGCGAGTCCCTCGTACGCAAGCACCGCTCGGTTGCCTGGCCTAGGCACTTAACGTACCTAGGACGAGCGTAGCAAAAACGGGCAGCATGACCGTACAGCTGGCAGTTATGGCACTGGGAAGGAGCGCCATTCCTATACGGAGCCTGTACGTCTAGCCCGGAGAGGCCGCAGACTGTTTTCAGGTTGAAAATAGCCTTACCTTCCGGGGAACGGTCTAGTACTACAAGTACTAGATCGTATGGGCTGCGATCTGTACCACTGCACATGCGGTGTACGGCATGTACAGGGAAGTCTTGACTTTTAAGGTCGGCACGTACCGCGTCTGTATGTACCTCTCGCCACCTATTGCATGGGACCAAAACCCAATTGACCGAAACATGGGTGTTTACACACCTCTGCCTACCCCTTCGGGGAATACAGGCGTGATTATATGTATGTATCTAAAGTTTGTGTTTTTGTTTTCTACGTGTATTCACGTTTTAACGGCTTGAGGGATTGGATGAAACAACAGAATAGTTTGTTTAGGTTCTCCATACTTTTCATCATCATTGTCTACGCGGGTGAAACCGCGTGGCGCGGCTAGATAATAAGAAAATTACAATGAGTTCGATCACCGGATCGGATCAGATGTTGGGGGTTTAACGAGAAAGGGATTTTCAGTTAAAACAGTCCGGCGTCTAATTTGGACCAGTTTATTACCATTTGGTGATAAACTCGCGACCTATTAAATGAGATCCTTAATACAAATAAGAACATTTCGACTCCCAAAATTTTTTTTTGGTGTACTGAATCGACATCTATGCTGAAATTCGCAAATAAGTACTCAATTCTGCTTTTAAATTGAATCTCTAGTTCCTCATCAGTCTCAATCCTCATCCAATAGGAATATATGCGTGTGGCACAATCCTCATATTCTTAATTCAGGAACTGTATCTGTGGTATACTCTTCAATAAGATCACGAAAAGTAAGTAGGTTACGCATAATATTTATTTCATCATCCAATGTATGTTTCTACTTGCTATATTTTTACGATTTATTAACAGAGTATGTCGTGTTTATAGTTTTGTATACCTCCTTGACAATAACCTCAATAGTAACTAAATCAGCTGATCAGAAATATGGGCGCCATCTTGCTACTTAAATATTTAAACAAGGGTCGGACGGTGTTTAAATTGACAGCTGATTTAAGCAGTACTTAGGTACTGGATAAAGTTATGCAGCGTTTATGAGTAAGGAATTTTGCTAATCAGCGGCTAAGTAATGCTTAAAATTTAAGTAGCGTTTATAAGTAAGGCTGATAGTCTTTAAGTGCAATACATGTTTTATTGATCTCACAGATGTCGTGATATTAAGCTATATATTTGCTCAATGTCGTGCAGAAGTCAAGGATATTTTTTTTTCCGCGTACTTAACTCTGTTAACAGGTACACTTTTTAAGACTGAATGAGTGTTCATAAATTAACTAAGACAAAGACCGTGCGAAGTGAACTAAATCGTATGCACGGTTCGTAAGTTATCTTCGGACACTCAACATACATAAAATCGGTGATTAATCCAAGACGTTCGAGATAATCAACTGAGATAAATAATTACTTCGTTCAATTAATTACATTAATTATAAAAAGGAATAAAAGGTGTTAGAAAATTTATTATTAGTAAATTTAGGATAGTAAATTTAATACAATATAAAAATTAAACTACTATAAGAAAATATTACAAACCAAATATAGAGACGGTTAATTAAAGTAATTAATCAGAATAAAGGATGAGAGAACCTAGGTAAAAGATAAATATGATTATTCATATTCAGCCAGGCCGATAAAAATAATGAATGGTATTAAAGTGAAACAAATTATGTTCATTCAAATATTAAAGTTTTAAAATCTGCCAAAACAATGAGTATATTGGAATAAATGTGTGAAAAATTTTACAAGTTTGTAACTGGTTAAAAGGCTATTTTATATGGAAAAGTATATGGTTAAATACTAAAAAATAAATGATTTGATTTTGAATAATGTAATAGATACATTAATTTTAAATAATTATTAATATTTTTGACCGAAAACTGGCTACTGTTTACCGTATACCTAAAAAAAAAATGGCCAAAATCCATCGATTTCGCAATAATAGGCTTTATATTTTTTCCTTAAAAAAAATAAGCACTTGACGTTCCAATAACTATTTAATACGTAAATTATATTATATAAATAAACAATATAGTTAAAACGATTGTTTTTTTATAGCTACTTAAAATTGAAGGTTCGACTATATGAACGAAAACTTAGTACCTATCCTACCCTCATAGTTAAAGTCATTGAATTACAATTTAATATTATACGAATGTCTCTTATCCCACAAGGATGCGTAAACTATATATATAATTGTAGATATATTTGTCCACTCATACCGTAGGAGCTACAAAGTTGGTATTCACAGGAATGCTTAAAAGGTTCTAAAATTCAATTTGAAAGACACTAATAAACAGTAGGTAATGTTTTACAATGGACCGCATGCTCATTCGATCCCGGTTGTTGTTTTAGGATAATCATATTCGAGTATCAGTATTACATTTTGAAGCAGTGATGGCTCAGTGGCTTTGGCTATGTACTGCCGTGCCGTGCACGGTGGAAGGGCATTTTGCGAATGCCCGCCTGGCTAGCTACCACCCTAAAGTATAAAATCTGTTGCCAAACACCTAACGGTGAGTTTTGGCAGCTGTCCTTGAGAGCGAGTAAAATTACAGGCACATGTGACTAAACAGCTGTACGTCTCAGTGTGACGGGCACAGTGCAATTCGTCGTAGACGAAATGCATCTGTTATAGGCAGAGATTAGTCCACTTTACATCAGGTGGGCATATGGCTTATTCTGCCATAGTAAAAAATAAAAAGCTATGTCTAAGACCTTCGACTAAAATATTTGAACGACATTTTGAGAATGCCAGCTTGGCAAGCTTAAGTAGCAAAATTTGTCACCAAGCATATAATGTATAACGCTGTGTTCCGGCACCTGTTCTTGAGAGCCGGTTCCTGAATCTCGGTAAAGTCATGCTCGAGCACAATCACCATTACTTGCAATCGGGTGCGGTTTTAGTTAAAGGCTAGCATATCGTCATGTATAAAAAAATATAATATAGGTATACGTTCCGTTTACACCCTTATGAGAGTGTACATAATTTACATAATATAATAATTAATAAAGTGATTATATTCTTTTCCAAGTTTGAAGGTAATATGAATTGGTTTAAATTATACCATAATTCAATAGACATAAGGACGTATTACACTGCATTATTGAGACTAACTAATGTGTTGGTATTCTTAATTAATATTCTTATTGTTATTTTCAAGGCTGCAAACTGTATGACGAAAGCGCTGTAATGTTGGCGGCGACGCGGTTTGTAGGTAATTATTTTAAATAAAAAAAAACCTTCTGGTGACAATATATAATATTGTGTATAACTTCATAAATTTACTATTTAATTATTTGATTTTTATACATGTTGAAAGGATTTATGGGTTATTTTACCTGAAAGAAATGAATTTGAATTGAATTGAATAATACTACTGTATAGAATATTATTGTAATTGTCTATGATATACAGTATTATTGCTAAAATGCTAACAACCTCTTAGGGTTGACTTCTGCTAGACCTCACAAAAAATTGAGATGTTTTGGTCAGGTCCCTGTGCTTATTCCGTCAAATGCAAATAAATACAAAAAGTAATATTATATATATTTATATATAAAATTTCATCTCAAAATATTTGTTAAGACTAGCAGAAGTCAACCCTAAGAGGTTATTAGCATTTTTCCAATAACCCTGTATAATAAAGAGAATCAATTCAACCAGGAAGTAAAGTGTCTATTGGCGCTAGTCTACATTAATCCCGATAATGTAGTTATGTATTACAACGAATCATAAAAACTCTTTCAAATGACAGTCTCAAAATCACTGAATGGTTTGGTGAGAACTATGTTATGGGCAAGAATAATCAACAACCAAAGTATGAACCACACTAATGGTGTCCTAATTACCTCTCTACGATTTCTCGCACTCAGAATAGTGCAGACTCTTTTCATCGCCACATTAATGAAAAATGTTTTTAAAATACACGTAGATTTTTACCGTTTGGCATCAGAGTTAATGAAAGAAACAAAAGTTAATGTTCAGTGTTTCAACCATTATTAATAGAAAACTTTACAGTTGCAGAGGTAGGTCTAATTATAATAACTTTGATTACAGAGGTCAAAGGTCCAGCGGTCAAAGCCATGCATATTTTGACAAGTTTGGATAGTCAACAAGAAACTTCAAAACTTCGCGTTTTGACAACCCTAATGAGTTTTCGAGTAAAGTAGAGAGTGTAATTGACTAAAAATGTTATTCTCCAATGTAATGTTACCTGTTATGTTACACATAAAACAATATGTCATAATTACAAAATCACAAATATACGATTAGAAAAATGTAAGTACTGTGCGTAACGAAAAAAAAAAAAAAAAAAACCTATTGTATATTTGTGATTTTGTAATGTAATCCGCATAGCAGAAGTTATTTCAAACCTAACAATATTAAAAATATGTCATAATTCTTATTATTTATAAATTGTTAGTGGTACATCAATATCTGCCATAAAATATAAACATGGTCTTGACCACAATAATCCACTCTATGAAGGGAATCTTGCTATCAGCGGTTTTGGAGGTAAGATCAACGCAATTGGATATTTCTTTCGAGATGATTTGATTGAAGATCATATTCTGAATCATCAATTCTGTTTTTGATTTATTGCCATGTAAAACTACTCTATATATATATATATATACTTGGCATAATATTGTTATATATGTGGAGCGAATTTACACTTTGAAAATGATTCCTTGACTTTATTGAATGAAGGTGTTAAATTAAATGTACACTTTGAAAATGGGAAATATTTTTTTTATATATACCGCCACGATCTGAAATGATACATTTATTCAAACTTTATAAAAACTATGTGAGAAGATTCTGTAATTAATGCGTGCAAAATACAAAATTGATTTTTTATTATTTAAACCAATGGATTGTCAAATACCTATACGAATCTTAAGAGGCATTTTACATTTTAATGCGGTATACGAAGATTTTAAGCGCTTAATTTACTATCACAGGAAATATCTACAAGTTGTTTAATAATTGATAAAAATAGAATAATCTGTTCTCTTTTCAGTTAATGTACCAGATTTACAAACATAACATTAATTATTTTGTAGTGACCAATCTCCCGCACCTTGTTTTACGAATAAAGTACACATAGCCAACTTCAGAGTTCTACCTCTTGTATAAAGATTCATCAAATTAACTAAAAAAAAAAACTGTGCATCAGGCATATAATCCTGTTGACACATAGTGTACTAGAATATCGATAGTTAATCGTCATTGTAGAAAAAAAAATAAAGATCTTGCGCCAATTTCCACGAATTATATCAGCAGTTTACCACGATATATTGCGTTTAATAAAGTGTAATTCCAAACAGATATTATATGAAAAGAAAGTTCATTCTTTAATTAATCTGATCTTTAATAAATTGTGCTATTAGCTCTGTTTTGTTAGACAAGAAAAAATATTTAACATAACTCGAAATGCTCATAAATTGAAATGTACAAGCGCGAGGTGATCAGTACCGCGCGAGCGCTCATCGAGGTAGGACCTGCGTTCGTTTTGCCTTGCTCTGACGTCTCGTACGCGGAACGCTTAGACGCAAGTTTATAGTGCGACCACAGAGTTTTGATCATGTCTTTATTTTTTTAAGTAACAAACTATACTTTATTTTTGTTGTCCATAATATAATTATTGTTGTCTTGTTAAGTAACTACATCTTTAGTTTCTGTTCATCCATTGTGTTAAAAAAAGGAAACGTCACAATTATGCAGCCTTATACAGCGTTATTGGAAAAATGCTAACAACCTCAGAGGGTTGACTTCTTCTTTTTGGTCTGCTAGTTTTTATATTATTCTAGTTTAAATTAGTAACTCACTATAACTTTTGTTTTAGAAGGATAAGATGACAGGCGAATAATTGATTTCCAATATTTTTGGATTCAGTTAATGTCTATAAGTGAACACAGCGATAACTTCAGCAGGAAATTAAACTACCTTCCTAATTTGTACAAAACGGCCTCCCGGCTTTTCCATCATTTGTACAAACCGGGATACCAGTTAGCGCTCGATAGTCGTATTTACATATTTACCATAAAATCTGCGTAAGTGTTTTCTGCGTAAGTTTAAGTTTTGAAGCAGTGATGGCTCAGTGGCATTGGCTATGGACTGCCGCCCAGAGCTTGAGCTTCACCGCATGGTGGAAGGGCATTTTGCGAATGCCCGCCTGGCTAGCGACCACCCTCTAGTAGAAAATCTGTCGCCAAGCACCTAACGGTGAGTTCCGGCAGCAGTCCTTGAGAACCAGTGAAATAACAGTTAAAAATGAGACTTAACAGGTATGTCTCAAGGTGATGCGCGCAGTGCAGTTCGTCACTTGTGATGAAATGCATCTGTTATAGGCACAGGATACCGCTTAACATCAGGTGGGCCTCGCGCTTGTTCCATCACAACGACATAAAAAAATAAATAAATAAAAAGTACGACTTTCATAATCCAAATGGTTTTCAAAAGGATGCATCCTTGCCCATACAAGAAAGAATCCATACTTTTCTGAGATAACGGAAGTATTTTGAATATTTTGATGAAATCTGAAACCAGCACAAATTACATTTTGGCCCCAAAATATTATTTCATTTCATATTAATCTCGTAACTACGTCAACAGTTATAAACCTAGAAAAACGCAATTTTGCATATGTATAAGTCATTTTTCGCTCGATACATTTTGCAACGCAAACACTTACCGATGCAAATTTGCGTATTAAATAATCTCGTAACTAATTTTAAACTTCTAAACCAAAAAATCTGAAATAATACAAGTGTATAAATTATATGTAAATAATAATATCAAAGAAGGACCAAAGCCGTAGGTGGTATAGTTTTTCAGAAAAAAATATTGCTCTCCTATACAGTTTTCCCGCCAAAGTTCTTAAAACAATTGGGTTGTTTTAATCTTGTTACTTTAAAATATTTGGCGTAAAAATCTGTAACAATTCATGGCTATAGAACAATAGTAAATTATCATATTAAAAGAAGAATCGAAGTTCTAGGTGAGTCTAGTTACGAAAAAATAAAAATAGCAATTAAATTACCATTTCCCACCATTTTTGTCGTGTGTTCAAACCCCATTTCCAGTATTTTTTTCTATAAAAAGGTGTATTATCATTTATTTTCCATAGAGGAAATAGTGAGCATAAGAGTATATAGTGAGGATTGCATTGGTACCAAGAAGTATATATGTTGATTATAGATTGCATCAAAGATATTCGATTTAAAAACAAAAAAACCTCAAAATGTGTAAATATATATTTACATTTCGCTGTTTGGTCTACTCAAACTAAATAGATGAAAATTTTATTTTTTTAAAGGTATAGGTGATATATTGTGGTATGGGAATATGAGGGTGACATGTTTAAGTAATGGAAAACCAAAAACGTCATGGGACGTTTGTGGTTGGTACTGAGTTGTTTTCCGGATGCACAGAAAAATAAACCTCAATCCTATGCATGGTCATTATGGCAGACAGTGTTAACGACTGGATATAGATACTGTGTAGAGTGTGAACGATGAAAATAGCAATTTTTGGAAAATTTAAAAGAAAGAGCTTTTAGTCCGCAGCTTTTAATCAATGCCGTTACGTCAAATATTTATATAATTTTAAGCCGTATAATTATTTAATTATTTAAGTTTATTGTTACAATAAATGATTCAAACATATCTATTTTTTATTCATCAAGGATGAAATGTAAATATACGATTCACGATGTAGGTTGACTATTTAATGTACATGCCTACTTCTTTTCTATAACATTAGCAAGTAATCGACAAGAAATTGATTATTTACTCATGCCAATCACACAATTTTTAAATTCGCAACTTACATTTCTTTATTAATGAGTGCTAGTATCAAAATATGTTACTCACAGTCACGCTATTCCGTCGTCACTTCTTTCGCTTGTGTATGCGATACGCTGGCATTTACCTAAACTTTAGTAGCGTGATTTTGTGAAATGGTTCTTAAATACACCTGAACATGAATTAGAACTAAATGATTTGAAACCATTTAGCGAGTAATTTTTATATATGTTTTATTGAAAAACCAATAAATAATTCAGAAACAATGAAAAGTTATTAGACTATTTCCGAGTGAAAGGTCGAATCGCGCCATAGCGGCAGCATTTTTTCTCTGCTACCTACGCGTCGTTAATAATTTTTGTGTCCTAAACCACAAATATTATATCCTCAACCTCATAAAATTCTATAACATAATGTTTCTAATTATTATTTAACATCAATGCTGTGCTTTCCCCTCTCGGGTGAGTGTTGTGATGTTTTTTTGATTAGCTGTACCTAGTTGTGACTCGATATTAAAAAGTGTTGTTATTGTGCATCGTAATGGCTGTTATTTTGTGACATCTAATCTGGTAAACGCAAACTGCCTCATTGATAAAGCTTTTATCCGTCTCATTCGTAAAAGTATCTATTTTATTGAAGCGCTCGTAGCGAAGTTTACTTGGCTGTTCTCAACCGATCAGCAAAGTTAAGCAACGTCGCGCGCGGTCAGGAGTTGGATGGGTGACCGCTAGTGACATTACTACTGAGCGCTTCCGTGCTTCGGAGGGCACGTTAAGCCGTCGGTCCCGGTTGTTGTCTTAGGATGGCAGTCGTTATAGCATGGTGGTAGGGCATTTTGCGAATGCCCGCCTGGCTAGCCACCACCCTCAAGTAGAAAATCTGTGGCCAAGCACCTAACGGTGTGTTCCGGCAGCTGTCCTTAAGAGCCAGTACTTCTAGGTTAGCCTGAACAACATCTTCGACCATATCATCACTTACCATCAGGTGAGATAGTGGTCAAAGGCTAACATATCGAGCATATAAAAAAAAAAAAAAAAAAGTCACCTCTGTATCTCACATAACATAAGAGCCACCTTTGTGTAACCTTGATCTTTAATTTCATCATAAACTTTAACTTTTCAAAGAAACCTTATATACTTAGGATGTTAAACCATTGACTATTTAAGGAGAATTCTGAAATACAATTTTGTTAATTATAAAAATATTTCTTTTAACGATAAATTATACGACTATTAGAACATAATTTCCCTTTCATTATAATATCAAGTCATATACAATGATTTGTTTTTGATTCTCCTAGTATGACTGCCACATCATTGAAGAGTAATTTTGCACTCATCGCCTACCATTTCTTCTTGCTAGAATGGCGTTCGATCAGTGCAAGAAATGTCACAGACAACAAGGATAATAGGCAATTCCTTAATTGTCTGGTTGTGATGGATTCCAGGGATCACCGTCCAGGCACAATTGCCTTCCACCTCGCTATTCAACGGGAAACCTACATCCACCACAACGCGACCGTCAGCTACGTTACTGCCCCACTACACTATACGAGTATGTTCCTTAAGCGCCAAGTAAATATTGTAAGCCCCGGATAGTTAATATAGACGCAAGTGCCAGTGTCATTACTATTATTGGAGAAGCCTATGGTTCCTGAAACACAGCTGACGCTAGTTCGGGAACCTATGGATTCATATTTTCTTTGTACCTAATATAACTTGTAACAATAAAAAACGATTTTTATATTATTGTTATATTTCTTAATAGAGTTATATAACCATATAACTGCAACAATTTTCCTTTTTCTTGTCGCACAATAAAATAGACTAGATCCGAAATTTAAAAAAAATATTGTATTTGGTTATTGTCATTAGTTATAATATTGTAACACACGCCCAGAGTTTTCAAAAACATGTCGTACATTGTAAAATTTATTTTACTAAAGAGGAAAGAATTTGCGTATGAAGTCGAACTTTGCGGTGGCACGAGTGACTCCGTCCAATCATTTCGCAAGCAAATCGTTAAGCTTTCGCTTCGATTGCCGTCAGAAGACATTTTAAAGTTTCATTTAGACGAAATTGATGCCTTAAAATCAGTTAAAGAATCTCTTTCGAAATCTTACAACAATTTTAGTCAACTGATAACTAAATTCAATAAAAACCTATTTAGTAGAACTGAAATCTTATTAAACCACATTTATCACAGATTGAACCGGATAGTTGGTGGCCCCGAAGTTGCTGAAAGTAATAAAACCTGCTTCTCAAACTTTAACTCCCAGTAACAAAATAACAAAAGTGATGGGGCAGTGGTGTGAATCTCAAAAGATCTATGTTTTGGCGTCATATAATTTAAAATATTTTAAATCATGCGCCAATGTTATCGCAGTTGCAGAGTCACAGTCCTCAGGGACCAATAATAAGAGTTAACTATAAATGTAAAAATAGGTAGATGGCTATTAACAAATTTACAGTTTATAGGTTAAAACTGTTTTTTTATGCCTTTTCACGATTTCAAATGGACTTTTAATGGCCAAACAAAATTTATCTGACAATGCTATTGGCATCGATATAGTACTAATGTGATATATTGCCCTTCTTGTATTAGATATAATAACATTGGCACCCGATAACAACGGCTTGGTATCTCATTACAGCTCATGGATAGGGTCCATCATTGCCCTGGCTGCAGGAGTGATATCCAGGAAGCATTTTCTAAACAACGCCTGCCACCTTTTCACCAGATATCTTCATGACCTCACTATCTACCTACATATAGCTCCGCGAGTGCCTTAAAAAGTGATGTGCGTTTTGTTGAGAAAATTTATTTGATTTTTATCAGGCGTCACCTATTGACATAATCGCCTTCTTAACTAACATGTTTAGTTAACGCATATCAGCACTATCATTGATTTCAAGGTTATCCAAGGATGACAGAATCTTAAGAATTTTCAAGGAGTATTTCAGTTTCGACCACTGTACCCAAAATACAATTCTACCTAGGACACCAATTGTGTTTTAATCCTAACGCATCCATACACTGAGAAAAATCTAAAGTCAAAAGCGCCCTAATGACGGCCAATTTATATGGTATAAGGCGAAAAACCGACCAAACGTAAATACGTACAAAAACGCCTTCCAACAAGAAGGCGTTAAACGAGGTCAGTGAAGGCAAATGTTTCTTTTCGTCTTCACTTAAGGTGTATTTTGTGGTCTTTCTTAAATATTGACTTTTCGATGAGGCTGATTAAGTCGTACGTTATAGTGATAATCACCTTATATAAACCGCCGTAAAAGTAAGGTATATTTTATGGTCAATACTGCAATTATTATCGTATAACAAGTTCAATTCTGAAAATACTTTACGGAAGGCGTTTTTGACGGTTGTGTTTATTATAAAACGTGGTACATTTTTATTGATTGGTGAAAATCATCTTAAGAGTTGTGAATTCATCTTACGTATTTACATTTCAACGGTAAAAGGTCAAATTTGATTTAAGCCTTTAAGTCGTTTTTCTCAGTGTAGAAAATGAGAAAAAAAGAATTGCATTCATAAAATGGACGATATTATCCACGCTGATGCCAATGGGTACATGATACCCAAATGAAGAGCTTGAACTAAACAAATTATTTGAAAATAAAACACATTATGCTATTGATCACAAATAGGTACAAACAGCAGATTATTTCCAACATAAACGTAAAAAAATTGGAAATCTCTAGTGATCATAGTAGTCCATTATTACCCTGGCTGTAGGAATGTTCTCCGGGAACATTTTACAAAACAGAGCCTACTCCTGCTTCTCCAACCATCCTATAGCATCACGAGTGCCTTAAGAAGTGACGAGAGTTTTGCTGTGAAAATTCATTCTATTCTAATCAGGCCTCAACTACTAATGTAATCGCCTTCTTTAGTTACATGTTTGGTAAAAGTTACCAGGTTCTTTATAGTAATGCACATTAGCACTATCACTTATTTTAGTGCCAAGGTTATCCAAGGATGACAGAATCATATGACTTTTTCAAGGAGTATTTCAGCTTCGGATTCCATTACCTAAATACATTTCTGCCTAGGACAGCAATATTCTGTGCAAAGTCATTTTAATTACGTGATACCCAAATTTTAAGATTGCTTTAAACAAATTATTGAAAAAAATAAAATAAACACATAACGCTATTAATCACAAATGCACACAGATAGTAGACTATATTCAAAATTAAGGCGCTGACAAGTGCTAAAAAGCTTTACATGAACAGGTTTTTAGCTAAATGTATTTAGTGTGTAGCAGTAAGAGAAGTGTATAAAAATCTTGATCACATTATCTAAGGCCAAGAAAAGTCCGAAACACGTTTCATTAAAATTTTCTCGATACAATAAAATTGCAAACTTGACTCTAAATTAAGCTTGTAAGCGTAAATATCTTAATTATTTACATATGAATGTGTATAAAAATACTTGAATTAAATAGCAACACTTTATCAAGAGGGACAATAAAAGTTACATTTTCGATTTACGTTACTACACTCGAGAGCAATGAATCCGGGTCACTTAAAGAATGTTAAAAATCTCGGAAACTAAAAATGATAGGTTAATGCAATAAATTGTATTTAATAGACAATGTAATACTCCTTAAATGAAAGTAAAAAAAATATGAGTCACCATACATTTTATTAACACAAAATTACATAAAGAAAAAAACTGCTGATCTCTCCTTAAAACAAAAATAGGAAACATGAAATTTTTGAACTTTATTACGATTTTCTTGAATTTTAATACTTCGTATTGCCTCCTCGTGCTTCCATTACTGCGTTTACGCGGTTTGGCATGCTGTACACCAAGTTCCTTATACGATTTTGGGGAATATTCTCCCATTCCTCTGTGAGAGCAATTTTGAGCTCACGAAGCGTGATTGGGGGAGGGTTTCGTTGTTTTACGCATCTGCCTAGCTCGTCCCAAGCATGCTCGATCGGGTTGATATCCGGGCTGCGCGCTGGCCACTCCATACGAGTAATGTTCATCTCTTGAAGGTAGTCATTCACATTCCTACCTGTATGAGGTCGGGCATTGTCATGCATAAATATAGCATCCTCACCTAAATTGACCATAAATGGACCAACGTGATCATTGAGGATTTCTTCCACATATCTTACGCTAGTTAAAGAGCCGTTTTCTATGATCACCAGCTCTGTGCGACTTTCAGAAGAAATTCCGGCCCACACAAGTACAGACCCACCACCGTAGGCTACTTTTTCTTCGATGCATGCTTGCTTGAATCTTTCCCCTGGTCTTCGATACACTCTGTGTCTTCCATCGTGCTTGTAGAGCATAAATTTTGATTCGTCGGAGAACATAACTTTTGACCAATCTTCAATACTCCAATTTACGTGGCTCTGGGCATATCTTAGTCTCGAAATACGATGCCCACGCTCCAGTTTAGGGCCGTTTGCAGGTCTAAGGGGTTTTAAGTTAGATTCAGCAAGCCGACGTCTTACTGTCCATGCACTTGGGTTACTTCCTCCGAGGCGTCGAAACTGATTGGTGAGTTCAGTTCCTGTGAGAAAGCGATTTCGAAGCATGGTGTTCACCAAGTATCGGTCTTCTCGTGCTGTGGTACACCTGGTTCTGCCCGTTCCTGGTCTGCGTAGGTTAGAACCAGTTTCTTCGTAACGTCGGAGAACTCTTTGTACTGTTGACAGCGACACACCGACAGTCCTGGCTGTATCGCGCTGACTCCGGCCGGTTTCCAGCATTGTAAGTATTCTGGTGCATTCTTCAGGCGTAAGCGACATAATTTCAGCTTGAATAATGAATATAGAGCACTATCAACATGGTTTATGTACCCACATAAATGACAGATTACAAACAAAAGCAAAACCAAATGCTGTAATTTCGTAGTTCCATCTTCGAAAGTGGCCCTTTTTCAAATTTGATTTTTTTATGATATAACTTTACAATAACTAAGAAGTTTTAATACCTTCATTTAAGGAGTATTACATTGTCTATTAAATACAATTTATCGCATTAACCTAGCATTTTTAGTTTCCGAGATTTTTAGGATTCTTTAAGTGACCCGGATTCATTGCTCTTAGTTTTGTGTTAGCTTTCTTTCGATTTTTACCTAAACTGATCGCGATTTCACCATCGCTGCCTCTCTTTCACTCCTACGTTGTCCGATAGTGACATAAATTCAGAATTTGACAACGTCTTAATAAAAAAAAAAATTAAAACCTCTTGTGATCGTATCAGTATTAAATTTCAGATACCCTTAAAACTTCTTCTCAACCTTCTTTTATAGAAAAAAAATTGCCTACAGCCGTAAGATAACTTTCTATAAACTGAAACTAAGCCAAAGCATCAATAAGAAGCCCTGTAGTGCCTACTCTTGCACTAGCACTAAAAACTATAAGCAATTCTTTAGAGGCATGTAAAGTAGAGGCTAGACAAAATTTAATTAAAAAACTTATTACATAGGTATATATATTATTTATTTTCTTAAAAGGAAGAAACCCAGAAAGTTTAATCTATTTGTTCACATTGAAAACACTTTGTAACATCTTAAAAGCCAGTCTCTCGAAAACCTAAGTGCCTACAAACATGTACTTAAGTACATGCTACAATATTTGTAAAGTTAACATTAATTAGTATTAGGTAACTATATATATAAAAAAAACACTTAATATAGATATAGTTACTAATCAACAGTCAAAGTTCTAAATGAACCTGCTAGACCCATATGCTGCTCGTTGAATTTGTCTGTCTGTCTGAGAGATTCATTGGTACTGGACGCACTCATCTCTGCTAAGTATTTCTCATTTTCATCTGAGCTCAGTACTTCCATCCATAATTCTGTAATGAAGTATGTTAAGTAAGTATCAGAATGGCCCTCAGTAGCAACATGATTGATATAAAGTAGAAAAGATGCACAAGTAAAAAAATTTGTCGATAATAATTATTATATAATAATAAATTGATTTATTTTTATATGAGCTCTAGAGGAACTAATCAGTTACTGGACGAAATTCATACTTGACAAAATAATTAGACTTGAAGTCAGTACACGGTCAAATTGCGTATACTAGACTTTAGAGCTGCAACCTGTAAGTATGAAATTTATCACCTAGAATTAAGGACAAAACATATCATTCAAAATAGATATGTTATATTATATCTGCTTACCATCAGGCGGGCCGTATGCTTGTTTGCCAACTTAGTGGGATAAAAAAATATATATATATATATAAAATACTTTTTAGTGGTCATTTAAAGGTACCAAGTAATTCCTCCACTTCCCTTATTTCGGACCTAGACTTACGTGAAAAGGATATTGGAGAACCACGTAGAACTAAGCTATTCGAAATTCTGTAATTGTTGCTAACCAGATTAATGATGGGTTTACTCGTGCTTCCTCGCAGTACAGTTCCCGGATTCAGAACATATACTATGGTTAAAAAAAACTCCTCCAGTGATATCGTTTTCGTAGAATCCTTGTATGCTTACCAATTCATCTATTTCCACTAAAATTGCCCTACTTAATCGTCTTACCTTGAAGCTCTTTCAATGGTTTCTCTTTTCCTCCTAAATCTTCAGGCAATAGACATTTATCAATAACACGATATAGGCTGTCTAAGTCTGCGTGTACATGTATTCTTTGACCTAGTTTTTCAGAGAGTACGGATTTTATCATCTTTACAAACATGTCTATTACTTTGGATTGAGTGATTAGGTGAATCCCTTTCATTTTTGCTCCAAAACCTTCCTGCAAAATATCAAAGGTCCGAATTATAGGTATATTTTTTTATAGCTGATAGGCTAGTGTTAGAACTCTATTTCATCTGATGGCAAGGGATGATGTGGTCGAAGTTGTTGTATAAGCTAACCTAGAATAATATATTGTATTATGTTACGTTATTCTATATTGTCAATTTTATTGCTGTAGCCCTATTATTTTCACTTGTTTGTCTGTTGATCTTATCACAAATCATAACTTATAAGCGGAAATAATGACAATAGTTAAAAATAGACATTATCATCATCAACTGTTGCAAAGGGTTCACCATTTAACATAAGCCTCCCCGAATGAAATCCATAAAGAACTGCTGTTGTTGCCGACCTTCACGTACATCTTCATCAAGATGATAACTTCTACGTCTAAATTCTCCGGACCACAACTATACAGAGCTACATCATAGGGCTACATTACAAAATGCCAATTGAAGTCTTTAGCAACTTTATTGTTGACTTAAGCATTAATCGTAAAATATTATAGAATTTTGTAAAAACGCTACAAAGAAAAATAAATGACAGTCTAAAATTATCACATTTTAATGTAGTTTCATTTTTTAAATTCCGTAACTCGTTTTTTATTATATTTATTGCAAGTGTCCAGTTTTAGATACATTCAGTGGGACCAGCATGTTTCTTTTTTAATTGTAGCTAAATAGTTTATTAATTGTGACATCGACTTATAGAAAGTTTTTAGTGATTATTTTGATTCACTAAGATAATAACTAGTTTATATACTTAACTTACCATCATAATAGTCATAAGCTGTTGAAATTCAGTAAGGTTCAATTTGGTCATTATTTCCAATAAATTACCTTCGCTGAAGTCATAAATTACGAGGAACCCATTATTGTAATCATGTGCTTTAAGATATTCTCCAAACTGTCATAAAAAAATTATTGTCATATATTACTTACTACTTTTATTAATACCTTTACAGAGATATATAGGGAAGTTTAGGGAAGTTAGAAGCTATGTTCATAGCTTTTCCATACATGCTTAGTTTCGGCATATTGTAAGTATTCAAACTTGATCAAATTTTGCATTCATATCTTAGCTTTTGGTTTGCGAAATTTGGTTTTAGAAAATTTATCATATAAAATATTTTGAATTTTATCTTACGATGTTAAAATATTGATTCCCATTCACGACAATTTTTCCCATTGATTTAGAAAATCCTATATATTACGAAAAACTGACAAACCAGAAACATAAATGTTAGGCTCAAGGACGTGTATGCAATAATTCATTGAGTTTCAACACTTTGGTATTTATAATATGACGATATTTCGTTTGTGTGGAATTCGGTTTTAATACACTCCCTCATTACATTCAAAACAAAACTTGAATATAACACCATTTTACTTTTAAAACTATCGCCAGTTTTATCCTCATTAACTTATTAGGAACCAATAATGATAAATGCAGATGAGCTGGATCAGACAACGTCAGTTACACACTGAAGCCCGTCACCGTCTCTTCGCGCAATCGTGACTCTGCAACAAAAGACTTCAAAACCGTCTAAAAATATAGTGCGCGCGGAACTAGTTCTCCGCGCCTTAGGTATGTGAGCGGTGGAGAGGCGCGGGCGCTTGCTATGGTCATCACTGTCTTAAGTGCGTGTGTGCGTTGCGAGCAGTAGGCAACTCTATCGCCGTCTAAGGCGCTGCGAACTAGTTCCACGCACACTATAGTCGAAAATTTTCCGGACAATGGAACGCGAGTCGAAGCCGTCTTTATGTCTCGGAATAATAGACAGAAATAAAAATCAAACACTAGGTATGCAAAGTGGAAGTTGGCCAGGCAAGTGTTTAATAAACCAAGTAAAATTATGTGCAAAAAAATGTATGACTTGTTGCCTTTTTTTAGTTCAAATTGGTATTACAAAAAGGGGAAATATTACGATAAAGGTGATTTGCTTTTATGATTATTAAAATGGAGGAATAACGTTTTCCACTAGATAGACTACGTCTTACAGTCCATATTATTCTGAGGTCATTTAGAATTCTAGACTATCCGGACCGTTATTCAAATTCTCCTCAAGCAGGCAACATTAACTTATAGCATTTAAAGATTTCTTGACTTGCAAACCCATCCCTTTATTTGCCCAGGCGCTTCGTTATCCACACCAGCAACAGCTGGTTGGAGGAATAATGGATGTATGTGACCATACTTTGATAAGTAGCTACTTACTTGAGAAAGTTCTCACCTCAGATGTCGCTTGCAAAATATAGTGCTGATATAGAGTTGATGATGATCATGTGATATAGAGAGATGATAATGTAGTATTTCTACGGCAATTTTGAACAAAATGATAAAATCGAATGTTAAAGGTTTTTTTTGTTATGTTTGACTTAAGCGGTCATTGAACTCTCTATTATTGGCTGACTGTTTTACACACTGGGTGCCTTAAACTGGGAAACGATGGTTAAGTTTAAAACAGAGATAAATATGTCTCTTCTCTTAAAAAAATATGGGAGTTTTCCCAGCACGCGAGCATAGCAGTGCTTGTTAACATATTAAGAAATAAATGATACTAAATCAATATACGTATAGATTATATACTTACAACTAAGTTAGGTCTATAAAAATCCAAATATTGCTCAGACGGAATCTCTTTGTCCTTTACTTTGACAAAATATATTCTTTGGTAATCTTTTGTTAACTTGGGAAAAGGGACGACGAATCTGTGGAAGAATAAAACATATGTTTATCTAAACATTTGTATACCAGCAAACTAAACAAATAATTAAAAATCTGCCTCCAGATGTATAAGGCCACGCACTATTAGAGTTCCACGTGGAAATAGATCGTAAATTAAAAAAAAATATATGGTTTTGTCCAGTTTCAAAACTACATTATAAATCGGCAGCCTCAGGGGTTTTTGGTAAAATTGAGAATAGGGTATATATATATACCAAAAATTCCATATTCAGACAGTGTCATGTCACATACTATGGCGCATTTTATTTAATCACCTTTTCGTGTTTTGGACCCCAATACAAAAATTAAACGTCTTTGGGTAGACGTTTTCACTAAATATCAGGTTTGTCACCCATTCCGTTTATGGGCTAGAGATCCGTCATTAACAGACGGACGGTCGAATGGCAGAAACGAACGGAACCCTAAAAAGAATAAGAGAAATGATGGTGATACCTAATTATTACATAAATACAATATACTTACGCCATTTTATTTATGGATGAAAATGTTTCATTAACGTCGCTCGACACGAAAAATTTCGGCAACAAAGTTTTCAGAGTACAGAGCTTATCAATTTGCAATTTTGCTTTTTCTACTGAGCCCTTGCAAACGACGATCGTTCTCTCTAAGTAACCACGACCTGAAAATTAAATACGTTTACTGTATATATTTTGGAAGATTAAGTTTTTGTTTAAAGCATGAATAAGTTAACATTGACGTTTTTGTGAGACAGTGAAATGATTCAATCTAAATAAAGTCGTAATCGAACTTGATATCAGTTAATTATAGGGAATAGGGAAACTAACTGGATGTGCTGGATAAGTGTCCCAACGGACCATTAAAGTTGCTTTTAGTATTGCATATTATGCATTTTTTTTACTATATGCCTATAACTGTATACAATACTACGGCTACTACAATAAAAACAACCTTTTCTTTATACCTTATAAGTTAGCCTTTGACCACTATCACACCTGATGGTAAGTGATGATGTGGTCAAAGATGTTGTTCAGGCTAACCTAGAATTACTGAATCTATAGCACAGCTGCCTGAGCTCACCGTTAGGTGCTAGGCGACAAATTTTCCACTTGAGGGTGGTTGCTATCCAGTCAGGCATTCGCAAAATGCCCTACCACCATGCAAACAACCTACAATCCTTTGCAGACTTACAGACAGTCCAAATGCAAATACAATAAACAATTAGTTGATCGATTAATTCATAATAACCAACGTAATAGAGCTATGTCACTTCTATATTCTTGCCCTACTGATAGTAAAAATAATAAAAAAATATCAAGTAAATAAAAAAATATCAAGTACGTAGGTATCATAACTTAAATGGGTCCAATCTCTCAAAAAATCTCCAATATATTTAAGAAAAACAACGTCCATGTAGCTTTTCGAACAAACCAAAATTTACGCCATTTATGTAACGGAAAAGATCGTTTAGAAAACGATAAAAAATCCGGTGTTTATAAACTTACCTGTGACGAATGTAACAGTGTTTAATGTTGTCTTAGGTTTTCGCGATTATAACACATAGTAATTAAACAAGTGTGTTTGAAACGTTGGGACAAAAATAATGATAAATATACGCGATTTAAACCGTTTAAAGTTGTTTAATTACTATGTAACATTGTTTATTTTGGTCAAACTGGCCGTAATTTTGATATTTGATATAAAGATCACAAATCCGCGTATAAGAACGACCATCCCGAACAGTCTCACTTTGGAAAACATTTAATTGAAAGTGGTCATCAACTTCTTGATAGTAATTACCTTTAAAATTTTACATTGTTGTGATAAGGGATTTCAATTGTGTGTATTGGAACAGTTAGAAATATTAAAACATAGTGCAGGCGTTGCACTGTTGAATGAACAGACACAATTGGTTTCATCACCACTGTTACGTTTTAACCCACTATTTAAGATTTTTTTATTGTTATATTTCGACTGTATTTTCTTTTTATTAATCGCGCCGAGAAGTACAAGTCATTTCCTAATGGTAAGCATCACGTCTGTCCACTACAGTTACAGTGTCTCCATTTTGTTAGACAATGCACTTCGCTCGACACTCTGAAATATATTTTTTAAAGTCAGGATCCCCGGTAATTTCTCTACCTACAACCAAACCCTTTAATACAACACACAGCAGTGTTGTTTGCACTCTGCTTTTTGGAGGTAGAATACTTGCCACTGAGGCGATACCCACTTTTCGGTTCCAAACCTGTGGCCGATTGTCCTTTGCAAGGTCCGGTGACATTCTAACCCATCAATCTACGGGGTTATGTAATAATATTTCTTCCCGTGGGTGTCTTATGAGGCGACTAAGGGAAAATTATCTGATGGTAGGAAATAACGCTTTCTGAGGAACTGACAACTTCTACTGCGATACCCAAGACGCTTGCCAAGCATGGTGATTAATGTAAGTCCCCCAATAGGGGAGACCTTTTTCAGTGGTGGACGTTCCGGTTGATATGAAGGGGTTTAATCTTATATGTGAACTTGGCAGCTAACTTCTTTTGCATATTTTGTTATAAAATTATTAATTATTAATTATTCTTTTGCATAATAACTCTAATTTTTAGGCGTTAGCTAATGTGCGGGTTAGGTCCTCATTTTGACTGGTCTTAATGGAAATTTATAGTAAAGATTAGTTAAGATCAAGTGAAAATTTTGCACTATTTGATCTAGAGTTGATTCATTGACAACATAAGACAACTTTAAATTACGAGCATCATTTTTCAAACACATCAGAATTATTTTAAAATGGAGTAAAGTTATATACATCAAAATTAACGTGAATTTGAAATAATATTAAGATAAGTCCAAGAAGAGAGGAAATGCAATTTGGGAAATTACGCGTAGCGTTTAACGGAACAATGGTCAAGTTACTCGCCCTAATAAGCGATTCCAAGGCAAGGCAAGGGAATCCAGCTTTAGCAGACATGTGTTGAAATCATCCATATTAATGGTATTGTCATTTAAGGGCATGGCGCTTTCAAGACGTTTTTCAAATGAACAGAAGAAATTGATATGACTAGATGGGATATAATAGACACACAGTTATCACCTTAGTGTGCGAGATATTTAGCTCCAGAATGTTGTGAGAGTTTATTTGATAAACAATAAATTTATTTGTTTCGTCTTTTGTCATAAAACCTATAATAAACGTGAAGCTACAAAAATTGATGTCTAAGGAGCAAGTGAAAAAAACAGTTCTGTCAACGCTGCTTGACACACATTTGTAATACTAAACAAATATACCTGTTATTTAAATCGAGGCTAAAATGGGTTTTATACATAAATTATACACTCGTTTTTCACTTCACTTGCAAGAAAATTAAACACAAATGTTAGTAATATTTCTGAAATTAAAATTTAAGGTAGGTATTATTTTAACAATGTAATATTTTGGATGTAATTGTTTCATTAAAATTTATGTCTGAGTCTATGTTGTGTAAAAGCCCTAATCAATAGGTATTTAGGTAAACTTCTACATGAAATATATAATAAAGTAAACCCATAAAAACTTTTAAGTTTAATCAAGATTAAAAAATAACATCAAGTAGAGTTGTAACCTGTTATCTGTCAATAATATTACATAAATCATTAACCCATTGGCATTGGCGATAATGATACCAAGAGAATTTCATTCTTATCTAGGACGTAGTGGTCTTGACGATGCCAACTTATTAATAGGTAATAGTTAGTAACTAAAAACAAGCCTTATCAACAACCCACCCCTGATCGATCCCAGTGTAAAGGTGCCTTGCAGCGTCTCAGCGCTGAAGAGCAATGGTCATCCTCTGTCCCAGGAGCGAGCTGCAGCGTGAGTCATCAGTTTTCTTTCTTTACTTGCGCCTAATCTCACTAAATAACTTTTTGGCCTTAGTACGCCGTTTACGAGAAGCTATATACTCAGGAAAAATAAAATAATCATTGGTATGCACTTGCGCTTCAAAATCAAGCTTTTATGCACATGACAATAAATACCTGTTTAAAGTTTTGTTTTGCAAATTCATTTTATCTGTTTCTTTGATATTTCGTATTCAAACAATCATTTGAGATTTTGGCTAAAGACATATAATGTAAAATATAGCCATTATACTAAGAAGTATTCTTAAAAAGGAATTCAATGATTCCATAAAACTGCTTACTATAACAAGTTGGAATATTTGCAAACAAAGGTATGGGTAACATTTGTTAAAAAGTAAAAGATAAAGACAATTTTCAAGCAGTGATGGCCCAATCAATACTAGTAAAAAAAAGGATCAGGTTTATTATGGTTCAACACCCACCGCGGGTTTGAGCGCGAGCTAGTAGGTTTTTTGGAAATGCTAGCCTGGCTAGCTAGCGCTGTCAAGTAAACAATCTGTCACCAAGAACCTATCAAGGTGATTCGTCAGCTGTCAGTAATTCCAGGTTAACATCACCACTAGCCAACAGCTAAAAGCTAACCTGAAAAACCTATCAAATTGGAAAAAAGGAAAACTTACTAAAACTTTTATTACGGAAATGGTTTTGCTTCCTTATCCATTCGTCAAGAATGTCCACTGATTGTGCCATTCTACCATTATCCAAATTGTATAGTTTTCGTATAACGTCTAAAGTATCAGGAGGAAACTCTAGTATTGGATCTTTGGGAATAAACTCCATTACTAAACTTATTCCGTTCTTTAAGAAACACTTTGTGATACTGACGATATAGCCGTCTCGATGTTTGTTATTCCAAATGGACAAAATATATAATCCTTTTTTAAGGCTGAGTTTACAACTGTTTATGTGTGATTATTTGTTTATTTTACTTTCCCGCGTAACTTAATGTTTTTATTGTTAATGATTTCCGGTTGGGCAGCGCCTTTATCCAAACATAATATCGGCAAAAAGAGGTGTACCTATTACATATACTTGCTAAAATTACTTAAAATATGATAAAATGAAAAAAAAACTGTTTAAAAACAAGCTTTTATTGTGTTCTTGTTAAATAAAATACCTAAAAATTTTAAAATAATTATTTAAACCTGAGGCCTTTGACCACAATCTCACCTGATGTTAAGTGCTGGTGTTGTCGAAAGTGTTAACATGCTTAACTTAGAATTACGGAACACACCGTTGGGTGTTTGGAGACAGATTTTCTACTTGAGGGTGGTCGCTAGCCAGGCGGGCATCCGCAAAAAGCCCTTCCACCATGCGGTGAAGCTCAAGCCCGCGGCGGGATTTGAACTATGGTCCTGCTGCGCGGTAGTCCATAGCCAATGCCACTGAGCCATCACTGCTACAAATAATCCCGTTTCCATTATTGTAACGAAATGCACAATAATCCCATATCGTAGGTAGGTACATACAATCAGACATTTATATTCAACCCTAAAACTTTACACCTTGTATTATTAAATGTTTGCGCTTTTATAACATCAAACAAAAATTAACAATTTTATTTTATTTATTTTTATGCCTGATAGATTAGCTTTTGACCACTGTCTCACCTGATGGCAAGTGATGTGTTCGAAGATGTTGTTCAGGCTTACCTATAGTTACTGGTTCTCAAGAAAAGCTGCCGGAACACAATGTTACGTTAGGTGCTTGGCGACAGATTTTGTACTTGAGAGTGGTCGCTAGCCAGGCGAGCATTCGCAAAATGCCCTACCACCATATAACGACTGCCATCCTATGACAACAACCGGGACCGACGGCATAGCGGCCCTCCGATGGACGGAAACGCTCAGTAGTAATGTCACTAGCGGTCACCCATCCAACTCATGACCGCGGCGGACGTTGCTTAAAATTGCTGAAAGGTTAAGAACAGCTAAGCAAACTTCGCTACGAGCGCTTCTAAAGCGCATTCCAGTTCTCAATAACAGCTGCCAGAATACACCGTTATATATTTGGCGATTTCTACTTGAGGATGGTAGCCTATGACCACTATCTGTCATAGGCTAACATATCCGGCATAAAAAAAAAACCTGATTCTAGGTAAGAAACCACAAAATCTCTTTCCTATGTTCGATCACGATCACCATCACTTGCAATCGGGTTCTAGTAAAAGGTAGTAAAAAGTATCATCAAAAAACAAACAGTAACAAATATGATGATATTTATACACGTATGTATACTCCTTTAAAATAATTTACATATTATATACATAATAATGAGGTGATTATAATTTTTTCAAAATTTAATTTAATATGAATGGTTTAAATTATACTCTACCTACTGTATGAGAGGTAAGGACGCGTAACACTGCATTATTAAAACTATCAAATGAGTTGTTAATGTCAAGGCTGCAAACTGTATGACGACAGCGGCAAGCGGCGCAGTGCATACATATGACTATACATATTTTTGTGAATAACTTGTAATTTTGTAATTGTTAAAATATATTTTGGTAACATAGACGACACCATATTTTGCTTTATTGTTCAGCGTTTTCTTATTGATCTTACCACAATATAAGGTGGATATTAATGTATATCAGCAATATTGCGTGGAATGGTTGGCTTTGAGAACGATAGTGACGATAACCGCTGGCTACAAACAATACTTATATATTCGTAGCCCATGGGGTACCTAAGGCAGTCAACACACACACGCACGAACGTTACGCGAAGTCAATGAACGACTATGCTAAACATTCTGCGAATGTGACATAACGCGACGAGAGGAGCAAAACAGCTGTTACGTGTACCTTTTCTGCTCTGGTTGGTCTTTGGCGCTTACAAAAGAATACGCGACTTGGCAGTAGCAGCTTAAAGCGTTTCACAGACGACAGCTATAATATAAAGCTATATATTACAGCTCAATACATTTCAGCACATTTTCCATAGAAATTTTCAAGTGACAACACACGGCAGCTATAATATATAGCTTTACATTTTGTTTCTTCATATCGACAGTTATGCTATAATATATATTATAGCTGCCGTCTGTGAACTTCTTAAGCCAACACGACATAACCACAGAATAAAAACTAGGTAGATGCAACTCAATACAATGCGATTAAAATAAGAATAGGACGGGCTCTCGGCTAACTTCAATCATATTCACTCTAATAAGTACGATCAGCAGAACAAACTTAAAAATAAAGCTGTGCCATATATTCATAGGTAATTTTAAATGAGTGACCCGAAACGGTTAATTTCAATAAATTCATATTTTTAAGGTTGACAGCACAGTCGCCATTTTGGTTTGATGACAACGCGGGCGTCTGGGTCTTATTTCTCCGACAGTGTACTACGCGACACGTATCCGAGTGTTTATTGATCTCCTGTTTTTTTTTTCGATTGTTTAATTTGTTCTTGTTGACTGTTTAATGTTACAATACAATACAATACAAAAATTCTTTATTGTTTACCAAGTAAAAGTAAATTACATTGATTAAGACTAATTATCCTATGTTATTGGTGATTGTTATATTTGTTTTTGTTACCTGTTACGATGATAACGAAGAGTCTGACTCAGTGGGCCATCAGGACATGCGGCATCGAAGAGCTTAGCGATTCAAATTAAGATAATTAAGTACAAAATATTGCTAACAAATAAAATCAGTTCAAATTATTTCTGTGTTTGCTGCATTATGTGCTTGCATGTATGTATGTATGTTTGTGAGTTTCTTTTTTTCACCATAACTTCTAAACGGCTTAACCGATTTTAATGTACGAGATAACGTTAGATTTATCTTGATAGCTCAAGTGACACTATGTACATAAAAAAATAAAAAACAAACTGGTGGATTTTAGACGCCTTATAGTCAGAAAAACAATTTATTTTTTCTTTCAAAGCCATCGTGTTGGGTATCAAAAAAACTCAAAATTGGCTTTAAAAAAGATTCCATAAATATATTAACTGGCAGTTTTAATTTCAACTGATCGATAAAACACTTAACGAAAATAAATTATTTGCAGTCGTGTTTTTTATTTTCTTTATTAATTTATACATGTTTTATCATTTATTGTTTTGTACACTGTACCAAGTTCTAGTTTTGACGTCACAACATGGCGCTAGGCCGATCCTATTCTTATTTTAATCGCATTGTACACTATGTACGTAAACTTGGAATTAACAATAATTCCGTCAGTCTGAATAGGTACGCAAAACAGCTGTTTTGTCCTAGTGATAGCGTTTTATTAACTTTGCTTAGCATTCGTACATAACTGTGTGAATGGATTAAACCACGGGTGTCGTCACTGTCATGTTCAAAGCAAACGCGCCATAGCTTAGGTAATAGTTGTTATAGTAATTAGGTAATAGATTGTGTGTGTGTTAAAAAAACATGACTTAAACATGTTAATAAATATTTAAAAATACTGCAGGGGATGGTTTGGCCCCGATATCTGAATATATTTTTTCAATAATTTTTTCAACAAATATATATATATGACAAATATACTGGTAAATTTTAGAAATTAGATGACTATAAAGCATTAATTGAGCTTGAAAAATATGTCGTCAAGGTAACTTAGAAGACCAAATTGCATTAACCAAGAAACATAAACCTTTTTTTTAATATTCATTGTTTTTTGGGGAAACGATTATTAAAAACAAGTTTTGTTATATATCGAAAACTGTCTAATATATCGGGATGAAATTTATGCTTTGTTTAACATTTTCAGTCTTGTATGCGTGAAAGAGAGAGAATAACCAACTCAGTCACTAGCACACTTTCGTATCATTAATATTGTGTAAGTGGTTTTTTTTTATGCATGATAGGTTAGCCTTTGATTACTATCTCACCTGATGATAAGTGATGATGTGGTCGAAGATGTTGTTCAGGCTAACCTAGAAGTACTGGCTCTCAAGGACAGCTGTCGGAACACACCGTAAGGTGCTTGGCGACAGATTTTCTACTTGAAGGTAGCTAACCAGGCGGGCATTCGCAAAATGCCCTACCACCATACTATAACGATTGCCATTCTAAGACGACAACCGGGACTGACGGCTTAACGTGCCCTCCGAAGCACGGAAGCGCAGTAGTAATGTCACTAGCGGTCACCCATCCAACTCATGACCGCGCGCGACGTTGCTTAACTTTGCTGATCGGTTGAGAACAGCTAAGTAAACTTGGCATGGTGGTACGGCATTTTGCAAATGCCCGCCTGGCTAGCTACCACCCTCAAGTAGAAAATCTGTCGCCACGCACCTAACGGTGTGTTCCGGCAGCTGTCATTGAGAGCCAGTACTTCTAGATTAGCCTGTACAACATCTTCGACCACATCATCACTTACCATCAGGTGAGATAGTGGTCAAAGGCTAATCATAGACAAAAAAAAAATGTTCAAGCCTTTGATGTCTATGTAAAAGTCCCATTATGCAATTTCGACAGAACTTATTTTTTACAGGTACCTACCTATTATAAATTATTACTTAACTTATTGGTAAAATAAGTAAATTAAACAAATTTTGTATCAGAACCATTTTTATAACACATTTTTATTAATAGTCAAAAGAATAAAAATAATGTTTAGTACCTATGTTATAACCATATTATTATAGTATTCTTGTATACCAATATTAGTAGTTAGAAATAAAAAAATACTTCTTTAACTATACTTCTATCTTGAACTTTATATAAATATTAACACAAAGTAAATACTTAAAATATGTCCTTTTCATCTAGTCCACGATCAAACTCCTAAACGTTCCTGAAATCCCTAAAAGATCGTCATTAATTGTCTTCGTTATCCCATCTCTAAGAGTTTCGTTGACAGTAGCTTTGTTAATTTCCTTCATATATTCCACATTCTCTTTGGAACCGAGCACTCGAACCCAATCTTCTGAAAAGTACAAATATATTAATTAAACAACTTTAAACGGTATGTAAACAACTTTAATCGTGTATATTTATCTATTTTTTTATAATAATGATAAATATACGCGATTTAAACTGTTTAAAGTTGTTTAATTACTATGTGTTATAATCGCGAAAACCTAATAAGTATACAAATTTATACAATGTTGTGGTATTTTTGTACAGTTTATTAATATTAATAATAAAGTCAACGACGATGAGATCGTCGATAACATACGCTCATACTTATATACACTTTTTATGATTCCTTAGCAGAATATGGAATCCTATTACAAGGCGGCGGCTGTCCATCTTTTTTTATACTTTTATTTTATTATTTATACTTTTACACTACAGACTCTGGGTCCGTACTCTTTTTAGATGTTCCTTTTCCGTATCAGTTTAATACAGTTTTATAAATATCGTTGTCTCCAATACATCAGTCTCACAATTGTATTCCTAAATTTTAAAATGAATCTAAAAGCATTTAGCATCCAGAGAATTCTAAATACGAGTTGGTCTTAAATAATAATGAATTGGTACCCCATACACAAAATAAAATTAAAAAGACCTCCTAAAACATACATGACGACATTGCGAAAGTTGCAGAAAAAGCATGGAACAGAGTCGCTAGAGGCAGAGCAAGATAGAAAGAAGCTGTAGGAGGCATTTACCGTTGACAGCCGTTCTTACATGTAAATAACTGTTGTAATAATAATAGGTGCATAACAATGTCCCTAACTGTGGCCCTTATGGACAAGCTCCGATTCACTCAACGAGCTATGGAGAGAGCTATGCTCAGAGTTTCTTTGCGCGATAAAATCCGGAACGAGGATATTAGGAAAAGAACCAAAGTCACCGACATAGCTCTCAGAATTTGCAAGTTGAAGTGGCAATGGCAATGGGTTGAAGTGGAAGTGGCAATGACATTGCACGAACTGATAACCGATGGGGAAGAAAGGTTCTCGAACGGTAACCACACTACACCGGAAGACGTAAAGTTGGTAAGCCCCCCACTAGGACTGACGACATCGTGAAAGTCGCGGGTAGAGAATGGTTACAAGTGGCTAAGCCGTTCTTTGTGGCGCTCTATTTGATATATTACACGCGCTCTACGTTCGAAAATTGTGTTTTATCAATTGTGTATTTTGAAATAATTTACGAACGTAAAGCGCGTGTAATCTCTACGAGTGCCCAGCTGCGTGTGGGGGAGATTATGCCGGCCGGCATACTTGCACTGGTCGACTATCCTCGTTTGAGATGTCGCGTCTAGTATATATAGGTAATGGGTAATATAGGTATTAGGTAATGTATTTGGGAGGCATTTCTTCAACAGTGGACGTCTTCCGGCTGGTGATGATGATGATGATGAATAACAATGATACATTTATAAGAATCCTGAAGAATGTTTTTTGTGTTAACTAGATAGATAGATAGAAGATAGAAAACTCTTTATTGTTACACCACTGTTAAAATATTAAAGTTTACATATTAAATAATGATAACATAGTGTTACAATGGGCGGCCTTATCACTAAAAGTGATCTCTACCAGGCAACCTTAGGATGGAGTTGAACTAACAAAACAATTGGGGCGGGTGTAGTCCAAAAATAGTACATATTCAAATGTCATAAAAATATTTTAAAATAAAAACGTATTTTAGTGTAATTACCAAACAAATATATAAAAATAGAATACTTATAAGTTTTTTATAATAATTAAATAAATACATATATATATATACGTGTATATACATACCAACATACATATATAGATAATGATATATACATATCTAAATAATATATAAATTATATACAAGAAATACATACATATTATAATATTATCTCATATATAGCCTAGACATTGACAAAAATGTACTGTTAAATTAAGGAGACAAATAAAACCTTTTAACTTTATCCTTGAACATTCTGAGAGTCGGTGCTTGTCTGATTGATACAGGAAGAGAATTCCACAAGCGGGCAGCCTGAATAGTGAAAGATTTAGTATAAAACGAACTCGTATGAGGATGGATTTCAAGTGTGAGATTTTCTGATGACCTTAAAGTGTATGAAGTACAGTGAAGGAAATCAAAGCGTTCCTTGAGATAGCGCGGGGATGTAGGATTGAACAATATATTGTAAAAGAGACTAAGAATATGAGTATTCCGGCGAAAGCGTATTGTCAGCCAATTGAGCTTAGAACGAAACTGAGAGACGTGATCATATTTGCGTAAACCAAATATGAATCTAATACAAACATTTTGAAGACGCTCAAGTTTATCTAGCTGTTCCTCCGTGAGATCTAGATAGCAGGCATCAGCGTAGTCAAGAATTGGAAGTAAAGGAGATTGAGCTAATGCAATTTTAGTGGCTGTTGGAAGAAAGTTGCGCAACCTTTTTAAGGATCCTGCTGCGGCAAATAGCTTGCGACTGGTAATTTGTAACTGTTGATCCCACCTCATATAGCGATCCATTGTTATTCCAAGATTCTTTACAGAGCTACTAAAGGGAATAGCAATACCACCGAAGGAAACTTGAGGAAGTAATGTCAGGTCTATTGTAGACAGTAACCTTGAGCTACCAATAACTATTGTTTGTGTCTTAATGGGATTTACTTGTAACCCAAAAGAGTTGCTCCATTTAGCTATGCGGTCAAGATCAGCATTAACAATCTGAATGGCTTCAGATAGTTTATTCACTGGGGCCTTAGAATAAATCTGTAGATCGTCTGCATATAGGTGGTAGGAAGAAGTGAGGTTGTGAGAAATGGAGTTAATAAACAAAGCAAACAATAAAGGAGATAAGACGCCACCTTGCGGGACGCCTGCTGACGTGCTACACCACAAAGAGTATTTATCTTCAAGGCGAACACGCTGCCTGCGCCCGTACAGATAACTGTGAAACCAATCAACTACCGTTGGAGAAATGTTAATTGAGCGAAGGAGAGCAAGAAGAATGTCAAAATTCACAGTGTTAAAGGCGTTGCTAAAATCTAATAGAGTTAATACAGTAAGTTGGCCGTTGTCCATACCAAGACGGATATCATCAGTAATTTTGATGAGAGTCGTTACAGTGCTATGCCCAGGTCGAAAGCCAGATTGAAAAGGATTTAAAAGTTTATGACATGATAAGAATTCGCTGATTTGGTTGTAAATAAGACGCTCGAACACTTTTGACAGGAATGGAAGGATAGAAATAGGTCGATAGTCGGAATAAGATTTGGGGTTTGATTTTTTAGCCAATGGAATAATTTGAGCATCTTTCCAAATTGAGGGAAATACTCCATCAGAGACAGAGTTATTAAAAATGTGACAAAGAACAGGAAGTATAACATCTAGGATGGGCATAACCATGTTACGACTTATGCCGTCGACACCAACAGCATTGGAAGTGATTGAAATTACGCTCTTCTTAACATCGCAAGCGGATAGTTGATTAAAAATAAATGGAGAATGGTCGGGAACCGGTAAAGTTGAAAGGTAACGTAAGGTATTGTTTTTATCTGAGATGTTAATATCACATGACGAAGAGAAATGTTGGTTGAGAGAATTGATATTTAAATCATTTGGAATAGACTCTTGTCGTGATTTACCTATGCCCAATGACCTGAGAAATTTCCAAACTTTGGCAGGGTCCTCGTTAGCGACAGATTTGTGAACATGGTGGCGTAAAGCATCCCTACACACCATATTGCAGCGATTGCGAGATTTAACATACACAGCTTTATTTTCATCAGATGGACGACGCTTATATTTACCTTTAGTGAGTACTTTTCTATGCATTAAAACTTTTATTTCATCGGTTAGCCAAGGAGCTGGAAGGTGCTTTATTTTTATAGCTCGCAGAGGGGCATGCTTATCATACAACTGTGTTAATAAGGAGTTGAATATAGCAACTTGGTCATTCACAGACGCTGCATCATATACCGGAGACCAGTCGACTACTTGGGCATCATTAAGAAATGCTGCCTGGTCCATGCCACTAAAATTGCGCTGAAGTATGACTTTAGGTTTTGCTTTAGGAGGACGAATTTTATAAGACAGGAATATCAGATCATGATACGAGAAGGCATCGGCGGAACATTGACCGTGCTTAGCAACATGCTCGGTGGATGATACTATAATCAAGTCAAGAAGTGAAGGAGTGTAATTTGGGGAGTGATGAGTAGCATTTAGAGGCAGAATATGCATGTTGCAGGAATTAATGACAGCTTCAAGTGAGGAAGTACGAGAATCACGTTTGAGAAGACAGGTATTGAAATCACCCATGATAATGGTGTGGATATATGAAGGGGTAAGATCTTCAAGGATCTGTTCAAAAGATGAGAAGTAATTATTACAAGAAGAATTGCTATAATAGGCTCCGAGTAAGATCTTATTATGTGAAAGAAGGACTTCCACAAAAAGATGCTCACCAGCATTTGATGTAAGCGGTTGAGATGAGGTGCTGACTACTGAGAAAGGAATATGTGATCTAAGGTAAATAGCCACCCCACCCCCGCGGCTGTCAGTACGATCATTTCGGATTAGGTTAAAACCGGGCAAAGAATATGATACAGAGGGTAAGCACGGTTTGAACCATGTCTCGGAGACTATTATAGCGTGAATATTTTTGTGATCTAGAGATGCCTGCATATCGGGATAATGTGCCGGAATACTTTGCGCATTGATATGAATCACGTTAAAATTTTTCGGTACATCAGAAAACTGCGCGTCGAGAGTATCATTCAACGTTAGAATGCTTTTGAAACTCTGGTCACTAGAGGAACTGTTAGAAGACAACGACAAATACTCTTCACTATCACTATTATCTGCATTTTTAAATAAGTTTAGCATAGTTTTTAATATGAGATATAATAACTATATACTAATATATAATAATGTAAATATATATATATATATAAATATATATATATAAATATAATAAAATATAACAGAGGTTTTTTTTTAAAACTCTCCACCTGCCAGTTGGGTATCAGTAGATCCATAGATACAAAACAAACACGCACAAGACACACAGATACAAATTTTCATACACAGAGAAGATAAACGAAAATGCGATACACACATAGTCACAAACTAACCACATCAAATAAATATACATCTAATATATATTATGAAGCGACAATATATATTTTTTTAATATATTCCAGTTATGTACATTTTGTCACCAGGTTTGAACAGAATAAGTGACAAACTCTATCTATGGTTTGATGAGAAGTAAAAAAAAAAACGTCAACGTCAAAACAAATCGCAAATGTCAAAACTGTTAAGAGAGATAGTGAAATTAAATAAAAGTTAAATGAATGGTGCAAAATATGGACAAAAGCTACATAATAACTACCTACTTACAGTGTGAAAAATTCAGAGAAGTAGAGAGGGTACCCGAACACGAACAAACCAATTTGCAAATAAAATTGTGTAGTAATTATACCCTCGAGAAATAGGGAGATTAAAGCAGTCATGTCATCGCTTTTTGGAAGCAGCTCGTCTCGGCTTGGCTGTAGGTATCGACTCCTTGTGAGCATCATGCACTGAAATCGGCGCTTCCGTACCACCAATCTTCTCGAGCTCTGCAAGAGAGCTGATACGATGTCTTGTTCCGTCAGCACCCGATATGAACACGAAACCGTCTTTCGTCCAACATTTGCCAATGCCATATCTTTGGCGAGCCACCATAAATGTATGATGCCGTGACTTAGTTAAAAACTCAGATAGTGTTAAACCTGATCCTTTTAAACCCGTCTTTGCGAACCAGATCTTGTTTCTCATCTCCAACGTACGCAATTTGAACAGGATCGGTCTGGGTTTATCAGGAGTGGACGCACGACCCATTCGGTGACAGCGGCTGATGTCTTCGACAGTAATACTTATCTTCGTGTGAGTTGCCACGGCCCTGGCCACTACAAATGCAGTCTCTTCATCCTTAGATTCCACAAGGCCATGGAGCAGCAAGATCTTACGACGACTACGCATTTCCATGGTATCCTGCTGATGAACAAGCATACCCACCTGATCTTGAAGGCATTGGATGGCAGTCATGATAAAGGAGCGGAATGCAGTAAACTCCGATGCCAAGTGGTTTACATTGGTTGAAGGTGTTGCAACGTGAAGCTCACCTTCATAAGCATCCATCCGCTGCATAAATAACTGCTGGAGTTGGGCCATTGACTGTTGTACTGCCTCCATGTTGAAATGTGTGTGCAATCAATACCAGTGTATCTCAGTTTAATTATGTTTATAGTGACTTTGTGATAAGGATAACACCCACTGGCAGGTATTTTGTGCTAGATTTTAATTATACATCAAATTTAGACATATAGGAGAAGATTTACTTATTATTTTAAAATAAATTAACTCAGACAAAATTTGATTGATGTTTTTCACTCTCCTACCCGCACAGAAAAAAAGTTTAACTGTATAGTGTATACAAATATCGTGTAGGAAACGTTATTAAAAGCTTTTTATTATATTTTGATACTTTAGCATTGTCAATGATTCGATTGGTACAGGAATCGCAAGCAAATGAAATGAAGCAGAATATTTTTAAATCAGTAATGTTTGGTATTAAGTGTATCTACTCCCCGTGGGGTGCCAGGTTAGAATTGCAGCTCCCCATATCATCCCATGGGTGTCGTAAGAGGTGACTAAGTGAAAAATACTGGAAGGTGCAGCAGCGCCTTCTAAAGAACTGCAATCTTACACTGCGATCCCCAAACCGCCTGCCAAGGGTTTATGGCAAATACGCCCTGAATCGGAAAGGCTGTGTTCAGCAGTGGACTATCTGGCTGAAACAGTATAACCGTAAGTGAGTCTTGAGTAAGGTCATTGCATTTATTGGTGCAGTTGATAAGACGTATTATTAACTATATGGCTGGCAATATATATCTGAATTTGTACATTATTATACTAATCAATTTAAGGTAATCGAACGAGCAATGCTTTCTCTACGTGAATGCAGAAGTTCAGTCTCAGAATATAAAATGTATATACTTACTGGATATTTCAGCCAGAGATTTCAAGTCTCCTCCAAATTCTGCAGGTAGGACATCTTTCGGCACAAACTCATGCAATGAGTCCAATGTCATGTGTACTTTTATTCTGTCGCCTATTTTTTTACTCAAGAGCTGCTTAAAAATCCTCACCACCATTCCTATGGCATTTGACGTAGTCAGGATATGTATAGCTTTTAGTCTCATCTGGTAGCCTTCCTAAAAAGTTTTAGTAAATTTCAGATGAATGAAGCAATGATAACCGAGCGGCTATAGCTATGGACTGTGGTGCCGCATGTCGATGGTCTGATCCCCGCCGCCGGCTTAATGCATGGTGGAAGGGCATTTCGCAAATGCTCCCCTGGCTAGCCACCACCTTCAAGTAGAAAAACTGTCGCCTAGCACCTAATGGTGTGTTCCGGTGGCTGTACTTTAGAGCCAGTAATTCTAGGTTAAGCCTATTAACACTTTTGACCACATCATCACTTACCATCAGGTGAGCTTGTGGCCAAATGCTTACCTATAAGCAATAAAAAATAACTATACAATCAAATGCATATTGTACAACTCACCGTGATTAAAGTTATCATTTGCTGCAGTTCCAAAATATTGAGTTGTGCAACAAAATCCATGACATGAATATGTCTATAATCAATAATTTTGATGAAACCAGCGCAGTAGTCGTTTCCTCTGATGTGTTCAAACATCTGAAACGAAATTATAAGGATTATATACTTACCGCTCTTTAAATAAGTTTGCTTAGCTGTTCTTAACCGATCAGCAAAGTAAAGCAGCGTCTGCCACGGTCATAATTTGGAGAGGTGACCGCTAGTGACATTACTACTGAGCGCTTTCGTGCTTCGGATGGAACGTTAAGCCGTAGGTCCCGGCTGTTGTCTTGGGAGTGCAGTCGTTATGGCATGGTGGTAGGGATTTTGCGAATGCCCGCCTGGCTAGCTTAGTAGAAAATCTGTTGCCAAGCACCTAACGGTGTGTTCCGGCAGCAGTACTTGAGAGCCAGTAATTCTAGATAGCCTGAACGATATCTTCGACCACACTATTACTTACCATCACGTGAGATAGTGGTCAAAGGCTAACCTAGAAGGCATCAAAAAAACACACGGTGTTCCATAAATAGTATTATTAATTACATAAGAATAATAACACAAGTTTCACGATCTCATTATATCAATAAACTTTTCCACTCCAGATATAAACCGGCCAAGTGCGATTCGGGTCTCACAGCAGCAAACAAATATTGGGCCCGTCTTATTATTACGATTGTAGCCTATTCTTATTCTTATTCTAATTGGGGGCGATATGTCCTGCACTGACGTCCCGCTTGGGGTGTATTGTGCATTTCCCCCGCCAGCTTTTACCCAAGCCATCCCAACTCCTTAACGTAGCGGAGAAGGACTCTGGGTCGCTGGCATAGCTGCTCCAGTGACGTTTGTGGTGGTGGAAAGGATTTCGATGGTGAGAATGGCTCACATAGACCCGTTTCAACTCTTATTTGTTCCGTGGCTTCACAGTGAAATAGGACGTGCTCCACGGTCTCTTCTTCACGCATACAGCCTCTACATAGAGGACTGTCTGTTGCTCCCGTTTTGTGCAGAAAGTAGTTCAGGTTGCAGTGACCCGTAAAAAGGCCTATAACAAGGCGCAATTCATCCCGCTGTAGCTTTAGCAGGTTATTTGTCAGCTTCTTGTTTAGAGTTGGAAACATGGCCTTAGCATGTTTACAGTCTTCTAACTTATCCCACAGGTTTTGTTGTTCTCTCTCGGTGTGACGACGCAACAGTTCTCGTATTTCCATTACTGATGGTTTGCAAAGGCTCTTTGCGTCATCACATACCTGTTTTTTTGCCCCGTCTTTGGCCAGAGTATCTGCCATGGTGTTACCCGGGCACATGTTATGTCCCTTCGTCCATGTTATTATTACTTTATAATTGTTTGATAATTTTTGTAGGGCAGCATGGCACTCAGCAATAACTCTAGACCTGGTTACTGGTTTTCTGAGTGCATATATTACTGCCGCACTATCCGTAGTGAAAAGTAGGAGCTTACCCTCTTGCTCACTTTCTAAATTGGGTGTTAATTCTAGACGTAATAATGCCCTCGCAGCTAGCAGTAGGCCCATAGCCTCTGATTGCATTACTGTTGTCGTCTTATAAAGTCCTTTTGAGTCCAAGATTCCAAGTTCCGGTGAGTAGTAGCCACAGCCTACACCTGTTTTGCTTTTCGCGCCATCTGTGTAAATATTATATGACGGTGATATGTCTGCCGTAGCGCTGTTTTCAGTAACCAGCTTGTACTTCTTGTTGTCAAGGTAGGTGCTAGCTATTTTGTCCGTGCCTTGCCTTGATTCGGGTATTATTTTTGTGGCCCTGTCTAGTATTCGACAATGGTTTGTGATTTGACCCGTGCCTATCCACTGGTCGGTTGACTTTATCCTTAGGGCTGCCGCCATCGCCTCTTGCTGTATATGAAGATGCAATGGCGTCAAGCCCAGGATAGCATCAAGGGCAACTGATGGTGTTGATTTTATACAGCTGCTGATCAGCGAGCAAGCCAATCTTTGGGTTTGCTGCAGTTTCTTTATTGTAGTCACAAGTCTTGTTCGTGGCCACCACACTACGCAGCCGTAGGTGAGGACAGGTCGTACTATGACTGTGTAGATCCATCGACAGAGCTTTGGTTTAAGACCCCAGTCTTTCCCTACTGCTCTAGTGCTTTGCATCAAAATTTTTGTAGCTTTTGTTGTGATATGTTCTACGTGTTTTCCCCACAAAAGCTTACTGTCTAGCCAAATCCCAAGATATTTGACCTCCTTACTTAAGGTCAATTTTGTCCCAAACAGTGTGGGAAGTTTGAGATTCCCTAACTTTGTTTTTCGTGTAAACATAACTAACTCTGTCTTCTGTGGGTTTACAGATAGACTGTGGCGTTTACACTGATTGTAGCCTATTGGACATATGCAATACTATAGTTACTGTAAATTCGTTGCCTACCCACATTTCATTGTAATATTAAAATTAATAAAAATTGTTTGATCAGAATCACTGAACCCTATACTACTGCAAAGCTCTGCAACTAGTATCATTGCAATGGCCAAAAGAGACGGCCATAAAATGGGCACTATCGCAGTCATGTCTAGAGGTAATTTTCTCCTGGAGATATGTGCTGGGCAAATAAGCTTAAAATAATTTACCAAAGTCGCGAAAGCGTAAGCCATTCTAAGCAAATTAGGTGTTAATCCATCCTTGAGTATTTTTCCGGCGTATATTCTGTAGTGTTCTTTAGTCAGCTTCGGCAGTAGCGCATCGGCACTGTAAATGGAAATGAAACGGTCTTGAACGTATTTTTTCAAAGATTTTAATTTTAACCTAGTAATTAGACGGACGGAATAACATTAATTGTCCGAGCGAGAACTTAGTTCGAGCGAAGCGTCTCCGTCTAGTTGACCGAGCGAAAACGTAGTTCGAGCGAAGCGTCTCTGAAATCTGAAATCTCTCTCTCAAAAATGCTTTCGTATGTCCGGTTGTTCTCCTCTATAGGCCGCATTCTTCAACCGATTCTCAAAAAATTTTGTGAGCCGGTTCGATATGTCAATTTTTTTTTTTTATTCAGTTTTGGGAAAATTTTCAAATTGACGGAGATATTCTTTGTAAGGTGTTGATAGTAAGGACGCCTGCGCTTAATTTAATCGCAATGTTCTGATACGCACGTCAGTTGCTTAAAGTGATAGGTCTCTATAATCAATTATTTATTTTCCATGTTTTTGCAGCCAGTATATTAATTCGAGATAAATACATTAACATGTATGTAAAATGATTGTACATTTACTACTTACCTACCTATTTCTGATATATATAACTAGCTTTTGCTGGGGCCCGCGTGTCATTGATTTTCTTAGACTTACATTAAATATCTAGAATTTTGTATTTATTGACCCATTCTCCCATTAGCATGCATAGTGAACCTTTATTCAATTATAAGCTATCCTAGGGCAGACTCGCGAGATCTACAGCTCGGAGGGCCACTAGTTTTATAAGGCCATGAACGACATGACCCGTGTAAGGAGACCTTTTATCAACACGCTTGCCTTTGTTTCTACAGTTGGAATTTAGTCTGTAGCCTGGTTTCACTTAGCCTTTTGGCCCTTGGTAGCCACTTTATTCGTCCTGCCTATCACTGCTCTGCGCTGGTCATTCCTAAATGATAGATCTTATGTCTTCTTCGCCAAGTAATAGACTCGCTACAGTTTCCTTGATTGTGTTTGCACACTACTACTTCGAGGCAGAATATGTGACACTGTGTTGGTATCCATGACGACGGACTCATGCTTCAAAGACTTGCTAATGATACTTACTAGTCATCTGAACATTCGCAGTAAAATTACTCTCCTATGGGCTCGAACCATATGCACGACGTAGAGATGTTGGATCACTCTGCATCTTTTAACGAATCTATCATGGCGAGAGTGCTGAGGAACTGTTCGATTTAGTACCTTCAGCTGAATTTCGCCATCGGACGTCCTGACAAAGAATGATGTTTCATCAATGTCATGTCCACGTCCGGAAATCCACAACCTTGCGATTCTCAGGGCATTTTATGCCTTGCACTTCCACAATTTAGAACCAGCTTCCATGTAAAGTATTTCCGAACCGATGCGACTTAGGTGCCTTCAAGAAGAGAGCATACCCCTCCTCAAAGGCCGGCAACGCATCCTTGAGCCCTCTCATGTTGCGGATATTTGTAGGCAACGGTGATCACGTACCACCAGATGTGCCACCAGTTACTTTGCCCTCCTATCCCATAAAATGAAAACCTTTTTTTGCAGACCTCTTTCGTTGTTTTTTGTCAGTTAAGCGCTGGTTGTTATGCGGTTATAATTTGCCAAATCAGTATTTTCAACTCTATATAAATTAAATTACATATTCTATCAATATTAAATTAATACCATAATTAATCGTGATTATTTGCAATTAAGTTTAATTTAATTACATTTAATAAATAAATAAATATTTTCCTAATGTACATTTTATCTATTTTCCCGCAATATCGTGGTAACACATACGTACGCTCAGAGAGGACTACGAGATTGTCGAACTAGAGGAAGAACTGAACAAGTTACGCTGGGATGTCATGGGGTTTTTGGAACGTTATCCTTGACTCCGGTAACTTGTTATTCTACCAGGGAAGTCAATAAGTGATTTTAGTCATTGTACTCCTATTAAGTTAGTATTTTCTTAAATAGCGTTACTACTGTTTGCGTAGTGCCTAGTACTAGTAATACAAAAATAAACAGAAACACACACCAAGTTTTAAAAAACTATTTTACAGAATATGTCACAAATCATGTATGGTCAAACAAGTTATAAAAATACTCAAACTACCAGGAGATCACAGATTCAGTAGAATTTCATACTTCAAATTTATTTCGAGTAAATTACATTAACAAAATATATTGGAGGTAAAATTGTGATTGTTGTATTATTTATATTAGATAGGTTGACGACTAGCCGTGGGACGTGGAGCATTTGCATGATAAACATACCTAATTTCAATTATTTTCGTCAAATAACTGATTATATATAAGTAAAATACTCACTAGTAATCGCGAACGTCCCCAAAATCATTATTGGTATTTATTTTATCAAAGAAGTAGGGCACAGAACTTTTCATTGTGAAAAGCTTGTCCAACTGTTTCTTAGCTTTTTCCACTGATCCTTTATCTAAAATTATAGTTCTTTCCAGGTATTCTCTTGCTGCAAAAAGTGCATTATAAATTATTTTCATGGAAAAAAGTGGGTTGATTTTCGATCAACAATGATACCAATACAATGACACCGTTTTTTTAATTGACTAGCAACAGCGCGTAGTCAATAGCTGTGTTCGTAATTGCCATACCAATATCATGGTAGCTGGTAATCTTTTATCTCAGTTGCAAGTAAAATTACATGGCAACAGATTAGATATCCCGAGGGTAGATATCCCGGACTCTACGAGATTAGTATGGATTTTAAGCATCTTATGAAATACGCGGCTCATGAAACTTAACAACTATGGCTCAACGGGCGCAGTGCAATTCGTGACTTGTATAAAATCCATCTGTTATAGGCAGAGGTTAGTCCACCTCAGGTGGGCCTCGTCCGCCACAATAACATAAAAAAAATATATTTGGTAACCTTACAAAACAAAGTTTTAAAAATTAGATCTGAATAAAAAATAAGCCAATTCAACGCTACTAAAATATATTTGAATATGAAAACTCACAGAAGTCCTTTTTAGTGAAATGTGCCTGCTTTCTGATCCAATCATCCAATAAATCAATCACTGCGTTAATTTGCTCTGGTTTATCGAAACCCAACTCTTTTCTCACATACTGTAACGTATCTGGATGGAATTGCAGTATTGTATGGTCTGGAATTATTTCCATTACAAATCTTTTTTATACCAAGTAGACCTCTATGTAAACAATAAGTAGACAAAGTATCGACCGTCTTTGACTGACTGGTCTATTTTTTTTTAGAAGAAGGTACAATTTTTGAACTGTCTTCAATTTAATCTCATAAGTGATGTATACGTTTGTAGAAAGGTTTTTAGTTCCAACTGATTGTGATGACACAGGCTTTTACTATAACTGACAGAACAATGATAAATATTATACAATGGTCTTCTTAACTAACTAGTCTAACGTGGAACAAACGAGTATGAAATATTTTTTTGTGAGCAGGTATGTATGTATTGTGGCACGAGGAGGCCCTGCATATTCATAGAAATGCTGTAAGTAAAGTATTTTGTTCTGAATACTTTTGTTTCAATTAGGGGCCAGACTCCACCAAAGCGGAGACACTACGAGAGGAGATAAAATATGTGTATGTGTTATAAAATCAATTTGGTTGTATAACACACATACACTTAGCTTCAGTAGACACATTTGAGTGAAGAGTCGAAAAGAAGTCTCATACAATATGTATGAATGTGAGTTATATGAGTTGGGGCCTAACCGTTATAAACACTATTATGGAAATAAATTTTCAATTATTCAACTCTGATATATGAATACTGAGATTCGTACCATGGCCATCTAGAGCAATAATGTTCATATAGCGGTGACTGATCAGAAATTACTATATTCAATGCGTGCAGCCAGCTCTAACTTTGAAGTTTTAATGAATGGATTTTTAAGAAATACCCATTCTGGTAATAAAAAATAAACATATCATTACGTCTGTGTTGCCTGAAGTTGCAATTTTAAAATGTTAAAATCCAATTACGCAGCTGACTAAATGGCAGTCCATTATATATTGAATAATTAAGCTTTTTATTAGAGCTTTGATCAGCCCATTATATATCCAGTAATAGTTCTTAGATGTGAAAGCTATCAAAATTACAGTAGATGCCGTAGTAGTCGGTTTTTATTTTATATTTTGAGTTTAACCACTTTCAAAATTACCAGGAATTAGGCCTTTGGTTTGACTGCTGACAAAGTGATAGTTGATGTTCTATATTTCTGTTTTGGGTTTAGCTTGAGGTTTCTTTTAACAAAATTTGTTTTTTTCACATATATTTTACATGGGATAGCTAGTCAAAAAGAGTAATTTCATCGAGATTTTAATTTGTTATGGCAACTGCCTAACAAATTTAAAAAGCCTATATTGCAGAAACCATGGATTTATATAATATAATTATACAATATCATATCTAATGTTTCTTCAAAAATTATGCAGTTCCTATTGACATTTCAATACCTTATCTCAATATAGACCTTAATCGATATCTAAGTCTACCTTGACCTCAACTTTAATATAAGTTCCTGCAGCCGCAATAGTCCGAGTAGGAATTGATGACTTTCATCCGTGATAAACATTCTACTTTACATTTCGAATACATAGAAAGTAAACGAAATATTAGCTTTACAATAATATTTATTGATAATGTTAACATAAGTAGTACCTAAACTTACTAGTCATCATCGTACATCTAAACTTAATTCGGCTATAGTTTATGTAGGAAATGATGACTTAAACCTATTATAAGTTAAACTTTTATTACCTATATATATGGATAATATAAGGAAAGTAAAAATAATAGGTCGTTTTTCTCAAATATTTATTGTTAATTGCAACATGAGTAGAAGATACCTTTTATTTATTTATTTTATACCTTTTTTTTTTTTTTTTACTTTATTATTTAGTTTGTATCTAAGCATTAATAAAATCTGTAGTATTTTCAAATTTTAACGAAAACACTGAGTCACAAGATAACAACTCGCGTAAAAAACATACTACGAAAAACATAGTCGTATTAATAACCTCGTCTTGTTTTGAAGTCACAAAAGTCGATGACTAAATTAAAAGTAAAAGATTTGAAGTACGAGTCATACATTTTCAAGATGAGAGTAATGATGAAACTGTCACGGAAGACGACTCTAATTATAATACGCTAATTTATTTTTATTGAGTATAACAATAACACTATGATTTTATTTTATAAATATCGGGGTATCTAAAAATTAAAATATCACACGAAAAAACATTTATTCTTTCGACATTAAATTAATTTTAATCACTTAACGAAACACGGATCTAATTACTTACATATTATAATTTATTTTAATAACGATGAACTTGCTGATGTTACCTGCGAAACGTACACAAGAGCGCCTATCTGTATACGCATAACACCTACAAGTATTGCCCGCCCAACTTTGTGAGATAAGACATCTGAACCACACAGAGAAGACCACTCTGAGCATAATGGGTCTCAGTCAAGACCACTCCTGGAAAGTTTGACCATTTTATGGTATCGTCTGAGATGCCCCTTGCTTTGCCAATATCGGTCAGCAGACTGGGACTGACAGCGTGAATTTTACGCATCATACCTTTGGAATCAGATTTGTGTCTCCTCCGACGATTCTGGCACATGTGCAAATTTGGTCTCCGATGTGGTGTTGTAGGCTATAGAATATTATATTCATCACTCTGTAATCCCGATCGAAAATCCTCAATTTCAGTAACAAGTAATACAATAAATATCTGCGGAGGCTGTAAGCCAAAAACAGGCAGCTTATGAGTCATGGACGGCGGCTAACAATGTCTAAAAATTTCTAAATGCTAAACTATCCAGCTTTCTCGGTGGGCGCAGCATTAAAGTCGCCGTCGACGCTACTCAACCTAGAAGCCCATCAATACTAGTGTGCCACAATGCTGCGTGCCTCCGCCGAAATTGTTCATTCTGAATATTAATGATCTTTTTTCTATGGACTATATTTATTGTTATGCAAATTACAGCACCGGTGACGATATACCGGTCGTGCAAATATCCCTCGTTCGCTAGTAGAAGAGAATCGAATGAGACACAAGAACTCCCTGAAGTGGAGAACTCGGCATAGCAAATGACGTGCAGTTTCGGGGTCATGTGCAGCGTTTTTATTCCTGTGGGTTTGGTCCTATGCCAATTTTTTGTGATACCAAACCAAAAAAGCATTATTATATCTTTATTTACATGAAAAATTTTAGCTTAATAGATTTCATTATTAATGTACTAATGTAGAAGACAAAAAATCTCTTTTTTTACAAGACTGGCGTCAGGCCAGATTGGAATATGAATTTGTTTGGTTTAAAAGTGCATTAATGTATCTAACATGTTTATAATAATATAAATGCTTTATGTTTAGTGTTAAGTATTTAAAGTAATTACGTTATATATTTTAAAAACAAATATATGTCACAACTCTGATCCCGATGCCGATATATTGGCGTCTCTGATTATAAAGCAAACGATTTAAAATAATATTCAAAAAGCAACTATACCACATTTAGCGACGTGGCAACACGGCAATGTTATATCATCTCTCTCTCCCTCTCTCTCTCTTTCGCTCGCTCCTAAACAAAAAATCTATTCTGTTTTTTACTACTGCACTACCTCATGCGCTTTTCAGTTTTGTCAGTTTGAGACAAAAACCGCTGTTATCAACGCTGATACTAAAAAAATTGTGCGTGCTTGGAAGTAACAAATTTCGTTTAATTTAAACTATTTGTCGTGCTATTCGTGATCCTGTTTATTCAGACAGAGCCGTGTTTATAATCTTAATTTGTCTGAAAATGATTCTAAATTTATAAATACTTTTTTAAAATTTTGATTTGACAACTTTACTTTTACATTTTTAGATTCAAGGTTGATTTTCAATATTCATCATAGAGAAATGTAATATACCGATAAAAATATTCATCTCTCTTTTTAAACAAACGTCAGAGGTACATTATTATGTTATCTTTTTCATTTATTATCTACTAAGCTATCGATATCGGTATCGTTTTTTTACATTTATCGGTATCGCTTTGGCAAAATTATTGATCATCACATCCTTTACTTCATTTTAAAGAAAACATAAGTTTTAAGTATATTAAGTGACTATTATGGCTTTGTACAGAAATAATATTGCAAAAAAATCAACTCATTGTTCGGCCCTCCTTTTTTTTATTGCTGATAAGTAAGCCTTTGACCACAATCTCACCTGATGGTAAGTGATGATGTGGTCAAAGACTCCTTGAGAGCCAGTAATTCTAGGTTAAGCCTATTAGCACCTTCGACCACATCATCACTTTCAGTCAGGTGAGATTGTGGTCAAAGGCTTACCTTTATACAATAAACAAAAATACTAAATTAAATAAACGTGTTCGCAACATATTTACAAATTGACATAACCTTCATGGCTCCCACGTATGCATGTAGCAACTTGTATCCTACCCGCAAGTACCTGTATTTATTAAACCGTGCTTTTTTTGTAGCAAAAGTACGCGATCTATAACTGCCAGCAATCAATGGAGCGCACTATCCTAAGAGTTAAATTAATAGACCAAGTGAGAAACACTATTCTGCGTCAAGTCAAACATCACTGTTTTGAAGCAGTGATGGCTCAGTGGCATTGGCTATGGACTGCCGTGCCGCAGGTCCATGGTTCGAATCCCGCCCAGAGCTTGAGCTTCACCGCATGATGGAAGGGCATTTTGCGAATGCCCGCCTGGCTAGCGACCACCCTCAAGTAGAAAATCTGTCGCCAAGCACCTAACGGTGTGTTCCGGCAGCAGTCCTTGAGAGCCAGAGAAATTACAGGCACATGAGAATTAACAACTATGTCTCAAGGTGACGGGTGCAGTCCAATTGGTGACTTGTGACGAAATGCATCTGTTATAGGCAGAGATCCGCTCAGCAGGAGGGCCTCGTGCTTGATCCGCCACAATAAAATAAAAAAAAAGCCGCCATGTTTTGGATTGGGTAAAGCACGGCAACAGTTTTGGGCAAATGCAACCACTGACTGGATCCCACTGGGGGTTAAACAGATACACGGTTGGCACAGATGGAGGTGGTTTTGAAGCGCTCGTAGCGAAGTTTGCTTAGCTGTTCTTAACCAATCAGCAAAGTTAAGCAACGTCCGCCGCGGTCATGAATTGGATGGGTGACCGCTAGTGACATTCCTACTGAGCGCTTCCGTGCTTCGGAGGGCACGTTAAGCCGTCGGTCCCGGTTGCTGTCTTAGGATGGCAGTCGTTATAGCATGGTGGTGGGGCATTTTGCGAATACCCGCCTCGCTAGCTGCCACCCTCAAGTAGAAAATCTGTCGCCAAGCACTTAACAGTGTGTTCTGGCAGCTGTCCTTTAGAGCCAGTAATACTAGATTAAGCCTGTTTACACCACTAAGCTTGACTACTTTGACAAGGATTGGCCTACTAAAACCATAGACTGAAGTAGCTGGATGGAAGCCTTTGCTCAGCAGTGAGACAATTCTGGCTGAGTATAGTAATGATAATATTAAGGCATGCACCATCCACATGTTCATTTGTTCTTCTATGTTGTAGGCCATAATAAAGTTCAAATCATTCATTAAACAAGGATCAAGCAGTGATGCCGCGCCGCAGTACCCTGGTTCGATCCCCACCGCCGGCTTGAGCTTCACCGCATGGTAGAAAAGCATTTTGCGATTGCTCGCCTGGCTAACTACCACCCTCTAGCAGAAAATCTGTCGCCCAGCACCTAACGGTGTGTTCCGGCAGCAGTCCTTGAGAGCAGTGAAATTACAGGCACAATGAGACTTACCAACTATGTATCAAAGTGACGGACGCAGTGAATTCGTGACTTGTGATGAAATGCATTAGTTATAGGCAGAGGTCCGCTTAACATCAGGCGGGCCTCGAGCTTGTTCCGTCACACGTCCCCTAATAAATGACTTGCAACTATGAAAGACTTAGTTTATTACTAGTATATTATGATGAGGACCATAAAAAAATTAAATGCATTATATCTATGTTTGCATACATTTTTTATTATTTCCCTTTAATAATATACACACTTATAATAACAAATATTATAAGAAAAAACTAGATCTATATTTTAATAAAACACTTAAAAAATATAAAATATATCTAGGGACAATCAAGCCTAATTTTCCTGTTAAGCCAACGTGACGTCAAAAAACGCCACGCAGTCAAATAGGAAGAATTTTCGACGCGTTTCACTTCTACACGAAGCATCCTCAGGAGGTCTTGACACTACAAGCGCACGATCGAGGCCTCAGACTCGACTATCGAGTCCTCAGTTGTTCACCGCAGTTTAATTGTCACTAGATACATTTTTATATTTTTGAAGCGCTCGTAGCGATGTTTGCATATCTGTTCTTAAGCGATCAGCAAAGTTAAGCAACGTCCGCCGCGGTCATGAGTTAGATGGGTGACGCCAGTAACATTACAACTGATCGCTTCCGTGCTTCGGAGGGCACGTTAAGTCGTCGGTCCCGGTTGTCGTATTAGGATGGCATTCGTTATAGCATGATGGTAAGGAATTTTGCGAATGCCCGCCTGGCTTCGTCCTTGAGAGCCAGTAATTCTAGGTTAGACTGAAGAAAATCTTCAACCACACCATCACTTACCATTAGTAGAGAAAGTGGTCAAAGGCTAACCTTAAAAGCATAAAAAAAAGTAATAATAATAATAATATTTATTTCCATAAAGAGTTACACAATAAGTACACTTCTATATAGAACACAGTTAACAAATCTATTAAACAGAAGTAGAGTAACGACGAGTTCCTAACTAGGCAAAAGCCTGTGTCTTGGAACCCAGAGATGCGAAAATACAAAATAAAATAACAAATAGGTGCAGAAGTTTAAGTATTAAGTATCATATATATATAAATGTTAATATAAATATTTTATTTATATAAATGTTTTATTATATTTTATATAAATGTTTTATTAAAATATTGATTAAGTTATTTCTTACCTTTAAAATATTTGTTAATATGGATTTCCGCAAAGTAACGCCTTAATCTATTAATATATACACACTAGTTATTAATATCTAAAAATTCTTCCCTATTAAACTTCCCTCCCTTCTAGTCAACGCACAATGTTCTGAATGAACCTGAAATTCCTAAAATATCCTCATCGGTATTCTTTTTTCCATTTCTGAGATTCTCGTAGACCACAGCTTGGTTCATTTTCTTCATATATTCCATATTCTCCTCCGTACTGAACACTTCAACCCAGTCATCTGGAAAAGTTGTTATAATATGTTATATTTTTATGCCACATCATATTGAAAACATGTATTTATACTGACTTGATACATATAGTCTCATCCTGAAAAAAAATAAGCAGGTGCTCAAGTAAACACGTATTGTGAAGCAATGATGACCGAGCGGTAATAACTATGGACTGCCGTGCCGCAGGTCCCTGGTTCGAATCCCGCCGCGAGCTCCACCGCATGGTGGAATGGCATTTTGCGAATGCTCGCCTGGCTAGCTATCACTCTCAAGTAGACTAACAGTTTGTTCCGGCAGCAGTCCTTGAGCCTTGCCAAAAATAACAGGTATATACATGTGACTCAAAAACTGTATGTCTCAGTGTGATGGGCGCAGTGCAATTCGTCAATGATTAAATGCATCTGTTACAGGCAGAGGTTTGATATTATTTTTTCTCTTCTCTACCTAATGGTAGAGAATACCTACAAGTTTGAAAAAAAATATTTCATCAACTTTGATTGAGTCGTTATATATTGGTTAGGCGTATAAATTGCAATAATTTCTCTGAAAAAATAATTTCCCAACATGCTTATTATAACTGGATGACTGCAGCTGCAGCTGAAGCTGACTAGCGTTGTGGCCGACAAAATTGATTTTGTAAACATTAATGAGTAAAAAGGGTTTTTATAAAACTGCCTTCACATTTACTTCCAAATCTGAACAGTATGAAAAAAAATGTGGAAGTCAGATATGAAATGTGCTCAGTTTTTTTTATAAATCAGCATGTTTTCTCTTCCAGTGTTGGAATCTGGTTCAGTTAAAATTAACAACTACATCATGTAATAAACAACGTAACGATAATAATTATCGTTACGGAATCTATATCTATACTTATAATAAAACTGTAACAGATACCATTCTGTACATGGCAGATATTTTGAAAAAAAATATTTGAGAGCAATATCTAGCTGATGACAAAACTGTATTTTTTATTTAAATTTTGTCTGTCTGTCTGTCTGTCTGTATACCGGCCGCGCATCACTCCAAAACTACTGAATGGAATTCAATGAAACTTAACACGATTTGAGTTCATGCTACGAAGAAGGTTATTGTATACTTTTTATCCCGAAATTCAGCACGGTTCTCTCGGAAAAGGGGATGAAAGTCAAAATGTACACTTAGTTGTAATTTATTAACGCGTAGTCCGATTTAAATTATTCTTTTTTTTTGAATAGTGACGAGTGAGCCCGGTACACCACAGGCAGCCCGGCACCCCACAAGCATCCCGGCACCCCACGCGCATCTCGGTACCCCACGGGCAGCCCGACACCCCATGGGCAGCTTGGCACCCTACGGGCAGCCTGGCACCCTAAATTAGTTTTGCAAGCTTGCTAAAAAAAACTCAAAAATTTGGAACATTCGCCACAATTAGTTTTTTTAACGATCTATCTTTTGCCGGATACATAATGGAGACTGTGCAATGGAAGTGCACAATCCATACTTATAATAAAACTGTAACAGATCTAATTCTGTACATGGCAAATATTTTGAAAAAAAGTTAAAAGTAGGGCATTTTGCGAATGCCCGCCCGGCTAGCTACCACCCTCAAGTAGAAAATCTGTCGCCAAGCACCTAACGGTGTGTTTCGGTGTGGTAGCTAGCCAGGCAGGCATTCGCAAAATGCCCTACCACCATGCCATAACGACTGCCATTCTAAGACAACAACCGGGGCCGACGGCTTACGTGCCCTCCGAAGCAAGGAAGCGCTAAGTAGTAATGTTACTAGCGGTCACCCATCCACCTCATGACCGTGGCGGACGTTGCTTAACTTTGCTGATCGGTTAAGAACAGTGAAGGAAACTTCGCTACGGGTGCTTCGAATATAAAAAAACTATCTCACAATGATATTAAATATACTCTATCAGCCGGATTGTCCACTGCTAAACACAGCCTTTCACATTTAGAAGGGGTTTGCCATAATCCCGACTCTCGGCAAGGCGTCTTGGGGGTCGCAGTTTAAGATATCAGTTCTCCAGAAGGCGCTGCTGCCCACCGTCAGCTATTCTACCTTTGGTCATCTCTTACGACTCTCACAGGTAGAAAAGGGACATTCTAACCCGTTACCCTACGGGGCGACATGAAATATACTTACTTGAAATGTCAACCAATGATTTTAGTTCACCGCCAAATTCTGCAGGTAGTACATCTTTCGGTATACATTCATGCAATGAGTCCAAAGTCAAATGCACTTCTATTCTGTCGCCTATTTTTTTACTGAAGATCTGCTTAAAAATCTTCACTACTATTTCTATGGCCTTTGACGTGGTTAGTAGGTGTATACCTTTTACTCTCATCTGGTAGCCTTCCTGAAAACGGAGTAACTTTATAAAAATTGAATCATGTTCTTTACTCTATCTCCATACGATGGTTAGGAACGAAAGGACAAATTAGAGTCATGGGTCATTATAATATTATTATGTTGGCTTATTAGTTAGAGCATTTTTTTTATTTTTTTTTATTTATGTTATTGTGACGGAACAAGCTCGAGGCCCACCTGATGTTAAGTGGACTAACCTCTGCCTATAACAGTTGCAATTCATGACAACTCACGAATTGCACTGCGCCCGTCACGGTGAGACATAGTTGTTAAGTCTCATTGTGCCTGTAATTTCACTGGCTCTCAAGGACTACTGTCGGAACACACCTTTCGGTGCTTGGCGACAGACTTTCTACTTGAGGGTGGTAGCTAGCCAGGCGGGCAATCGCAAAATGCCCTTCCACCATGCAGTGAAGCTCAAGCCGGCGGTGGGGATCGAACCAGGGTACTGCGGCACGGCAGTCCATAGCTATTACCGCTCGGCTATCATTGCTTCAAAAATACCGTGGCTATAGTGGTGGATGGCGTGGGTTTCAATCCCGCACATGGTTATAATTTTCCCTCTCGTTGTAATTTTGTACTGGAATCCACGCAGTATGCGCTGTTGTAGAATATTAAAATTATAGGTTTGCGTCGTCGTTACAAAGTTTAAAACTAAGTGCAATAATTAAAATTTTAACAAAATATCACTGAACATAAAATACGCATTATTAGGTACAACTTAAATAATACTCGTCAGATATCATTCAAATTTAAATGGGACCACATGACAAGCACCAGCTTTCGAATGTAAAAAAAAACATCAATATCCCGCACATAGCTATTATTTTTGTATCATCACTGTTTCAAAACCACTTCACAGTCCATATACAAAAAAAATAGTTTTCACATGTTTTTTCGTTTACGGGCTGTTGCAATGCGTACACCTGAGTAGGAGTGAGAAAGAGAGGCGATAGTAAAGTCACGTTCAGTTAGGGTGAAAAAGGAAAGAACATAAATCGAACACGTAACTTGTCCCTCTTGATAAAGATTTTCTATTTTAATGTTGAATTTTTATACACATACATACATGAATAACGAAGTTAACGTTACCGTAATTTTGAGTCATCCTTGCAATTTTATAGTGTCGAGAAAATTTTATGATAATGTTTTTCGGAATTAACTTGGCCTTAGAGACTATATGATCAAGATTAATATATAAATTATATATTCAAACGAAATATATTTTGGTATAAATGTGTTCAAGTAAAGTTTATTAGCACTTGAGTGTGCAAAATAAAAATAAAAAACTTGTTAGTTTATTAAGCCTATTTATCATCTTGTTTTTTATAGCTTTTAGGCTAACTTTTGACCACTATCTCACCTGATGGTAAAGGATGCTGTGGTTGAAGATGTTGTTCAGGTTAGCTTAGAATTCTTCCACCACATTATCACATACCAATAGGTGAGATCATCGTCAAAACAAGCCTATCGGCAATTAAAATATATTCATAAAATAATTACAATAAACTGTAAAAAAATGGTAGGCACTCAGAGTTTCAAAGAAACAAACAAAGCCAATTATATTAAACCATATTTAATAACTGCCTTATACAAGTCGTAAAATAATTTGAGTAATTAGTTAAACAACTAATTACCACTTGTAAAAAATATGTAAGAATGTAACGACATTATTTTAAAAGATTTGCTTAAAATTATTCATTAATCTATAATGATGGACTATATCAGCCGGAATTTGCACTGTTGTATACAGCATCCTCCATAAAAGAGGGGTTTGACATAATCTCCACGCTTGGCAGGCGTCTTGGAGATCGCATTGTAAATTAGAAGTTCCTTAAAAGGCGCTGCTGTAAGGCCTACCTTCTAGTGTATAACCTTAGTCGCCTCTTACGACACCCACCGGAAGTGCTGAGAGAGAGCGGCCGAATGAGACCACGATTACACGCCAAAACAACAAGATCAGATCATTCCTGTTCCTGGCAACCTGTAAAAGCAAAATTATGCTCTGCCTAGCCAACATTTTGCAGCCTTTTGAATCGGCCAAATCTTGACTAGCTGTCAAATGTGACAAATTTTACAATAAACAATCCATTTTCTACAAACTACGCCAAAGATTAGTGATAACTAATTCATTATTATTTAACTTCGTAATGCACCCGATTTCCAAATCACGCAAAAATATTTTACCACCTTAAATTATAGCCATCAAACTCATGTTTTGACAGTAGCTCTAAAGGTTGTTCCAGAAGCATCGAGCAAATCTAGCTCGATCAATATTTGCCCAAGGCATTGCATGAACTTAGCCCGGGCATGATCACTGGCAAGCGCAGAGTGAACAATAAATTTATTGTATGGCTTTATATATTTTTGTTTTAGGTAATTGCACGTCTCCTTGCAGACAGAGTACAACTGTGTGTAATAATATTTTTAAGATCCTATTTGCGTGTATTCTTGCAAATAAACAATTTTAATTTTTGATTTTGATTTTCATGTTGCGGGATAGCGAATATAATAATTTAAATTAAGTGTGATGGTAGAGTGAACTAAAGAAAACGGAGTTTTTTGTTCGACGCTACACTCTCTTAGGTACAGAGAGACAGGTGAAACATTTACAGAAACGCGACGAATTGAAAAAAATACAAACTAGCAGTGCTGCGCTACACTTGAAGCCTGCAGTTGCAGTCAGCAGCGTTGTACGGAATAGTATCTATTTTAATACTCTGATCGTACGTTTCTTAAATCTCATAGACATTGCCATACAAAAGTTGTTTCGTCATATTTAAAATACCATATGTTCAAAATCGGTAAAATTTATGTCCTTGAGCCTAATATCCTCCTCCTGTTACTAACTTACGGTGTTATGATCTTTGATATTCAGTGCCACTGATATTCAGAACAATTTTGTAAGAAAACCCGATATGGATACCAATTTCAATTATAAAACCAAATATGCTGACCTCGCCCACAGGTACGTGTTTGTCCCTCTGACGGTCGAGACGGCGGGTAGTTGGGGTGCGGATGCGAAGACCTTTGTACGACAAATTGGGCGTCGTCTAAAAGAGAGGGGTCACGACCAACGCTCTGGGTCGTACCTCGTGCAAAGGCTGGCCATCGCCATACAGCGTGGTAATGCATCCAGCGTGATGGGCACCTTTGGACCGGATGCGACTGTGGGCGGTCTTTTTGATAGATATAGTTTGCATTTATTGACGGATATAATATTGTATAAAAACAATTGTGATATCTAATTTCTAATTTTGTTTTATGTTTGACTTTGATGATAATAAATAATTTTGCTTAATAAAATAAACTTTAAAATTCCTATAAAAAAAATATATAAATATATAATACTGTTAAATCTATCAAATTACTATTGTTTGTGACACTATAAAGTGCTGCCAATGTAACTGATAATTCGGTATTTTAACCAACTTTATTTGTGGTTATGGTGATCTAACAATTACTTATTTTATTGAGGGAATAAAAAAAAGTGCTATGTGCGAGTCAACTTGCACATCGAGTTCCATACATATTCAGAATGGACCGTAAAATAATTTAATACAAGACATTTTCGAGACCTCTATTGTTTTTTATATGTGACGGTGATGACCAGTTGAGTTATAAAAGAAAACGTTTTTTGTATGGACTTCTTTTAATTGTAACTTTTTGTTATTGTTTTTGAGAGAGACAAGCACGCAGTAGACGCTTATACGCACACTACTGAGACTCAATCAGGAGACGTCGCGTGATTTGAAATTGCCATGTTCGAGGTAAGGGTGCCGTTTCCCCTGTTTTCATACGTTTAATGGGGGAAATACAATTATTATATCGACCCCACACCATGGGAATAGGGAAGGAGAATGATGGTTATAGCTTACCGTGATTAAAGAAATAAATTGTTGCAATTCCAAAATGTTGACTTTTGAAACAAAATCCATGATATTCATGTTCCTGTAATCGAGAATTCCAATGAATCCGGAGCAGTAATCATATCTTCTGATGTGTTCCAGTATCTGCAATAAAATATTATTATCAGGGAAGATCATTGGAGTCACTGGTGGAGAGAGGTGGACTCTCTACCGGCTCGCATGGACGTTTGGGGGACGTCCTTGGTGAATAGTGCATTGTGTATTAAAAGCGGTAAGTATGGAATTACGATCGAGGCTCTAGTAGAAGCCTGAAGTCGAAGACTGAAGCCTTTCTGAGCCGAGGTTTGTAATTCCCGTACCGCCCGTAAAACATACAATGTTTTACATCACATTTGCTAGTAAATAATTATGAATCATAGCTAACTTGCTTAAAACACTTATTAGGAAATACGTGAACTTTTTTGAAGGGGGTTGACCGGATTTTTCTCAGACCACAAATTGTACAAATGTTTCGTTCAGAAACGTTAAGGTCAAATACTTACGTAGGCATACAGCCATGACGGAGTGTAAAAAAAATAATTCACGTTTTGATACAAAAAAATAATTAAATTCGATTATTAAGAACATGTAGCGAGATTGCAATGAAATTCCTGTATAAATGTCATTTTAAGACAATTTTTCATTTGCGTGTAAACTACTTGCTTGAACTTGCATGTAATAAAAAAAAATACCTTGAGTTTCATGACAAAAAGAAAGCTCGAGGGTTTTATATAGGGCATTACGGCCAACTTAACCTGTATGTTTAGATACTGTTTACGTGCAAGTGTGATGAATAAAGCATATTCATAGGGCAATGCATACAAACGTAGGTACCTATTTTCAAATACCACGTGTTCAAACTTTGCACGCATGTCTTTCTAATGAGATACTTTCCGTTATCTCAGAAAAATATGGACATTTTCGCGTATAATCTAGGATGTATAAACGAAAACCATTTCTAATATGAACATTATACTTACGCAGTTTTGGGGTCAGCCTGTATATACGACTATTGACCGCTGACTGGGATCCCGGTTTGTATGCATTGCCCGGTTTCCGGATTCCGGTTTGTACAGATGAGCTACTCATACGGTTTTAATTAAATTTAAATGGGACCAATTTGGTAGTATATAATATTCTGCATAACAAAATATTTAAAACAAAAAAAATACTTCAAACATATAATGTTTATTATTAGGGATAACTTAAATACTACTTGTCAAATCTCACTTAAATTTAAATGTGATCTTATGACCAGCACCAGCTTTCGAATATAAAAAAATTATCAAAATCGGTACAGCCTGTAAAGAGTTATGAGGTAAAACACAAAAAAATATAGTCAAATTGAGTACCTCGTTTTTCTGAAGTCGTTTAAAAAAGGATAAACGTAACAAACATACTAAAATATATAGTAGCTTTGAGAGCTTTCTAGAGAGAAACTCGTTTTTGGAAATATATAAAGAAATAATGGTTTTCAATGCTGTATTTCGACATTCTACAACAACTGAAGGACAAATACGTAATCCGAAATTTTCATTGTACTCGTACATCGAGGCAGTGATGGTTCATTGGCATTGGCTATGGACTGCCAAGCAGCAGGTCCACTGTTCGAATCCCGCCGCGGGCTTGAGCTTCACCACATGGTGGATGGGCATTTTGCGAATGCCCGCCTGGCTAGCGACCCCCCTCAAGTGGAAAATCTGTCGCCAAGCACTTACCGGTGTGTTCCGGCAGCTGTCCTTGAGTCCAGCTATTCTAGGTTAAGCCTGTTTAACACCTTCTACCAAATCATCGCTTAGAGTGAGATTGTGGTCAGAGGATTAACTATCATAAAAAAATCATCAAAATCGGTAAAGAGTTATGAGGTAAAACACAAAAAAAAATACAGTCGAATAAAAAATCTTAACTTAAACCTTAAGTGGCATATAATTATTTCATCGAGACCACTTATTATGGACTTACAGCAAAAAAGGTTGTAATAATTCACTTTGCCATTAATTGGAAACAAATTTATGTAATTTTATATCTACGAGTATGATGATTATAAGTTGTGTCTGTATGTATGTTTCTTTTGTTATTTTGAGAACTTCTTTGTTTTACCTGATAACATGTCTCTCGTCAAATATCCGGTATATAGGTACTTTAATGCAAATATTAATTCAAACATGTATTCAAAAGTTGTTAAAGAAGTTCGTTTTTAACCAACTTTAAAAAAGGAGGAGGATCTCAATGCGAATGTTATTTTGGGGGTTACCTCGTATCTTTTTACAGGGTGAACCAATTTTGATGATTTTTTCTCTGCACGAAAGCTGGTGCTTGTCATGTAGTCCCATTTCAGTGAGATTTGACTGCTACATAGCATTTGAGTAAAATCTTTATTTTATATTTAATTGGCTTTGACTACATTGATGATGTTCTCATTTTCTCTAATGCGATGTAAAATTAACAATAAAAAACTGTATTCTTTAACAATAAAAGAATACAGTTATTGTTTTTTTTTTAATAAAAAAACAATAACTGTATTCATTGGTTTAGTTTATTAAGTTTAGTGTATTTTTTATTTTAGATTATTTTCTGTTTGAAGTAATTTTTTTATTATGAATTTTATTTTTCTATATTTTTTTTCAATATAATAATAAGGCAATAACTGCATATATTATTTATTTAATAGGTCACGCTGACAAAGCCATAGACGGTCGCTATTGTAATTATTACTCCATACATAATACAGTTTAGGAACATGAAAAAACACTTAGAAAAAAAGTATGACGTAGTTATAAAATTACAAATTTACGAGAGGAATAATTATAGTCATGTGCAAGGTTCAAGCCCGGGTCATTCACCCCTATAGCCGGGGTTTGGTCTGACCGACTGAACTAACATGACATATGACAGAGAACTCAATTTTTTCCTCTCGTACTTTAACCACCGCATAGGGATGGATAAATTTGTAATTTTATCCACAGAGCATGCATTATTGCAAATATAAAATTATTCAAAGTAAGGTGGTTATTTTTGTCATCTATAAAGATCGTGTGTTTTGTGGTTAGAGAAGGACGTACCATACTTCTAAGTAATCCAGATTAGCTTGAGAGGTACGAAATTATAGTAAGTGCAAATCCAATGATAAAGGCCTACTTTTACACAATAGTGACATTGTGTACTTCTTCTTCGTGTCGACGAATGACATTTAGATGGACGACTGCTAGTACTGGGCTGTAGCCACCCCAAGGGTAGAGGCCTCGTTCAGATCACCGAAAGTACAAGCATTGGGACACTGAGGGCAGGACAGCACACGACAGTGACATGGTGTCATGTATCTATTGTATATTTGTAATCAATTTTACCAAAGTTCCATAAGCAAAAGCCAGTTGAAGCGACATGGTTGTGAATCCATCTTTCAATACTCTTCCGGCGTATATTCTGTAATGTTCCTTAGTCAGCTTCGGCAGTAGAGCGTCCACACTGAAAAAGACAGAAAAACAATTGAAGTTACGGATTTTTGAAGTCACGTTCTGTAGTAGTACATGTTTCATTACTGGGTATTGAAGCAATTTTTTTTATGCGTTATTGGTTAGCCTTTGACCAATATCACACCTGATGGTAAATGATAACGTGGTCGAAGATGTTGTTTAGGCTAACATAGTATAACTGGCTCTCAAGGACAGCTGCCGGAACACACCGTTAGGTGCTTGGTGTCAGATTTTCTACTTGAGGGTAGTAGCTAGCCAAGCGGGTATTCGCAAAATGCCCTACCACCATGGTATAACGACTGCCATCCTAAGACAACAACCGGGAACGACGGCTTAACGTGCCCTCTGAAACACGGAAGTGCTCAGTAGTAATATCAATAGCGGTCACCCATCCAACTCATGATCGCAGCGGACGTTGCTTAACTTTGCTGATCGGTTAAGAACAGCTAAGCGAAATTCGCTACGAGTGCTTCGTAAATATAATGAAGCAATATATGACAGCCGCGCCGCAGGTCCATGGTTCAATCCCCACCGCCGCCGCCGGCTTGAGCTTCAATGCATGGTGGAAGAGTATTTTGCGAATGCTCGCCTGGCTAGCGACCACCTTCAAGTAGAAAATCTTCACCTAACAGTCTGTTTTGGCAGCCGTCCTTGAGAGCCAGTAAAATTACGTGCACATGAGACTTGACATTAACAGTATGTCTTAGGGTGGTGAGTGCAGTGCAGTTCATTAGTTTTGACGAAATGAATCTGTTATAGGCAGAGGTTATAGCATAACATCGGGTCAACCTTGAGATAGTTCTATCACAATCTCATTAAAAAAAAATTAAAATGCTATATATTTTTTCCTAATGCCTAGATAGTAGGATTATCTAGATAACCGAGAATCTAGTATCTATCGCTATATAATTCATATCCGTTATAACCGTTGTTGTCGTTGTTCCAAGATATTAGTATTATAAAAACCTTATCTATAAACTTTTGGTTATATATTTGCATTAAGGTATACAGATAACTAAGTTTCACAAAAACCAAGTTAAATAGTAGTAACCCCCCGTGGGGTGCCTGGTTAAATTTGCACTTCCCCATATCTTAAGAAGTGAATAAGGAAAGTAAAAATTACATGTTTGTAACACATTCCGTTCTTGAGATAAAGACCAAGTGACATACTAGGACAGAACAGACCACAATCATTTTAATAGGGGACCGTTTTGCCGTTTGAGTCCTGAACCGTAAAAACAAAATATTAGTTCCGTTTTCCAATATGAATTCCGAAAAAGCAATCTAAGCAATATAAATACTTATAATATATCTGCGTAAAATGAAACGGAGTGAAAAATAAACCCAACCAGCTGATAATTGAAAACCTGTTTCAAAACTACGCAAGCGTTGGAATGATTTTATTACCCCCTAGCAAGTAAATGAGACTAGATATATAATGGGGCTATTAAAATAACACGGAAATGATTATAAAAATAGAATATACAAATGTTTACCATGCACTTTATTATGCTATAGCTTTTAACATTAAAAGCAAATGAATTGAAGCCATATAGTTACCAGTTAATGATGTAATGACTGTTATTTTTGCAATGTTGTATATCTTCCCGTTGATACTAAAAAATGATTAATGGACACAACGTAGACCAAAATACAGGCGAAGTTTAATGCGCGATGGAAATTAAGTCTAAAGATACCATGTTCTTCAAATATGTCTTTTTCACGCTCGTCTATGTAACTATACGCGTAAATGGAACAGATTGAAATGAGCATGGTTATGATTGGCTTCACATCTTTCACGCTTTTTGCTCAGTCTCTTCTTCTTTGGTCTAAATTTCACTATTGACATCAATTTGAGTAGGTTATTACTACAAATTCTGGGATTTTACCATCCTAACGCCTTTGTTTGTTGACTGAAAGGTATTTAATCCATAAGAGCGTTTCTGTGGAGGGTTGGCGTCAGATAGGCAACAAGCTACAAAAATGAAACCTAAACTTTTTTTAAAATTAATCTTATGTGATGTTTTTAAAGAAAAATAATATGTTTAATCTAATAATATATTATAAATTCCTACGCTGAAGTTGGGGGTACAGCTCCATAAACTACAAACAAACATGGTCACTTTGCTACAGCTGATAACACACACATACAGTTCACAGTGGACTTCTTATTGATGATGACACTTCACTGTCTGTCCGTCTTTATGCTAAGAGTCTCTTACTCGTTAATGGAATGAGATGCAAAGCTATTGAAATTTTGATATTTTATGTAAAACGCTGGCTCAAAGACGACTGTGGCTCTAAAATTTAAATAAAACTATTTATTAAGAAAGATTAGAACAAACCAGTTTCTACTACGGAACGCATTTTTAATACATGAGTCAGTAGAAGGAAAAAAATCATTTCTGCACTTTAGCATACGTCTAGAGCTTGAGTAGTGTGCATTTTTTACCTAAAGAAACAAACTGGAGACTGGTATAATTGTAAATTTAAGACCTTTTTTACTACGGGAACTATTTAAAAAACTAAACATAAAGGACTCTCACATATAATGAATAGATTCAGGCGTTACTTCGCGGAAATTCATATTTAATAATAACAAATATATATAAAATATTTTAAGAAAACATTAAATTAATATTTTAGTAAAGCACTAAAAAAATATAAAAAAATATATCTAGTGACAATTCCGCTTGACGCCACAAACGATCGTGCGCTCGTAGAGTCAAGACCTCCTGAGGATGCTTCGTGAAGAAGCGAAACGCCTCGAAAATTCTTCCGGTTTGGCTGCGTCTACTTTGTGACGTCACGTCGGCTTCACAAGAAAATTAGGCAGAATTTTCACTAGATATATTTTTAAGTTTTTCATTAAAATATGAATTTAATGTTTTCTTAAAATATTTTAAAAATATTTGTTATTAATAAATCTCACATAATAATGTGTCCCATTACCTATTTTTAGCTAAAGAATACCCGTAACGCAAATTTCAAATGTAGGTTTGAAGCTGTAATCAAAAACAAACAATCGTTGTTTACTGGCTGTTGTGATGCGGGAATATTTGTATATTCGTGGCATTATCCCTATCAACGTGTTTTACTGTATCAGCCAGATAGTCCACTACTAAACACAGCCTCCCCTAACATTGATTGCTATAATCCCCACGCTTGGCAGGTAGTTTAGGGAACACAGTGTGAGATATCAGTTCCTCAGAAAGTGCTACTGCCCACCTTCTGGTGTGCCTTAGTCGCCTCTTACGACACTAACGGGTAGAGATGGGAGGATAACATTCTGGCCCGACACCCCACAGGCCAACGTGCTTTACAAACTGATAATCTAGAGAACCTTTCCATACAAGAAATTTATTTTTTTAACATATTAGGTTTCCATGTGAAAAATCAGGACCCTAATGATTAGTCATTAGCATACGCTGTCAGTCCGTCTGTCCTTTCTAAAATTCTTCGATTATTCAGTAAACCCATTCTAAATTTACTCTTTACTTCCAAAAAGTTTGTTTTGTGATCTCGCTATTTATTGAACGTCCCCCGTATCCCTTCCGCATCGAAAAGCTTCAAAATACTGATCCGACCTAAGTTGCGAATGACAGACATATTTTATCATAACGTGTTTCACCGGAATGTTATTTTGGCAAAATCAATTTCAAGACATTTTTTTCCGCAAAGTACCGGACTTTAGTTTGTGGCTCGTACATTAACCTTTGAAATAAAAAAATCGTTCAAAAGTTGCAACATAAAAAGTACGAAATGTTTAAAAGATCGATAATACAAAAGGCAAAGTCGATTATTGTAATAATGTCATCGTATTTAGCAACTATATTTTATTTCCAAATCACAAATATACGATAGGAAAAATTTAAGTCATGTGCGAGATTCGAACCCGCGTCCATCCACCCCTTGAGCCGGGGTATGCTCTAACCAATTGAGCTAACATGACATGACGTCATAACTCGAATCTTTCCTATCGTTCTTTAACCATCGTATTGGGATAGAGCGACATCTATAGTACCACTGGCGTTGTACTACAAACAAGACCAATTTTGCAATTGGTTTTATACTTGTAAATGATGACGCAACCTTATAATTTTAATATTGTAAGGTTTGCAATAACTTTTATGTGGGTACCCACTTATTGTACTTTGAAATAATATTTTATTTTTAGCTTAAATTGATCACTCTTCAAGCACCAAAAGTTGCAGTACGATAAATATTACTGTATAAAATAAAACACACCTTTAGTAAAAATTAAGGTAATTTTATATAATATTAATATAATTTAACGTAGTGTTTATGTAAACATTATTTTCATAAACTTATCAAAGCTTTAGGTTGAGCCGAATCGTGATCAAAATGCTGATACTTATTTGGCTCAACGATGCGTTGCTTACAACGGGACCATTCTGCCAATATGCTGCCTTTGGGTCAGCAATGGCATTTTATAAGGTTGCGTTAATACTTTTGTTATACATAGCTGTAGTGCTATTTATAATTTGTATTATAGTGTTCTGTTAATAAAGGCATACCTTCGCCAAAACAATTACTTCATATTATAATATAACTAACTATACTTGAATTTGACACCTCGTGAGGAGCTAAGCTAGAATTACACGCTTTATATTTTCATATGGGGACATAAGAGGCGACGAAAGGAAAATACCAGGAATGGCAGTAGCGCTTACTAAAGAAATTTCATTTTGTACTGCGATCGTCAAGACGTCAGCCAAGCGTAGGGTTTATGGCAAAACCACCCCAATGGGAGAGGCTTTTGTTGAACTGGAAAGTTACAGTTGATGTGATGATGATGACAAATATACATTTGACTCCTGATAAAATTCACCGGATGCCAACAGTCAAAGACTATGAACCCTGTTGACTAACGATACGGCTTCCCCTCAGGTGCCCATTATAAGTGTACTTCAACTGTTAGCTACTGGCGGACCTAAGGATGTTTGATTCAGGTGCTTTCTGGGCATTTTGGATCGCAATGGATCGTAATACACCATGGAGAAATGAGGGTAAAGTAATAAACTGTATCGATCCGAGTATCGTTCCTATTGTTGGGATATGATTTTTGGATTTATCGAGTATCGTATTAAGTATTATTTTAAATAAAACGTCTTTTATGGCATCAACATTATTTTGGTACAGAGACATATTTTTTTTGTACTTTGGCCAATCTTTGAATGGTACACAATGACGTGAGTAGTGGTATGCAACTCATTTGGCACTAAATAATTTATAATTATACAAACAGGAATCAAAAACGCGAATATGTTGCAAGAAATAAAAAATACACTATTTTCAATATCGGTTTTATCGACATTACCTTTATCATTTGTTGCTATACCCCATCACTAGTTCGTGATTCAGTTGTGTCAACCATACGATCGACGAATCACACCCACTGTCTTTTACCTTTCCCCGCACCCGCAACGGCGACGCGTGTTTGTGCGAGTAATTATGTTGATGAGCTAACTGGTTATTTGATCTGTACCAACAGTGTTTATAGGCCGTATTCCACTTGACGCCTTTTTCGTTATTTTTGATAATTTTTACCACATTTTGTGTCTATGGTTCATATTAAATGTTATAACATAGACGCAATATGTGGTCAAAAACTTTGAAAATAACAAAACATGCGTCAAGTGAAATACTGACTTGACGTCTACTATTTTGGACCTTTTTAAGGCATTTGACACTTTAGAACACCACTTGCTGATTCGTAAACATACACGTTATAAAATTTTTTGAGCAAATCTGAATGTTATAAAACATGATGATTAGACATATTACAGAAATTTTGAATATGTTGGGTAAAATCTTTCGGATGAAATAAAAAAAATCTTAAAGATTAAATTTGAAATATTTCCAGTATTTGAGGTATTACTATTAACTATATTTTTTATAACTGGAAGTATGCCTTTTTTAACAACATAGAACTATGTATGTACAACACTATAGCTATAATACTACAATAAAGGTATTTAGACAACCTATGTCATTGCAGACTCACAGGCAGTCCAATTACTCCAGCCCACTACCAATTGGCAGCGCTGCATTGATTAATAAATAACATAAAAAAATATTTAAACATATAAATATATTATCATGTCATGTCTATATCAACTGAAACCTATTCAAATCCATACTTATGATAAAACTGTAACAGATCTATTTTTGTACATGGCAGATATTTTGAAAAAAAATATTTGTGTGCACTCTGTAGATGACACTGATGCCAAAACTGTATTTTTTATTTTTGTCTGTCTGTCTTTCTGTGTGTCTATCTGTCTGTCTGTCTGTATCCCGGCCGCGCATCACTCCAACACTACTGAATGGAATTCAATAGTATTGGAACTTAACACGATTTGAGTTCATACTACGAAGAAGGTTATTGTATACTTTTTATCGCGAAATTCAGCACGGTTCCCCCAGGAAAGGGGATGAAAGTCAAAATATACACTCCTTTGTAATTTATTAACGCGTAGTCAGATTTCAATTATTATTTTTTTGTTAGAATAGTGACGAGTGACCTCGGAACCCCACGGACAGCCTGGCACTCCACGAGCAGCCCAGCACCCCATGGGCTACTGAATGGAATTCAATAACACTTAACACAATTTGAGTTCATACTAAGAAGAAGGTTATTGTATACTTTTTATTCCGAAATTCAGCACGGTTCCCTCGGGAAAGGGATGAAAGTCAAAATGTACACTTATTTGTAATTTATTAACGCGTAGTCCAATTTTACTTATATTTTTTTGTTAGAATAGTGACGTGTGAGCTCGGAACCCCACGGGCAGCCCGGCATCCCACGGGCAGCCCAGCACCCCATGGGCTATTGAAAGGAATTCAATGACACTTCACACGATTTGAGTTCATACTAAGAAGAAGGTTATTGTATAATGTTTATCCCGAAATTCAGCACGGTTCCCTCGGGAAAAGGGATGAAGGTCAAAATGTTACTTAGTTGTAATTTATGAACGCGTAGTCCAATTTCAATCATTCCTTTTTTGTTAGAATAGTGACGGGTGAGCTCTGAACTCCACGGGCAGCCCGGCACCCCAAGAGCAGCCCGGCACCCCACGGGCATTCCGGCACCCCAAGGACATTCCGGCACCCCATGGAAAGCCTGTCACCCAACGGGCAGCCCAGCACCTCATGGGCAGCTCGGCACCCCACGGGCAGATCGGCATCCTTATTTAGATTTTGCTAAGATAAAACTCTTAAATCTGGAACATTCGCCACAGTCAGTTTTTGAACTATCTGTCTTTTGCCGGATACATTTTGAAAACTGCGCAATGGAAGTTCACAATCTAATATATCAAATCAAATCAAATCAAATCGTTTATTGCAAATATAGGTATTAAAGTTGTTAAGTATACATATGAAATAGTTCTGCCATATTTGGCCATTTGGCATGCAAGAATATGTGAGCCTAAAAATAATACAGTACTGACTTTGAATCTACTACATACATTACATTATACCATATAAGTTGTCAATTATTTTGAATCCATATTCTAATTAATGTTACTATGTTCACTCTTCAATGCGTCATAAATTAAATAAAAATAGAAATGTCCCTACCAATAAATAAACATTTAAAACACTGTCAGATAACCTGTTAAAATGTCATAGAATAATATAATTAATTACAATAAATAAAATTTAAATGTCAATGTATTTAAGTAGTACAAAATTGAAAATATTATCTAATTGAAACATAATTTATCAGTCAGATATTCATTAACATCATAATACGCCTTGTTTAACAGAAATTGTTTTAATTTAAACTTAAAAATATTTATATTAGTACATTGAATTATATTTGTCGGTAAATGGTTAAATATTCGAGGAGCCATACAGAATATGCTTTTATTAAATTGGGCAGTATAGTTAAGAGGCAAACGTACCTTAAATTTACATCTTTCACTGTCGAACCCAATATACAATTTTTTGTTGGTAAAAACAAACACTGATACTTCATATATATATAAAGATGGAAATGTTAGTAGCTTTAAATTAATGAAGAAAGGTTTACATGTGTCATCTTGCTTAAGTTTACAAATTGCTCTCACACATCTCTTCTGTGCCTTAAATACAATTTCTTTGTCCACTGAGTTTCCCCAGAAGATAACGCCGAAACGCAATACTGATTCTACATATCCATGATATGCAGTGATAACTGCAGGCTGGTTCACAACTTTGGCAAGCATGAAAAGAGCGTAAGAAAATTGATTTACTTTACCACAAACGTTTTCAACATGACACCTCCAATTTAAATTACTGTCAAGATGAAGGCCTAAAAATTTTGCACTATTTACCTCATTAATTTTTTTATCAATATAACGTACTTGAATGTTTGTCAAATAATTTACTCTATTTCTAAAGGTCATTAAATTAGTCTTATCAATATTCATTAATAGATTATTAGATTTAAGCCATGTCACAATAATATCCAAAGTGTTATTCATGTCAAATTCCAGATCGAGTTTTAATTTGTTCGTAAAAATTACAGTGCTGTCATCAGCAAACAAAACCATATTTTGTTTCACAAATTTTGGCAGGTCATTTATATAAATAATAAATAATAAAGGCCCTAGTACACTGCCTTGCGGTACTCCTTGGGTGATTTCCCTAAATTTAGATTGATAAATAGTCAGTTTTTTAGTTTTTGTACAAACACTTGTTATCTGAGTACATTGTCGTCGATTATTGAGGTAAGACTTGCAAAGATTCAGAACATTGCCCCTAACACCATATATTTCTAACGCCTTAGTTAAATCCATATATAACGCTGAAACTAATTCTTTTTTATCGAGGCCGGTCATAACAGTTTGAAGAAATTTATACACAGCCAAGTTAATGGATTTGTTTTTCCGAAAGCCTAATTGCTCTTCAATAAAGATGTTATTGACTTCAAAGAATGTATTCAAACTTTGGTATATAACTTTCTCAAATATTTTAGAGAATACAGGAATTAGAGCAATTGGTCTGTAAGAGTTCATGCTTTCTTTGTCATTTTTCTTAAACAAGGGTTTAATTATAGTCATTTTTAATTTATTTGGGAATACGCCTTCAACAACACATACATTTATGATATAACTTAGAACGGGTGAAATAACTTTTGAAACACGTTTTAATATTTTAGTATTTACGTCGTCATAGCCAGTACTGTTCGTATTTTTTAATGATATTATTATTTTGTCTATGTCATTAGGAGTCGTAGGATTAATAAATATGGAATGATAATAATTAATTTGGCTTTTGGCTAAATTGCAATATGCACTATTAAAATTTAAAGTCCTGTCAGGTATTGTTGTAAAATATTCATTGAACGCTTCAGCAATTTGTGATGGTTTGTCAATTACTTGACCATTAACATTAATCTGCCTTATGTGATCTTTGGGTATACTACTTTTGCTGTTATTAATGACTGACCAAGTTGCTTTGGATTTATTAAGGGCAGTTTTAATAATGTTATCATTTCGAGATCTTTGTGTCAATTTAATTATTTTATTAAGACGCATAGAATAAGTTTTTAAAGCGTTTCTATTAACTTCCTTAGGACACCTTCTATATCGCCATAGTAGTTCACGCTTGCGTTTAGAGCATTTACGTATACCAGGTGTTATCCACCTAGGTTTCTTATATGGTATCTTTTTTATTAATATTATTGGAAAACACAAGTAATAAAATAAGAGAAATATATCGAAAAAAATGTCAAATGCTACCTCAGGGTCATCAGTATTGTAAACGTCATTAAATTTTAGAGATTCCAGGCATTTATATAATTTCAGTATATTTTCTGGACTATAATCTCTTTTTTCCATGTACCAGTGAGTCAGTGAAAGAGTTTCTTTTACCGGGCAGGTCAAGATCTGTGCTGTATGGTCGGACAAAGCCATTTCTTCAATTCTGTGTTTGCAGCCTCGTGTATTATGAAAAAATATATCAATACACGTACTGCTTATAGGCCGTGTTGGTTTATTACTGGCTAGTTTAAGATTGAAGCTGTCCATGATATGAATAAGACCGGTATTTTCTTTTGTGTTTTTAAGAATATTTATATTTAAATCACCACACAAAACTACTTTTTTTTTGTGTAGGCAACTTCTTGAAGAATTAAATCTAACTGCCTAAAGAAATAATCGAAATTTTCAAGTTTATTACGTGGGGGTCTGTATATACAAATAACATTCAAATTATGTCGTATGAGCTCTATTGCACAGCATTCAATAATACCTGAAACGGCATGTTTGTCTACCGTGGAAATAATTTTAAAGTCGTGTTTGTTGTGAACCAATATACAAGAGCCACCACGGCGTCTATTTCGGCAAAAAAAGTTTGCAAGAGAGTAATTTGCAACATGTAAGGATGACGTATCATTTTTTAACATATTATGTTCTGTTAAACATATAACATCAGTATTGTCTTTCAAAAAACACTCTAAATTAGCAGTCAATAAGTCAGATTTCAGTATAGCTCCATTTATGTTCTGATGCAGAATATTAATTTGTTTATACACGAAAAAACATCTTAGGTGTACTTGGGTCAGCAAAAGTTGGTTGGTTAACATTTAATTCCGTCGTCTCTAATAATTGGTCTGTTTGAGTAGCCTTATTAATTGAGGACAGGCTTTTCCTTAGACTGGTGCTAGCATGAAAATCTGTATAATTCAGTTTATAATTAATAGCCCAAATTTCCCTATGTAATATTTGACATACATGTCGAGCAAAAAACCTGCGATAAGGCAATTGTATTGAAAACCCCATATCAATATATTTAACATTTATAAATTTGGAGCACACAAACCGCAGTTCATAATTAAACTTAGACTCTCTTAAACATTTATTGTAAGGTATTTCACAGAAGAGGACATTAGTATGTCTAGTGTTGCATAAAAAACTACTGATACTGATCTTTGAGATACACGGTGATCTATCGTTTATCCCGCCTAATACTAAAAGATAGTCATTCGTAGTCAGTTTATTTATCTCTGATCCAATAACAAGTATATCCTGTAATGTAGCTCCTGGTTTCCAAATACACATAACTTCAAACCGATCACCAATTAGGCGTTGGAGGGTGTGTTGTATGTGGCGACCTTGCTCGTCTGCAATCACAAGTATTTTATTTTTCTGTTTCACCGTAGTAGAGTCAGTAGAAGCATTATATTTCTCTGGAATTATCACTGTTTGTGACTCTAAACAGTTTTTCTGTCCGGCGAGACTTGTTTCCGGTTGAGATAAGGAAATGTGTGTCGTTTCAATACTCTCTAAACGAACTTCTGTACAAGATTTTGAGTTTTCGTTCATTGGAAAGCTCAAAAACCCATCATTTTGCTCTGTACAGCAGTTTACAGGCGCCTTATTTGTAGATCCCATTTCGTTAACTATGTTTTTTTTTTCAATGTCTATATTGTCAGGTATATTCATGCGAGGAGATGTGGCATTGTTTTTCCTGCGTTTTTTCTTACGCCCTGAGAGTGGCGTCATGATACGAGGAGAATCTGTAATACTCAGCATTTTGTATGTCTCAGCCATTTTTTGGCATTTATGTAGATCGTTTTTAAGCCGGCAGTTCTCTATATTGAGGTTTTCGATTTCTTCATGTGCACTTGCTAGTTGGTAAGAAAGATTTTGCAGCTTTTCGTTAAGCTCACAACATTTTAGATTTTCACCAAATGATGTATTTGGTAGGCTCGTCATAGTCGCATCAAAAAGTGAAGATTCTTCTTTTGATAAATCATTCAGTGAGTTTGCCTTCTGAAGCCTGCATGCTCGTTTCGTAATATTACTGTAATCTTCCAAACCCATATTGAATATTAAATTTTTAACAATAAAAATTTAAAGTTATTGTTATATTATATTCCTAGTAGTAGTTGTCAGATAAACAAAAAAAAATAAAGTGGCAAAAAGACAGTTGCCCACCGATATTCGAACCCACAGTCACCAAACTGGTCATATATCAGCCTCTTAGGCACACGACTGCGCTCTCACGTCGCCTGTAAGGTGGGTCGAAATTCTGTACTAGAATTGGTGATTCATTATTTTGCACTATTTTAAATATAAGAGGGTACTTTCTATTAAACGATGACGATTTGCTAAGTGCAATGAGTCCAAAGTTCAAAATGTACTCATACGAATCAGAGTGATGTAACTGACGTTTTCAATACATTATTTGAAAAAAGCACTTTATTCACTGTATAGGCCAACACATATTTTACACTGTTTTTGTTTTATGTCCCAGATAAGTTTAAAATATGAAAAGAACAGATTGTATGATTATTTATATATTTTTTGATTTGCACAGAAGTTTTAAAACTGCTTTTTATCTAAGTTATGTTAGTTTAATTATCAAGATAACACTGTCACACACGAATTATTTAGTTTCCAATGATTCACAATTGTTTTTGACATGAATAATGTAGGTAATGATTTTTACTGAATTAATAAACACGGAGCCAATGTTGCAAGTGGCAGCGCCCTCTGGCTCCCAGGTATATAACCGCCAAACAAGGAGAACCTCAGCAAAAAGATGCCGTTTTATGATAGAAATTCCAAAGAAACGCACAAAGTACTTTGCTTCAACATTTATTGTGCGAACCGCGAAGGAACTCTCTGGGTTACTTATCTACTGTTTTCTGGAAAATACAACCTAGGAGTTTTAAAGCCCAAAATATAAAACTCCTTTCTGAGCTATGCTTTACTAGGAGTGCTTTACTGCAGACCACAGCGTTGCTTATTATCAGATAAACAGTGCTCAAATGTGAACAATTAGTCTGCATGTTCGGCAATCGCGAACGAAGTCGCAGGTACAGCTAGTTATGTAATAAAAGTATTTATCTGATAATATCCGCATATACAACGGTCTTTCATAATACATTGCTGCCAATAACTAAATAGGTACGTTAAGATATACGAGTACAGTTAATACAAAAAATTTAGTTTTTGTGAAATATGACTTCGTAATGACTGAGGCTAGATCCAAACGAGGCTGTTGTGACTTGACTCGACTATTTAGTTATATGTTCAACACGATTCAACTAAATTGACGAATTGCGAATGTACAAACCACACTAGTCCATCCAGAAAAAAAAGCTAATGTGAAGTGAACTATTGAGGAAATTGAAGAGCAGGTACATAATCCGAAAAGTGTTTTATGTTATATGAAATTGAATTTGGTTTTTGAGCTGGGTAAGGTATCACAAAAATGTAAATCCCAGTTTATAGATAACATACTGTCATTTTAATACAAAGAGTACCTATAATATTAAAAATATATATTATATAAATAAGATTATTTTTTCCAAAAGCTTTTTAAGTAGGCCATAGCAAACAAGGGCTTGTCTAACATCCTGATACAATATATTTATGATATTATTATTTTAATAGGTATAAGCTATTAAACCTATATCATATTTATGCCTATAGTGTCTGTTCATTCTTAGCCAAAAGGCCATACAAGTGGACTATGTCCTTTCTGAAATACAAGTTAAGAGTAAAATTTTAGTATGATGTTTTATGTTCTTATGGGTTTATATGTTAAACAATGAGGACCCCTATAAGAATAGAATAGCTAAATAATACGTCTTTCTTGTATAAAAGTATCTTGTTCTTGTCTCTATTTTTTTCTTATTGGTTCTAACTGTTCCTTAAACTAATCATTTCAATATCTTAGTAGTAAAGTTGAATTTAATATACCAACAAACTTTTTTAGCTGTTACTTTTATGTAGGTAATGTTCATAGATTTATTACTCCTTTGAATTTGCGTCTGTGGTTGCGTATGTCTTCAAATGTCTTGGTGGAAACACAAAAATAATCAATATAAATTGAAAATTGTTAGTTTCTTTTTGATAAATAATTGTACCTAGTCGTGAAATCTTAAAAAATCACGGGAAATACCCCTATAGTTTTCTAAGCTTATTCAATGATAAAATACTTACTTATAATAATTTGAAGACAATTTTTTTTTAGACCTTGATAGTTTTGTTTGCAGATGCTAATACAAAAGTAACAATGTTCTTAAAAATTATTCTGTGAATTTTATAAATTATAATAATTTCAAAATACTCACAAATAATCCCGAGAATCTTCAAAATCATTCTTTGCGTCTATTCTGTCAAAGAAGTAGGACAATGATTTTCTTAGTGTGAAAAGATTGTCTAGTTGTTTCTTTGCCTTTTCCACCGATCCCTTATCCAATATTATTGTTCTTTCTAGATATTCTCTGGCTGTAAAAACAAAGAAATTATTCTATATTCATCAGTACCTATTAAGCAATAACGTTATATGTCACCGGTTTATTGTACTAACCGTCAGTTTATAATAAATGTAGTTAGATTTTAAACTGTCGATAGATTGTAGATGGAAACTAAAATTTACAATCTAACTTTGACTTATGTTTAACTTACCACCAGATATAGTAACATATAACAGAAAAAAATAGTAAATGATCACAAAAATTAAACCCGCATTTTATTGTAAGCTTATAAACAGAGTTTTAACATGTCGTTCTCCTATTTAAGCAAAATGACTCCAAACAAATCATTGTTAACCCAAAAGTAGTAAATGATCACCAATAGTAGTTTGAGATCACCAAAATTAAAGTCTTGTGGCGCATCGCCGGCCGCTGCCGTGGCACGCTTGCTGTGCTCGCTCGGCTCGCGCGTTGTTGTGGTCACAAGTAACCTAACGCTCCTTCTTACTTCGCTCGTCGTCGCACCTAAATATGACTTTGCCCTAGACTAAATGATATTTAACCCCTCGCTAAAATACAGTGATCATTTACTACATTTGGTGTTCGATTACAATTTTTGGTAAAAGAACTAAGGGTGTCAAAGCATTTCATGGTGGTCATTATTTTAAATCCCTATGTTTTTTAAATGTACAAACTCGGAATGAATATATGTTTTTTTTTGTCGGACTATTATTTTTGTTCGTAACTCTATGAAATGAACTCATGCTACCTATAACGGCGACCAATCAAAGGACGGTTCACAATTTCGCGGGCGATATATTGTCAGACAAATGTAATCTGACGGGTTATAGATAGTTAGATTATAAACTGCTAGCTAGATATGGCCAGTTTATAATTATACGAAAATGTAAGCGGTAGATTGTAAATTTTAATGTTCGTTCACTATCTATCGACAGTCTTGTTATGATCTAGTTATGTTCGAACCTATTAACCCCCAATGTTTCCAAAACGAAATTCATTGCTTTCGCTGTCAGTACAGTCGGTCTACCACCTCCTACGTTCGTTCTACGTGCCCATCTGTGTGATAATGGCGTTGGTTCTACCGACTGCAACTGCATGTCGGTAGAACGGTCCTATCACATTAAATATCTAGGGGTGACGATAGACAGTTCAATGGCTTGGAATCAACATATTGCAGCTATGGTGTCTAGAGTCAGAAAATTACTTTATGTTTTTAAAAATATTAGACAAATAGTTGATTTCCAGTACCTAAAGACTATATACTACGGCCTAGCCCAATCTATCATGACATACTGCATAACTTTGTGGGGTGGTTCTGTTAAATCAAATATGATATATTTGGAAAGGGCACAAAGAGCGGTACTAAAAGTCCTCTCTTATAAACCACGTCGATTTCCTACTAGTGAGCTATACTCATTATGCAAAGTCTTAACTGTAAGACAACTTTTTATTCTGCAAACTGTCTTAAGGAAACATACTCATATGCCATATGATCCAAACCTAATAAATAATAAACGCAGATGGGATATAGTATGCACCACAGAAAAAAGACGGACGGTAACTGCAAAACGACATTATCGCTTTATGAGCTCGATGCTGTACAATAAGCTAAACAGACAATTGAATATATATCCCCTTACATTATATAAATGCAAACTAAAATGCATTGAATGGTTGCAATCATTGTCGTACCAGGATACAGAAGACCTGCTTGTTGTTTTAAAATAACGTTACATCACAGCTCATTTCACTTTGGCACTCAAAATATAACACTCACACACCATATACACACACACACACTCACCACATCACACCGTAACACACACCACATCACAACACACACATATAAATACCCATATTTAAATCCCTACCGTATGCATATATAAAAAACATTCCATTTACCTACTCTCACTCACTTACCTTAACCTAGTTTCCATGCCCAATCGATACGATCATATATTATTATGTTTATTAGCTCTAATAATTATATATACATTTATTTTACAACTTTTTCCATAGTTCGTACGTAAATACATATTTGTTAAATAGTTGACTTTTAATAGTTCACTTTGTTTGCTACTGAGGAACTATATAGTTAGCTTACTTTCGGAGGAGGGCGTTGACATCTGCGACACAGTTTTATACTTCTGCAGGTGTCATCGATTCTCATGTGTTTATAACTAAATTGTGTTATGGTTCCAAATAAAAATTATTATTATTATTATTATTAGTTTATAATCTCACTAGATTTTTTATAAACTAACGTATCGCACAATTATCCGGTGACATATACAATATGTACCTATTTGGCGATAACTTTTTGATTGAATTCATTCAGGATAAAATATATTCATCTCCGTGGGTTCCCGCTTTGTCGTGGCGGGAAATTTTGTAGGTTAATTTTATGTCGTACTAAAAAATTTACTTATTATGAAATTATTTGTTCACATAATTTCTTGTAAATCATTATTTTATTTTGAGTTTTCTGAAATGCCATTGTAAGGGCCGAATGTGACTAGGGGCCTAAAATCAAGCATCGAATGAGTAATCATATGGTGTTAACATATTTGTTTTCATTAATTGTGGCGGATGCTATTCCACAAATTTCTGCTTTAGTATAACGGTAAATAAAGCACAAAATCGCCACATAAATAGAACAGATTAATCTTGTGTTGTTTGAAATTTTTGAATTTTAAGATATTTTTTGATAATGCGATTATCACACGAGTAGAATAAATAAAACTAAAATTATTTAAAGCGCGTGTTTTTATTATTCATTTTATCCCGACGTTTCAAACACTGTGTAATGACCCTCTGACCACGATCACTGCAAAGTGTCTGAACGATTAGGATGAAATTTATGGTATTCAAGATGTGTACATAGTGTTAGGCTAAAGTTGCTTCCTCCATATCTTCCCTTCGGAGTCGTGAGAGGCAACGAAAGCTTAAAGACGTATGCCAAGCTTGGGTATTATGACAAAATATACCCTAAATGAGGGAGGCTGTGCAGCAGTGGACGATATGGCTGATAAATTACAATACAGACAAGAAAGAAATCCAGAGGTTGTTTAGTAACTACATAATATTTACTTTTGTTCGACTGTATTTCTATGGAACTAGTGCATACTATTTTCTAATGACCCACGCTCAAACTATTAGTGGCAGTTACTTAGCAGATGTTTGGACGCTGATATATCGAATTATTATTGCAACAGATATATAATTGTTTATGATTTTGGAAAGGGAATATCAAGCAGAATTGTGTAATAACGGAACCAAATCATAATTCGAGATTTTATTGTAATAAAACAGTCAAGTAAATCTATGCATTAAAATTTTCAAGGTCCTTTCGAAAAGAACAACTGTAATACTTCAAACAAAAAAGAAAACTATATCAGTCATAAATAATACAATAACTCAGTTGTCTCATTCAGAAAATCATTTCTAATCCGCGCTGCCCGCGTCGGTTCAAGTCTGAGCGAGATACTGCCGGCGATTTTAACGATTAGAAGAAAGAAAAAAAAACAAATGCTGTCTGCAAATACTTATAGTGGTATGTTTGTTATATTTGCATAAACACATGCATGTGTGTGAATATTGCTTATTTAGTTACTGAGAAGTGTCTACTTTGCTGGAACAGGTTTTGTGTCAGTAATTTAAGCCCATATTTTATATGTTTATGCCTTCCAAATTAGAAAAACTTGATTCAACGTTATCTTACAAAGATGAATATAGTGTTTTATCGAATACCTATTAAAATATTATTAGCATATGCCACCAAACAATAAACTTGTTAATTTATCCAAGGTTTCCTTTTATTAAAACGTGACATTGTCACATTGAGATACTTTTTATTATAAAATTATTGAGATTTCCTATATTTGTATGAGATTGATGTTAATTTATTTTTAACATTTGTTTTAACATTATTATTATTTTTAACACGTGCGTGGCAATATAATTTATATCAGAAACAGATCTTGGTAGCGCCAGTGAAATTACAGGCACATGAGACTTAACAACTAACCCCCTTACTTATAAAAAATCCGAAGTAGTTGCTAAGTAATGGATAACTAAACAGTGTTTAAGTAATGCTTAAATATTTCTTACTTATAAACGCTACTTAGCTACTATTTAGCTAAGCAATGGATAATGAGGTCGAACGTATTTTAAACTGACAACATTGAACTAAAAGGTATTATGAAAGACCCAAATTGCCAAAAAGCACATGCTTTGGCAAGAGGATTTTTTAGCACTACAGACGAGGCACTTTTAGCAGATACATATCTAGTGCTAAAAATCTTAAAATTAAAAAGTAAAAAAAAATACTATTCTTTGTAGGTACAGATTTTTATACATATGGTTAGGTTTACTGGAGACATTTGTAACGTGTTTTTATTGCGCAATATGGTAAATTCAAAGCGCCCTAATAATATATTTCCAATTATGCTATGGAATAGCAACCTATTCGATAGCATAATTTGAAATGCATTATGGGGTTACCGCAGACTTATATAACGGGTGTAACCCCAGAATACCGTCAAATCCCGCTGAAAGTTATCATTTTCCATCCCAAACAATACCTATGCCCAATTATGTCTACGTTCTTTTCTGTGAAGCCAAGATTCCAATCTTTATTTTTTTTAAACATTTTTATAGCGATTCCTTAAATCACAGTAATATAATAAAGGCCGTAATATGTTCTTGTGTTTCGTCTAGTGTGCTAGAGAAAACATTTTGTATGACCCTGAAACTGTGCCCGGTGAATGGCAATAGGCTCGCCCTTTATTACATGGGACCAAAACCCAATTGGCCGAAACATAGGTGTTTACACACCTCTGCCTACCCCTTCGGGGAATACAGGCGTCATTGTATGTATGTATGTAAAGTTTATGTGTATGTGTTTATGTCTTCTACATGTATTCACGTTTTAACGATTTGAGGGTTTGGATGAAACAACAGAATAGTTAGGTAGTTTAGGTTCTCCATACTTTTCATCTTCTTTGTCTACGCGGGTGAAACCGCGAAGCGTGGCTAGTTAATAAGAAAATTACAATGAGTATACCTGCGGTATACTCTTCAATAAAATCACGAAAAGTAGGTAGGTTACGCATAATATTTATTTCATCATCCAATTTATGTTTCTACTTGATATATTTTTTACGATTTATTAACAGAGTACCTATGTCGTGTTTATAGTTTTGTATGCCTCCTTGACAATAACCTCAATAGTAACTAAATCAGCTGATCAGAAATATGAGCGCCATCTTGCTACTTTAATATTTAAACATGGGTCGGACGGTGTTTAAATTGACAGCTGATTTAACTTATGTACTGGATAAAGTTATGTAGCGTTTATGAGTAAGGAATTTTGCTAATCAGCGGCTAAGTAATGCTTAAAATTTAAGTAGCGTTTATAAGTAAGGCTGTATGTCTTAAGGTGACGAGCGTAGTCCAATTCGTGACTTGTAATGAAATGCATCTGTTATAAGCAGAGGTTATAGCTTAACACCAGGTCAACCTTGAGCTAGTTCTATCACAATCTCATAAAAAAAATGAAAATTCTTAATATTTTTTCCTTATGCCTAGATTATCTAGATAACCAAAAATCTTAAATGGCTATATAATTCATATCCATTATAATCGCGGTTATAAAAAAAATTGAAGTAAAAAAACAAACTGACATAAAATACATATTTTTATTTAGGTATCAGGTGTAATAGTCGTCAAAGGCTAGTGTTCTAAGCTAGCCTTTGACCACTATCTCACCTGATGATAAGTGATGATGTAGTAGAAGATGTTTTTCAGGTTAATCGGTTAAGAACTAAGTAACCAAACTTGGCAACGAGTGCTTCGAAAAGTTCGGAAATAAAAAGCTTACAAACAAAGTTTTAGTTTGATAATGTTTTTGGGTTTGTTTTACCGACTCATAGATATTTTAACATGATTGATGTTGATTTTAAGATAATTTTAGGTAACTCAATAAAAACAGTAACAGAAATAAAGTAGTTCTAATGAAGCAAGGCGTACGATACAAGAGAAGCCAAAAAAACAAGATACCATCATGCTGTGCCTTTCACGCTCCACAAGTTTGACGTACTGTTGGAAGAGCTAGCATAATAGAAGTAGGGTTTTTTGTGGCTTCACTTCTATCGTGATTCTGCTCAGTCAGAACTTCCTTATGTGAGTATGGTAATTTCCCATTCTAGACTTACTAAATTAAAATCCGTGTATAAAGGTTTTTCAATTTAGATACGGATATTTATTTAGTAGCTGTGTTGTAGTATTGTATTGTAAAAAATATTTTATCAATATTTGGCTCAAAGATACACACACAGTTAACGGATTTGCTTACTTAACTGTATGAAGAAAATAACAATTTTAATTGTTATTTTTTTTTTACAGTAACTACTAATTATACCTGTTTCATTGCCAGTCAGATTTTGAGTGTCAAGTGCAAGAAGCTAAACTGTTTCATTTATGGGTTTTTAAAATAACAACAAATAAAAAAAAAACCTTTTTTTTATGCCTGATAGGTTAGCCTTTGACCACTATCTTACCTGATGGTAGGTAATGATGTGGTCGAAGATGTTGTTCAGGCTTACCTAGAACCTTGTCAATACTTAACTAATTCCTGGGATAGGCGCTAGTGAAGTTTATAATTTTAATGATATTGTCGATCAATAAGAGAGCCTTAGTGCAAAACTTGCTAAAAAACAATTAGCCAAATTTCTAAGAATTTAAAATCTAAGAAATTGGTTAACGGTACTGTACTGTATCAGCTGGATCGTCCACTGCTGAACACAGCCTCGCTCATTATGAGGGGGTTTGCCATAATCCCCACGCTTGGCAGGCGTCTTGGGGATTGCAGTTTGTGACATCAGTTCCTTGGAAGGTGCTGCTGCCCACCTTCCAAGGAACAGCGAAGAAGAAGCAGTGATAGCTCAGTGGCATTGGCAATGGTCTGCCGCGCAGCAGCTCCATGGTTCGAATCCCACCGCGAGCTTGTGCCCGCATGGTGGAAGGGCATTTTGCGAATTCCTGCGTGGCTAGCGCGCACTCTCAAGTAGAAAATCTGTCGCCAAGCACCTAACCACACTAATCCAAATATATTATGACGTCCTTCTTCTCATTTCAAATTATTTGAAACAATGGCTCAGGGTTAATAACATATGGACTGCCATGCCGCAGGTGTATGGTTTGATCCCCACTGCCAGCTTGAGCTTTACTGTATTTTGGAAGGGCATTTTGCAAATGCTCGCCTGGCTAGCAACTACCCTCAAGGAGAAAATCTGTCGTCAAACACCTAATAGTGTGTTCCGACAGCTGTTCCTGAGATGAGATATAATTACATGCTCATGTCTCAGTGTGCCAGGTGCAGAGCAATTCGTCCACCGCAATCCCATGAAAAATAATCTACGATTTTTTAGATTAAATGGTAAGTATAAGGTATCCGACACACTACTATATATCGGACATACTACTACTACATAATGCTCCAGCAATCATACTCGTATGCACTTTAATTAAAAAAAACTTTTTTTTCATGGAATATGACGGACGAATTGCTCTGCACCTGTCACTCTGAGACATACAGTTGTTAAGTCTTGTACTTATACTGGATCTCAGGAACAGCTGCCGGAATACAGTATTAGGTGTTTGACGATACATTTTCTATTTGAGGGTAGTTGCTAGCCAGGTGAGCATTCGCAAAATGCCCTTCCACCATACAGTGAAGCTCAAGCTGGCAGTGGGGATCAAACCATACACCTGCGGCATGGCAGCCCATAAGCTATTAACCCTCAGCCATTGCTTCAAATAATTTTAATTGAGAAGAATGACGTCATAAAATATTTTGATTAAGTTCAATTAAAAGTGTTTACATATAGTTAATTTATTACCTATATTTGGGTATCGGACATACTTTACACACTTTTTTCTGTATCCGACTTATCTATGTTTGGGTATCGGACATACTGTACATACATTTTGCTCTGACATATTTTGTTTTTTCATCCCTAGAATAAGATTCCATTAATTTTCATAAAACACACATTCAACAATAATCTTTTTAAGTGCATGAAAACATACATTTACGTCTTAATCCAATATCTAGATATTGAATTAAAACACTTTTAGTTCTCGATTCTTGTGTTTGTTAAGATGTTTTAAATTAGTGATACTTTCCTTATTTCGCGCTAGTTTAATTGCAAAAGAATTCTTGTAATTCTGAGCAATGGCAGCAATTGGCGTGATTATCTTCCTTTTGAAATGCTGATCTCTTATCAGAGACTTAGAAATAAGATGTCTTTATGAAATCACGAGTAAAAATATAGTCATACTGACGTAGCTGAGTCCCTTTGCAAGTTATAATTAGGACATTTATTAGAGAAACTAAGAATTACGTCTACTGTTGTAAGACGTCTAGTGTTTGAAGCGCTCGTAGCGAAGTTTGCTTAGCTGTTTTAACCGATTCCGCCGCGGCTTGACTTGGATGGGTGACCGCTAGTGATATTACTACTGACTACTACTGCTTTCGTGCTTTGTAAGACACGTTAAGCCATCGGTCCCGGTTGTGGTCTTAGAATGGCAGTCGTTATAGCATGGTGGTAGGGCATTTTGCGAATGTCCGCCTGGCCAGCTACAACCCCCAAGTAGAAAATCTGTCGCCACGCACCTAACGGTGTATTCCGGCAGCTGTCCTTGAGAGCTTTCTAGGTTAGCCTGAACAATACCTTCGACCACATCATCACTTACCATCTGATGAGATAGTGGTCAAAGGCTATCAGGCATAAAAAAGAACTGTAGTTTGATGTTGGTGAATAGTCGTTAAATTATTTATGTTGTCACACTATATATTATGTCAAAGTTACTTTTCCATTTTTGTATGAGGTCAGGTACTAAATTAAACTATTAATTATTTACTAAACGATCCTACATTCTACAGCAACGTTCAGAAATAAGGGGTACAGCGTCACTGTGGAATGAAGGGCAAAAATTCGGGACATTTTAAACAAAAATGTCTTTCATCAATTACAGAAGAAACACTCTTATCAATCTTACAGAAGAATTACAGATATTAATAATTACAATATTTCATGAACTTACATAGGCAACAGGTGGTTTCTTGACAGAGACGGAGTGAAAGATGCATGTTTTAATTTTTTAAATAACATAAAAAAACTACACCTACTAATATAAATCATTATATAAAGAAAATCATTATAAAATTTCTTCCGGAGTCATTATTATAAATCGTCAGTTTCACTATCACATGACATTTTGGAAAATTATTTAGAATAATTAAAAGTGATCATACTCTTTAATTATCATTTGAGCAAAAAACAAAACTTAACAAAAGAAAACAAATCGCCGCGCATTTATTTGTCGTAGTGCAGAAAATGTTGCCAAACTCCTTTCATTGAGAATCGAGTACAAAAAAGCCACCTCTTTTTTCCTATTAAATAAAATATGTCAAATTAAAACCGTTTTGAGATTTGACGTATGTATTATTTTTTGTTCGCAACTAAAAAAAAAACAAAAGAAAGCAGGGTGGGTATGGATTTTCATACAACATTCTTTCACAGCTACGGAGAGCAGGAATGAAGTTTCAACATTTATGATAAGATGAAGAAATGACGAATTTTTTAACGTTTTGAACGAGCAATTATACACTTTTTGTGTGGATGCGGTACAAAATAATATGTAACTTAAGTATCTACCTCAGTAAGAAATAATAAATCAATGTTAAAAACTTACAAAAATCCTTTTTAGTAAAATGTGCCTGCTTTCTGATCCAATCATCTAATAAGTCAATTGCTGCGTCCATTTGTCCTGGTTTATCGAAATCAAATTCTTTTCTCACGTACTGTAACGTATTTATATTGAATTGCAATATGCTATGATCAGGCAGTTTCTCCTGTGTGTGTGTAACTTTAAAAAATGTTCCAGCAATGTCTTTGTAATAGTCAAAATTTCGACTGCCGTGTTGTCTTAGAGCCAATTGATCGAACTTACTCAGATTTTTTCTCAAGAACAGGTTTTAGTTGTCACTTTTGCAATCGTCTATTTGTAACGAAAACTTAAGTCGAACTGAGATTGTACACAGACCTTTTTGAACAATATATCGAAACAAGAGGACAAGATAAATCGTTATATAAAACAGGCGTAAAAATAAACCGTTAATAACCACATCGACGACTACGCTCGTTAAGTGATTATGTATTTATCCTCAATTTTAATTTTATTAATCATGCTACAATATATTAAACGTACCTACTTATAATGTGGTTTTTTCGTATGTAGGTGTGGATGATTCAAGTTTCACCAGTTTCCCTAAGATTACAAATGCGACAGTTTGATTTTGTATAGTTCGTGTTTTCGTTATGGTTTATTCAAAAACGACTAAATATATTTTGTTAAATTTTAGTATTCATGTTTCTTTGGTCTGGGATGATACCTATTCTGCCCCTCATGGTAAAAAGACGTACCTAATATATTTTCTAATATTAAGTTTTATGTATATTGTCAGGATAAAGAAAACAGACGAATCTGTTTTTTACATGGTATTTAGTTTTGGAAATAACAGAGTGAATAAAGGCTCATCTCCATTATAATTTATACAATGATTAAGATGAACGGACACATTTTAATGGAAATGAATGGAAAAGACGTAGTTACGTAGATGAGTCTAATCTTTCAATAAATAACTACTTTGATCGGAGAGGTAAAAGACGTATATATATTTATTGAGTTCCGCATGTGACGATGTAAAAAATGTAACTGGCTATTGCAGCTTTTAATTTATTTGAAAATTACAGCTAAAAGTAGGAGAAAAAGACTTTTTTTATTACTTGTGCCTTTTCAATTTAGTTAGCCACTTAATTCGCGTTTCTTCTTTGCGTGGTTGCGTGTTATATTCCTGTTGTAAGATTATTTTTATCAATCAATACCAAAGTGTTTATTAATTAAGAAGACGCAAGTGAGTAGAAGTGCCTTTTCAACTTCATTTTGCTATAATATGTAGCATGTCGCGAGAACTCTTCAGTTGCGCCTGAGTGGCTGTGAAGTATAGACTACCGTACCTTCGGTATCGGCACCACCGCCTGTCAAAAACATTTGCGTGTAAAGATGTTATTTATGTTGGTTATGTTTATGTTGTTGATAATAATAATTTAAAATATATTTATATACATATACATTCTTTGGAAACGTTTTGAGGCGAGTGAGCTAGTCCATTGAGCGTTTTGTCTTTCAGGTTAAAAGCCACTAGACCGCGTGGGAGGTCAACCATGCGATAGACTGACCAAACGGTGGGTGGTCTCTTGCATGTGTGAATCAAGATGACCGTTTTTTCATGTTATTGTGACCGCACAACCTCGGGGTCCACCAGATGTTAAGCGGACTAATCGCTGCTTATAACAGTTAACTAAATATAAACAACCATTGAATACTTATTTCAGCGGTGCACTTAAAATATATACTTACCTATATTATATACATGAATATATGACTAATTCAATCAAATATGTTAAAAAAACAGACGTATATTTTGGTTGCCAAATTATGATACTAGAATGGCCAATAATGTATATTGTATATAATAATAGTTATAGTAAATTTGTATTTGTGACAGTTCTTTCCAAACCTTTAGATACTTCCTCCATAAACGAATAGAGTAAGTATAGCCACAAAACAGATAGGTCCAGAAGTCAATCATATGCATGCACTTCACTTTTCATACCTACGGTCGGCGGTCGCACTAGGGTTGTAGGCTCCTCCGAAACCGCAGTATAGCCCGCAGAGCAAAAAACTTATTCTATAATATTCAAAAAAAAACAATAAACATACTATTACAATACAAAAAGTTTAGAGAGCAAAAACATATAAAATTTTATATATACTTTGGTAAACCAGAGCAAGGTTCACCGTTATATGCTAAATGTCTATCAAGCAATTATAATAGCTATCCATTTTCTCAAAAAATTCATTGAAGCCTGGACCCCTACTCTAATTCGTTGAAGTATCGAACTTCGGGTACGAAAGCAAGTTATCCGCAAAACACGTATTGGCTTACTTTTCTTTAACTTGGTTCGTAGCATAGACTTGCAAACATTTGCCTGTGTAGACTCTGTATATATTTTTTTATCAGATTCGTATTGTTTGTACATTTTCCAAATATGAAATTATAATGTTTTCGGTTGCTAATAAGTAGTCTGTCGAGTTATAAATATGCAGGAAGAACACAAATACTTGTGAGGATATAAATACCTATGGTGAACAAAGTCATTAACGTAAATTCAAAAAATCTGATTTGTATTTTCTAGAACAGTAGCGACACCTCTTGCTGAACTATAACTAGGACTCTCAGACTCTTACCATGTGAAAATATTCTTTAATTTCTCTGTATTACGACTTAAAACTGATTGAGGCATAACAGCGTTCTCAGAGTTGTATGGGAGATTCCATAGGGTGCAAGATTTGTGTTGAACGTTACGGTCTGACCATAGACTGTATCAAACAACGCATTTCGTACCGCAAATTCAATTTTCCTTATCTAAAGTGTCGCTCGAAACACGAAAATTGAAACTTCGTCCAATTGTAGTAGCGGCCTTGCCTCAAGTGGAAGACATAATTGAAAGCTAAGTTGATGATACATTGAGTAGTGTTTCACGGCTTTCGTATTTAGTTCTGGGTATTTTTTCCAGATTTTTCATGCTAAAACTAAACCCTTTTTTTTAAGTACACCAAGTCTTGTTAACAGTAGTATGTAAAAATACTAAATTAAGAGGAAATACAGGTCAAAAAATTGTATATTCGTAGAATTTTGGTAAACGCTATAACCAAACCGCAGCTTCGCTAAAGTGACTGTATGGGCAACAATATCGGGCAGAGGAATAATTGGTCCTTATGTATGTGGCAAAACGTCACTGTTAATACCGAACGCTATGTTGCGATGTTGGAAGGTTTTTTGGCTCTAGAACTTAAATCTTCAAGAATAGTGAATTTTGGAACTTAATTTCAATAAGATGGAGCTACCAGTCATACGTCAAACGACTCCATGGCGGTTGTGAAACAGATGTTCCCAGGCAGACTGATTTCGAAAAGAGGTGATATCCCCCACGTAGTCCAGATTTGACGCCCCTTGACTTTTTTTATGGGGATCTCAAACACAAAGTCTACAGGAATAATCCGAGAAATATCGAATAGCTCAAGGAGAATATCCGTGGTGAAATGGCCGCAATTACACCAGCGTTACTAAAGAAAGTTTTCAATAATTTCCGTTCGCGGTTAGTGGAGTGCCGTCGTAGAGAGGGTCAATATTTAGATGATGTTATTTTTTTTAAAATAACTTTCGTTACTATTGTACAATTACCTAGTTTTATTTTAACTATCCTATTTAATTTATTTTTTAATATTTTTTTAAATATATACGTTCTATTGCGCCACCCACGTCACTGGTTTGATCTCAGTTGGAATACGCTGTAACAGTGTGGAACCCACTTAACAAATATTATCTTAATGCCATATAAACGTATAAGCTTACTTGCCTATTTTATCGGAATATATATATACTATATATACATTATATATCAACTATGTAAATGGTTAAATAACTTTTTATCTATGTCAAATTCGCAAAAAATTGGAAGTGATAAAAAAGATCAATCGTTCTATATTATGATAACGGGCTACTACGGAACCCTACACTGCGCGTGGCCCGACAAGCGCATGACCGTTTTTATTTATATTAAACTTTAAAAAAAATTTGGCCGATTTTACTTTTTGTTATATATTATGTCCTTCTCATTATCCATAAAATGTGTTAAAATCTCTTTTTCATGGTCATTAGTCTTCAAAATAATAATTATGTTACCTCCGTGTTACGTCTCATAAAAACCCAACGATAGGTTTTTGTGTGATTCAGTCACAAATAGATGTTTGCACATGAAAACTACATATCTATTAAAATAATATGGGCCTTTACAAATTTATCACTATTATGTAAGAAGCATAAGATAATTCGTATCGGTCGAAGATATTGTTCAGGCTAACCTAGAATTACTGGCTCACAAGGTCAGCTGCCGGAACACAATGTTAGGTGCTTGGCGACAGATTTTCTACTTGAGTAGCTAGCCAGGCGGGCATTCGCAAACTGCCCTACCACCATGCAAAAAAATACTGGTTGAATTCCGTGTGAAGAAGAGATCGTGAATGTTATCGTTCCCTTGTCCGTTAGTTCATCTATCTCTAGCTTACCAGTATTTTTTGGGAAATTTTTAGCATTTTTGTATCTCACATTAATATTATCCATTTCAAACAAAAAGTACATAGTAGCTCATTGAATGCGATGCTGTATTGAAGACCAGACTCCAAAGCCTTGTACATCGTCACAAAGTTGCCGGTCTATCAGTGTTATCATCCGGAGAGTGTGCGATGGAGTTGCATAACTTAATTCCAGCATCTCCTTTCCGCTACCGGACTACAAGACGTACGAAAACATGGCATCCGTGTATTGTTGACATTCCTCCTGTTCGCACAAAGCGATTTGCGTCCACCTGTATAATACGAACAGCGAAGGAATGGAACACCCCCCAGCGTCTTTGTTCCCCGCGAGGTACTATCTGGAAGTCATTAAGTATAGAGTGAATACGTATTTTCTATAGGCAAGTATGCTCCACCGTCACCCGCGTCATCGCTTACCATTAGGTGGACTGCGGTCAAATGCTTGTCTATTCGTTTTTATTTAATCGATATATAATATAGCTGAAATTGTGTCCAGTACAGAGTATTAAGCTTGTCTTCTGTTACATGCGACTTATTATAACATATTGTGAAACACAAGTCTGTGTAAATAGCCATATCTACCTAACCATTCTTGGAGGTACAGATTTGACAGTGCTTGATTTAATAAATGAAATATATTTATAGTTTTATTGCTTGGCGTAGTAGTAGATCTTTCCAGTTAAGGTACGTTGATATAAAGATTTCAGAAATATGCATTTTTTCGACTAGAAAACGGAGTGATATTTTCATATAATACTTTTACCCTTCCCTTTATGTGCCCTGAATTGCATACGAATAAACATTGCAATTCAAGGGGGCAATGCTGACAGTATGCTGGGCACGCTGCCAACTGGTAGTGGGCTAGAGCATTTGGACCGCCTATGAGTCTGCAATGGCTTATAGGGATCTAAATGCTTTTATTGTAGTAGCTGTAGTGCTGTTTATGGTTCGTAGTATTTTGTTAATAAAGGCATGCCGCCGGTAAAAAAAAATTACATACGCGTGGCCACCCAAATGATAGGTTTCAAATTATACAAAACTGTCGTTTTCCATGTGGTGACAATTACTTCTATCACCCAGTTCTTTTTAATTTCCAAACATGTATCCTATGGATCCAGAAACAAATAGTAGATTGTGTCATAAAGGAGCAAAATAATAATTATACGGCGAGGACGCTTTTTTGAATCCAGAGCGAAGTGAAGGATTCTAGAGTAGAATCCCGAGTGTTGCGAGGGATTCTTTAGTATTATCCTGAACGTAGCGAGTGATTCAAAGTACGTCGCCTGAGCCATATTTATGGCTCAGGCTCATATTTTGCGCCCGAGTGATACACTCTACTTTATCACCAACTATGAGAAAAATAAAAGGCGCCTGTAATAAACCGAATGTGAATAAGACAAGTATCTATCGAAGTACATTAACAATAAAATGCGCATATTAAAACACTATATTTAATCTTTACTAATCCACCATATACCTACATAGTTACTTACTTTTGCGGCAAGAAAAACTTTATCCGGTGCGTCATTAAGGAAAATCTCCACGTTTTTAACAGAGAACACTTTTGATTTTTTTAGGTTTAAATCCATCAGACATCCTCTTCAGATTACGCTGCCACGCTATTAATTTCGAAAATGTGTCCAGTTTTACGTCGTTATTAGAACTGACTGTTGATTACTCCAAAGAGTGGAAGGTTGTTTAGTTTTGGATACATACTGAAAATAAGCCTAAACACAGATTCTGAAAAATGATTGGCGCCTCTTGCATTTCTCCGTTCAATAGAATTACCATAAGCTTTCATGTATTTCTCCCAGGATTTTGCAGGTTGCAATGGATTATCCATCACATTTCTTGCGTCAGTTCTAATACTTCCAGGAGTTAATTCTATACGTTCAAAGTACACAGACTTGTTTGAAGAACTCATTTTTGAAAACAAAAACATGAATTTCTAATAATCTGTGAAATATGACAAAACGCGGGCTGTAGTTCGCACGTTTTTTTATTTTTTATTCAGCTGGTGTGTCGACCATGGGCCGTCGTACTACCAGCCAGTCTTTATGCAAACAATATTTGCGTTCGATTTCTTTGGCGCACTTATAAAGAGGATTAAAAACTCATTACTGCCTGCAAAAAGTTTCTTATAGAAAATCCTACCTATCTATCCTAACCCAAAAAGGTGGTCCTTTGGGTGCAATTAACGGCGAACCAAGTCGTCCTTTTCAAATAAATGGGATGAAAATAAAGTTATCTTTAATATAATTAAGCAATGTGTGATTTTATTAATTTTAATGAAACAACGAAATTAAATTTTAAATTAGCGAATTCCTCTTATTTTTGTTTTTAAATTGTTATTTTAATCAATAATTTTCAGTCACATATATTGCTGTAATCTAATAATACAAACTTAATGGAAATACAAAAAATAAACACCTTTTTTGAAATATACATAAGAAGTTAGGAAATTATGTTATAAAAACTAATGTCACGGAGTGACGAGTAAAGTGCAGTGCAACGCATAAAGTTAAAACTGAACTGTAACCGGGAAGGCATAACGCTTAATATATGTTTATGTGATTAAGATTGAACAAGCATGGGGCTCACCTAATGTTAAGTGATAACCTCTGCCTATAACAGAGGCAATTCATCACAAGTGACGAACTGTACTGCGCCCATCACTTTGAGACATACAGTTGTTAAGTCTCATGTGCCTGTACTTTACTGGCTCCCAAGGACTTCTTACGGAAAACACTGTGAGGTGCTTGGCGGGGGATTTTCTACTTGAGGGTGGCCAGGCTAGCATTCGCAAAATTCCTTTCCACATACGGTGAAGCTTAAGCTGGTGGTGGGGATCGAACCATGGCGGTGCAGCACGGCAGACCATAAGTATCATTGCTTCAAAATTACTAGCGACAGAAATGGCGCAGTGGCAGCAGTTATGGAGTGCCACGCAGGAGGTACATGGTTTCTTTTTGGCGTGGAGTTGATCTTACCCAAATTGTGGTTGCCCCTGGGGTGCCGGGATAAATACAGGGTTATTGGTAAAATGTTAACAACCTCTTATGGTTGACTTCTGCTAGTCCTAACAAATATCATGAGAAGTTTTTTTTGTTTTTTTAATTGTTGTTTTATATCTTTTTGTGTTTCATAATGTGTATATGACGGAAGAAGCACGGGGACCACCTGATGTTCAAAGTCTCTTTTGCCTGTAATCTAATATTTCATATTTTTTATTACTTAGCTCGATATTCAAAACTCTATTCAAAGCGAGCGGCGGCGCGTCCAGTGTTGCCTCGGCGAGCGTTCTTGGCTCGGAGTAGGCATTGTCTTTCACTACGAGACACAGAACTTAAAAGTGTCAGACAGTACTAGAAAAAAATAATAATAATAATAATAACCATTAATAATGTTTTAAGTTTTGGGTCTCTCCGAGCCAAGAGACCAAACCGCCAAACTAACACTGGACCGCGCCGCGCTCCCTTTCAATAGAGTTGTGAATATTTATATCGAGCAAAGTAATAAAAAGTATGAAATAATAAATTACAGGCACAAGATGTTTTTAACATCAGGTGGTCCGGTCCTCGTTCTTATTCCGTTATATAAGCTACCAAAAAAAATTATAACAAAAATTATTTAAAAAAAAAATTATCATCTCGAAATGTTTTTTAGGTCTAACAGAAGTCAACCCTAAGAGTTTCTTAGCATTTTACCAATAACTTTGTATAAAATATGTTCTCCCCATCATTTCTTCCCATGGGTGTCGTAAGAGGGCGACTAGAGGAAAAACAGCAGAAAGTGGGCAGCAGCACCTACTGAGAAACTGCTATCTTATACTGCCAAGCGTGGCAAAATCCCATATTTGGGTTGGGGGAGGCTGTTTCAGCAGTGACCAATTCAGTTGATACAGTATATTGAAAGGGAATTTTGCAAATGCTTGATATGACTCAGCTACCGTTCTAGATTTGTGCTGTTTACTACCCTCGACTACACCAACACTTACCAACAAATGAGATAGTGATTAAAGGAATATATATATATATACAGGGTTATTAGTAAAATGCTGACATCCTCTTAGGGTTGACTGCAGCTAGTCAAGAAACATTTTCAGATGTTTTTTTTGTTATGAAAAAAAAACACAGTTTTTTAATTTTTTTTCGAGCTAGGAGCGCCTGCCGCTGCAACACTGGACCGCGCCGTGGTCCCTTTGAATAGAGTTTTTAAGAAGAGACTTTTGGGATCAGGTGGTCCTCGTGCTTATTCAGTCAAAAAAATATGAAAAAACACAAAAGAAAATTAAAAAAAAAATAAAAAAAATTAAAATAAAAATTTCAAAAAAACCATTCGAAATGTATGTTTGGAATAGCTATTATTTATATATAGCTAGCTTTATATATATAATAATAATAATAATAAAAATAAAAAAAAAAATTATTTATTAAAATTATTATAATAATAATAATTTTATTTCCAAAATTTAGTATAAACATTTCTGTTTGTACATAATTCAAAGTAAGGTTGGTTAATAATATTAGGAACACTTGTTAACATTAAGACCCAAACTAGGCGAAGGCCTTTGTCTTGGGGCTCAGAGTACAGACTTAAACGCTACACTTGATTATATTTTATGATAAATTTTAAGAACTATGAGAGTGTATGTACAATATTTCCAAGGAGGGAATGTTTAACAATAAAAATGGAACTAAGTGGTTTTACGTTCCAATATTTAAGGTTAACAGAGATAAATTGAAACGCTGATACTAGGTAATATGTGGTATGTGCGTGAATTAGAGTGAGTGTGTAAAACGAATGTAAAGTGTGTGTATGTAAGGATAAGGTTGCCTTGGCTGCGCTGTACCACAATATTATATTATAAGGCCTTCTGTTTCATCATAGGATAATTTAAAAAGCAAATTCTGGACTAGTTTCTTACAGGTAAAAACGTTAGTGTCTTTAATTGGACAAATTTTGTTGACTTTGTTGTAGGTGTTTGCATGAGCAAACCGGGGACTTCTCTGGACTAAAAGAGATGAAGCAGGTGGAGTCGGGAGTCGGTAAACTCGCTTAGATAATATAGATTTATATTCACATAGATTCAAAACGGTTTTATGAGCTTTTAATGTAGCAGAAAGGACAAAGAGCTGACGCATTCGCAGTACCTTGAAATCTTCGTAGATGGTGTCTGTCGGGTATCTGAATGGTTTTTTTAAAATTACATTAATAAGGGCTCGCTGAGCTCTCTCAACTAAAATGAAAAATCTTTTTGCGGCGCTTCCCCAGACCGATATGCAGTATTGCATGATCGATTGACTTGTACATTTGTCGTAATAGGTCTAAAGGCGTACAGTCTCTGAGTTTTTTCATGACATACATTAGTTTCCTTATGCGACATGATAACTATGCTATGTGGTGTTGGTAATTTAAATTCTCATCAATAAATATGCCTTAGTATTTAAAATTACTCACACGCTCGATTTGACTACATGCACACCCTGAATGGTGATTAAGACAATTGTCTTGTGAACATGAGTGCATTTTGAGAACGCTGTCTTCAGGAGAGCTTATATATATATAATTAGTAGAGCCTTGTGTTATAAAATAAAATGCATTATGTGTGAGAAGGAATATATTTAAAATTATGCCCGTTTAAAAGGAAAGTTAATACAGAAAAGTTATTAAAAGGTCCATCGTATTGCCTTTTCTAATCTACACACAAAGTTCTAAATGACCCTGAAACGCCTAAAATTTCCTCGTTGGTCTTCGTGTTGCCATTTCTAAGATTCTCGTAGACTGTAGTTTTGTTCATTTCCTCCATATATACCATATTCTCTTTTGTACCGAAAACTTCGACCCAATCATCTGAAAATATGTAAAAAATACATAATGTAATAAAACATATTTTATTTAAATTAATGGTTAAAAAAATCCTATAAAATATATCTACTGACAATGCCGCCTAATTTTCCTGTAAAGCCGACGTGACGTCATAAAAGCCAAACTGGAAGAATTTTAGATCGAGATTTCTTGATCGTACGCTTGAAGAGTCAAGACCTCCTGATGATGCTTAGTGTACAATAAAAACGCGTCAAATCATAAAATAGAATAGCATTGTGCTCGGTAAATGGCAATATGCTTGAATATTATAAGGCACCAAACCTTGTCTGGCGTAACGTGGGTGCTTACAAACATCTATTCAGTACTTTGGGGAGTACAGGCGCCACGAACGGTTATATTTCCTATGAATACATTTTTGAAGCAGTGATGGCTCAGTGGCATTGGCATTGACTGCCACTTAGCAGGTCAATGGTTTGAATCCCGCCGCGGGCTTGAGCGCTCGTAGCGAAGTTTTTAACCGATCAGCAAAGTTAAGCAACGTCCAGCGCGGTGATGAGTTGGATGAGTGACCACTGACCGCTAGTGACATTACTACTGAGCGCTTCCGTGCTTCGGAGGGCACGTTAAGCCGTCGGTCCCGGTTGTCGTCTTAGAATGGCAGTCGTTATAGCATGGTGGTAGGGCATTTTGCGAATGCCCGCATGGCTAGCTACCAACCTCAAGTAGAAAATCTGTCGCCAAGCACCTAACGGAATGTTCCGGCAGCTGTCCTTGTGAGCCAGTAATACTATGTTAGCCTGAACAACATCTTAGACCACATCATCACTTACCATCGGGTGATATAGTGGACAAAGGCTAATCTAACAAGCAAAAAAAAAGCTACGCCGAATGGTGGAATGGCATTTTGCGTATGCCCGCCTGGCTGGCGACCACCGTCAAGTAGAAAATCTGTTGCCAAGCAATTAGCAATATGCCTTGTGTTAATTTTACTACAGTTAATATTACACATGTATTGTAATTATATTATTATATACTTTAAGTATTGCAATTCAACTGGGCAATGCTGCCAGCATGCTGGGCACGCTGCCAACTGGGGCCCGATTCTCTGAGCTATTGAACGGCGTTAACGAAACTTAATTGCCTTAAAATTGTTGTTTTTGACAGTATCCGTAGTCTGCCCGCTATTAAGGTTCGATCGCAAGTCAGTGGCTTGCTATCAATAGTTTTTGACATATTTGGTATGCTGTAAGCTATTTTGTTGCGATTGCGTTGCAACAGTGGCATAGATAGCATAGCATAGATTTTAAATAGAAAAATAGCTAAATGATTTAAATATATTTATTTAATGTATTGTTTGCTAGAAAACCACTTTAATGATGTTTTCACTGATGCTTGATTGATAGAACTATTCATTATTATTTCAGTGGCAACATTTGCAAGCCATAGCACAGGCATACGATAGCGACGCTATTGCTATACAACTTCGATTAGGAGCTAGAATTATCAGACTACCGAATTTGACATTAACAGCAGTTCGATCGCAGAAGCATCGTAGTAGTGTGGCGTTTGGTCAATAGCTAAGAGAATTGGGGCCCTGGTTGTGGGCTGGCGCATTTGGACTGCCTGTGAGCCTGCAGTGACTTAAAAGATGTCTAAATGCCTTTATTGTAGTAGTATTAGTCTTGTATATAATTCGTAATATTTTGTTATTAAAACAATAAATATTGAACAAAAAAATATATATATATATATTTGGGTTTAGCTGGTTTAAAATAATACTTTAATTACAATACATAGATCGATCATTCAATAAGCAAATTGTCAATTATCCCACCCTCCCCATTGCTACTTGTGGGTGTCGTAAGAGGCGGCTGATGGTAAAATACCGGAAGGTGGGCAGCAGCGCCTTCTTAGGAACTGATATCTTATGCTGCAATCCCAAGTCGCCTGCCAAGCGTGGAGATTATGGCAACCCCCTTAATGTGTTCAGCAGTGGACAATCCAGCTGACACAGTACTCATTTTTATAAATTGTGAATTCTACCGTATTAAAATCGTTACTTAATTAATTTAATCATACTAAAGTATTAAAATTTTTACATATAAAAATTGTGATAATACGGCTAGGTCATGCTTCTTTTTTTTAAGGCTTAACCTAGAATTACTGGCTCTCAAAGACAGCTGCCATATTTTATACTTGAGGGCGGCCGCGAGCAAGGCGGGCATTCGCAAAATGCCCGTCCACCATGCTGTGAAGCTCAAGCCCGCGGCAGGATTCGAACCATGGACCTGCTGAGCGGCAGTCCATAGTCAATACCACTGAGCCATCACTGCTTCTTGCATATAGTTAAAATATTATGAACGATTTAAATTACACAGCTATTTATTAATAATACGGCATCACCTTTTTCTCCTATTAATTTTATACCCTTAATGTTTAGTTCCGCTCTACAGAAACATGTATTATTTTATAAGTCTTAGAACTGAAAAATTACTTACTAGATATTTCAATCAGAGATTTCAATTCTCCGCCCAATTCTGCAGATAGTAATTCTTTCGGTACACATTCATGCAATGTTTCCAAAGTCATGTGCACTTTTATCCTGTCGCCAATTTTTTTACTGAAGAATTGCTTGAAAAGTCTCACTATTATTTCAATGGTTTTTGACGTTGTCATTATGTGTATAGCCTTTACTCTCATCTGATAACCTTCCTGTAAAAATAGATTTTCAAATAACGTACATTTTGCGATAGCTAAGCATCTACAATTGTGTCATTATTAGTTGACATTTAAAGAACGTAATACAATATTTTTGTTTATATTCGCAATAACCCTTGCTTTGCGGATTACATTACAAAATTACAAATTTACGAGAGGAAACACGCGTCATCCCCCTGGCCTCTCGGCTATGATGCGAGTTCGAATCACGCTCAAGACTATAATTTTTTGAAAAATTTAAGTCATATGACTTAAATTAGACTTAAAAAAAATTCCTCTCGTATATTTATAATTTTGTAATGTAATCCGCATAGCAGGAATTATTGCAAAGATAACACTTTTAAAAATATAATTTTTCCTCTCGTAAAATTGTAATTTTGTAATGTAATCCGCAGAGCAACGCTATTCCGAAAATAAAATAAAAAATTATAGGTTTTACGTTCATCATCATCATTTAACAAGTTTATAGCTAATTTCAAAATTAGTCTTGTTTGTAGTACAACGTAAGTTGAACTATAGGTGTCGCTCCATCCCCACACGATGGTAAGTTAAAGAAGTTTAGTAAAAAGTTAATGAGAGGAATAATTATAGAGTTACGAGTATTTGTCATGTAAGCTCCGTCGGTCATAGCATACCACGGCTATAGGTGGATGATGCGGGTTCGAATCCCGCACATGACTTTAATTTTTGCTCCCGTAAATTTGTAATTCAATTCTGTATATTCATCGCAATAGAAGACACTTGCAATAAGTATTTGCTCTCACATACGTCGAATTTTTTTTTTTAACATAGTGCATCTAGGACCATAAATCTATCACCTTCGCTTTTTATAGTTATACATTCATAACATCATGCCTCTTTCCCGTAGGGGTAGGCAGAGACCACGGATTTCCACTTACTACGATCCTTACATATCTCTTATTTATAGTTATCTTACCGTTATTAATGATATCATATGTTGCAATTCTACAAGATTGACTTGTGCAGCAAATTCTATGACATTTATGTGCCTATAGTCCAGAATCCCGATGAACCCAGAGCAGTAATCATTTGCTCTGATGTGTTCATTAATCTGAAAAAAGAATTTGTAAATATCAGGATTAACAGATTATTGTATTGTATTGTATCAGCCGGATCGTCCACTGCTGAACACAGTCTATTAAGTGGGTATTTGCCATAATCCCCACGCTTGGCAGGCGGCTTGGGGATCGCAGTGTAAGATAGTAGTTCTGTAGAAGGCGCTGCTGCCCACCTTCCAGTATAATTATTCCCTTAGTCGCCTTTTACGACACCCACGGGATGATATGGGGAGGTGCAATTCTAACCCGGCACCCCACGGGGACTGGATTAACAGATACATGGGACATAATAATAAAAATACATTATTATAGTATTAGAAATACAATTTTATTATGCTACAATTTTTTTACCAGATTTTTTTATATTGGCAGTATGTCTTTATTAACAAAATACAACGAACTACGAGTATATACAAAACTACAGATACTACAATAAAAGCATTTGGGCAACATATAAGTCATTGGCAGACTCACAGGCAGTCCAAATGCTCCAGCCCACTACCAGTTGGCAGCGTGCCCATCATGCTGGCAATTATTAATTTAGTCTGTCTGATTTGTTATCTATGTTCCTGTGGTTTTTGATGTTAGAGAATGATAAAACAAAACATTATTTTTCCAACTTTTCTCCTCAGTCGAATATTCTTTCAACGCTCTTACGAACCTTAAACTTGACATCCCATTTACGTAAAAAAAAATTCGCACTGTAGTATGTATACACATTTTGTTATCGTTTTATTTTGCTCCGTTTTTTTTCATTTCAGTCACATTTTATTACACCCACTAACTCTCTTCACGTTTCAGAAATTCTTCCTACATTGCAACTCGCCAATCTCAATCCTACCCCCGAACTTTCATAGCACAGGGGCCCGATTCTCTTAGCTATTGAACGGCGTTAACGCAACTTAATTGCATGAAAATTGTAGTAGTAGTCGTACTAGTAGTTTTGACAGTATCCGTGGTCTGCCCGCTATTTAGGTTCTACCGCAAGTCAGTGGCTTGCTATCAATAGTTTTTGACATACTTGGTATGCTGTAAACTATTTTGTTGCGATTGCGTTGCTACAGTGGCAAAGCATAGATTTTAGATATAAAAATAGCTAAATGATTTAAATATATTTATGCTTAATTGTAAAAGTTTTCATTATTATTTTAGTGGCAAAATTTGCAAGCCATAGCACATCCGTACGATAGCGACGCGATTACAACTGCGATTCGGAGCTAGAATTAGCAGACTACCGAATTTGACATTAACAACAGTTCGATCGCAGAAGCATCGCAGTAGTGTGGCGTTTGGTCAATAGCTAAGAAAACGGGGTCCTGGTCTCTAATGCAACCACTTTCGATCATTTGTTACATAAAAGGGATTGGCGGGTATGCCCTTTTATACATTGCCCTATCTTTAAACTATATTCCAATAGACAGGTGCTTCTGACTATCACTTCTGAGGAACACTATTTGATGCGTAAAGTAATAAAAAAAAGCCTACGTACGCCTTTGTACCTAATTCTAAATTAAATAATTATTTTTAAGGTATTTAATTACTGTCTAGCTGCATTGTTATCAAAAATGGATTGATTTAGTCCGAAGAAAACTTCGTTCAATGAGCAAGAGAACATCAAGATTTCCTCTGTTATTTAGCCTACGAGTGACGAGCCACTAGAGAAAGTTTGTGAGCTTTCAACGGGTTTATTTGTATTAGAAGTAAATCAATCAAACATTTTGTGAGTTTTGGATGGAATATTGAGTGACTCACTTATCCTTAGCAAAGGGAAATGTAATTCTAGTTAATTTAAGAGGATGAGGAAAGAAACGAGTCAATAATAAAAATTTTGAAACCAAAATTAGTGATTCAAAACAATGGATCATTTAAAAATATTATTTAGAACATATAGAATATGAGCATTCATAAAGAGACAAATAGGCTATGACTGTAAATACACTTTTGAAAGCCATCTATAAGAAGAATAGATTAAGTATGAACGAAGCTTAACATATATGACAACAAGCAAGATTGAAGATGCATCTTTCGCATCTATTTAAATAAAAAAGAGAGAGGGTATGCCCTAATATCCTAATAATAATATAATGTGGAGAAAATATAACACACGCATATACTGCAGCTACACTTCCATTGTATATGACACGTTTTAATCCATGACAAACAGGAAGACAGGCAGTTGACGCACATACGCACTACTTTTTTTTATGTTATTGTGACGGAACAAACACGAGACCCACCTGATGTTAAGCGGTATCCTCTGCCTATAACAGATGCATTTCGCCACAAGTGACGAACTGCACTGCGCCCATCACCTTGAGACACACTTGTTAAGTCTCATTTGCCTGTAATTTCACTGGCTCTCAAGGAAGGCTGCCGGAACACACCGTTAGGTGCTTGGCGACAGATTTTCTACTTGAGGGTGGTAGCTAGCCAGGCGGGCATTTGCAAAGTGCCCTTCCACCATGCAGTGAAGCTCAAGCCCGCGGCGGGATTCGAACCATGGACCTGCTGCGCGGCAGTCCATAACCAATGCCACTGAGCCATCATTGCTTCGCAATATGCCGCGCCTGATATGACATTGCCATTTTCGAGGTGCGGGTGCAGTTTCTTCCCTTTTTTTAATTAAATGATTTTTCAAATGTTTTTTGGGTACCAATCATGGGTTTATGTATGTCAGTTTATATATAATATAGCCGTCGTAATAATACGTCTGTACGTCTGTTTTGTATGTCAATTTATTTTACCAAAGTTCCATACGTAAACGCCTGTCGGAACAAATTTGTTGTGAATCCATCTTTTAGTACTTTTCCGGTGTATATTCTGTAGTGATCTTTCGTCAGTTTAGGCAGAAGAGCGTCAACACTGAAAAAGAAAGAAAGATTTTATTTTAATTTGTGCCAAAAATTGTATTTTAAGCAAGTCAGTCATTTCTAATCCTACAAAACGTATGGATCTTTAGAAACAGAAACTGAATACCATTTCATGATTTGCGTTCGTGTTATCAGAATGCTTATAAGGTAAGAAACTTAAATTAATATACTATTTTATTTCCAGTTTTAGTTAATTATCTGTAATGAAATTCGGTTTGAAAATAAAGTTAAGCAAAAAAGTGTTTAGTAATCATATAATATAATACCAATAACATAAATATTATTTGTATTGATTATTAAAAAAAGTTTAAGCAACTCATAATTTGTACTATTTTGCTTTGTAATTATTTTAAATTTTTAACCGGTGGTATGCCTTTATTAACAAAATACTACGAACTATCTCTAACTACAATAAAAGCATTAAGATCCCAGAAGATATAAGTCATTGCAGACTCATAGGCAGTCCAAACGCTTTAGCCCACTACCAGTTGGCAGCGTGCCCAGCATGCTGGCAGCAATGCCCCGTTGAATTTTAAATTAATTACATGATTGGTTCCTGAATAGGAAAACTTAACGTGACAAAATGCAACGGCCATTGAAAAATTACCAACCAGTAGTGATTATTTCCGTAATTAAACATTTATTCATATTTGGAAGGATATTGGGAATAGGGGTCACAAACCGGGATCCCGGATATCGAAAATACCGGTATACCGAGCCAAATGAAGGACTTATTAATACCGGTTTTGATTTTACAAAAACCGGGATTATTGGTATTTTCGGTATTTACTAAAAACAAAATTCAAATAACATATTTACTTTATAATAACAATTGTTAGTATATGTACATGTTATTATTTGTATTGTACTTAAATTTTATTGTCAATGTACATAAATAATGTTAGAAACACTTGAACTACAAGTAAATACCGAACTTAACTATTAAACTATTATCTTTTTTTCAAACGGCGGTATGCCTTTATTATTTCGAACTATATTCAACACTACAGTACCTACAATCAAAGCATTTAGATAACTTACAAGTCATTGCAGGCTTACAGGCAGTCCAAATGCTCCAACCCACTACCAGGTCTACCAGTATAGGTGCTAGAATTTTGATCACGAGTCGCATCGACCAACTACGCTTTGATAAATTTTGGAAAATATGATAAACTCCTGGTCATCACGGACCCAACGTCTCTACACCAAACATCTCAAATATGTAACCACTACCAAGGTAAGCTTAATACTTGCACCGCTTGAGTTGGTTCGCCGAAGTAGCCGTGGCGCCAGCCCTCACCTTGGTTTCAGAAAGATGTGACTGCGCTAAAGTGTCTACGCATGTAGAGCCCCACACTAAGGGCCGCCCTAACTTCCACGGAGCCAGAGTCATTTGACGGTGTGCCGTCAGGTCTTTTACCATCGTCACGCATCAGACCATCCGGTTCGGTATTGCTGGTAAAATCCCAGCGAATGATATCGTTAAGGCTGGCTTGGTGGGAGTTTACCTAGCACTCCAAGAGCTGGAGAGGTCATGGTCACCAAGTTGATAAACCAGTACACTACTACACTGGCAGTGATGTGCAACACAACACTTTGCACCCAAGCGTAAGCTAAAAGTGGGACGATAAGCGAATGGCTATAAGGCTACCAGTATTGAAAGAAGGGATGGCCAGTAACCAAAGATCATATTTCCATACGGAAACAGTAAGAATACGACCATGCTAGGATACGTATTTAAAATATATTTCTGTGCTATCTAGCATAGGGGCCAATCCCACTGTTTCTGAGAATATTTTTGGGAATTCAATACTCTCAGTCAGTCTTCAGTATTCAGTGTCTTTGGCCTCAGCCAGACATGCTACATCAAAAGAGCCCATGGTGAAATGTTTTATACTAATTTGTGTGTACTGTGTACAGAAGACAAAAAAGCTGGTAATGCCACAAAAGAAACTTTGCGTATCCCTATGCCCCCCAACCTTAAAGGGAGGGAAGGTTGCAACCAAGTCCTATTATCCATCTCAACATTAAAAACCGACGATTACGTATATTTTACTAAGTTGTCCAAGCTTAAAAGAAGCTCACTGTGTTTCCACTTTCCACAACTAACAAATAGTATGTAAATTTAGGTAAGAAAATGCAATTTCTAATAATTGTAAAAGCCATATGGGCGTTAACTTTGAATAATCTGTTAAAAGCATTTCTAAACTTTTGAAGTTGTTATTCGACATTTGGAAAAATTTAGTGCAAGGCCAATAAGATGAAAATTTTCTACACGTACTCGCAAGTCATTCAATACAGTGTTTGCATCGCCTCCTAATGTTCCGTCATCATATATACCATAGTAAGGTTAATTTTGACGGTGTGCCGTAGCATTGCCAAAGGAAAGGATATAATTCCGGAATTTTATCTTCGACTTTAGTCAAAAGGGTGCCACCACTATCTAAACAAATGCATTCTTAATATCCACCTTCAAAAGCACATATCCAAAATGTTGATCAAGAAATGTCCCAAGTGAATGTACAGCAGCCTCAAAATCACCCGGCGAACCTAGTGCTTGAAAAAGATTACTTAAAATACAATCATTTTTCTACAACCACCTTTGACTGTAAGGTGACGATAGGTGGTGCCTACTGCTATAGGTTCAATACTACCATCTTTTTTTATTATGAGCACGAAAATTCGCACCATACAGTATTTCGGTAATTTCATTGTTGACCTGACTCTATAACATCAAATTAAATCCCTTAGAAGTGTCTCGACTACCTCACCAGAACTAAATGATAAAATATCTTTTCAAAGTACTTGGTCAAAGATTTTAAGATTTTATTCGCAGTTGATACCTCTCTTATTTTTAAAGTAGATAGGAAAGACAGTGAACTGACGCATGTAAATAATGTATTATCTAAGGTTTGTAAATGGTTCGCCGCTAATAATCTTCTCCTAAATTCAAAAAAGACGAAATGTTTAAAGTTTTCTTTCCCAAATGTTCCTTATGTTGAACCAAACATAAAGCTTGGCCCAGATAAACTCCCTATTGACAAAGCGACAGTCTTCCTGGGAATTAAAATGGATTCCACTTTACAGTGGGATCCACATATACAAGATCTCTCCGGAAGACCTAGTTCTGCTGCATATGCAGTTCTTAGGATAAGACAGTCCTAGGGAATCTCTGATGGATCTTTTTAAAGAAATTGATATTTTAACTTTACCAAGTCTGTATATATTTGACTTTGACTTTTAAGTCCTGAGGCGTGAGGCCATATAGGCCACCGGCTGTGCCACTTAGAAAACATGCTACGGCTACAGAAATATTCACACTATTTATATGAAATTTGACAAATTAGTCAAAATAGAAATGGCTCTTTACGATAACGCTGGATCAGAGGAAAATATCGTGAGTTGGCCTACAATAATTTAAGATGTATTCTTGTAGTAGAAGTAGTGCAGAGTCAGAGATAGCATTCTCTTCATCAGGATACATTTGTAACCAGTTGCGCTCGAGATTGAGATACAAAAGTTTAGATAGAATGTTATAAAACGATCACATTCAAAAAAAGATTGTATCATCCATACTTTATGAACATTTGAATTTGTTTATTTTTAAACTTTACTTTAGCAGTGTCCAAGATATATTTTTATTAAAGTTTGGTTTATCTGTTTTATTTATATTAGAGCTGATTATTGTCAATTTCATTTCTTGTAATTTTTTTCGATAAAAGTTGATTACAATAGTAGTTTTATATTAAAGACCCAAGTCAAACAAAATGTTTGTAACTGATTTTATTATTTTATACCAATACTAAATAGTGTGGAAACTAACTGAAAGATTACTACATATGTACAAATTATAGTGTTGCATAAATGTATGTTTTCATTGGAGACTATTTGATTTTGATCTCAAGAGAAATTGTAAGCTCAAAATACTTTGTAAACTTTTATTTCATTGTATAAAATCAGAAAATTCTTTTATCGTAGTTTTTTTTTTATATTCCTCTGAAATCTTTTAAGAGGACTAACATACTAGTCTAGTGTTATAAATAGTGTATATTTAAATATATACCGAAAAATCTCGGAAATATCGAAAATACCGGTTTCGAAAATTGGTTCGGTATTGCGACCCCTAATTGGGAAGCTATAAGGTATTCCTTATAGCTTCCCAATTAGGGGTCGCAATACCGAACCAATTTTCTCTCAACCAATTATGCTCAGAAAACAGTATTCTGTTTTCTGAGCACCACGGCTTTAAGCTAAACATATCAAAAAATACTATTGTATTGGTTTTCATGAGAACAGTAGCAGATTGTTTTACTGACTTGCCTCTTGATTTGCGAAATACCACACTATTTCGCAAATTATATATATATTCTGCAGCACCCAGAAGTGATGTTTTAAGCTTGATATGTACTGACCTGCCATAGCTTTGGATATATTAATTTACTGATTATATTTTGGAATACTATCTATATTTACAATGTTTATTTATATTATTTAGCTAATTCTTATCCTATTAACTGTTGTAGATTGTGCGTCGTCGTTGTAAACTCTTGTGTAGCATTCATCACAGGAGTTAGCGGTTTTCAAATGCTTATTAATTATATATGGCAATACAAAAAACTTGATAATGTTCTTATACTCTTATTACTTTACGGACGTGCTTTTGATTTTATATGGCTTACAAAAATCTTGAAAAATTGTTTCCTAGGAGAGTATTATTTCCTGTTCTATTACTTTAGTATAAAAACGAATTGCCGCTGTACTAGCGGTATGATTGTGTTGTTTGATTCTACGGCGTTATCAATATGTTAATATACTTAAAAAGATATATATATATATATATATTATATATATATTATATTTATATTGAAAACATATATATATATAAACATATATATGTTTTCAATTCCTGTTAAAGGAATTGAACTCAATGGCCGTACTTTCACTGTATATTGATGAAGATTGCTCACAAGGGAAACCCAAATCTAGTACCTACTATAGAAATTAAGTGACCCAAAAAAACTCTTAACAAGATTGAAGAAAAGCCGCATAGCCCGTTGCTATTTATACGATTGGCGAATATAGAAGAGTTAACTCTTCTATTAGCCTTTTTATACGCCTAAAAGATTAAAATAATGATAAATTATATTATAATATTACAATCCGAAGCAATGATGGCCGAGCGGTAATAGCCCTGGACTGCGGTGCCGCAGGTCCCTAGTTCTATCACCACCGCCGGCTTGAGCTCCACTGCATGGTAGAAGGGCATTTTGCGATAGCCGACCTGGCTAGCTACCACCCTCAATTAGAAAATCTGTCGCCAAGCATATACCGGTGGGTTCTGGCAGCAGTCCTTGAGACCCGGTGACTTGTGATGAAATGTATCTTTTATAGGCAGAGGAACTCGCTTGTTCCGTTACAATAACATCGAAAAAAGTAATGATACACAAAATGTAACTAAATATGCTTAATATTTCCTGGAAAATCAGGACTGTTAGTTCTACTTAAATGGACTGTTTGAAAAAACCTACGTACTAATAGGTATAGTGAATGTCATTGTTTGGTAAGTGATACCTAATGCTGAATATATTTAAATTGATAAAATATAAATTGGTTGGCATATTGGTCCGGCGATAAATATTACTTCTAAGGGTGGCCAGTAAGTGCATAGATTAAACTTAAATAATGCCCTTACCACTATGCTGAGAAGCTTAAAGAGAATTTAAAAAAACTGAATGAAACGGAACAAAACTAGTGAAACAACAACACTGTATTTTCTTATCTTACCAAGTCAGTAAATTCCTAACAAAACGGGTCGATAATCTTTTACCCTTCAAATGACATGAGGTTAAAAACCCTAAGACCCTAATTCATCGAAAGGGCTTAAGGTAAAAAATACCTTTCGGACTCCACAATCATTTGTTTTTTATTTTTGTTTAACCCATATTTTACTGTTTGGGAAACACGGACTTAACCAAGGCAAAAAGTGTATAGTCTTTATTTTAACTTCAATATAATATTTTTCATTAGTCACATTAATATTTTACAGAATTGTAAATCGTCCGCACGTTGTAATATGTTGTCTTATTATTTAAGCTTAATTAATAAGATTCTGAAAATTATTTCAATTAATAATTTTGATGATCGATTTTGTAAACTTTTGATTTATAGTTCAGTATATTTGGAAAATGTATAAATCGTACGAATCCGATTTAAAAAAAAACATTCAGTATCTACACAGGCAAATGCTTGCTAGTCTATGCTACGAACAAAGTTAAACAAAGCTTAAATAATTACTTAATATATAGTATGGTAGTAGTAAGGTATAGTATAAGCTTATATATCTGATGCAAAGACTATTGAAGCTAAAATCTGGTTTCCAGTCTTGGTTGAGGAAATCAACTTAGACCTACAGGCAGCTCCAGCTAGCTACTTAGACCTGGAGGTGCACTCCGAAAAACGAAGTTCGAAGTTTCGGAACGAAGTAACATCGAACTTGTACCCTACGTGCGATCCGTCAAACGAAACTTCGAATTTTGTTGTTGGTAGTATACTTCAAGGTTTTTCAAACACTGAAGTCGTAAATGGTTAACTCAAACTTCGTTTTTGGAAGTAGACCTCTTGACGTCATTTAAAATCGGCCGAAATTCTTGCTTATTGTTTAACAGACACGCCTCTTTTACTCGTAGAAAGGATTTCGGCTTTCGGACGGAAGGATTTCGGACGAAACGCTAAGCATAGTCATTCTGATGGCATGACTAAATGTAGTTGGTTACTACCAACTAATACAACTGCAATTACAACCAAATTGATTTAATGTTTCCATTGAGTCCAGGGCAGAACTATTCGCAACACACCTATGAGTTATGTGTGAAATAAGTCAGTATATCGACGACCAGCTTTGAACTTGCATATTGCACAATTACAGCCTTGTATGTAATATCACAGCCATCTCGGTTACGGTTAACCTATACGAACTTAAATCTTAGGATTGTATGAATTGTCATTAAAATTATATGTACCTATATAAAATGCCAGACTCCAGAGCCCCAAAATTTCACACAAATATTCCAGCTTATTGATTTAACACTCCTCCATCTTCTGTTATCGCCGGACAGTAAATCCATACATACATATTAGTAGGTATATAGATACCTCGCTCCCGTACGTCTTAAAAAGTTGAAGCGTTTTTGATCCAATTTCATTTAAATGACTAAAAGGATTTTGACGTTATTTTTACACGTTTACACGACCCAAAAAAAGAGTGTAATGTATTCAGGGTTCATGTATGTATATCTGTGAGTTTCTTTATTCCACCATGTGCTAAACGGCTTCACCGATGTTAATTTATGAAATGTCGTTAGATTTGTCTTGATAGCGCAAGTGACAGCAGAAACATGAAAAAATAAAATAAAAAAAAAACAAACTGGCGTATCTTAGACTTATTTGTAGAGATATTTTTTTTTTCTTTCAAACCAATCAAGTGTGGTATCAAAATGAAGGGATTTAAGTAACGATTCCATAAATGTATATATCTTGCAGTTTTAATTTGAATGGAAAGATAAAATGTGTAAGGAAAATAAATAAGTAATTTGCAGTCTGGTTTTTTACTTTTTAAATTTATGTATACTAGTATAAAAAATCAGTAGGTCCTAAATAAAGTAACAGTAAACTTTTATCCAAATTTAGTATATGGTTATCGAAGGATTGTTATATATTGATATTACATGAGAATAAGAAATATTTTCACCATTCATCTCCAAAATAGCTTTAAGGCAGTGATGGCTCAGAGGCATTGGCTATGGACCGTGCCGCAGGCCCATGGTTCGAATACCGCCGCGGGCTTGAGCTTCACCGCATGGTGGAAGGACATTTTGCGAATACCCGCCTGGCTAGCGACCACCCTCAAGTAGAAAATCTGTCGCCAAGCACCTAACGGTGTGTTCCGGCAGCAGTCCTTGAGAACCAGTGAAATTACAGGCACATGAGACTTAACAACTATGTCTCAAGGTGACGGGCGCAGTGCAATTCGTGACTTGTGACGAAATGCATCTGTTATAGGCAGAGGTTAGTCCGCTTAACATCAGGTGGGCGTCGTGCTTTTAAAAAAAAGGATTTTGATTTTGATTACGGTATTAGTAGGTCATGAATTAGAACATGTAATTTTCATCCCCACTTACTAAGTATATTTTTAGGGATTTTACTAACTTTAGCGCGGACAAAATAGGGCGTAAGCTTGTGTTGTAAAATGATAATTGAAAACGATTTCCCAAAAACGTGCAATAATTATATGAAAAGACATAATAATAATATTGCGGTTTTTTTTTTTTTTTTTTTTATTATTTATATTTTTACACTACAGACTCTGGGTCCGTACTCTTTTGAGATCATACTTTTCCTTATCATAGTAATACATTTTATTAAGTAATCGTTGTCTCCAATACATCAGTCTTCCTGAAGGGAAGGGTGTTTTAACATTAAAGTGAGTCCATATTTTTTTTTATTTGTATAAATTTTTTTTTATTATCTAGTTTGTTAGGTGAAAAATTAAAATTTATATAGTAAGTATTTATTATCCTAAGTTGAAGGGCCGGCCACTGGTTCCGGCGTTGCCCTTGATAATTGTAGATGAGCCCTTACGACCCCTTCGTCCCGGTTTTTTATAGCCATTTTTAGGTTGTAGTCACAAATTACTTTTCCATTTGCCTCTGTTGCCCGCCTCATGAATCTGCCAATGGCGTCCGAGCTGTCGTCTGTGTAATAAATGCAGCGCTTTGAGTGTCGTGACACTGCTACTACTGCGTGTGATACGCTGTCTCGGAGCTTGGTGACTTTTTCCCTCATCTGTACTATGATTACTGTAATATTGCGGATTAATTATATTTTCTGTGGTGTCAATTGTATTGAGATAAACGGTCTATGATGCGAATTCAAAATATAAACAGCAGTAAGCAAACACTTATCTGTGTTGAGGCATGAAGGACACTGCAACAAGCGAAAATAATTGGCAAATGCGACATAATGACATGTAAGAACTAACGTTTCAGAATGACGATCCCAATGCAGTTCGAGCATGGCAAGAACAACAGCGATAGTGCAATTTTAATGGACAGACGTAATTATTTGCCATAATAGGGCCTACTTGGCCGTCTCATCAAATCAAAACATAAAAGACGAAAGTAGCTACTAGAGCGATAAGCTGTTTAATTTTTGTATATATGGCCATAGACATATGGGTCAAGTATGACACCTATAAAAATCAATAATAAGTAAGTAATATAGACAGATAGGTATATAATAATAGTTATGAAACCATTGTATGCTGTGGGTATATATCGAACCGTAGGCAACGTTATTGTTAGTAACCCAGGAGAGTTTTAATACGTAGTTATGTGCAGTTTCATTCACTACGTTATTTACTCTCATTGAAACTTCAAAATTAAACTAATTCAGTAGGTACAGTCGCCTGCAATAAGAAGTATACACATTGTAATTTGATTTAAAATTGTGGCAAATACTTCTGTTTCTCTCTATGTACACAGAAGTACCTTAAAATTAAAAAATAATTTCACGTTATTACTCATGTTTATGTTAACTTCGATTATTAAGAACTTAGTGACATTGCATTATTTTGAAAATTTCGAAGTTTAAACATCTTCGCACAAAGATTTCTATTGCTTCCACAACTAATACTGCTACAACCGCTAAAGAGTTATACTAATTGATTGATGGAAACTCTTTAGTGGGAATTAACTTCTTAGATTTGTCCTCTATCTTATTGGTAAAAATTGTTTTGTTACAGAAAAAGTGTTAAATATGCTTATATTCAGTAATATTCTATGAATTAATTTATTATATATTATTTAATTGATTATTTCGGTATTGTGTTTATAAATTATGTCAATATAAACTCGTTTTTATATATTCATAATTCCAGTTGTATGTCATGTTACATGATAATTAAAGCGAAAAGAATTAGTGAAATCATATGGTCGGTGGTCCTCTCACCAAACTTAGTGCTTCATATAACCCCATACAAGGTAGTATTCTATGACCGAAACTCAACCTCTCTATTATTCGTTGTGTTTTACTGTAAAATAATTTGGTTCTGTTACTATCAGTATGGCATCCCCCGTGGGGTGCCGGGTTAGAATTGCACCTCCCCATATCATCCCGTGGGTGTCGTAAGAGGCAACTAAGGGGAAAGTACTGGAAGGTGGGCAGCAGCACCTCCTAAAGAACTGCCATCCTACACTGCGATCCCCAAGCCGCCTGCTAAGCGTGGGGATTGGCAAAAACCTCCATAATAGGGAAGGCTGTGTTCAGCAGTGGACGAGTCAGCAGTACAGTATTATGTATCTGCCTAATGGTGTGTTCTATCTAACGTAGTTTTATATGCTATTAGCTCTTCAAGTTAATAGTAATTTGTAACTTGCAATCTACCTAATACTTTTTAAAATTCTTCAATGTAAAAATAGCTTATCTTGTTAACATCTTCTGGATACCAACGCCCTTCAGGCTGAAATATTGAATCCTTATGACTACATAATGGTTCTGATGGTTTACATGCTAGTTCCTTTTATGCTCAGTAACGGAAGCTAAAGAATATAGTGAACCTACCAACTCATGCAACTGGAACATATTTAACCGGAGCCCCCGTGATTTCCAGGTTTCAAGTACCAAAAATCCAGGACTAGGCCTTCCAGGACTAGGCCTTCCAGGACTAGGCTTCCTGTACCTTCTACCTTCACCTGCAACAGACTACTGCCGCCCTGCGGTCAGCATCTGATAGCCGGGTCTCCACAGCCAAACAAACAGCTGGGACTACCCACGGCACGGTTCCTCCGGCGTCTGCTGCTGAGCTACTCCTCACCTCTAGCAGACCTAGAGATAAGTCCTTCAACAAGGAAGCCTGCCATTGCGCTCACCTGTATGTAATCCACGACCCTTTGATATTATACAGCTATATATGTCCTACTTTTTTTATTTATGCTATCTACTACCCCTAGCTAGGTAGGAAGGTGACAGACATAAGAACAGATATATAATCAATTGAAATATCAATGTACACAGAATTCCAAAAAATAGAAACGCACCTTTTACAATCTAATAAAGTTTAAATTATATACCTCGTGCTCAAAACCGACAAAAAAGTGAAAAATAATTAACATCAGACGTGAGGCACATTTGGTAGTTAATAAATTTGATTGATTATCACACATGTAAGCTACTGTGATAATTTAGTTACTAACTTTCTTTAAGTATTAATTTATAATTAATTCTCCACTTTGTAAAAGTAATTTATTATTTGTTAATGTGTCTCCGAGTCTATAACTGTTTCCGTTAGAGATTTATTACTGTAATTAATTTACCTTCCACGTCACATCACCGATGTTTACGTGATAGTCTATTGCTAAAGTAGCTAACCTGACTTCACTTTACGGCTGGAGTTGTGAGGGTAGATTCTACTTGAAAACATAGCAGTCTAGACTAATCTCTCATACAGTGTAGACGTATTTGTACATGGAATATAGTGAGCTACTTGGATATCGCCGGAGTTTAATTTTAAACGACCTCGGTCGATTATACACAAGTTACTGACAATTTTAGTTTGAAGCGCTCGTAGCGAAGTTTACTTAGCTGTTCTCAACCGATCAGCAAAGTTAAGCAACGTGGCGCGCGGTCATGAGTTGGATGGGTGACCCGCTAGTGACATTACTACTGAGCGTTTCCGTGCTTCGGAGGGCACGTTAAGCCGTCGGTTCTGGTTGTTGTCTTAGGATGGCAGTCGTTATAGCATGGTGGTAGGGCATCTTGCGAATGCCCGCCTGGCTAGCTACCACCCTCAAGTAGAAAATCTGTCGCCAAGCACCTAACGGTGTGTTCCGGCAGCTGTCCTTGAGAGCCAGTACTTCTAGGTTAGCCTGAACAACATTTTCGACCACATCATCACTTATCATCAGGTGAGATAGTGGTCAAAGGCAAAACTATCAGGCATTAAAAAAAAAAAATTACCGAACCGAAAAATTGTTTCAGCTGTTTGCAATTTTTCTCAATGGTATCCACTAGATCCTATAGGCATATGCCCTACATTCTTTGTTAAATTATTATATATATACGTTTTAGTTAGTTTTAAAGAAATAACTCTTTTTCATCTTATTATGTACGTCAAATTTACCATTTTATTTTTCTCTTGATGAATTTTATTGAATAAATAATTTTACATAGGGATAATGTTATTTAGTAGCCATAGCAATTAATGTGCGATGTGATATCCCCTCCCTCATAAGTCTCAGCTGTGTTTTAATCCAATACTAGCATTATAAGGAAATAACTTTAAAAATGCAAAATTGTATATAAGATACACCGAGAGAAAAATATATTGCATACTCATCCAGCTTTGAAATATGTTTTAAGTTTTAAGTAAGTATCTTGATCAGGAAGCTGGTTTAAATTAGGTTCCTACATTAGTACCGAAGAGAGAAATAAACAAACAGAAAATGAGAATATTATAAGCATGTTTATAATACAAAATACATACGACCTTCGTTGACATTTTATACTACGACTAAATAAACGCGAGTTTTGCATTTTAAATTAATACCGTTTCAAATGTCAATCTAAAAACGAAGTAGCTGACTGAATTAGAACTCTCAAAATACCGAGTCTATTCAGGTTTTTAAAAGCTTTTCAAATATTCTCATCTTAATTGAGATCTATTTTTATCACCCTCTATGAAAATAAGTAAGTGTAACTTATGAATTAGAATAGTACGTTTATTTATTTAGGAATAATTAGGACAAATAAGACATAACCTAGATATAGATTTTGAAGCAGTGATGGCTCAGTGGCATTGGCTATGGACTGCCACGCAGCAGGTCCATGTTTCGAATCCCGCCCATAGCTTGAGCTTCACCGCACGGTGGAAGGGCATTTTGCGAATGCCCGCCTGGCTAGCGACCACCATCAAGTAGAAAATCTGTCGCCAAGCACCTAACGGTGTATTCCGGCAGCAGTCCTTGAGAGCCGGTGAAATAACAGGCAAAATGAGACTTAACAGGTGTGTCTCAAGGTGATGGGTGCAGTGCAGTTCGTCACTTGTGATGAAATGCATCTGTTATAGGCAGAGGATACCGCTTAACATCAGGTGGGCCTCGCGCTTGTTCCATCACAAAAACATAAAAAAAAAAAAATAGAGGCTAATTTGAACAACATATTTATAAGTATTGAACGGGACTTAATCGCGATAAAACATGTATAAATTTATTTACCTCGACGTTTCCTACTTCTAGAAATTAAATTTTCATTATAAGTTTTTGCATGCCAGTAATAAAATGTGTTAGACCTTAAATTGATTTACTTTCAACAACATTATTGTACTAATATTTGAAGCAAATAAATGAAGAGGCGGGTGTCAACGTTTTGAAAGGCGGGTATTTTCTCCAACTACCCGCATTTGATTTAGAAATGTATTGTCTCCACACAACACTGACAACATCCACAGGTCTTAATGAAGGTAAAACGCGTTTGGTGCATTACCTTTGCACTGGAATCCAGGATGCAGCTACTTAAAACTATATATATATAAAACATCATTAATTGAGGGATAAGAACAATTTGTGAAAGTTTAGTGATTAAAGTTCTCATATAAGATACACTAACTTGAGAGAGTCACATTAATTATGTTATAAACTAGTTCTTTTAGCCTTTACATAAACAAAAACGTAGTCGTTATTATTTTTTTCAACACACTTGCTCGTAACGGGCCTTTAAATGCACCGATTTTAGTGTCATAATATAGTCTATTACGCACTCCTGCTTTTTTATACTTTACCGCACTAGTGTTTTAAATAAACAACGTTTCCACACTTCACCAAGGAGATTGTGTTTGTTTCGTTCGTTTTTCATATAAAAACAAACCAGAGTTTTTTTACCTACTGAAGTAGAACTGTAGAAGGTTTAATTATAAACTTTCTTAATCAGATTATTATTAATATAAAAAAGATCAAGAAAATATTTACGTATGGAAACTTTCGTATTCCTTCCTCGCACTTGCGAGGAAGGAATACGAAAATGTATGTATGTATGTACGAAATGTGTGGAGAAACATCGTTTAAAACCCGTGCGCGTTGTTTATTACAATCTCTACTTCATTTAGACAAAACGTTTCGTTTGCCGTCGTCGCGTTTGTAATAAACAACTTCGCGCCTTTTTTGCATAATGTACTATTAAAATACAGCAGAGTATTTTAGAACGAAAAAACATAGACATTTAATTTTGTTAACAACAATGGTTGCCATGGTTACAAGTCTATCCGGCCTAAAAGAAGGAAGCATTTACTATGAGTTTTTCCCACCCTAAGTTGGGAAGTAGCGTCTTCCACCCGCTACTCAGATCAAATAAACACTACTTTCGAGTATGAGATATGAAAAAGCTATTCTAGTCTCTGTTTACGAGGAATAGACTAGCTCTTTTCGAAAAGATGTGATATAAAGTACTTTACTTCACAAAATTTACAATTTAGCCATACAATTCATATTGTATGGCAATAAATATCTTTAATAAAATCCTTATTGGCATAAGAAATTAGCCCTTTAATAAATTTAAATTGCATAATTGGCTATTGCAGAATTCTTTTTATTCCCTTGACGACTTTTTAAGTCTTAGGTTATAAAATATTTATTTTACGTTTGACATCTAATGACATACTTGTAACTATTAGTAATATCATTTATGTAATATTGTTTATTGTGACGTAATGATTTTTGACATTGTATTAATTTTTATCGAGCTATTTATTGTATTTTGAAACAAAATCTTTGCTTTTTAAAATTAAGACTGACCTTTAAATTGTGTAGTGAGTTAATTTTTTTATAAAACATTGTGTTATTTTCAAACAATTGATCTAATATATATATATATCTATAAGTACAGGCATTTCGGACCGCGGCCGATCATCCAAAGGTTCAGCATTACGCTCGTCACCCGATATAATTTTTGTTTGCAAACATAACAATATTAAAGTTATAAGGTTGCGTCATCATTTACAAGTATAAAACCAATTGCAAAATTGGTCTTGTTTGTAGTACAGCGTAAGTTTTACTATAGATGTCGCTCCATCCCAATACGATGGCTAAAGAACGATAGGAAAGATTTGAGTTATGACGTCATGTCATGTTAGCTCAATTAGTTAGAGCATACCCCGGCTCAAGGGGTGGATGGACGCGGGTTCGAATCCCGCACATGACTTAAATTTTTCCTATCGTAAATTTGTAATTTTGTAATGTAATCCGCATAGCAGGCGTTATTGCAAACATTACAATATTAAAAAAGGGTTCTTTTATTACCGTCGCAACTTGTTTCTATCACATTATATTACAATGTAGGTAACATTTATTTTTAATATTATTAATATATTCAGTTTAAGCAAGTCGTAGAGTATGGAATGTGACGTCGCTGGTCCTCGTAAACTCACGAAACTTAAAATTCGCGATATTTAGTTGCGATAGTAAACGTAGGGACAGTCGATATGCTAAGGAAAATTATTTATCAAACTGTACCTATTCCATACTTCAAAATATTATTCATAAATTAATGACATTTTGTTTTAATTGTCATATAAAGTTTTTGTTGTCACTTCATATCCGTTCAAAAACAAACTTAGTATGCCATCAAAAAATAAAGGTATTAAGTATTAGTATACCTCTGTGAAATTTAAAAGTGAACACAAACAGTCAATTATCAAAAACCTGTTTGAATATGACGCGTGACTCGGATTTTTTATAACCCAATAAAAAAGAAACTAATGAAGCTATTTTAGGAACATAATTAGGTATGGATAAACAAAATATAAAGATTGATTATGAATCATGATTTAAACTTATTTTAAACTTAAATATTTGAGTGAAATTTACATTAAAGATAGTTATTTAGATATGTAGGTAAAAATAAATAAAATTTTCATCTGAATGATATGATCATGTATTGAAACAGTGATGGCTCAATGGTATTGGCTATGGACTGCCGTGCAGCGTCCATGGATTTTTTTATGTTATTGTGACGGAACAAGCACGAGACCTTGATGTTAAGCGGTAACCTCTTCCTATAACAGATGCATTTAGCTACAAGTGACCAATTGCACTGCGCCCGTCACCTTGAGTCATACAGTTGTTAAGTCTGTGACTTTTGTTTTTTCGTTAACTTGAGGGTGTTGCACTTTGGGTGTTTTTTGGAGGGCATTTTGGGCACTTCAGGGTTCATGTAGAAAATCTGTCGCCAAGCACCTCACAGTGTGTTGCGGCAGCAGTCCTTGAGAGCCAGTGAAATTACAGGCACATGAGACTTAATAACTATGTCTCAAGGTGACGGGTGCAGTGCAATTCGTGACTTGTGACGAAATGCATCTGTTATAGGCAGAGGTTATTCCGCTTAACATCAGGTGGGCCCGCTGCTTGTTCAGCCACAATTACTAAAAAAAAGTGTGCAAAATGTTCTCCCACAGTCCACAGTCCATAGCTATAACCGCTCGGTCATCATTGCGTCATCCAATGATGCATTTTGCTTTCGTAAAAGTGTAAGTAAATAAAAGTGATGTCTGACTTTATATAAGGCTTATACTACGGTATAGTATGTAGTCTGCGGACGACTACATACTATACCGTATGAATTCTGGAATTCTGGAACAATAACCGTCACAGCAACTGATTGTCTCGAGTGGGATGTAAGACAGACCATGTACTAAGCTTTGAAATTTATATACTGAGTAAATAGAATTGCACCTCCCTATATCATCCCGTGGGTGTTGTAAGAGGCGACTAAGGGAAAAATACTGGAAGGTGGGCAGCAGCGCCTTCTAAAGAACTATCATCGGACACTGCGATCCGCAAGCCGCCTGCCAAGCGTGGGGGTTATGACTAATACCCCGTAAACAGGGGAGGCTGTGTTCAGCAGTGGACGATCCGGCTGATACAGTACAGTAAATAGAAGTGATGTCTGACATCAGAAAGAAGGTTGTGTAAGGCTTACACTCCGGTATCCAGACAGGTTTTCGTGTATCTCCCAGGTATTCGTGCTCTATATAAAATGAGCTCTATGACAATACTTCTATGGAATTATTTTATGACAAAACCTTGAAGATTAGTATCGAGAGCCAAATGCATATATTGCTATACTCCGAATAAGTATAACATAAGAAAAACGGTGTACAGCGTTTGAGATATACGCGATCAAAGGTCGACAGATTACTTAAGGTTGAACTGGCCGGTCAGTTCTTCATACAAACGCTGTAGGATGATCACTCCCTTATTTGAGATTTTAGGTCCAGATTTAAGCATAATATCGATTGAACTCGTCATTATCTAGGTTTGTATCGTAACGAAATTTTAAAAAGGTAATTAAGTTGAAAGTTATGAGCCTTGAAAACTTTATATGAAAATGTTTCGAGGCTCATAACTCTCAACTTAATTATCTTTTTAAAATTTCGTTACGATACAAACCTGGATAATGACGAGTTCAATCGATATCATGCTTTGTTTTGGACCTAAATCCTCAAATAAGGGAGTGCTCACCCTACGACGTTTGTATTCAGTAGCCTTCATAGGAACATTGCATCAAAATTGTATACTTAATCTAATAAAGAAAAGAAAATATACTCACTAGTAATCGCGAACGTCCTCATAATCATTCCTAGCGTCTATTTTTTCAAAGAAGTAGTGCATTGATTTTTTCATTGTGAATAGCTTGTCCATTTGTTGCTTCGCTCTTTCAACCGATCCTTTATCCAAAATTATTGTTCTTTCCAGGTAGTCTCTAGCTGTAAAATAATAAAATATCATATAATCATATATGAATAGCAAAACGCTGTCATTACGAATATGAGCCCTTAAAACTTGTCATGTAAAAATTATTCAGTTGTTTTGTTGAAAAATTCACTGAATTTCAACTACTTCATTTTTATTTTTAATATTGCTAGGTTTGCAATAACGCCGGATTACATTACAAAATAACAAATATACGATAGGATTTTTTTTTTTTTTCCCGCTCTTGACTTAAGTTTTACCAATCGTATATTTGTGATTTTGTAATACTTCATTTTATACTATCTGCTCCCCGTCGCTACACCCGCGTGGTGATGGATGATGACGATAAAAGTATCATATATGAGTAAATCTAGCGCCTCATCTACCTTCATACCATATTTCATCAAAATTGGCCCAGCTGTTTGAGCACCAAGAAGTAACAAACATACAAACACACTCACAAATGTTAGCCTATATAATAATAGTTTGATAAGGACCAATTAGTTTCTACTAAATATACATTAGAAATAATTTTTCAATTTTTATACTACTTCTGGTTCACTAATTTGGGGACAATGGCTTACATGTAAAAGATAGATACATATATTATACTGTCGTGGGATTTTTTGTAGGACAATTTAAGATAAAAAATTTCGTTATATATATAATATACGTGTGATAAGATTTAAAGGTTTTTGCAGCGCACGCCAAAATAGGTCGCATATGGCAGATTTTTTTCCTATTTACTTGATACTTATCGTTATATTTTAGACAATTCACACGATTCCTTTAAAATCTATGTGTTGTTCTGATGTGTAAGCTATATTTTTGTAGAGTTTTAATAAAATCCATTGAGTAGTTTTTGCGTGAGAGATTACCCCCTATGTTAATTACTGACTAGTGATTTATTAATATAATTAAGTTTTAATTCTCTTTAGGGAATGCTCTGTTATACCTATTATCTTTTGCATATTATCACTATCTAATTTATAACAGTAGACATTTATTGTTATGTTGTGAATATATTCACAAGCGATCCTCAGCGGCGTGTGATGGCATTGAATAATATGACAGAGCATTCTCATAATAATATATTTGCATTCATTACCTATACAACCCGGTCAAAATATATGTGGACTTAGCGTCAATTTGATTGATCGCCGCTCTGTTCAACATATAAAAAAACGGCCAAGTGCGAGTTGGATCGCGCACCGAGGGTTCCCTACAAACATGTAGGTATATAAGTATAAGTGATGGTATTTTTATTGTCAAATGAAATCCATAACATTTTTAAATATGTTAAAAATATTTTTATTTTATGATTAACAAAAAATAATGCTTATCGCCATTTTTTCTTGATCTGTGCTGTAAGACATTGCTTAGTACCAAATTTCAAGATTCTGAGTTCACGACAAGTACTCCGTAGGTTATGATTCCCTTGCGAATGTCGAAATTTGCGGCATAAACGTCTGTATCTTTTGATTGCGTTGGCTTAGATTAGTAGTTTGATTTTTTCACAGCTCCAAGGAACAATAGACCTGAGTATTTTATATGAATTTTAGCTTATTAGCTTATACCTCCACGCATTCTTGAGAAAAATGGTCTTGACATACAGACAGACGGACAACAAAGTGATCATATAAGGGTTCCATTTTTTGTTTTGAGGCACGGAACCCTAAAATGATATATTAACATATAATGACAAATCTAAATACAACAGGATAAGCACGGGGAGTCAAGCGACAAAGTGGGAGGGGGAGTATTGCATTACAGCGAGGTCAACAGATATTTTGACTAGATAGTGATATGTGTTTTATTTTATTTGATACATGTTTGTAATTTTAACCAAACGTAAACAATACATATGTAACTTCGGCATTTTAAAAGAAAATTGCTAAATAATGTCCTTTATTCACAGAATACCATATTCCCACCAAGTCCAGTGGAGTTGTGCAGCCCCCACCCCACAGCGGTATATAATTTTCGTTCGAATGTACATAATAGGATAACTTTAGATGTTCACGTTGATGTTTTGAGATTCACATTCCTAAAGCCTCCTGTTCAATATCCGCGATGGTCGTCACTCGTGTCATCATCATTCATCGGCGGAGTATTAGACACAATCATCGTGCAAGTACCCACACTACCGTCCGTGTAGAGTTAAAAGCTGCTTCCTAAGATTTTTTGACCTATATGAATTGTGAACTCCCCATATTTACTAGACGAATGCAAGGTAATTGCCGTAGTCCCTACCAGTCTTGCACTTCCGAGCGTCCGGTAAATACGTTGCCGCTAATAGTGTTTTAATTGTTTGAAAAAGTTGTGGACAAAATGCCTGCCTGTGCCTTTAGACACTGCAATAATTATACAGGCACTGTGAGAGATAAGAAAAATGATTGATTTCACGCGTAACTGGGCGTTTTTCAAAAAATATCTACAATTGACGAACCGGAGATTGATTTTTGTTTTTAAAAATGTTAGCTGGATTGTGACGAACCTGACGTGACGAATTGATACCAACTAAACTTCAAACAATAATTCAAGCTGTTGTATTCATTTTACGGCTATTTGCCATTTATTTTACAATAGTTTAATACCGTATAAATGATTGTATTACTGCAAATAACTTGATAAACTGCTACATACCTCATAAAATCCCGTTGCTATCTGGAACTTCAATTCGCAACCAACGGGACGCGCCCACTTTCGTCACAGATTTTGACTACACTGAGATATGCTTCAAATACAAATACAAATAAAAAAAATATCTTTATAATCAATACTATAATACTTTTTTGAAAAACGCTCAAGTATTGCTTGTATCATTGATACAAAAAATATCGTTTTGTTTTATCTTAGGAACTTCTTACAATGAAATAGATGAGTAAGATGTATGGATTGTTGTATGAGCGGCGTAAATACGCAAAACAGTAAAAGAGCCCTAAGTCCTCCACATAGTTGTGCACGCGTGTATCCGTCTTTAAACCGTCGATTTTGTTAAGGAGACTATATAAAAAAGACTATAATATTAATATCTAAATCTAGCTGAAATTACTATACTATACTATTATACCACTATGCATGGTGGTAGGGCATTTTGCGAATGCCCGCCTGGCTAGCTACCACCCTCAAGTAGAAAATCTGTCGCCAAGCACCTAACGGTGTGTTGGACAGCTGCCGTGTCCTTGAGAGCCAGTACTTCTAGGTTAGCCTGAACAACATCTTCGACAACATCATCAATCATCACTTACCATCAGGTGAGATAGCGGTCAAAGGCTAACCTATCAAGGATAAAAAAGAGCAATTTTGCAAGTGTTTACACAGATACTGCACAGATTTGGATGAAACTTAGAATTAAATATGTTTAGGTCCTGTATTAACACATAGGCTTAAAATAATTATTTTCATCACTTTTCGTCATTACCCTGCGGGTGAAATTCTGGGGCGCAGCTTGTATTTCAATAAAATTGATATTCATCAGTATCCGATTGAGAAATATTTAAATGTATTCATGTTGAATAATTCTCAATTTGAAATCAACATTTTTATGATCATGTCATGTTGCTTTAAAACTAGACATACTTCATTTTGAATATTTTTAGTACACAAATATAAATGGAAAAAACTGGTTTCTTATGTATTTATGCATTTACATAAATAGAATCATGATATTCTCACGTGTTTCAGAATGTTCGAGTAAATTCAGGTTATACTACCCAGAACATAAAATAACTGAATGTCGAATTATAAAAATGACAGTTGAAATGCAGCGCGTTTCAAGCTTTAACCGATGGATAGGCTAAATCGATGACTGTGAAACGCAAAGATAGTATTTTACTCATTAAATATGTTCTGGGTAGTATAACCGGAACTTACACAAACATTCTGAAATAGACCCTAAGTCTAGTATTTGATCCACCCGTGACTTCATCGGCGTGGAATTTCGTTTTTATCCCATCTTTCACATGAGACTTAACAAATACGAGTATGTCTTAAAGTGACGGGCGCAGTGCAATTCGTGACTTGTGATGAAATGCATCTGTTATAGCTTAACATCTGGTGGGCCTCGAGCATATTCCGTCACAATAACATTAAAAAAACACGCGGGAGCTTCTTCGTAAACTGGGAGAAAATGTTCACAGCAGTAAAAATGGCCTACATAAGATATCTTTTGGAAAAAAAAATTCAAGTGGCCCGCTTGTGGCTTACAGAGAACAGCCCACGCACAGGCATAAATAAACAGATTTAGGGCGACGAAAATAAACCAAAAATCTAGTTGCGAATGCCCGCCTGGCTAGCTACCACCCTCAAGTAGAAAATCTGTCGCTAAGGACCTAACGGCTTTTCTTTTCTTCCGACAGCTGTTCTAGAGAGCCAGTTCTTCTAGGATGACAGTGCTTTCTGAGGAACTGATATTTCACACGGCGATGCCTGCCAAAATGCCTGCCTGGGGATTATGGCAAACCATAACTGTGTTCAGCAGTGAACTATCTTGCTGTTACAGTAGTATAATACTGACTTATGACTGCGGTGCCGCAGGTCCATGGTTTAATCCCCGCCGCCGGCTTGAGCTTCAATGCATGGTGGAAGGGCATTATGCAAATGCCCGCCTGGCTAGTTATCAGCTTCAAGTTGGAAATTTGTCACCAAGCACCTAACGGTCTATTCCGGCAGCAGTCCTTAAGAGCCAGTAAAACTACAGGCACATAAGAATAAACAACTCTATGTCTCACGTGACGGGCGCGTGCAATTTTATTCGTCAATTGTGACGAAATGATACCGCTTGACATTAGGTGGCCTTGTAGTTGTACCGTCGAAAAAATAACATAAAAACAAAATCTAGTGTGATAGATCTTGGCTTCGCTTTTTACATCTTATATATAAAATTATCGTGTCACAGTTTTCGTTGCCATACTCCTCCGAAACGGCTTGACCGATTTTGATGAAATTTTTTGTGCTTATCCGGTATCTATGAGAATCGGCCAACATCTATTTTTCATCCCCCTAAATGTTAGGGGTCCACCCCTAAATTTTATTTTTTATTTTTTAGACAAAATTTTTAATTTCTATTTTTTTATGATACAACATACAAAAATACATACAATCCTCAATTTTCACCCTTTTATATGGCAAAGCAACGTTTGCCGGGTCAGCTAGTAAAATATATAAATTTCACGTTTATAACCTTATTACCTATTACCCAACCCCAACAAGCGCAATTATACTTTGTAATTATTAAATTTCCGGCCATTGGGTCTAGTTTCCAACTTAAGCCTAAAATATTTGTCACGACATAAGATACATCTATTATTATTACGCAATAATTAATTAATATGTTCACAAAACTTTTCAGTTTGCGAACGATATAGCATATAATCAAATTAAGAACAAAACTCACAAAAATCCTTTTTAGTGAAATGTGTCTGCTTTCTAATCCAATCGTCTAGTAAATCGATCGCTGCGTCCATTTGTCCTGGTTTATCGAAACCAAACTCTTTCCTCACATGCTGCAACGTACCCGGATGGAATTGCAATATACTATGCTCTGGTAGTCTCTCCATTGCGATCGTGTTTTGTTTATTCTGTAGAACCTTCTAATAATATACAAATATCTTGTATAAGTTTAACCTTTACCGCCGAATTTAAGATTCTCAGGCAGCACCCTTATTTTTTGTTTATAAGCCAATCTGAAATGCGATCGTCTGTGTGTAACTAAGCCTGAGGTCGAACTGTTTCGGATTATATGCGGTTTTGAACAATATATTGAAACGAGAAGACTCGTTGGTTTAATGCATGAAAGAGGCGTTTGGTCACGTGGATGTGAGCGTCATTTTACGATTCTTTATAAGTTTATATATGCTGTGAAATATGAGATGTATTGTGTGCACGATGTGAGACGGTGGGTGTAGACTTTTGTGTCAGCAGTTTGGCTATTGTTTATGTTTCGTAACATATTGTTAATCAATATTGTACAGTTCCGAAAATAAGGCATCAATATGAAACGAGTTTAAACAAAAACTTGATATAATATCAAGATTGTAACCTTCAATACCCTATATCCAATTAATTGTTAATATAATGAATAGATTTAGGCGGTACTTTGCGGAAATCCATATTAATAATAACAAATATTAAGAAAACAAAATAATTAATATTTTACTATTAAAGTGTTCCTTTAAAAATAGAAAAAAATATCTAGTGACAATTCCACCTAATTTTTCTGGAACCTATATGAATTGTATCGAACCGAAACGCGTCAAAAATTCTTCCGATTTGGCTATGTGGTGTTTGTAACATCACATCGGCTTAACAGGAAAATTAGGCGAAATTGTCACAAGATATATTTTTGAAATTTTTTTTCATTAAAATATAAATTTGGTGTTTCTTAAATTATTTGTTATTATTAAATTATAAACATTAAATTAACAAATTTTTGGGGCAAAAATTGTTCTCTTGCTGGATTCGACAGCGCGTCCCGTGGCTTTTTGGCCTGGTGCTTTGACCTCTCGGCCATCGCGACTGGCTGGTGGGACGCGAATTTTGTGCATATTATTATTGTAACCGTCATAGGGAATGTGTTCGAATCCCGCACGAAACCACAATTTTGAGTTCTCAAAATGTGTACATGATTCGCATGCGATATGGCTAAAAATCATATTCCGGATTTACATTTTCGGAATACACATCTTTACAGCCGTCTTGAAGGACACATTGCAAATATAGCTCACTAAATAGATGCCCGTGGGGTGCCAGGCTAGAATGTAACTCCCTCATCTCTACCCCAGGGTGCCGTAAGAGGTGACTAAGGGTTACACACCAGAAGGTGGGCAGCAGCACTTTCTGAGGAACTAATATCTTACACTGCGATCCCCAAGCCGCCTGCCAAGCGTGGGGATTACAGGGAGGCTGTGTTCATCAGTGGATTATCGGGCTGATACAGTAAATAGAATAGAATAAATAATCTGATGCGAAAAATTGCGATTTTTTAGGTTTTTTTTGCCAATGCTCAACAGATTTTAAGCGTTAACCTGTTAGATACGTTTTGTTACGATTTGCACTGCGCCCATCACTCTGAGACATAAAGTTGTTAAGTCTTATATGCCTTTAAAAAATACTTACTGGCTCTCCAGGACTGCTGCTGAAGCACGCTGTTAGGTGCTTGGCGACAGTTTTTCTACTTAAGGTTTGGTAACCAGTCGAGTATTCGTAAAATGCCCTCCCACCATGCGGTAAAGCTCAAGCCAGCGGTGGGGATGGCTCCATGGACCTTCGGCACAGCAGTCCGAACCTTCAAAAAGGATAACGGTTCCAAAATCTTTCAGTTTCCATTTTTGTGACCACATTTGTTATAAATTTCAATACTCGTGCTAGTACACTCATTAGGTACACTCATATCTCTGCCGTCCGATACCTTAAAGGCCGCTAAGTGACATTTTTGCAAATTTTACTTATATAAACAGTTAGAATCAGAACTTTCGTATCTATTTTCTAATCTGGGGCATATTTTTTACTTTTGATTAATAGCCGAGTTACAGACATCACGTGCACAGCTAACTACACAATTTTAGGAAATGTTCAATACTTGAACACAGTTTTCTCATCTTACAACACTAAAATGCCACTGAGCACGCGTACTTGTGGTTATAAATTTTACATCTATCTGGATTACAAGTTTAAAAGACGTTTATATAACTTTACGTTACTATATAAACGCTACCTGACTTTACACATATTTTAGTACTACTACTACTTTTCGAAATTTTAAGAAAACAAAACCTTGCTGTTAGTCTTGTATAGTCCCAATTATCTGGAGTCCGATTTTTCCAACCTTATTACAAACAAAAATGCACATATCTCGCCGATAAGTAGCGAGATATCGTTGGAATGTAATGATATACTGCCACCAACGACGCAGTCACCACCATTCCTTGCCACAAGCACATTTCTGGATCTTTTGCCAAACTTTTCATAGAATTATCTGAGTATATTATCACCAAACTCATCACATAAGTCACCAGCAGGAGATTATTCATAAAATTATTAGGCCAAAGGTAAAGGTCACTGACTAAGCGATGAATGTTTATCAGTTGAAGAAGACTCTAGTGTTTAAACTAGAAGCAGGACATCTCGTGGAAAACGTACTTGTGATAACTAGTGACTAATAATAATAACATCAAGCTTCACCAAGAAAACAATTCCATAGTACTATAAACATTTCTTCAACATTTATTGATACTGCTGTGAGTGAGAAGAAATAAAAATCTGCGAGAAAGAATAATAGAAAAAAAAGCACAAGGTATTAACGTAACAAGTAAATATTGACTGTAATTAAAAGTGCATAAATGAAATGAAAAGAAATATATTTCAAATTTATTTAATACGTATGTAAATAATACTATACGCAAAAAATATTGGGATCATAACTGGAAGGAATGAAGAATACTTATAAAAAAATAACAACAGAACCTAAAAAAAATCAGAGGCTAAAACCCGAATTCAAATGTGAGCCAAAATTTATAAGAGAAAGTGAGAATTAAACACCATCAATAACGTGGCAAAAGATATAAGTGCAGCACAAAAAATGCACTTCAGTAAGCTTGGATTTAAATCACTGACTATTGACTCACTGTTAGTCGATTCACTGTATCATGTATTGTTTATATGTTTATTATTTTATAGTTAATTGTGATCGATATTCTTAGCCCCGTTTGCGTCAACCCTGATTAAGCATCAAACTTACAGTCAGATAAGTTTTTGGCTGCGTACATACACAAAATTGACAGTTGACGTTGGGAAATACATAAAAATTATTTAACCCGCGAGCTACTAAAGTACATATATGAATACCTAATCTAGATTGACACCAGTAAGAGTTAGCTTTCTATGAGTGAAGCCTTCTTTACTTAGCTATTTGTTTTTTGTTTTATATTTATGAATAGATATCGTTTTAAGAGTTGATAGAAGTTTAATTAAGGTACTCTGAAGTTTTTTTTATTAAATTGTTATTTTTGTTGATATAGGATTGCTTTTATGAGTTATATAAAGATTACCAGAGTACCTAATTTTAAAGTTCATAACAAGAAAACGCTAAAAATTTCATGTGTTACTAGTTTTAATATCTTAATATTACTTACTTGAATAACTAACTTGAGTCGTATAATTAATATTTGAGTTCCCAAATATAAACGAATTAAGTGCCTTAATTTGTTATTAGTATTTCTGCTAAAGTATTTAGTAGGCATGTTGTTATTTGTAGTAAGTTTTTTCTTTACTGAGTTATGTCATAAGCTATTTATTCACAAGGTCTAAATAGTACTATAAAATATCTTGTCAAGGATTTTCTTGTTGTTTTATAAATAACCAAAGCATTATGAATGAGTAAAATGCAATACTATTTAACATTTTTATTTTTAATACCTTGCTAAATTTGGGACAAAGTATACTTTGCCGTCACTCTTAAATTATAATAATATGACTTGGACTATTATTAACCACGCTAAAAGGCAGTATTCAATATTTCTTCTCTCCAAAACTGGGTTTATGTTCGGATATATGACCAATTTTCAAATCAGAAAAAATATATTTTGACAGTAAAAGTCTCTTAACGTTTATTAAAAAAATTGTGCATATTAAATTACATTATATTTACAACACAAAAAGGCGGCTATGTGACTTAACTGCTATTTAGATTGGTTATGATATATAACTGTGACATTCAATAAAAAAGTCATACAGTTACAACTAGTTAAAACTCTATAAAACGGCTGCACTTCAGCCAGCCGTTTTTTAGTGAAGCAAACGTACACAGTTTTGATTAAGTGAACCTGACTAAAAGACAAAAAATCTATTAATTTTAGCAACATAAATACTTATAAAGTTTTAAAACGCGTACAATAAAAGCCTATAATTATAGAATAATTTGGTCCAAAAAAACAACGATATGACCTGTAAATTTTTAGGTACATCATTTCCCACCTCTTTGCCAATATCTCAAAATTTGTTTTATTCATTTAACGGTTTTCTAGAAATAGTACGGCAGATCTAAGGGCAGTAGGGTATTTAATAAGCCTCTTACCTATTATGGGGTTGCGTCATTGTTAACAAGTTTAAAGCTAATTCCTAAAGTTAGTCTTGTTTGTAGTACAATGTAAGCTGAACTGTAGGTGTCGCTACATCTCCATACGATGGTTAAGAACGAGAGGACAAATTAGAGTTATGAGTCATTTGTCATATTAGCTTAGCGGTCAGAGCATACCCCGGCTATAGAGGTTGATGACGCGGGTCGAATCCCGCACATGACTATAATTTTTACCTCATGTTATAATTTTGTAAAGCTTCTTTTGGGTTTTATCTCAAATATAATATTTACTATCCTGAAATATTTATTAAACCTGATACCAGACATCAATCTTAGTTCCAAAGAGCGATCTTGAGAAGGTGCTGATATATGAAAGTTGCTGTTGATATATTGTGTTTTTTACTCCGAGACTTAAGTGCGTATGTCTTGTTCGCACAATAATATACATAACTATATAGGTACACTGCCTTTTACTAATCAATTTTCTGTTATTAAACTTTTTTTTTTAATTTAAGAAGTAACAGGTAACGTATCCTGGTAGTAAGAGATCACTGTCACCCACGGACATCGGCAACACCAGATAAATATATACTCTTTTCTTGAATATATATTGGAAGTGCGTGGCAGAAAATACGTCATTTTCTGAGAATTGAAGTGGGAAATTCAGACGTCGACATGAAATTAGTTTTAGTGATTTTACGTCAAAGTCAAACTCAAAATAATTTCTTCGATTTAGGCGTTTACGATGCTCTTATGTAGGCCAATAACAAATTTAATTATTTAAATACTCTACAATGTACTGCCACGTTAAGAAAAACAAATTTACAGAGCCACTGTGAGAAAAAGGGCAAGAAATTCGGGGCCATTATTATAAACTTATTTTAACAATGAGTTACAAACTATATTATAAAATTATTACAATATTTTGTGGAAATTACGTAGGTGACAGGTGAAAGCTTGGCAAAGCAAAAATACTTTCACGTGCAACTTGAATTTTTCTACTGTAAATAATATCTTTGGAATCTTTATTATAAAATCGCACACAATTACCTAAGAAGGACCTTTTATTTGTCTTTGCTAATCTAAAACCTTGCTTGCACCGCTATTTTATCTCTATATCTTGTGCTACAATCGTGATTGTCACTGTTTAATTTAAATTTATTCAAATTTTTAAGATCACACACAATATTTTTTTATATATCAGACTGAGTAAACTTGAAACATCAATTTCTTTTAAAAAGATCCCTCAGAGGATACATTTCATATGTGGCTCGAATTGCACGCTTTCTCAGCAGCAGCTCCCCATAGCAGTAGATAAAACAACATAATTCTGTGTAAGTACGCTAAGAAACAGCTAGCCTAGCAGTAGCTACATGTGTTAATTGTATTATCTTACGAACTGCATATGTAGCAAAACTAAGTCTTCAGGATAGATCATATCACCTACATTATTTATAGAAGCCAGGTGCAATAGGTGTCATTGCTTCCAGTAAGGAAGAATTGTGATCCCACTTAGGGTCTCTAAAGCCCCATTTGTACATGTTGTGTCTGCCACGGCCAACACCAGGGTGCGTTCATTAAAAAGCTTCCATACTGAGAGAGATCTTGTTTCGGAGGGAGTTTAAGCATAGTTTTGTAGTTACTTACATTAGAGTACTGAGTTGTGTCAGATTATTTATCATAGTTGCGTTATCCCTAAAACGGACTTCTGCTTAACAGTTCTAAACCTTCTAGTAAACAAAAAGTGGGCAGGAAATCAGAGGTCGCACGAGCTTGGTGATAGAGGCCCTGGTGAAAATGGACGTCGGCAAATTAGAATAAGAAAATTTTATGTTTCAATTTCCCTTTTATAAATGTAGTGTTTTATTATAGCAGTTCTCACCCTTTGGCAAGTGGATTGGCGCGGGCATTTGGAACGGCCACGCGGTCGCTCTCTTCCCTCAGAAATGGTTGAGGAGGATGATGGCTGGCACGCGAGTCAACTCGTGAACGAGTGCTGCTATTGTGATAATAGTACTGTATCAGCCGGATCGTCCACTGCTAAACACAGCCTCCCCTATAAAGGGGGTATTTGCCATAATCCACACGCTTGGTAGGCGTCTTGAGGATCGCAATGTCAGATGGTAGTACTTTAGAAGGCGCTGCTGTCCACCTTCCAGTATTTCCCTTAGTCGCCTCACACGACACCCAGGGGATGATATGGGGAGGTGCAATTCTAGCCCGGCACCCCACGGGATAATAATAGTATATACTAGGTATAATTAGCATTCCTTATGACTGTGTTTCTCCCTAGGTATGTATGAATGTTCCCCATAGGAACATAATTGTTTAATTAATATCTCCGGTAACTTAAAAAAATGGCCCTGGAGTCTGTGGAAAATCGTTTATTTTAAAAAAAACCCTAGGAAACTCATTCATTTTCTGGGTTTTTGTCTGGATCAGACTAAGGAAAGCCAGGAAAAATTAAAGTTGAATAAAAAACATTGTTTCAAAAAACTTAAACAGCTTCGAAACCACAAAAACTTACATAATTTTGATCAGACGTTACTTAATCACATTAGAAAGAGCTACAAGTTGATGATTTGATTCCACACGAGACTCTTTATTATGGAATTGACAAGCAAGACACAAATATACATTACAAGAGTTTTTCAAAGAATATGAAAGTAATGAGTCCCGAGCGCTCATTGCACAATGTACTCTTCACATAATGAGAAAGTCATTAAGATGTAAAGAGGCAGTGAAGGGGCATAACGAGTGAAAAACTTTTCCAAGGTATTGTGTTTTTAATTTGAAGTCATGTCTTTGGGCATGGGGTTCTTTGCTATGTATACTTGTTTGTTACTTTTTTGTTGTTATGTTAATTTAGTAATTAAACAACTTTAAACGGTTTAAATCCGTTTCAAACACGCTGCAGTGGTCGTGGTCACGGGGTGACCACGGCCACTATAATTACTATGTGTAATAATCGCGAAAACCTAAGACAAGGTTATGTTAATTTTTTATAATATTTTCATTCCTGGTTCATTTATTTCATTATGCCTATCTTCCTTCCTACTATAATGTATAATATATATATTAATATTATAAATGCGAAAGTTTGTTAGTGTGTTTATATGTTTGTTACTTCTTCACGCTCAAACGGCTGAATTAATTTTGATGAAATTTGGTATGAAGGTTGATAGCTCCCTGAAATAACACATAGGCTACTTTTCATTCCGAAAAAGAAAAGTGTGCCCGTGGGATGAGCAAGGACTTGTAATATATTTGATTGCTAGCTTAACAATTAGGTCACTTTTTTGGGGAAATAATTCAGTCCTATGATTATGGACTTCTGTACAGCAGGTCCATGACGTATTCTATTGTGTATTCTAGCAATTGTCCTTGAGAGCCAGTAATTCAGGTTAAGCCTGTTAATACCATTGATCACAAAATCAGGTGAGATTTTGGTCAAAGCAATATAACAAAATAGATAACACCTTTAAATAACATCATTTTTTTTTATCACTTGATTTTCAAGCTGAACGGACGTGTCTCGAATATTTTAGATTTTGTTTGTATCAAATTTTGGTTTTCGGAGTGCCCTGGTGTGTAGTTTATCGACCCCTCTCGTTTCTTCTTTGGTTGAAGTTCGTAAGAGCCCGCGGCCATCTTCGTTTGTGTCGGACCTCTCGCTTCTGCCGACATCGTGCCACCGCTTTGTACGTAAGTGTAAGTGCTGCACTGAATCATTGGCTGTGATATACATCGTGGTCTCCCACTGCTGTAATACGTGGCCCAAAGCGCAAAATCTACTCGCCGCGCCGGCTGGGATTTGAACCGGCGTGCTGTGGATCGGTGTGCCTGAAAGCTGGCCGCTTGATAGCTGAGCCACAAAGGCGTGTATCGCCCGCTCGAAATTAGCCAACTCAAGCAAACTGTTTGGCTTACATATACATCATTATAATATAAGACATTGATTGAGAAAGCCAAGTTAACAAGATTAACATTTTTACTGTGTGCTCGTATACTAAATTTGTTATAAAAATGCACTGCTACGGCTGTTTCTCTGTATTAAATGAGAATAATTTTTTAAAATGCAATGCGTGCGCTTCTGAATTTTGCTTTTTATGCCTGAATTTGTCAAAAGACTCGTTTAATAAATTAACCAAGGATCAGATAATATCCCTAAAATGTCCAAATTGTCAAAATGTAACAAGGCGCAAAAATGATGATGATACCCCATGTCGACCGCGACGCAAGGCACACTCTTTTAACGAGTCAATGAACGTTTCTTTTGGCAACATATCGCAAGACGCTAGTAACATCTCTGCTATGAACATTCCTGCTGGCTCCAACTTACAGATTGAGCCGGTTACGATGGAAAGTATTAGCAATCTGTTCGATAGAAAGCTGGCACCGGATTCGGCTATAATGACAAATCTGAGAGAAGCTCTCAACAAGGATATAGAGAGAATGGTAGATGCGCGCGTATCCCTCGCTATTGATAACCTGAAAGGGGAACTAACTCATACGACGGACTACTTAACTTCTGAACAAAATGACATCAAGTCTGAAATCAAGAAGAAGGATATTCAGATAAGAAAATTGCAACTCGACCTTAGTAAATCCCAAGGTTCTCTTGCAAAGCTTTAGATGAGAGTGTCGGTTATTGAGAAGATTTCTCGTGACTTAAATCTAGAGATACACGAAGTGCCTGAGAGTAAGAGCGAAAACTTGATGGGGTTGTCCAAGAGCCTTTGCCAGTGTCTACAGGTTGTCATCCCCGACAGTGAGGTGCGATCTTGCCGCCGAGTAGCTAAAATGGATGCATCCTCCAAAAGACCACGTAACATTCTCGTCACTTTATCATCCCAACATCTCCGAGATCTTCTCTTGTCGGCGGCTACCCGGTTTAATAAGGCCCACCCTACAAACAAACTTGCCACTACTCATATTGGTTTCACAGGCGAGACCCGTAGGATCTACTTAGCAGAACATCTTTCACCTGACGCAAAAGATATCTATAGTGCAGCTAGAAAGTTTTGTAGGGAGTATAACTTTAAGTTCGTGTGGGTTCGTTATGGTCAGATATATGTGCGTAAAAATGAAAAGTGCCCTGCCTTACAAATTAAAACCGTCGATTGTCTGAGCAAACTTGTGTAAATAATGTGTTAAATTGTATATTTATATTTAGATTTCATATCACCTGTTATTATGGTTAAGTTGTATTACCAAAATGTTAATCGTATCCGTAGTAAGTTAACAGAATTTTATTTAAACTTACTAAATTCAGATTATGACATAGTATGCCTGACGGAAACAAACTTGAATAAAAGCGTATTTGATGGTGAGATAGTGGACTCTCGCTACAACGTTTTCAGGCGGGACCGCGAAGACTCTTCTTCTGTGAAAACAGAAGGTGGAGGCGTACTCATGGCTATAAAAAAATCTTATCAAGTAATTCGTCAGGCATCCTGGGAAAGCGATGTCGAGGATATCTGGCTCACTATAGTTCATGAAAAGAGTAATATCCCAAATCTCAGTATTTGCTTATGTTACCTTCCACCGGATTTAACTATTTCAAAACTTGACGAATTCTACTCTAATTGTCAAGCAGTAATATTGAATTATTGTACTGAGGAGCACTGCCTCGTTATTGGAGATTTTAATATTCCGCAATTTAATGCCTTTGACAGTGATACTGATGAGCCATTGTATTCACAGAGTAATAAAAAAACCTCTCTTTTGAATGAGCTTTTATCAATTTGTAACTTACATCAATGCAACAAAATTCCTAATGATAATGGACGCACTCTTGATTTGGTTCTTTCTACACTTAAATCTCTTACTGTTATTGAAGCTAGTCCCTTATCTCTAAAAGATCGTCATCACCCTGCCATTGAGTTCAAATATCCTCTTAAACTTGACTCATTAAAAGACCTAAAAAAAAAACGTTCATAAGAAGCGACTAAATTTCTCTAAGTGCCGCTATTTAGAATTACGCAATGAACTTAGTTTAGTAGACTGGCAGGACTTATTATCCAGCTCTGACGTTGATACGTGCACCGATATTTTGTATGTAAAGATTTTTGAAATCATTAAACTATATACCCCTCTCATGAAAGTAAAATCCAACAATTATCCTATCTGGTACAGCAAACCATTAATCAAATGCAATGAAGAAAAGAATATGTACCATACTTTATTTAAGAAATTTAATAATCCCCGAGACTATGATACATTTTCCATGTTAAGACACCGATTTAAACTTATGGCGGAGGAGTGCTATAACAATTATATAAAATCTACTGAAAATTCTATGAATAAGGATATTAAACAATTTTGGAGATTTATTAACAATAGAAAAGGTCACGTATCAATGCCTCATACTATGCATTTTGGTAGTTTGTCGTCCTCCAATGGACAGGATATTTGTGAATTGTTCTCCAGCTATTTCGGATCTGTATTCGAAGACAACACGCTAACCGATTATAGTAATATATCACAAGTAGAAACATCAGAGAACCAAAGCACAAATACTTTAGCAGCTATTGTAATAAATGAAAATGACATTATTCATCAAATCAAACAATTAGATATAAGTAAAAGTGCTGGACCGGATGAACTTCCTCCTTCATTTATTAAAACCTGCTGTGACGAGCTTGGTAGACCTTTGAGTATAATTTTTAATAAATCGCTCATCAGTGGAATCTTTCCTAAGAGATGGAAAACTGCCCACATCATTCCCATTTTTAAAAGCGGGGACAAGTCACGTTGCGAAAACTACAGGCCAATCAGTATTTTGTCTTGTTTCGCGAAGCTATTTGAGTCGCTGGTCTACAGACACCTTTATAACCACTTCAAACCTTTTCTCTCTAATAAGCAACATGGTTTTGTTAAAAACAGATCAACGGTAACTAACCTTTTGGAATATAAAAATTATTTATGTAAGAGTTTTGCAAGTGGATGTCAGATTGACTCTATTTATACAGATTTTTCAAAAGCTTTTGACAAAGTCAATCATAGACTGCTTTGTAGAAAACTTACTACTTATGGGGTACACGGTAACTTGTTTCGCTGGATCAGCTCTTACCTTAATAATAGAAGTCAATTAGTTGCCTTGAAAGGATTTCTCTCTGCTCCTATTGCAGTTTCTTCGGGAGTCCCACAGGGGTCCCACCTAGGGCCCTTGTTATTTATAATATTCATAAACGACCTCATTGAACGGCTATCATGCCAATGTCTGCTCTATGCTGATGATTTAAAGATATTCCACACTATTTCTTCCTTTCACGATTGTGATATGTTGCAAGCAGATTTGGATACTATATCATACTGGTGTAAGTCAAACTTTATGCATCTTAACATAAATAAATGTTTTGTAATTTCATTTACTAAAAAACGTCAAAAAACTATTTGTAACTATAATATCGAAAATCAGGTTCTTGCAAGGTCATCTGTTGCGAAGGACCTAGGTATACTGTTTGATGAGCAGCTTTCATTTAGACCTCATTATCAGCACATAACGGGCAAAGCCAATCAACTATTAGGGTTTGTGTTCAGATCCACAAAGGGTTTCAAAAATCCAAAATCTTTTCTGTACTTATTTAATGCTCTTGTTCGTTCTGTATTAGAATACGGAAGTCCTGTTTGGACCCCGTACTACAAAGTTCATATTGAGGAAATTGAAAGAATACAAAAAAAGTGTTTAAGAATGTTGTGCTATCGACAAAACTTAGGACGTTCTGATCTTAGCTACGAATCGCGTTTATCAAAATTTGGTGTACAAAAGTTAGTTACTCGTCGCAAATATTTCGATTTTATCTATCTATATAAAATAATACATTCCATGTTCGACACTCCTGGTCTTCTCCCACTAATTAATTTTAATATAAAATATAGGGCGCGCAGATCTAACCGTACCAATCTCTTTTCACTTCATACATATCAAAACAATGTTTCAATCTATAACCCCCTGGTTCGAATGGCTCGTCAGTATAACGAGATGGCTGAGGATAATGTTACTATTGACATATTCTCCCCGAAATTAGCACTTTATATTAAAATCATCAAAGATATCCTCTATACTAAACACCAGATGCAGACTGGACTAAACTCTGATGTTAAGTCCAGTTGTTCCAAGCTCTGAGTTATGTACTCAGAATTTACATCTTTCCAGTTGCAGTAGCAACTGGAAAGATGTAAATTCTGCATTATGCAAATCATCTCTTAATTTAAGTGAATAATATAATAAGCAGATGTACCGTGTTATAATGTTTACAAGTAAGACACTTCAAAATTTAATTTATTGTCATAATTAAGATTTTTGTAATTTGTTGGGTAAACATAAGAAGAATATCCTCTTGTTTACCTAATTGTATTTTGATCCTTTTGTCTAATACATATGTACTAATTTTCTTTTTCTAATGTTCATAATAATTCAATATTATACCTTAGAGACCTGTTTGTTAAAGTAAGCTTAGGAAACTAAATAAGTTTCTATATCGTACACATGTTTTGAGTTGCAATCCAGGTCAGATCTGTATAATTCTGAGCTCCTTCTGGAGCGCTCATGTGCTTCTTATTTGATTGTAATTTGTTTTGTGTACTTAATAAATAAAATAAAAAATAAATAAATAAAGGCCACTTTTTTTCTGAAAATGTATCGCCCGTGTGGCATTCATACATGTGTGCAGCACTCTGGATACTCTCTATGATACGAAAATGAGTTCATCCGATTTGTAATAGGACAAGAAAATTCAAGTTCTATTCATCAATATTAGTTTCTACGCGATCAATTTAAACCAATGTAGTGAAACTTTAGTTTTTGCTCCGATATAAGCAAATTAGGAACAAATTTCAATGATAAGGTACAAAAAACAAAATATATCAAATAATAGTTTGTGGTTATTGTTGGTTGGTAAGTTGTTAAGTTTGATGGTTGTTATGGTTTGAAAAAGTTTTAAAAATTACTCATATTCTCATGTCAGTAACTTTGGTATAATTTATGTTCGCTGGTAGTGAAGTTTACTTAGCTGTTCTCAACCGATCAGCAAAGTTAAGCAACGTCGCCCGCGGTCATGAGTTGGATGGGTGACCGCTATTGACATTACTACTGAGCGTTTTCGTGCATCGGAGGGCACGTTAAGCCGTCGGTCCCGGTTATCGTCTTAGGATGGCAGTCGTTATAGCATGGTGGTAGGGCATTTTGCGAATGCCCGCCTGGCTAGCTGCCACCCTCGAGTAGAAAACCTGTCGACAAGCACCTAACGGTGTGTTCTGGCATCTGTCTTTGAGAGCCAGTACTTCTAGGTTAGCCTGAACATCATCTTTGACCACATCATCACTTACCATCAGGTGAGATAGTGGTCAAAGGATAACCCATCAAGCAAAAAAAAGAAAAAAAAAAGTTAAAAAACGGATAACACCGCGGGGCGCAGCTAGTTATTTTATAAACACAACTTCACCTGATAATGAGAAGGTCGAGGATGGTGAACAAATTCAAAGTAGAATATCACGGCTATAGCGGGAAATTCCTTTTTGTTTTTCAAGTGTAACCCGTGGGGTGCCGGTTTAGAATGCCAATTTCTTCCCATGAGTGTCGTAAGATGCGACTAAGGGAATAAAGCGCCAAATGAGCAGCATTCCACTTTTCACGTAGATGTGAGTAGGGTGTTGTGTGCGTTAGACGCACAATAGGTCTGTATATCTATACCATCTTAGTGCCCTGCCAGGGTTTCAAACAATATGTTCTTGTGTTCCTTAGCGTAAATAAATTATTCGTAATATGTTGTGTTTCGTCTAGTGTGTTAGATAAATAATTTTGTATGACCCTGAAAATATGCCCAGTGAATGGCAATAGGTTCGCCCCCTATTACATGGGACCTAAATCCACGTGGTTGTTTATCCACCTCTGCTTACCCCTTCGGGGAATAAAAGCGTGATTATATGTATGTATTTTCGCGCGTGTTGCTAGGTTTAGTAAACCTTCCACATGATCATGATATTTGCAGGTTTAAAACAGTAAAGTTTTATTATCTTTCTAAGTTATTGACAATGCACGTGATTCCATAAATTACCCTCAAATCCTTTAAAATTTTTAAAATTTATCTTACCATTTTCAAATGAAATCAACTCAATAAATGCTTTAAGATATTACTCGTAAGAGGAACTGTCTACTGGTACCACGGCAAATGAGCGTATTTACATGATCAAGTCCTACAATAATAAGAGAAACATGCATGTTTCTTTAATCTTATCTAACTCATTATCGTGATAGCGCGAACTTGTCTAGCAAGTGTTGACGTACCAAGCTGCGGTCACCTTAGTCTTCAAGCGATATTGTCAACGACTGTCTTTTATTTAACTTTTTTATAATTTTACTGCACCACTCGACACGCAGTCGCTTTTCATCTTCCGTTAAATCATCGTCGTTTTTTTTAATGTTATTGTGACTGAACAAGCAAGAAGCCCACCTGATGTTAAGTGGACTAATCTCTGCCTATAACAGATGCATTTCATCAAAAGTGACGAACTGCACTGCGACTATCATCTTGAGACATACTTGTTAAGTTTGCCTGTAATTTAACTGGATCTCAAGGAATGCTGCCGGCACACACCGTTATGTGCTTGGCGACAGATTTTCTACTTGAGAGTGGTAGCTAACCAGGCGGGCATTCGCAAAATGCCCTTACACCATTCAGTGAAGCTCAAGCCCGCGGCGGGATTCGAACCATGGACCTGCTGCGCGGCAGTCCATAGCCAATGCCACTGAACCATCATTGCTTCAAAAACGTACGCTGTTCATCGAGTGCAAAGCTTGCAAACCTACAGATGCACATGCAAAATGTTTTACAAATGGCTCATTTTAATGCCTTGTCAAAAAATTACACCAAATTCTTACTTATACAAAATTATTTTTGTGTCAGTTTCATTGAGTTGTCGCACGGAATGAATATTGGATTCTGTAACCGCAGTCGCCAGCTGACCTTCACATACCTACATCGTCATGGAGATAATCACGTCCACATCTTAATTATCCAAACCACGAATACACTGAGCTGCGACATGGGGCTCCGTCACTAAAATATGTCATTGAATGAAAATTGTCACGAGTTATATTTGTTGGTACGCACAATTTTCTGAAGCACGTTACAGTGAGAAATTAAAAAGTAGCATATTTCAAGAGAGTTCCATATTCCAATTCCGTAATTGCTTTTTATTGTTTTTATTGAAAGTGGATGGTTCCAGTTACATTCATTATACCCCAGGCACATGAATAGCCTCAGATATAAGTGATTATGCACCTACCTATATTTTGCTAGATAGACAGCCATGAGAAATGTGAAATAATGAGTTTTTGAGTTTTAATTTTCATCATCTTTAATTATCCAAAATAAAAATATTATTTATTGAAAGAGATTTCACTATTTATTTATCTGTCTTTCAGTTTAACATCATATATTTTCTGGCACCTATTAGGCTCAAAGAATAAGCATTGCAATTCAATGGGGCAATGCTGCCGGCATGCTGGGCACGCTGCCAACTGGTAGTGGGTTAGAGCATTTGGACTGCCTATGAGTCCAAATGCTTTTATTGTAGTAGCTGAAGTGTTGTGTATAGTTCGTAGTATTTTGTTTATAAAGACATACCGTTTAACATTCCCTATGTCATACGGGTACATAAAATTAAACGTTAAACAACAGATGAAGGGTGGAGAAATTCAGCTAAATAAAGTCGAAGATGGTTAACAAATTTAAAGTAGAATATCACGGCTGTAGCAGGAAATTCCTTTTTTTTTCAAGTGTAACCAGTGGGGTGCCAGTTTACAATGCCCATTTCGTCCCGTTGGTGTCGTAAGAGGCGACTAAGGGAATAAAGCGCCAAATGAGCAGCATTCCACTTATCACGTAGATGTGAGTAGGGTTTTGTGGGCGTTGGACGCACAATAGGGCTGTATACCTGTACCATCTTAGTGCCCGGCCAGGGTTTCATACAATATGTTCTTGTGTTCCTGTCTTATATGACGTAAGCGTAAATAAATTATTCGTAATATGTTGTGTTTCGTCCAGTGTGTTAGATAAATAATTTTTTATGACCCTGAAAATGTGCCCGGTGAATGGCAATAGGATTGCCTCTATTACATGGAACCACAATCCAATCAGCGGAACTTGGGTGTTTACACACCTCTACCTACCCTTTCGGGGAATACAGGTGTGAATAGACGGTAAATGTATGTATTTTCGCGCTATTTGTTAGGTTTGGTAACCCTTTCACATGATCATGATATTCGCAGGTTTAAAACAGTAAAGTTTTATAATCTTTCTAAGTTATTGAAGAACAATGCACATTATTCCATAAATTACCCCCAAAACCTATAACATTCTTAAAATGTATCTTTCTATTTTCAAATGAAATCAACTCAATAAATGCTTTAAGATATTACTCGTAAGAGGAACTGTCTACTGGTACCACGGCAAATGAGCGTATTTACATGATCAAGTCCTACAATAATAAGAGAAACATGCATGAACCATCATTGCTTCAAAAACGTACGCTGTTCATCGAGTGCAAAGCTAGCAAACCTACAGATGCACATGCAAAATGTTTTACAAATGGCTCATTTTAATGCCTTGTCAAAAAATTACACCAAATTCTTACTTATACAAAATTATTTTTGTGTCAGTTTCATTGAGTTGTCGCACGGAATGAATATTGGATTCTGTAACCGCAGTCGCCAGCTGACCTTCACATACCTACATCGTCATGGAGATAATCACGTCCACGTCTTAATTATCCAAACCACGAATACACTGAGCTGCGACATGGGGCTCCGTCACTAAAATATGTCATTGAATGAAAATTGTCACGAGTTATATTCGTTGGTACCTATGAATAAATACTTTATTTATTCGTAGGTTGGTACGCACAATTTTCTGAAGCACGCCACAGTGAGAAATTAAAAAGTAGCATATTTCAAGAGAGTAATTGCTTTTTTTATTGTTTTTATTGTAAGTGGATGGTTCCAGTTACATGCAGTATACCCCAGGCACATGAATAGCCCCAGATATAAGTGATTATGTACCTACCTATATTTTGCTAGATAGACAGCCTTGAGAAATGTGAAATAATGAGTTTTTGAGTTTTAATTTTCATCATCTTTAATTATCTATATCTATATCTATACTTATAATAAAACTGTAACAGGTCCAAATCTGTACATTGAAGATATATTGCAAAAAAAAAATTAAGAGCACTCTGTAGCTGATACTGATGCCAAAACTGTTTTTTTTTTATTTTTGTCTGTCTGTCTGTCTTTCTGTCTGTCTGTCTGTCTGTCTGTATCCCGGCCGCGCATCACTCCAAAACTACTGAATAGAATTCAATGAAACTAAACACGATTTGAGTTCATACTACGAAGAAGGTTATTGTATACTTTTTATCCCGAAATTCATCACGGTTCCCTCGGGAAAGGGGATGAAAGTCAAAACGTACACTTAGTTGTAATTTATTAACGCGTAGTCCGATTTGAATTATTATTTTTTGTTAGAATAGTGACGAGTGAGCTCGGAACCCCACGGGCAGCCCGGAACCCCACGGGCAGCCCAGCACCCCATGGGCTACTAAACGGAATTCAATGAAACTTAACACGATTTGAGTTCATACCACGAAGAACGTTATTGTATACTTTTTATCCCGAAATTCAGCACGGTTCCCTCGGGAAACAGGATGAAAGTCAAAATGTTACTTAGTTGTAATTTATGAACGCGTAGTCCGATTTGAATTATTATTTTTTGTTAGAATAGTGACGAGTGAGCTCGGAACCCTACGGGCAGCCCGGCACCCCACGGGCAGCCCAGCACCCCATGGGCTACTAAACGGAATTCAATGAAACTTAACACGATTTGAGTTCATACCACGAAGAACGTTATTGTATACCTACTTTTTATCCCGAAATTCAGCACGGTTCCCTCGGGAAACACGATGAAAGTCAAAATGTTACTTAGTTGTAATTTATGAACGCGTAGTCCGATTTCAATTATTCTTTTTTTGTTAGAATAGTGACGAGTGAGCTCGGTACCCCACGGGCAGCCCGGCACCCCACGGGCCACCCGGCACCCCAAGGGCAGCCCGGCACCTCACGGGCATTCTGGCACCCCATGGGCATCCCAGCACCCCACGGGCAGCCTAGCACCCCATGGGCACGTCGGCACCCCACGGGCATCTCAGCATCCTTATTTAGATTTGCCAGCTTGCTAAGATAAAACTCTAAAATCTGAAACATTCGCCACAATCAATTTTTTTAACTATGTATCTTTTGCCGGATACATCTTGGAGACTGCGCAATGGAAGTGTACAATCTAATATATTTTTGTTCTACCGTCAAACAAGGAGAACCTCGAAAAGATACCGTTTTATAATCGAAATTCCAAAGAAATGCACAAAGTACCTACTTTGCCTCAACATTTATTGTGCGAACCGAGAAGGAACTCTCTGAGTTAAACTACTGTCTTCTGGAAAAACAAGCTGGGAGTTATCAAACACAAAGTAAAAATTTCCTTTCTGAGCTATGCTTTATGTATAAGAGTGCTTCACCACAGACCAAAGCGTTGCTTAATATGAGATAAACAGTGCTCAAATGTGAATAATTAGTTTGCAGGTACGGTAATCGCGAACGAAGTCGTAGGTACAGCTAGTCCAAAATAAAAATATTATTTATTGAAAGAGATTTCACTATTTATTTATCTGGCTTTCAGTTTAACATCATATATTTTCTGGCACCTATTAGGCTCAAAGAATAAGCATTGCAATTCAATGGGGCAATGCTGCCGGCATGCTGGGCACGCTGCCAACTGGTAGTGGGTTAGAGCATTTGGACTGCCTATGAGTCCAAATGCTTTTATTGTAGTAGCTGAAGTGTTGTGTATAGTTCGTAGTATTTTGTTAATAAAGACATACCGTTTAACATTCCCTATGTCATACGGGTACATAAAATGAGTTATAATCCTGAAATTTTGATATTTTGTATAGAACGTTAAACAACAGATGAAGGGTGGAGAAATTCAGCTAAATAATTTTTCGGGGGAGGCTCCTAACCATTAGAAAGTAGCCGGAAAAAAAACCTGTTTGTACCCATTTACCTATCTTGGATGTCTTTGTCAATTAATCCTCCCCGTCAGATCTCTGGGTCAGACAAGTTATTTGAATTTACTGACAAATAAATGTTCCTTAGCAGTCTGGAGTCTAGAACAGTGCCCAGTTGATGTCACTAGACTCACCCCCTATTACGTAGGACTAAAACCTGTCTGGTAAAACGTGGTTGTGAAGTAATCATATAAAACCGAAACTAAGAAACGCATGGATCTATGAATTAAACCAATTTAATTTGAGTGCATATAATTTTAAATAATTCCCCTTTAGAAAATATTAACACAGCCCATGTAGTTAAACTTTAATTCTAATTGTATTAGTCAACGCACAAAGTTCTAAATGATCCTGAAATCCCTAGAATTTCCACATTGCCAGTCGTATTTCCATCTCTCAGATTCTCATTGACCGTTGCTTCGTTCATTTCCTTCATATATTCCATGTTTTCTTTTGTACTAAGGACCTCGGACCAGTCGTCTGAAAAGAAGATGTAACTTTTAAATACAAACGTAGAAGAAAATGTACATCTCTGTCAAATAGGTCTATCAGTTTACTGTACTGTACTGTATCAGCCGGATCGTTCACTGCTGAACACAGCCTCCCCTATTAATAAATTGGCATCATCCTGGACCACTATGTCCTAGTTATGAATGAAATTCTATTGTTATCATTATCACCGATGCCAATGGGTTAAGGTCGTATTTGCCTTAATCCCCACGCTTGACAGGCGGCTTGGGGATCGCAGTGTAAGATGGCAGATCTTGAGAAGACACTGCTACCCACCTTTCAGTATTTTTCCCTTAGTCGCGTCTTACGACACCCACAGGTAGAAATAGGGGCCTTATAATATACATTCAAGCCCGGCTCCCCACTGGGTTTTATAAACCTTGGCCTAAAATAAATAGAACCTGCTAAGTGCGAGTTGGACTCGCACACCAGCAAGGAGTATATTTACCAACATACCACATTTTTTTCTACAAATTTGAATTGAATTAAAGAAAAAAAAAATATCTTTACGGGATTCTTAGCATGAGTCAGACGCGAATTTGAACGGTTTTCAGGGTTTTACCTAAAGGGCAAAACAAATCCCTTATTAAAGAGACTCCTCTGGATGTCTGTCTGTCCGTTAGTCATGGAACTCATGGGTCTCAAGCACGTAAAGATGAAAATTGGACTAGAAATTTAATTTTAATATTTGGTCCAATGTACAAAATAGCCGAAAAAAACCTCTGCGCCATACCAATATATTTATAAAATAAATAATTGGGTGGCATAAATATTATTAAAATGCTTACGCATATATTCAAGCCTGAAAATATAATAGTATATAATGGTTCAAGATTTTTTTGTTTTTAATAGCCACACTTGCGGGATCGTCGACATTTTCCAGCTTGCGCCAATTTTGCTTGTTCGTTCGTATTTTTTGTGTTCCTCGTCGATTGATTTTCTTGTTGTTGTTGTTGTTGAATTTTGTGTTGTGCACACGTTTTATTTTATATATATTTATTTGTGGCCGAAGGACGAGCACTGGTCAGTAATGGAATGTGCTAAGAAAACCGCTGACATGTTGGGGATATCGTCAATTTCAGTCAGAAGGATTATCCATTGTCAGAATATACTTGACGTAGCTGAAATATTTGTGTATGACCAAATTTTTTTCGTACTTTTATGTTTTGTTTATATGAGAATCGTACATTTTGGATGTAAACGCAAACAATTTGAAAAACCCCAATTTGTATAAACAAATCGAGGTAAATATGTGCTTTCTCGATTTTTTTATCATTTTTGTTTTTAACCTTATCTTGTATTTTTAAATCTTGAATTTGGCATGGTAAGCTAACTCTTATATACTGAGGTCTTAGTTTCCACTCTCAAGTATACTGTAGCTTCTTCCACTGCAGGTAACATGCGCACAATCTAGAGAATTTAAGAATTTGTCTGCTGATAAATAAATGTATGAAATCTTTTTTGTGTTTTCTTTAACTCATAACATTTTTTATAAAGTTGGAATTCGAGCATATATAGCTTCGAATAATTATATTTCACAATTCATTTGGACAATATAGAAGTTGTCAGTTCTTTAGAAGGCGCTGATTCTTACCTTCCGGTATTTTTGTGGCCCAGAACCCATGGGATGCCGGGTTACAATGTCACCCCTATATCTTACCGTGGGTGTTGTAAGAGGCGACTAAAGTATATATATTATAGACATGCAATTAGTTCAATGTAATAAAAATGTGTGAAACTTGGCGCAGTATGGTGCGCCGCTACGCAATGTACGGTTTACGTACATTTTGATGACGTAGAGCGACTGTGTCCGCTTATAATTTTATTTAAACTTTATTCAATAATCAGTCTGCAATAAACCTCTGGTTCGTTAATACGTCTTTTACTTCATCATATCAGGTGACATAATATCATATAGGGATAAAACAAATTTTGGGATAAAATTAAAGAAACCATCGGAGCTCTATAAACACCTCAGAGTTATCAAAACGCAGGTCTTATTGAAATCTCAAGACGATATAGTCGCATCACTCCCAATAGACAAAAGTGCCTCCGACCTTGATTCGAGGCTTCAATTTCACAAACAATTTATGATAGGTGCACAGTCCAGCAAAGCGGGTATAGGGTCCAAAAAGAAAGTTCAGGAGAAAGACATTGTAAAATCTTTTCTACAACAAGACGAAAATGATAGCTATAAAGTACATGCAATGAGCTTAGAAATGCAAAGCGAATGGCTAACCATAGGTGAATTTTGTATCCCTCTGGCATTAAAGTGGCGCACCTTGATATACGATTGGTCACCTGCCTTATTAAAATTTTATCTAAACGCCTTTCAGATGGTCCTCCCAGACCAAATTAATTTAGTAAGATGAGGGAAAGCCACCGAAAAGTCTTGCGGTATTTGTCGGGAGGCCATAGGTACAGCAAGGCACTTATTGGTAGGATGCAAGGTGCTCCTTGATAGGGGTCATTATTTCCGTCGCCACGATAGAGTCCTCGAAATCATACGAGAAGCGGCGAGCCTCTCTGTAGCTAGAGCAAGAAAAGGTTTGACCACGAACAAACGACACGTTGCTTTTGTAAATAAAGGGTCATCTACAAAAACCTAAATCCAAGCCTTACTCCATCTTAGGCGCAGCTCCCGATTGGACTCTTTTGATGGACTCGTATGAAAAACATTACATAATTCCTGAGCATGTTGGTGTTTCGTCTTCCAGACCAGACATATTTCTGTACTTACTCGAAAAATCTAAAACGCATAGTACTTATAGAACTTATTGTGCCGTGGGAAACAAATATACCTAAAGACCACACATTAAAAACAAAAAAATATTATGACCTAACAAATGCATTAACCAAAAACGGTTATGTGGTTAATTTATATGCTGTGGAAGTTGGAGCAAGGGGTATACCAGCGAAATCCCTATATAACCTATTTAAAGACCTTGGCCTACCAAGAACAACCGTAACTTCCATCCTCGAACGTGTATCTAAGGCGGCATTAGTAGGATCTTACCAAATTTGGTTAGGTAGGGGAGGAGGCTCGAGCGGTGAAGGGGAGCATTGATATATCATAAAGGGGCCCCTTAACCCTATTCCTGGGTTGCAAGTCCCAGGCCCCTCTAACCTCTTCCTCTGCAATGCGATGGACCCAGCACCCGCACGGTGAATCCATGGAATGCTAAGTAATTCGTCTCTCATAATTTTATGTAAGGACATCAGCCCGTACACATAACAATATTTTTGAAGAAAAAAATATTTAATACCCCTGACTTATCAGTTTGACATTGACATATATTGACATTACTTTGTTTATATTTTTGATCTCGAATTAAAAACCAGAGTATAGGAATATAGATTTGTAATGACAAATAAGAACTCTTTAGCCTTTATAATAAGGTTCTTAAAATATTCAAGTTGCACCTGAAAAACATCTAGCATAAGGGTAGATTTATATTAGAGCGGGCCGTGCCCGGGGCGTGCCGTGCACGTGGCCCGTACGGGGCACGGATTTGAAACGTTACATACATTTTGTATGAAACAATTTATATTAGACCGTGCCTGATCCGTGTCCCGTCCGGGCCCGCCTACTAACGTACGGACGGGCTTCGCCCCGGGCCCGCCCCGTCCACGGCCCGGCCCGGACACGGCCCGGTCTAATATAAATCATCCCTAAGGACAATTCCGCCTCTGCCTCCAAGCTACCACCTGTCACCCATGTAATTCAAACAAATATTCTATTATTTGTATACATACACGTAATAATATAAAATATTTTAAACTCAGTAACACATTGTTTACAAACGTTAAATAAATGGTCCCGAGTTTCTTGTCTTTTTTTCACGTGGTCACAGATGATAGAATATTAGTCGCGGTTCACATTGTTTTGCTGAACGTGGCAGTACAATGCAGAATATTTCAATATTAAAATTTATAATTGACGTTATTAGGAGACGTCTAAATACAGTAAATTATTTTAACTTCGTCTCGAACACTTTAAAAATATGTTTCCGCTAACAACTCCAAGTAGATACCGATGGAAGAAATGCCGAATTTTGTGCATTATTTTAATTTTAACTAGGAAATGATGCGTCCGCTATTAATTAAATCTTCGCCTGAACGGTAGAAATATTTTTGAAAACACACAAACTTCAATTTTAGTTACCATGTGAATGTCTAAATATTGAATTTTATACCTTGTTGAAGCTATATGTGAAACTAGGCGCAGTGGGGCGCGCCGCTGCGCATTACATAATATACGGTTTACGTACATTTTGATGACTTTTTTTTTTTGTAATGAATAGACACGCATTTGACCGCAGTCTCACCTGATGGTAAGTGACGACGCGGTCGACGGTGGAGCATGCTTGCCTAGAAGATATTTATTCACTCTGTATTTGAAGACATCCAGATTGTAGCTTTCGGGGAACAAAGACGCTGGGAGGGTGTTCCATTCCTTTGCTGTCCGTATTATGAAGGTGGACGCAAATCGCTTTGTGCGGACAGGAGGAGTGTAAACCATATACGGATGCCATGTTTCCGTACGTCTTGTTGTCCGGTAGTGGAAAGGAGATGCAGGAATTAAATTATGCAACTCCATCGCACACTCTCCGATATGTATCCTGTAGAACACCGAAAGACTGGCAACTTTGCGACAATGTTCAAGGCTTTGGAGTCTGGTTTTTACCAAAGCATCGCAACCAAAGAGGTTTTTTGCACTCTTTCGTCTTTCAATGGAGTCCAAAGCTTCGAGCTGGTATTTTGCTGTGCCGTCCCAAAGATGGCCGCAGTATTCCATACATGACCGGACTTGTGCTTGGTACAGGTTAAGAAGCTGCCCTGGTGTGAAATACCGCCTTACCTTCCCTAGGACTCCCAACTTCTTCGCAGCTAATTTAGCCCTGGACTCAATGTACGAGCCAAAATTGAGGTCCGATGTTAGGGTAACATCCAACAGCTCAAGGTGGCTCGTCACTGGTAGAGATACATTTCGGAAAGTGGGAGTCAGATGGAACTGACTTCGCTTGGCGGTGAATAGACACGCCTGGGTCTTGGAAGCATTGAAGCTGACCAGATTGGCATCACCCTAATTGGAAACTATCAAGTTCATATGTTCGACCATGGCCTCTCTAAGAGACTGGATTTTAGCTCCACTAGCATCGGACAAATATCTCTCTACAACAGTGCTGTCATCCGCGTACCCAACAATACCGGGCATAAGAAGATCGTTGATGTGCAGCAAGAAGAGGGTTGCAGAGAGAACCGACCCCTGAGGTACCCCGGCATTAATTGCCAATTGATCAGACGAGCAACTGTCCACGACCACTTGTGTGACCTTTCCCTCAGGAAGTCCGTTATCCAGACACATAAGCCAGCGGGTAAGCCGTATGAGGGAAGCTTGCTATCCAGAAATATCCAGAGAAACAGCAAGCGCCTCTCCTCTACTTTGCGCGACTGTGTCCGCTTATAATTTTAAGTAAACTTTATTCAATAATCAGTCTGCAATAAACCTCTGGTTCGTCAATACGTCTTTTACTTCATCATATCATATCATAATTTTATATAAAGACATCAGCCCGTACACGTAACAATATTTTTGAAGAAACAAATATTGAATACCCCTGATCTATCAGTTTGACATATATTGACATTTCTTTGTTTACATTTTTGATCTCGAATTAAAAACCAGAGTACAGTATTATTACTAGCGAGTGCTTCTGTGCTTTGGAGGGCACGTTAAGCTGTCAGTCCATGTTGTTGTCTTAGGATGCCAGTCATTATATCATGGTGGCGGAGTCATTTTTGAATGCCCACCTTGCTATCTATCACTCTCAAATAGAAAATCTGTCGCTAAGCACCTAATAGTGTGTTCCAACCAGTCATTCTAAGTTAGCCTGAACAACGATTTCCACCACATCATTACTTACCATAGGTTGATAATGGTCAAAGGTTAGCAATATATAAGAAAATAAAACCTTCATAGTTCAAAAGATACATTCTTGTAGTTCGTAAGATACAAACTTATAATAATCTTTAAACTTTCCTGAACTAAACCTATGTTGATAAATTTGTAATCAAATCTTATTTTGATATGTTGCATTGACTGCAGTCATGGGTAGAGCAGTCTATTCTAGATTGGTATCAAAACTTTAAGGTTAGTCAAAATATCATTTAGATTTTAATATCGTTAGGTTTGCAATAACGCCTGCTATGCGGATTTCATTACAAAATCACAAATATACGATAGGAAAAATTTATCCCGCACATGACTTAAATTTTTCATTTCAATTAGATGTTTATTTGTACGTGAAAAGAGCCTTTAGTAATGAATACTATTTCTTATTCAGTACGCTCTTGATAGAGCGGTCGTGATCGCTTTGCAGTAATAATACTGGAAGGCGCAGATATGATGCGCCTCACGAAGACCAAAAGGCGTTCTATTAACTGATTGTCACATCGGGAAACATATCCAAAATATGTAAAGCTGTAAGATTATGCCATTGAAATAAGACGCTGTTTGACACTGAGGTTTCTAAGTATCGATACATTCGTTCGGAACTCAGTACGAGATTCCCCGAGCATCATTCTTTAGCACCACATTTACAGAGCGTCTATTGTTTGTTATTCCACATGTCGCTAAAACCACGTTTCAGTTGCGTATACAATTATGGGAAATAAAATTGTCCTCACGAGCTTGCTTTTTGTGGATTTGTTTATGTTTCTGTTTCTCCACATCTTAATTGTGACAGCCATGCCCGTATGGGTGCCGGGCTAGAATGTAAATCTTCATCTCTTCCTTTTTAAGAGTCAAATAAGCGTAAAATACCGCAAGTTGGGGCAGCAGCGCATTCTGAGAAACCGCCATCTCACACTGCAATGCCTGCCAAGCGTAGAAATTATGGCAAATCCCCCTTTCATGGGGGTGGCTGTGTTCAGCAGTAGAGAGTCAGTTGATACAGTACAGTTTTAAAGATACATACATTTAAAGGTTGGAAGAACGGATGGGTAGTGTGTGCTTAGTTATATGGTCCTGTTTTATATAGTGCCTCAATAAAAATACTTACTGGACATTTCTACCAGTGATTTCAATTCTCCGCCAAATTCTGCAGGTAACACATCTTTTGGTAGACATGTATGCAATGAGTCCAATGTCATATGCACTTGCATTCTGTCTCCTATTTTCTTACTGAAAAGCTGCTTCAAAATCTTCACTACTATTTCTATGGTTTTTGACGTGGTCAGTATGTGTATAGCTTTTACTCTCATCTGGTAGCCTTCCTAAAAAGGAATAAAGATATTTGTTGTTAAAACAATTGTCAAAAGCATGGAAGTAATAAGTACTACGTACAACAGGAATGAGCTCTATCTGTGTATCTTGCAGCTAAATCAAAGAAAATAAAACCTTATGCTAAGGTCGTAAGAGTCTTGTTGCGCGCAAAATAAAAATGAAGCCGAGTGAGAGAGCAACCACTGAACGCTGTGTCCCGTTCTAACAGTGACTCAGAGTTGCAAGAGTTAAGTTGATTTCAATCCTTTCGTTGTTTGTAGAAATATATGAGATTGATGTAATGTAATGAAGTACAATGCGATTAAAATAATAATAGGCTAGCGCCATGTTGTGACGTCAAAACTAGAACTTGGTACAGTGTGCAAAGAAAACAAACAATCGATCGTGTATACCTAACGGCAAAGAATTTATTTTCGTTAAGCTTTTTATCGTTTCATTGAAATCAAAACAACAATTTTTATATAAATTAAAAAAAAAAATCTTTAAAGCCCTTCATTTTGATAACCTACACGATGGGTTCGAAAGCAAAAATAAACTGTTTTTCTCATTATGTGGCATCTAAAATTCACCAGATTGTCTTTTTTATGTACCTTGTGTCACTAGCGCTATCATAATAAATCTAACGACATCTCATACATCAAAATCCGTAAAGCCGATTAGAAGTCATGGTGGAATAAAGAAACTCACAATCATACATAGGTACATACATGAACCCTGAAAACATAACACTACTTTTCTGGACAGTTGTGTAAAAAAACCAGTAGTCATAGTTAGGTAAACGAAGTTTTAGGTGACGTAAGAGGGAGGTAATATTTACTAGACAGACTAGCAATATTTTGTACTTAGGTATCTTAATTAGAACGATAGGAAAGATTCGAGTTATGACGTCATGTCATGTTAGCTCAATTGGTTAGAGCATACCCCGGCTCAAGGGGTGGATGGACGCGGGTTTGAATCCCGCACATGACTTAAATTTTTCCTATCGTATATTTGTAATTTTGTAATGTAACCCGCATAGCAGGCGTTATTGCAAACCTTACAATATTAAAATTATAAGGTTGCGTCATCATTTACAAGTATAAAACCAATTGCCAAATTGGTCTTGTTTGTAGTACAACGTAAGTGGTACTATAGATGTCGCTCCATCCCAATACGATGGTTAAAGAATGGTAGGAAAGATTCGAGTTATGACGTCATGTCATGTTAGCTCAATTGGTTAGAGCATACCCTGGCTCAAGGGGTGGATGGACGCGGGTTCGAAATCTGCACATGACTTAAATTTTTCCTATCGTATATTTGTGATTTTGTTATGTAATCCGCATAGCAGGCGTTATTGCAAACCTAACAATATTAAAATTATAAGGTTGCGTCATCATTTACAAGTATAAAACCAATTGCAAAATTGGTCTTGTTTGTAGTACATCGTAAGTGGTACTATAGATGTCGCTCCATCCCAATACGATGGTTAAAGAACGATAAGAAAGATTCGAGTTATGACATCATGTCATATTAGCTCAATTGGTTAGAGCATACCCCGGCTCAAGGGGTGGATGGATGCGGGTTCGAATCCCGCACATGACTTAAATTTTTCCTATCGTATATTTGTGATTTTGTAAAGTACTCCGCATAGCAGGCGTTATTGCCAACCTAACAATATTAAAACTTTAAACGGTTTAAATCGCGTATATTTATCATTTTCCCATTATTATTAGTAACCCCGTGACCATGATCACTGCTAAGTGTTTGAAACGTCGGAACAAAAATAAATATTCGCGATTTAAACCGTTTAAAGTTGTTTAATTACTATGTGTAATAATGGCGTAAATTGAAGACAATAATATATGGAATAAGCTGGGTTTGCGGCAGAAACTTCACAAGACGGTTTTATGTACCCATGTTTGATATAAAATTAAACTCAAATGTAAACTTAACTGTTGTGTTCTTACCTAATTAATTAAATATACCACAGGTAGCTTATCGTTATTTTATCTCAGTCCAGCTGCATGTCGTGTCCCACAAGGACCAGTGGGTAAGTGCCTACCTATATGACACGAGTTTGAAAAGCAAGCAAAAACAGAAAATATATAGTGCCGCAAAGGGCAAAATTATAATTAGCATCTTCGATTAAAATCCATCTGAATCAATGATCTGCTGACGTCAGATCCCAAATATTTTTTATAATTATTGTCCTAAAATCATATTTCAATATAGTCACCATCGCCAGATAGGGATAAGAGGTACAGTTACGGAGCTCTCGTTCGGCTTAAATTTTTCGAAAACAGCTCATTCCTGTTGTACGTAGTACTTATTACTTCCACGGTCAAAAGGAACAGACGAATGACAAGTAAAAAATCCAAAATGGCGAAATTCAAGATGACCGCCATATAAAGAGTCCTGATCCTGTTGACGTGTGATTCTCCTGCTGTCAGTGGGGACGCAGTTCTTTGTATGGTGGATGATTTTGTCTGTCGATTCGTAACTTGTGAAGAAATGCACCTGTTATAGGCAGAGGTAAGTCCGTTTAACATCAGGTGGGCCTCGAGTTCGTTTATTATTACATAAAAAAAAACACCTTCCTACCATTGCATGCGTTGCCGGCCTTTGAGGAGAGAATATGTTATTTTCTAAGCAACCGTACCCTTCAAACCACAAAACAGTAATGTTCGCATTACTATCATGAATAGATTCAGGCGTTACCTACTTTTGCGGAAATCCATATTTAATAAAAACATAATATATTCAATAATATTGAAGCAGTGATGGCTCAGTGGCATTGGCTATAGACTTCCGCACAGCAGGTCCATGGTTCGTATCCAGCCTCGGGCTTGAGCTTCACCGCATGGTGGAAGGGCATTTTGCGAATGCCCGCCTGGCTAGCGACTACCCTCAAGTAGAAAAATTGCCACCAAGCACCTAACGGTGTGTTCCGGCAGCTGTCCTTAAGAGCCAGTAGGTTAAGCCTGTTAACACCTTCGGTGGTCGATCATCACTTCCCATCAGGTGAGATTGTGGTCAAAGGCTTACATATCAGCATTAGAAAATAACCAATTATTTTAAGAAAACATTAAATTAAAAGTTTAATACGAGTAAAGCATCCTCAGGAGGTCTTGACTCTTCGAGCGCACGATTGAGAGTTTTCTCAGTCTCTTGAGGATGCTTCGGGTAGAATTGAAACGCATCGAAATTCTTCCGGTTTGGCTGCGTGGCGTTTGTGACGTCACGTCGGCTTAACAGAAAATTAGGCGGTATTGTCACTAGATATTTTTTATATGTTGAAGTGTTTTATTAAAATATTAATTACATGTTTTCTTCAAATATTTGTCATTATTTGCATTATTACTTTGTGGTTAAAATAGGTAGTAGTAGTTCCCCGGACGCAATCGTTTACAAAGTGTTACTTAAGGGATGGTAGAAATGCTGATACATTATACTTATGACTTGGGATGTTAATAGCTAAACCTTTTCAAAATCTTCCGTATTTCTTCTACATTCGTCTATGTTTGCAAGGAGATATGGTAGCAAAATGTTTAACTTACCATGACTAAAGAAAGTAGTTGTTGCAATTCCAAAATACTTAATTGAGCAACTAAATCGATGATATTAATATCTCGATAATCAAGAATCCCGATGAACCCCGAGCAATAATCGTTGCTTCTCACGTGTTCAAATACCTGAAACAAAATCACACATTACATCTGGATTGGACATACGGTCATAAACAATCAAAACTGTTGCAAATGTAGCAAACTGGATGTAGCAAAAGTTTACTGAAAAAAAAATACTTTAATTGATTATCACATTAAAATTACATTACTTACATTAAAATTATTTCGGATGGAAAAAGATAACTTCCAGCGTGACTTTAACGCGCAACCCCCAGAACACGGTCCTGTTGCATTTCCAATTATGCTATGGAAGCGGGTGCTGGACAGTCGAATTTTCACCATCCGTTTAAATGCACGTCTTTTTGACGTTGGCGACATCTACCCAAACAACCAAAGACTATTTAGTTGGGCTGGTACAGGTTTTGTTGCGGTTTTGTGTGGTTTTATTTTCCATCCGAAATAATTTCTATGTGTTCGCTTTGCGTCAATGCTCTTATAAATTATTTGTTGCTGATTGCATGATATGCCCAAAGATAATTTGGGACCTTTATTTTTATTTATTTCCTTTAGAAATATTTTTTATGATCGTGACCCCTTCTTGGTAGAGGCATTTGTGGTTATGCCACGGTATAATATTTACAATGTTCGTATACATTGTCATTTAAAAGTACTGGATATATTTTTGCTTTTATGGTTGCAACAATGTGGGTTCTCCGAGGAACTGCGGGTTGCCACAGATGGTACGGAATGGTGTTGGATGATGCAGGAATAGTTCAAATCAGGAATAAGGTTTTTTTTTATGCCTGATAGGTTAGTCTTTGACCACTATCTCACCTGATGGTAAATGATGATGTGGTCGAAGATGTTGTTCAGGCTGACCTAGAAGTACTGGCTCTCAAGGACAGCTGCCGAAACACACCGTTACGTGCTTGGCGACAGATTTTCTACTTGAGGGTGGTAGCTAGCCAGGCGGGCATTCGCAAAATGCCCTACCACCATGCTATAACGACTGCCATCCTGCCATGCTACAACAACCGGGACCGATGGCTTAACGTGCCCTCCGAAGCACGGAATTGCTCAGTAGTTATGTCACTAGCGGTCACCCATCCAACTCATGACCGCGCGCGACGTTGCTTAACTTTGCTGATCGGTTGAGAACAGCTAAGTAAACTTCGCTACGAGCGCTTCGATATATATAAGGTTAACCAGAAACAGTGGAAATTATGAACACGGTGACTCAATGAAGAGAAATAAACATTATTAGAAATAAGCTTCATTTGTTTTTACGTTTTAAGTAGATTAGTAAATATATGTATAATATAATAACAACAAATATTTTAAAAGTATTTTAAGAAAACATTTAATTAATTATTTAATAAAACACTTAAAAAATCTTTATAAAAATGATATATATCTAGTGACAATTTCGCCTAATTTCCTGTTAAGCCGACGTGACGTCACAAACGCCACGCAGCCAAACCGGAATTTAGATTTTTTAAGCGCTTTATTAAATAATTCATTAAATGTTTTCTTAAAATACTTTTAAAATATTAGTTATTATTAAAAATGGATTTCCGCAAAGTAACGCCTGAATCTATTCATTAAATATATTGTATTTCAAATAGGTTAGTAATGAACACCATAAAGAAACTTCTTTTTTATGAGTATTGTACTGTACTGTATCAGTCGAATTGTACACTGCTGAACACTACCTCGCCCATTCAGGGTTTGTCAAAATCACCACGCTTGGCAGGCGTCTTGGAGATATCAGTTCCTCAGAAGGCGCTGCTGCCAACTTCCCGGTATTTTACCTTTAGTCGCCTCTTACGACACCCACAGGTAGAAATAGGGGGGGGTAACATGGTAATCCATCACCCCACGGGGTAACGCGTTCCCACGGTTGATGAGTACTGCTCGCAATTAGAGTTTTTTTTTTTTTTTTTTTTTTTTTATGTTATTGTGATGGATTATACGCGAGGCCCACCTGATGCTAAGCGGTATCCTCTGCCTATAACAGATGCATTTCATCAAGTGACGAACTGCACTGCGCCCACCACCTTCAGACATACATGTTAAGTCTCATTTTGCCTGTTATTTCACTGGCTCTCAAGTACTGCTGCCGGAACACACCGTTAGGTGCTTGGCGACAGATTTTCTACTTGAGGGTGGTCGCTAGCCAGGCGGGCATTCGCAAAATGCCCTTCCACCATGCGGTAAAGCTCAAGCTCTGGACGGGATTCGTACCATGGACCTGCTGCGCGGCAGTCCATAGCCAATGCCACTGAGCCACCACTGCTTTTGAGTTTAAGCAGGAATGCGTCAAATTAGGCAAAAGCTAGTTTTGGCGATTGTTTTGAATTTGAATAAAGAATCATAGTATGAAAAATGTATGTGGAAATCGAAGCGAATAATAAAATGAGGTGATATTGTAGTAAAAGAAAACAACTCCGTCAAAACTTCAAAAAAAAGCTTTACGAGATATAATTATTTTTTTTTTTTATGCCTGGTAGGTTAGCCTTTGACCACTATCTCACCTGATGGTAAGTGATGATGTGCTCGAAGATGTTGTTCAGGCTAACCTAGAAGTACTGGCTCTCAAGGACAGCTGCCGGAACACACCGTTAGGTGCTTGGCGACAGATTTTCTGCTTGAGGGTGGTAGCTAGCCAGGCGGGCATTCGCAAAATGCCCTACCACCATGCTATAACGACTGCCATCCTAAGACAACAACCAGGACCGACGGCTTAACGTGCCCTCCAAAGCACGGAAACGCTCAGTAGTAATGTCACTAGCGGTCACCCATCCAACTCCTGACCGCGGGCGACGTTGCTTAACATTGCTGATCGGTTAAGAACAGCTAAGTAAACTTCGCTACGAGCGCTTCAATATAATTTTTTTTTTCGCTGAAGTGAAGAGGTCTTATTACGAGGTCATTCTATTTTACCACATCATCACCTCATTTCGTAATTCGCTACTACCCATATATTTTTTTTCATACTCCAAATCTTCCTTATTTATTTCTTTAATGGTCCAATTGTAGGCAGACAGGTAGGCGGCCCACCTGATTGAAAGTGGTCACCGTCACCTTTGGACGTTTTTAAAATCACAGGGGTTACCAACGTGCTGCCGACCTCTAAGGAATTTTATGATGCCCTTTATAATAACTCCATATCGTAACGCAGAGGAAAGACCTCGGCGGAAAGTTCCCCCAACTTTTATACTGTGCGGTATAAATGTTCTAGGGAACCGCTGCGTATTTGAGCGCCCAAGTTCAAGTTGGTGGGGATGATTATCCCGTCAATGACGAGCGGCGCGCTGGTGGTATTCAGGAGTTGGCATCATATCAAATAGCTCCTCAGACCACTCTCCATTATACATACGTGAGAATACGCAAAGAGATGCAAAATCTCTCCGGAGACAAAGTGATTTCAAATCACGTGTCAGTATGGGATTGGTGACAATATAAACGGCCTGCACTTGGATGGAGATGAGGTGATTGGGTAAGCTGGTGCCCTAACCCACAGGTGTGAGCAGTATTCCATATGCGGTCTGATTTTCACTTTTTAAAGCGCAACCTGTTGTCGTGGAGTAAAACACTGCTTGGACCGGTTTAGTACTCGAAGCTTTTTAGAGGCAAGTTTGGCTTTGCTCTCCAGATGTCCCAAAACTGCACTTTATTCGCTATGTCGACGACAAGGATCCTTATTTTAGTAAATAATGCGAGATAGCTCACGTAAATACACGACCAACAGCAACCCACCCCTCGCACCAACCTATGACGTCACGCGCGCTACGAGCTGCCGCCCGCAGTGCTCAGTGAGACGTCAACGGGGGCGTCCCGAGCTCTCCTTGAAAAAGACCACCGGATGTGGTTGAAACTAAAGTCGGAGCTATCTGACTTATTTACGTGAGTTATCCCGTATTATTTACTAAAATGAGTGAATACCACGTTAGTTTTTATGACAAGGATCCTAATAGTACAGGAGACGGTCAGGAGTGTTCCTTGGAAGTGCGGTGCAGAGACCAATGGGGTTTATTTCGCAGTAAATTCACAGACCTCGTGTGGTTAAAGTGGATCAGATTTTTCGTCCTCAATCAGATACTCTCTTCAGGGAGTTCTCTATTACAGACATAAGTCTTGCCCGATTCTCTTTTACTAGCCAACGGGGTATATTTGCACTACTGGTACCTATATCTAGCGTCACCCGTGCTGTCATCTGCATAACAATGAATATTCTTCATAGACATATAATAGGTCACCACCTGGCCTGAATGCCTTTTTCATATCGCGGAAGCCTAGCTCTACAAACCGCTTTATGTGTAAAATAGACCTCATTCATAAAGCTACCACAACGTGGAAAAGTAGTGGGTGGCTCCTCCGCGTCTCATATCGAATTGGATGCAAAGATACTGCCTAAATGTTTTCTTTCAAAATTAAAACAATTGCCACAACTCGCACTAGCTTGCTTGTGGGGTGCCGGGCTATAATGTCACCTACACATGCTACCTGAGGGTGTCGTAAAAGGCGGCGAAAGGTAAAATACCGGACGGTGGACAGCAGCGCCTTCTGAGGAACTGATATCTTATACTTCGATCCCTAAAACGCTAGCCAAGCGTGGGGATTATGCCCCCGCCTTTAAGATTAGAGTTCACCGAGTTTGAACAAATAGCTTGTGTTGAAGTGTACAATCCGGCGGATACAGTACAGTACGCCACTTGCCTAATTTGACGCATTCGTACAACCGCACCAAGTCACAAGTGTCAACCACAACGAGGATGGTAAACTGCAAATCTAATGGACAAATAGAGTTGACCCAAAATAACATCAACAAATATTTTGATTACTTGACTCAAGGTGACTGTTTGGCCCTTATTCAGTTGTCTTATAAAAAACAACTTATGGACACACACATTTATTTTATTAGAAAAAAAGTTTTTTAGTTACAAGTTCCAGCAACTCACTTTTACTATTAATTTGGGCTGAGGTTCCACCTGAAGGGTATACTAGTACTGAGTCTCTTGACTCCTGGAGTTATCTCAATAATACTGATCACTTAATTTTCGAAGCTACTGTTTATATTGAGAAATATATTGCTGACAACGCGTAAATAGGTTTATGAGGGATTCGGGCTTAGGTCAGCAATATATTAGGTGTAACAGAACGTCTCCTTCCCCAGGCCGTAAGATATAATACTATGATAGCTTTTATTTGACATGTTTTTCGCTGAATAGCTACATATAATCTCTCTTATCGTCGAAGACCTCTAAAGTTGACCTTCGTCTTGTGTACTCGTTCTGCTTCACGCGTCCCTCTATCCCTTTCCCTCGTTCACCTCTCTTTCTCTTCCGCTACGTTCCTATCCACTCATATTCCTTACTTCCCATTCCCACATACAATGCGATTAAAATAAGAATAGGATTGGCCTAGCGCCATGTTGTGACGTCAAAACTAGAACTTGGTACAGTGTGCAAAAAAAGAAATGATAAAACATGTATAAATTAATAAAGAAAATAAATAACCCGACTGCAAATAATTTATTTTCGTTAAGTGTTTTATAGCTCAATTGAAATTAAAACAGCCAGTTAATATATTTATGGAATCTTTTTTTAAAGACAATCATTTTGATACCCAACACGATGGCTTTGGAAGAAAAAATAAATATTTTTTGTCACTATATGGCGTCTAAAATCCACCAGTTTTGTTTTTTTTTTTTTGCACATAGTGTCACTTGAGCTAACAAGATAAATCTAACGATATCTCGTACATTAACATCGGTTAAGCCGTTTAGAAGTTATGGTGAAATAAAGAAACTCACAAACATACATACATACATGAAACCTGTAAACTTAACACACTTTTACGTGGGCAGTCGTGTAAAAAACAAGTAGTCATAGGTAAACGAAGTTGTAGGTGACTGTAGGTACAGCAAACACAGAAATAATTTTAACTGATTTTATTTGTTAGCAATATCTTGTACTTAGGTATTTAATTTGAATCGCTTAGTTCTTCGATGCCGCATGTCCTGATGGCCCACTGAGTTAGACTCATCGTTATTATCGTAACGAGTAAAAACAAATATAACTATCACCAAAAACATATCAAACAGTCAACAAGAACAAATTAAACAGTCAAAAAAAACGAGTTGATCAATAAACACTCGGAAACGTGTCGCGTAGCACACTGTCGGAGAAATAAGACCCTGACGCCCGCGTTTTCATCAAACCAAAATGGCGTCTGTACTGTCAACCTTAAAAATATGAATTTATTAAAATTAACAATTTCGGGTCACTTATTTAAAATTACCTATAAATATATGTTACTGCTTTATTTTTAAGTTTGTTCTGCTGATCGTAGTTTTTAGAGGGAATATGAGTGAAGTTAGCCGAGAGCCCGTCCTATTCTTATTTTAATCGCATTGTATATGTATACAATATGCGCTAGTAGAGACTAAAGTATACAGGGTGTCCCAAGAAGTAGTGATATACTGAAGCTGGGAGGTAGAGGAAATAGAGGGCTATCTGAATCACCCCCATGTATGTGCTGCGATTTTTCGTATTTTCGGAAATTAAAATTTTGCACTTAACACATTTAGAATTGAATTTTTTGATTGAAGCCTTATGAATAATAAAATGAAATTTTCAGGAAAGCTACCTGATAGATAGAGCAAGTTTTTAAAAGTCAAACGGTATTTTTTATGTGTTTTTATTTTTTAAGGGCCCTTGAAGTTATGAACATACTGGGTAATTTTATCTTTCTTGGCATTAAATTTTTTATTATTCCATTCAAAGATCTAACGATATTAAATGTTACTTTACTGAACTGGACTATCCATCAGTGTAGCACACACAAAAAAATCAAGCATCTACCGCAATAATTCACGTTACCATAAATAAAAATCTCATCGTACTCGGCGATAGGTGATAAATTAAAAAAAAGTCATAACTCCGAAAACACGAAAAATCGCGGAACGTACATTAGGGTGATTCAGGTAGCCCTTTAGGTCCTCTACCTTCCAGCTACAGTATATCACTACTTCTTGGGACACCTTGTATAAAACACCTCATGTTACACCTACAATAAGAAGATAACAACCTTTTAATCATTACAGACTCGGTATTATTAAATGAAATTTGTATTACCAAAGTTCCATACGCATAACACAGTCTGAACAACCTTGATGTGAATCCGTCTTTAAGTATTTTTCCGGCGTATATCCTGTAGTGCTCCTTAGTTAGCTTAGGCAGTAGAACACCGACACTGAAAACAAAAACAATAACCTAAATAGGTAACCATTACCTCATATATAATGCGATTAAAATAAGAATAGGACTGGCTCTCGGCTAATTTCACTCATATTCACTCTAATAAGTACGATCAGCAGAACAAACTTAAAAATAAATCAGTGCCATATATTTATAGGTAATTTTAATTGAGTGACCCGAAATTGTTAATTTTATTAAATTCATATTTTTAAGGTTGACAGCACAGACGCCATTTTGGTTTGATGAAAACGCCGGCGTCAGGATCTTATTTCTCCGACAGTGTACTACTACGCGACACGTTTCCGAGTGTGTCTTCTCGTTTATTTTTTTTTGACTGTTTAATTTGTTCTTGTTGACTGTTTAATATGTTTTTGGTGATTGTTATATTTGTTTTTGTTACCCGTTACGATGATAACGATGAGTCTTACTCAGTTGGCCATCAGGACATGCAGCATCGAAGAGCTAAGCGATTCAAATTAAGATACCTAAGTACAAAATATTGCTAACAAATAAAATCAGTTCAAATTATTTCTGTATTTGCTGTACCTACAGTCACCTACAACTTCGTTTACCTACCTATGACTACTTGTTTTTTTACACGACTGCCCACTTAAACGTGTGTTAAGTTTACAGGTTTCATGTATGTATGTATGTATGTGAGTAAAAATAAATAATATAAAAAAATAAAAACAAACTGGTGGATTGATTGATTGATGATTTGAAGAAACATTTTGAACTGATTTTTGCTTTATTTTGAAAACATTTTTTTGTGTTTTAATGCCTACTCCGAGTCAAAAACGCCCACCGCGGCAACACCGGACCGCGCCGTGGTCCCTTTGAATAGAGTTTTGAATATTTACATCAAGAAAAGTAATAAAAATATGAAATAATATATTACAGGCACAAGAGACTTTTGACATCAGGTGGTCCTCGTGCTTATTCAGTTAAACATATAAAAAACAAAAGATTAAAAAAAAAAAAAAAACATCTTTAAATGTTTCTTAGGACTCGCAGAAGTCAACCCTAAGAGGTTGTTAGCATTTTACTTACAACCCTGTGTACCAGAAATTCTCTTTAATCAACGGCGATGATATAATCATCTCCTGGGCACGTCTCTATAATATATTAAAGTCTTATATTTATATTATAAAAAAAAAATTAAGCGGACTTGGTTATTCCAAAGCCATGTTTTATTGCCAATTCACCTACTAGCAATGCAATATAATAAATACTTTAATATTAATTCACCATCTATTGTTGTCTCAGTCAGGTGAGGTTGGTATTTAAACAGTTTTACCGCCCATACAGTTGGGAACCCCGTGGGCTGCCGGGTTACCCCGTATGGTGCCGGGTTAAAATTATACCCCCCCGTATCATCCCGTCGGTGTCATATGAGGCAACTAAGGGAAAAAATATTGGAAGGTGGGCTGCAGCGCCTTCTAAAGAACTGCCATCTTACACTGCGATTTTTTTTAGTGTACGCCTGGCTAGCTGCCACCCTCAAGTGGAAAATATGTCGCCAAGCACCTAACGGTGTGTTCCGACAGCTTTCCTTGAGAGCCAGTAATTCTAGGTTAGCCTGAACAACCTCTTCGACCACATCATCACTTACAATTAGGTGAGATAGTGGTCAAAGGCGAAGATATCACACAAAAAAACAACACTGCGATCCCTAAGCCGCCTGCCAAGCGTGGGGATTATGGATATAATTCTAGGTGCTTGACGACAGATTTTCTACTTGAGGGTTGTAGCTAGCTATTCGCAAAATGCCCTACCACCATGCTGTAACGACTGCCATCGTAAGAAAACAACCGGAACCGACAGCTTAAGGTGCCTTCCGAAGCACGGAAGCGCTCAGTAGTAATGTCACCAGCGATCACCCATCCAAGTAATGACCGCGGCGGAAGTTGCTTAACTTTGCTGATCAGTTAAGAACACCTTAGTAAACTTCGATTCGAGTGCTTCTAAAAAAATGGTATGTGTGTAGGTGCATCGATCACACACTAGCATAACATTGATGTGACCTATCCTAAGGTTATTTATTTGCTGATCACGACATGACGATGCGGTCGACGGTATTAACAATACATTACGTAGTTAATTTCAACACTAGAAAACTGAAAACAACGCAATATAAATATCACGACCATATCATTGTACTGTATCAGATGGATCGTCCAATGCTGAACACAGCCTAGGGGAGGCTGTGTTCAGCAGTGGGGGTACTTGCCATAATTGCCACGCTTGGCAGGCGGCTTGGGGAACGCAGTGTAAGATGGCAGTTCTTTAGAAGGCGCTGCTGCTTACCTTCCAGTATTTTCCCCCTAGACGCCTCTTACGACACCCACGGGATTATATGGGGCGGTGAAATTCTAACTGAGCACCCCACACGGAGATATATAATAAAAATAAATTTATTTAAATTTAAAAAAAAATATTTCATATTGTTAAGCTAAAGGCTCACGTTATAGGAATAAATAAATTACATAAATTTATGACTTATAATACACGCCATGAAGCGCAATAATGTGGTAAATTCTATGACATGTATGTCACTAAAATAAGCTACAAAAGTGAAAAACCTTATTGATTTTTTAATTACAGCCATTGATAGTGTTTCGGCCTTAATATATACTTGTATAGAAATTGTTGAATAATATTAATTACTTGTATTAATGTAAACAGTATTGACGCCTGTTAATTAAAAACATACAAATTATTTTGTATGGAAAAAGTCCCGTGTGAAGTTGTCTAGTCAATATTTTTCATGCTCTACGGTTCATGTCTACTAGTTTAACTATAGGTGTCGCTCTATCCTTATACGATGGTAAAGAACGTGAGGTAAAATTAGAGTTATGAGTCACTGTCATGTTAGCTCAGTCAGTCAGATATACCCCGGCTATAGGGGTGAATGACACCCCCCAAATGACTATAATTTTTCTTCTCGTAAATATGTAATTTTGTAATACTAGCCAAATAAAAAAAAGGCTTCAACGATTTCGTGTTAGGTATTAATTTTACGTCAACCTACCAGCCTGGGTAAATAGTATTCTGCTATTTGGGTAGATGTCGCCAAAGTCAAAGTGACGTGCATTCAATCGAGTGGAAAAATATTGACTATCTAGCACCTGCTTCCATAGCATATTACTGGAAATGCACCAGAACGGTTTTTTGGGGTAACGGGTTCAAGTCTCGCTGGAAATTATCTATTTTCATCGTAATAATTTCAATATGAATCCCATTTACTTTACATTCCATTTTAAAACAACTCGTGCACATTTATGCGCATAAGAGCGCAAGTACTAACGCCACCAGTGGCGGTGTCGCCATCAAAGGCATTTTACTAAAGAAGTAATTATTATTACAATACCGTGGTACTACTATGTCTTCTCTCATGACACAAAAAGTATTTAAATATATTTTCGACAAAAACATACAGTAACTACAGTACAGTACTATTTACGTACTGTACTGTATCAGCCGAATCATCCGCTGCTCAACACAGCCTCCCCCACTAAGGGGGGTTTGCTATAATCCCCAAGCTTGACAGGCGTCTTGGGGATCGCAGTTTAAGATATCAGTTCCTCAGAATGCGCTGCTGCCCACCATCCGGTATTTTACATTGAGTTGCTTCTTACGACACCCACAGGTAGCAATGAGGGGGGTGAAACTCTAGTCCAGTACCCCACAGGCACTATATTTAAATGCTTAATCGTAAATAAGTTGGTTTTAAGGTTTTGGCGTTCACTTTCCTTGGGAATGTTTTCGTTGCTTATATACGTTCTACCATTTAGGTAATTAAGATACCAAGAAGCCTCGTTGAGCGCTCAAGAATATAGAACAGTCCGTAAAATCTTAAGGCGGTAAATTAATAGTTCTATTTAAAATAATAATTTGGAATACATAAGGGGATAGCAATATTTATCTTTATTATTTTAACCGAAAGGTAAGCAGCAGTGCCACCTATGGAACTGCTTCTTAAACTGACAATTCCACGATGCCTGCCAAACGTGGAGAAGGAAAAGAGTTGGAAAACCCCCTTTGATGTGGGAGGCTGTGTTCAGTAGTGGAAAATCCATCTGATACAGTATAGTAATGCTTATCTTCCGGTCAAGTTATGACAACACTAAAAAGTTGTTATTTACATTAATATTTACATTAAATTACGGAACAAAGCACGATTAAACAAAGCATTAATTGTGCCCTGGAAAACCTTACGATGACCCTTAAGATAAACCACAACAACTTACTTAAACGCATTTTTAATTACTTTATTCCTTATGATTGTCCGTAGACGTTTATTTCATGATCTTGATCCGTAGATGTCAGGGACACAACGCTGTATTATCAGTTTATCACCATAACACCAAACGCGTTAAGTTGCCAAACAAGACGGGTTTTTACATTCGTTCTTTCAAAGGCTTAGGTTTAAGAACCTCAGGTCATCGAAAGGGTATATAAATATAATTTCCAAGTTGGGACTTCCCCGTCAAGTCATATGACGCAGAACAAGAGGTTTGTAAAGTCCAAGGTAAAATTTTAGATTTTTACCTTAAGACGCATTATTAGCTACCGGGCTCAATGTTGACATATTTTATCCTCAAAATGCAAAAAAAATTGTAGCTCAATAGGGTAGATTTCTGAAAACAATTTCGCAGATGGCGCTGTGTGTTTGTTACCTAACAAAAGTCTAGCTTATAAAATGATCTTGATTTTTCTCTATTTAATTAGCTCTTTGGTTGTAAACAAGAGTTTCCAAGTTCATCAGTAAGGTATAACTGGTATGTAACTTACTATATGAGGATTTAAACAACCAAATGCTCACCTTCTAGGAAGGAAAGCAGATCTATTCAATAGGTTACACTTTATTAGATTTTACCTATTTTTACCCAGTTTCAATTACTTTGAATAGATTTTGTACATAATTGTTGTCATAAATTAAGATTAGTTTTATATTAGCCAACTACCTACCAAGGTGTAGAATTATTAAGTTACAAAGAACATCAACAGGTTCCTCTCTAAAACGACGTTTCTATTGTAGATTGGACTCTTATAGTATTAAAAGAATAAACTTTATAACAATTTTTTGTCGTTTCTTTGACGATAAGCAAAAAAAATAATATACTCCTCTTTCTGGACATTCAGAAGCTACTTTATTTTATAAAATGTAGCAAAATTAACAAAGTATAGCTACTGGTTCCAAACAAATTAACATTTTCTATGCAACATTTAGCGCCATCTGGGCGGAGCTAACTCGATATTGGACTTCCTTATTGATTGACTAGCTGTTTATAGCGCCATCTACAGTTTCATTCTTCTTGTTTTACCTGTGGGAGGCAGTAGGCAGACGTAACCTTTCTAGTGACAGTAAAAGGATCATAATGTAGGTACTTTTGACTTCCCATGCTCGTAAAGTTCTTGTTCATTCCTGGTATAAACAGAATAAAGCGGCTTTGTATGCCCTAGTGCTTAAAAATCTGTTCCTTTAGCACAAGTGATAAAAATGGTTATGTTTTTTTTTAATATTCAAGAAGGTTTAGTTTCTAATGTATTTCAAGTAATAAGTTGGCCTCGATCTTCATAATACTCCTGATATATGAGTGCAGGTATGTAGTTTTTTTAAAATATTAATAGTCAATATCCCTAGACCATTTTTCAAATATTAGTTTTAATTTTAATTCAAGATTACATGTGTTCTTAACAATTTTATTATATTAACAACCTAATTCAAGTGACAATCCGAGCGTATAACTAGTGCATAAAACCCATTTTAGCCTCGAACTAAATACCAGCCTTCGCCTTTTGGCTTTGCCTGCTAGATGTTTCGACTAACAGGTAAGAATAAACGAAAATTATTTATTTTAAGCACTCGTACAATCTACTATTTATACATTGAAATCCTTAAATATCTATTTTGGTTCATAATCCTTTCTTTTCTTTTTATGTGATTGTGACAGAAGAAGCACGAGGCCCACCTGATGTTTAGCGGTAACTTATCTGTAAAACGTCTACCTATAACAGATGTATTGCACCTGCAGATGCAGAATATTAAGAACTGCACTGCACTAGTCAACCTGAGACAGAGCTGTTGAGTCTTATGTGCCTGTAGGTTCCACAGACATCGTGCTGACTTTGTCACAACGCCTATTTACATTCATAAAGAAAACCATAGATTGAGGGCTGAAAAATTTGGAGTTAGTTCGTGAAATAACATTGAAGCTGTTTTTAACCGATCAGCAAAGTTAAGCAACGTCCGTCGCGGTCATGTGTTGGATGGGTGACCGCTAGTTACATTACTACTAAGTGATTCCGTGCTTTGGAGGGCACGTTAATCCATCGGTCTCGGTTGTTGTCTGTGGATGGCAGTCGATATAGCATGGTGGTAGGGCATTTTGCGAATGCCCGTCTAGCTAGCTACCACCCTCAAGTATAAAATCTGTCGCCAAGCATCTAACGGTATATTCCGCCAGCTGTCTTTGAGAGCCAGTACTTCTAAGTTAGCCTGAACAACATCTACGACCACATCCTCACTTACTATCAGGTGATATAGTGATCAAAGGCTAACCTATCTGGAAAAAAATATATAACAGCTTGTTCAACTGTTTGCAGCAAGTAATAACGTAAGGAATATGTAAAACTAAATTAATTATATTAAAATACTCACTAGTAATCGTGTACGTCTTCAAAATCATTCTTAGCGTCAATTTTATCAAAAAAATAGGGTAACATTTTTCTCATTGTAAAAAGCTTGTCTATTTGCTTCTTTGCTCTTTCAACTGATCCTTTATTCAAAATTATGGCCCTTTCCAAGTATTCTCTAGCTGTAAAAAATAATCTTTTCATTATTATGAGTATCTATAACGTAGATGTAGCTCCTGTGGGGTTAGGGCTATAATGACATACCCCATACCTTCCAGTGGGGGTCGTAGGAGATAGGCGGGAGGGATAACAACACCCCCAAAACAAAGGCTTTTATGTTATTGTGACGGAACAAGCTCGAGGTCCATCTAATGTTAAGCGGACTAACCTCGCCAATAACAGATGCATTTCATCACAAGTCACGAATTGCACTGCGCCCGTCACTTTGAGACATAGTTCTTAATTCTCTTGTGCCTGTAATTTCACTGGTTCTCAAGGACTGCTGCTGGAACACACCGTTAAGTGCTTGGCGACAGATTTTCCACTTGAGGGTGGTAGCTAGCCAGGCGGGCAAATGCCCTTCCACCATGCGGTGAAGCTCAAGCCGGCGGTGGGGATCGAACCAGGGACCTGCGGCACGGCAGTCCATAGGTTTTACCGCTCGGCCATCATTGCTTCTATTCTCTCTATCACTCTATTTCCCCTATCCTGATAGGGGAGGAGTTTGTTCAACTGTGAACACCATGGCTATTGATATTGATGATGATGACTATAATTATGTAGCTCTCAATCAGCGTCTTTGTTCTCTTGAAAAGGGGTTGGTCCTCCCCTAGGGTATTTATAATATCTTATTGCGGTATATTTTTTATAATCTTCGAGCTACAGGCGCCTGTAACTTATATGGTTGCAACTTTATTAGAATGAATGAATTTATGAAACACCACCTGTCGCAGGCGTCTATCACCTGCGGCTCATTCATCACTCACGTTAAGGTTGAACTGGCCGGTCGCTTCTCCATACAAACGCCGTAGGGTGATCACTCCCGTATTTGAGACTTTAGGTCCAGAATTAACCATAATACCGATTGATCTCGTCATTAACTAGGCTTGTATGATGCCGAAATTTAAAAAAGGTAATTAAGTTGAAAGTTATGAGCCTTGAAAATGTTATATGAAAATGTTTCGAAGCTCATAAGTCTCAAGTTAATTATCTTATTAAAACTTCGGCATCATACAAGCCTAGGTAATGACGAGATCAATCGGTATTATGCTTTGTTTTGGACCTAAATCCGCAAATAAGGCAGTGATCACCCTACGGCGTTTGTATGGAGAACGGCCCGGCCAGTTCACCCTTAAGGGCTGTTTGCGCTTCGATTAGTGTTTAGTACAGCTGTTTAGTGACTAACTGTGCTTAGTAAAGCTGTTTAGTGCGAGTGGTGTCCAAAACTGTTTAGCTATTGTATGTTTATTTGCTTTAACACTTGGTTACAATGCATTATAATAATTACATCTATACAGTTGATAGATATAGGGATGTCCGTGCATATTTTTTGCCATTACAGCAAGCAAATTATTAGAATATCGCAACGTCAATACTCTAAAATAATAATGTCAAGACAAAAAAATATCTAATAAATTATTAAACAATGTAAAAGTATTAATTTGATTGATGTGAAAATAAATAAATGTCAATGAAATTTTATTTAAATTATGTTGCAATATTTCTATAATTAAAGAATTCATGCACTGAATAAAAACACATCTTGACCAACCACTTATGCAATCCAACCCGTTTCGGGTATATATGTTGGTATTCATATTCTTAATGTCATCTGACAAGTTACTGTAAACCTTCACTGCAATGTAATGGGCATTTATTTTTAAAGAAAGCTTGCATTTCGGCATTTTATAGATCAGTGTCATTCTCGGAATCATACCCTGCATGCCGATTTCTCTCAAAGGCGGCTCTCGCCACGGTGAGTCTACAAACGATGATTTCTCTTTGTCTTCGGGGTCTTTTTACGCCGAGTCTCAAAACAGTGAGTCTCTAAACAATGGTTTCTCTTTAACATCGAGGTTAATTTACGTTGAGTTTCAAAACGGTGAGTCTGGTATACAATTTAGGCTCAAAATGCAAAGCTCCTTTCCATACATTTCAGCGTGTACAAAAATTGTGAATATTACATGTTTTTTAAATATAACTACTGTATATATATATATATATATTCTTAATAAATTATTATTGTTATAGCTGCGCGAAACACTTATAAAATTTTCACCAGTGCAAAATCGACAGGAGGAGGTAAAAAAAACTTTATTTGTTTTGGTAAAACGCTCGTATTACTGTTTTTACCCGATTGCCGAAGTAAAGTAGGTAACGTTTTTAGAGCGTATGTAGGTTTACTTACGTATGCTGGAGGACGGAAATTTTGTAATAAGGTGTAAAATAAAAATCAATATATTTTTGATTAAAAAGCAATTTAGAATTACAACTTAACTTAATCATAAATATATGCAATGTAAAAATGTACAGTAAAAATTAAAAAAAAAAAAATTATAATGCTACAAAATGAGAACCTCTTCCTTTTTTTTCGGTAATAATACAAAAATAAATCAAAATATTGAATGAACAAAAGCAATACAAATTAATATATTGATTTACCATAGGTCACTTAATTGGATTTTTTTACATCCCGTATATATAAAACTTTATATATACGGGATATAAAGTATAATACACCAGTATTAAACTAAGGTGTAATAACTGTTGATATTTTAAACATTAGATATTAAGTCTAATCTGTATTTTAAACTAAAGGAATTCGTAGGTAGGTGTTAGTTGCTTATGTATTTAAAAACATTTGTTATTTCGTTTTTAGGTATTTAGAACTTAGTTTATATTACGTAAGTTCTTTTAATTTTAGATATTGCAATACGTACCCGATTTAATATTACCACAGAGGCCATAAATACACACAACAACAACAATGATTTAATATTCACAATTTTTAATGATGCAATAATGTATATTTACTACCTGTTATACATTACTATCAACTTAGTTACTGTAATTTTTGATGATGTGAAATAGTTATTAATACTCACTTTCGGTTGTATAACGGAATATTCAGTTACCAATAATCAGTACTGGGCTACCACAATATCTAAAAATAAAATACAAGCGTATGGCGTGACACACCATTGGCAACTGATGTGCAAGTGCATCAGCGCACGGTGCAATATAGACGAAACAAACAATAATAATAAGCCCAATGCGGTGGATTCTGTAATCGTATCAAAACACTACGCTATTGAAGAAATAATTCTATGTTTTTTTACCTCCTGAAGATTTTGCACTAGTGAAAATTTTACAAGTGTTTCGCGTAGCTGTAATAATTATTCTATTATGACTATATAAGTTAACAATAATGATATTTATATATATATAATATTCATAATTTGTGTACTGGCTGAAATGTATGGAAAGGAGCTTTGCATTTTGACCCTAAATTGCATACCAGAAACCCGACATAAAAGACCTCCATGTTAGAGAGAAACCATCGTTTAGAGACTCACTGTTTTGAGACTCGGCGTAAAAAGACCTCGAAGGCAAGGAGAAATCGTCGTTTGTAGACTCACCGTGGCGAGAGCCGCCGTTGAGAGAAATCGGCATGCAGGGTATGATTCCATTCTCGTCTCGTTAGATAAACGTTAGATAAACTGGTGATTTAAAATAAACGAACAATCGGGTTCGCAATTTAGAAATAAATACAAAATACAGTGGTAGGTATTGGAAATAGAATACACACAATACAGAAGCAATTTATATAATATTTTGGTTATTCGCATTGTGGACATACTTATTTTAAATATTCTTGCTCAAATTGGTAGAATTATCTACGCTCCACTTTGCCATTGTAAACCAGTTAAGTAACTACTGCATATTAGCTATGCCACAAGTGTCTATCTGCAAAAAATCGCCTGTCCAATTGGCGTGCGCCAAGCACACTGAGAGTGAAGGAGGGGAGGCGCGACGCGCGTTATTTGACTATTCACAAAAAAATAGAACGAACTACTAAGCACAATCATTAAACACAGAAACCAAACACAAATCAGTCTTTGTAAACTTTTAACGTTTGACAGCGTTCGCAATATCTTTATCTTAATCTAATTAGGTTTAACGATATTTATTATCATAAAGACAACCACTTTGTCACTTACATGATAACATAATTACAAAATATTTTACAATTTTAGTCGTACCTATTTATCACATTTAATTATCAAAATAAATTAACTTATTGAACATAACAACATTACAATGAATAATATAGACTTACTTCACACTTCTTTTCTTTTACTTACAAGTATAACGATACATCTTCTGTGATGTATTCGGCTAGAGTATTTTTAAAGGCATGAAGTAAGTTAACATTTTTTATTTGTGAGGGTAGCGAGTTATAAAGTTGGGCACCTTCATTTGTGAGCATTGTCTTACCGTAATTTGTTCGATGCTTTGGTAATTCACTTTCTTTTTTTTTATGTTATACGAGGGCAAAAGAGCAGTTGGCTCACCTGATGGTAAATGATCACCATCGCCCACGAACATCAGCAACACCAGAGGTCTCGAGGATATGTTGCCGGCCTTTGAGGAGGGAATATACTCTCTTCTTGAAAGCCCCTAACTCGTATCTGTTCGGAAATACTTCACCAGGTAGCTGGTTCCAAATTGTGGCAGTGCGAGGTGGGAGTAGCTTGTATTGTTATACAATCCCGGATGCTTGATTCAAACACTCGTTTGATGAGTTCACCCATGAGTTATACTGATCGACGGGTTTAGCTTCTCAAGCAGATATTTATTTCCAATAATAATGTACTTAATAATAACAAATAATTTTAAAATATTTTAAGAAAACATCAAATTAATAATTTAAAAAAACACTTAAAAAATATATCTAGTGACAATTTCGCCTAATTTTCCTGCTAAGCCGACGTGACTTCACAAACGCCACGCAGCCAAACCGGAAGAATTTTCGACGCGTTTCGCTTCTACACGAAGCATCCTCAGGAGGTCTTGACTCTACGAGCGCACGATCGAGAATCTCTATCGTGCGCTCGTGTCTGCGTGGCGTTTGTGACGTCACTTCGGCTTAGCAGGAAAATTAGGCGGAGTTGTCACTATTTATATTTTTATATTTTTTAAGTGTTTTATTAAAATATTAATTTGATGTTTTCTTATAATATTTTAAAAATATTTGTTATTATAATCATTATATAAAAATCTATTCACTATTCATTAATAATGTACTTGGTTTTCATTGGGTTGAGCACGACACAATTTTATTATTGGTCTCAATTATTGTTATCAATATCAAGGTAGTAAGTCACTGCTGATCCGTTCACACTTGCGTGGGATACACACACGTACATCTAGGGGCCAACTCCCAGCTCTTAATTCAGTCTTATTTTAACCTTACATAATTTGCACTACCACATGTTACTACAGTAAACTTACATTAGAACTTCAACGTGAGAGCGAGCTGCATGCATTGAATCAAGGCATTTGTGCGACAGAGATAGCGCTATATGAACATTATTGTTTCGTCACAGCCTGGACACTCGACTCATTCTCTATACATAAGCCGCGTTCTAACTACCTATTACACAGACACTACACTAATGTTGTTTTTGTACACGCGTAAATGTGTGCGTGAACTCTCACCTACCTTCAGAACCATTTACAAGCACAACAATCCAACTCCATGTACGACGTAGGAATATGCAACACACAACCGAGTAGGTAATTTCACATTTCACTCCATTACTTATACAATAAAAGATACCTACACTATACGAAAAGTATCATTCCAAGTTCACATTTTATACAAGTAATGATAATAATTACAATCACAATAATATTTTGTGTTCTTCTCTAAACATGAAGTGTGCCGCGTGTCAACCGTACCGAAGGTCGGTATGTGTATTGCTTTAATCTGTGGTAAGTATAGGTCTAGGTTTAGGTTACAAAGACACTAAACTTGTTTCGCTGCAAACGAAGTCGATATCCACGGATATTTTTTGCAAACGGAAACCTTCTAAAATAATCATTATTTGCAGTATATTTATATATATATATATATATATATCTATATATATAGTTATAATGTTTATAATAAAATAAATGGAATAATCAACAATTTTGTTGCATTAAAAACCTCTGAGGCTAAAACGAAGTTAGTAAATCGGATAAATACATTAACTTATGGTGAGACAGAAGAAATTCTAATGGTGGTTTCATAAATTTATCCTTGTAATACAAACACACATACACATTACACAGCCACGCTCACACACACACATTGTCGCTCTCTCTCTCTCACACATACACACACTTCCACACCAACACCGACAATTAAGCGCACGGACACGCTGGTATACACACAACATCACAAAAGTACTTTAAGGATACATAATTATTTTAGGAATAAAGTTAGTAATGCATACCAATCTTAGAAGGGATGTAACAGTAACCTACAGCACAAGTTTTTTCAACTTAGTGTAGGTTCTGTTAACATTATTTTATGTGTGAATGTTAAATGTTGTATTGTAACTGAATTGTTTCTTTGAAATAAATTTGAAAATTTGAAAACGTATTATTAATATAGTATGAATTAACCGTGTTTCAAAGTTTATTAATTCCTAGTTTGTTAATTTTTTTGTAATGTAAATATTTTAGATGCTCTCTATGTACTTAATTATTTTGTTTGCATTATAAATACCACACAGGTTTAAGTATATTTTTAGTAATAATTTAGTACCCCAATAGGTTGTCGGGAATAAGTCGCTCTAAGCGATAAGAACATGCGTATTGTAAGGTTTAGTTATTATTTTTATGGTGTCTCAAAAAAGTGTTATCTATCGGTGTTAGTAGGGCATTTCAGGAAAGCCCGCTTGGCTAGCTACCACTTTCAAATTTAAAATCTGTCACTAAGCACATAACAGTGTATTCCAGCAGGTCTCTTTGAGAGTCAGTAATTTAATTAGGTTAGCCAGAACCACATCTTTGACCGCATCATCACTTACTATCAGGTGTGGTCAAAGGCTAGCATAACAAAAAGTATTTCATACACAATTTATCCTCAATTATATGTTTTTGTTCAAGATGACAAACCGATAACCTCTAACCATTAATATAGTTCAATCGCTGATACGTAGGTGCTAAAACGTAAAAATACAGTAAAGACTTCGTGTTCAATACAATATATATTGAAAATGTTCGACTTCAATAAGAAATCGCTAGTTGTTCTGCTGGTCGTGATGAGTGCCTTCGTGATAATTAATACCGAAGCTTCCATCAGAGTGTACCCGTGTGACGAGGTTTGTTCCCGGACCGTTCTTATGAGAACCTCGTGCTGCAAAGCTCATGGACATTCTCGTTACGTCCGTTGCCTTTTAGGCAGGATGCACTGCGGTTAAGATTATATTAGCAATGCATCTTATTATTTTTAACCATAATTATAAAATGTTATAAAGATAAATAAATAAATATTCATTATTATTATTATAATGAAAAAGTATTATGTTTGAATTTTTTTCAATACCTACTGTACATTACCGGTTTTTATAAGATAATGTATAATGGAAGAACGACAAATAGGTAGGTTACCAAGAATAACTTACCTCGTTTTATCCTAAGGTAATCTATTAAACCAATTCTTTTCTCGTTTAGTTGATAAGCAATCGTAAACAGCACAAGATCCCATTCTCAACTATTAAAATACTGGTACAATCGTCATGCTTCGTCGTCACGTCATCGTGCGCGAGTTGCGCGTCCCGTACTAATGTCAGCTCAGCGACAGCTCAGAATCGGTGGCAGGGTGAGGAAGGCTCGTTTTGGTGGGGGGAGAGGAGTGTCCATTCTATACGTAGTATTATTATATGTTTTATGGTTTTGTGATGGCCGTGGTACGAATCTTAGTATCAATATAGAAATAATGATATTGGTTATCCATAATAATTTTTAAAAGGGGGGAGTTGGGCCCCTTAGTGTAAAAGTAACTGCAGTATTATAATTTTATTACATGGTAATAACAACTTTAATTATTTCCATTCAATCTGCTATGTTATTACCTGCTAGTTAAGCTTCTTGCAAAACCAGGTAATTAACAAAACCAGTTCTAAATAATTGCACAAATTTTGAAGCGCTCGTAGCGAAGTTTGCTTAGCTGTTTTTAACTGATCAACTAAGTTAAGCAACGTCCGCCACGATATTGACTTGGATGGGTGACCGCTAGTGACATTAGATACTACTGAGCGCTTCCGTGCTTCGGTGGGCACCTTAAGCCATCAATCTCGGTTGTTGTCTTAGGATGGCAGTCGTTACAGCAAGGTGGTAGGGCATTTAGTGAATGCTCGTCTGGCTAGATACCACCCTCATGTCACCAAGCACCTAACGGTGTGTTCTTCAGCTATCCTTGAGAACCAGTAATTATAGGTCAGCCTAGACAACATCTTCGAACACATGATCATTTACCATCAGACGAGGTAGTGGTCAGAGGCTATTCCCAAAGATATAAAAATAAAAAATATATGTAGCTATTCAACATAAGTTGATCCAAGTCTGTGGGGTTATCTTAATCTTAGAAGGTCTTATATCCCTTTTTATAGTTCTTAGGTATATTATTACCATAAGCCTATAGGGACAAGGTACAGTATGTTCGATGTTCGCCCACTAAGGGAGCGATTCACTGATTTCAGTCACTATTACGGTGAAGTCGAAGTCCTCGTCAGAGGATCTTTATTTGGATTCAATAAAAATATATGTCATTTACGGAATTTCTGGCAACAAATTCATGCTAAACGTTTCTTTCATAGCTGCTAGATTAATCACTAAAATAAAACTTAAATGCAGCTGTAGTGTAAATTAGCGGCCCGCCCCGGCTATGCCCGGGTATGTAACAAAATTTACAAATTGAAAACATAAAAAGTATTACAAAATTACAAATATAGGGATTTGAACCCGCACATGACTTAATTTTTTTCAATCGTATATTTGTAATTTTGTAATGTAATCCGCGTAGCAGGCGTTATTGCTAACTTAACAATATTAAAACATAAAAAGTAGTTATTGTGACATAACTAGTTTTTGTGTTTCAAATACTTTAATAGTTAGATATTTAGTATTGCTTTTTTGAAGATATTGATGTCTTCTATAAAATTGTAGTACATCGCTTGCTCTATTGTCAACAGCGTACGCAATTATCGATATATTGGTATTTTTTTACTCGTTAGATTACATTATCGAATTTTTCACCAGGGATAGAGTACTACTTGAGTTTTACTAATTGAGTACGAATTTTTGAAATCGGTGACTATTATTTATGTTTTTTCGTTATATACAAATATACAAATCTTTCCTCTTTAGAAAAATTTGTGTTGATATACATAGATTATGTTTTGGGACTCCTCAACGATAGAAAATTTTCATATCTACTGTACTGTACTGTATCAGCCGAATCGTCCACTGCTGAACACAGCATATATTTTTATACATCATATCTATTACCAAAAATAAAATGGCTTTATTTTAATAGTCGGCTACCGGCCTGACTTCAATTCTCTCTAGATTATTTAGTATTTACCTTAAAAACATATGATTTATATAACTATTATATTTTCGTTGCTTTTTGATTTTTCTGGCAACTGTAAAATTTATGTTACACAGTTTGTGTTACAAGTCGTCTATACTCTGGTTTTTAATTCGAGATCAAAAATGTAAACAAAGGGTGTTGCCGCCAAAACCGTTTAATATTATTCATATTTTGCGCGCATTAGCATCCTACCACAGTTCTCTGTCTTTTGGTTTATCGCGTTGCCAGTTATATCCGTACAACCCTCGCTTCTATGTATTATCCCTTTCCCACGCACGCCTACTGCATATTTGCCTCTCACATATGACGCGATGCATCCATTGCATCAGTACGTTGTCAAATTCCGTCGAGGCAACTACTAACCGCAGAAAGTACGGCAGAGAAACTGTTACTTGATAAGTTTTACAATTTAACGTTTATATAGACAGCAATAGTGAAAATAAGTATCAAAGGTGAACACAAACGTGAGTGTTTCGTGAAGTGTTCGCTAAGGAAGCTCCGCGCCCAGGCAAGCACATTGCCGGCGTGCGCTTTTGGCCAGACAAGGATCCAGGAAGCTGTAGAAGCCTATACCAGATCCTCACAAGCAACCGAGAAGCAGGCAAAAGGAGACAAGGTAGGCGTGTATGTCCTATTTTCCTGTAACTTTGTAACTTTCTCCTCTAGCTGCCAACCGGTCTACCCTCTATTCTGTCGCCGCACCGCGAACCAGCCCTATCGAAAGGCTTTTACCAAATACACACCCGCCGGAGTCTTATGATTTCCTTTCTTGACTCCACGCACCAGATTCTTAGGAACCTGGACCATTGAGAAAGACCTTCTCAATTTCCCATAACCGCCCCCGCTTGCAAAGTTGGCATCATAACATTGTGGCGCCAACAAAGGGGTTAACCGTGCAAAAAAATTACAAGTATTTAGTAATTTTACTAATTTTGGAAACGGATGAAGGATTCAATACAAAATAAATATTTTGAGCCGTAATTGATGACTTTAGTGTTAACTAATTAAACACTTTTTTATGCGCGTACATATTTACGCATATATTCAAGAATGAAAAAAATTGTGTAGGATTTTTTTGGTTATAATTGCCACACTGGCGGGATTGTCGACATTTTCCAGCTGACGCCATTTTTTATTATTTGTAATTCATATATTTTTTTTAGATTTGATTATGTTTCTTTCCGATTGTTTTTCTTGTTATTGTTGAATTTCGTTGTTATTTGTTATTGTTTTTATCGTTTATAGTTATTGTTAGAGAGTTGTGTTCAGTTTTTGTTACGAAAAGATTATTTTCATAATATGGAGGCTGGAGCCTCCAAACCAGAGCTCGAGCCGGGCTCTTCAACAACGAAAGACATTGTATCTCTTGTTAAGAAACGTCCTCACAAATCTCAGAGTGCTTCTGAAAAGCTGATGGCGATGAAGGTATATAAACACACATTTTTTGCGTGGCTGAACATCTTTAATTCATTCAGGGCATTGGTCTTTAATTGAGTGTGCTAAAAAAAACACTGACAAGTTGGGGATATCGTCAGTTTCAGTCAGATTGATTGTCAGTGAAAATAAGGGCAGAAGAAATAAGGGCAGCGATGAGTTCACTTCACCAAGAAAAACAGAACCAAAGCATACATTTGTGAACAAATTTGATGGTTAATTTTTTATTCTATACGGCAGATTGTATAACGTTTTTTTCAATACAACAAAATTCCTACTTTAGAAAAGGTAATTAATACTTTTGTGCTTTTTCACCAAAATAACAAAATGTATACCTACTTAATCACAAGTCAAACAATCAACTCCGAAACGTCCACTAATGAACATAGTTCCATTGGCGGGGATTTGCCATAATCCCCACGCTTGGCAGGCGCCTTGAGGATCGCAGTAGAAGTTGTCAGTTCTCTAGAAGGCGCTGCTGACCTTTCGTTATTTGTGGCCCAGGTCCTCATGGAATGCCGGGTTACAATGTCACCCCCGTATCTTCCCGTGGGTATCGTAAGAGGTGACTAAGGTATATAATATATAGGAGTACAATTATTTCAATGTAATAAAAATATGTGAAACTTAGCGCCACTACAGATTACGTAAGAATATTTTTGAAGAAAAACTATTGAATACCCCTGACCAGTCAGTTTGACAATGACATATATTGACATTTCTTTGTTTACATTTTTGATCTCGAATCTCTTTGTTTACATTTTTAAAAATCAGAGTATAGAAAAATAATGTACTAAATAAATCTGGCAACTGGGCCCACGGTCCCAGCATCATGTGGCCCCAGTCGCCTGACAAATCAGTTTATTCCTCTTTTCTTAGAAATAAATAACTGTCTTTTATGATATCTTAAACTGCGATCCTCAAAACGCCTACCAAGCGTGGGGATTATGGCAAATCCCCCTTAATGGAGGAGACTGCGTTCAGCAGTGGACAATCCAGCTGGTACAGTACAGTACATGGGCTGGTAAGACGTGCACGTTACAAGCATATTGCTTTGCAATTTTATTCTATGTAAAAAACGGAAACGAGTTTCGAAATTAATTTGGCCTTATAGAATATTCAAGACTGCAATTCCTAGCAGTTAACTGCAGAACAATACATCTGGTTATACCTACTGAGAAAACAAAAAATAGGTTCCGATAATTTAATTAGTACTCTGTAATTATAAAGTCTTGCGCTTGCGTTGTAAGGTTAGAGAGATTATTGAGAAAAAATGATTTGAAAAGTAATAATACGTTCTTCGTTATATTTATATATTGGTTATATATCAGCTTCCTCAACCCATTTTTGAGGGAAGATTGCAACCCGACACACAACACCGCCAATAGACAACACCTTTCTGTAAGCATGACCGCTCTACACAGAATTATAATTTGGCTATTATAAAACCAATATAATAATATACGGTAATTTAATTTGTTTGTCATTCTCTCACGTCACACTTTAACAAGGCAATTTTGAGGTTGTAATTATGGATGGCTTTTGGTGTCGCAACCATCGCCTTCCTGACAAACCGTCCTATGGCGTCTTCTTCGTCATCTGCGTAGTATGTGAAGGTTCCAGTATGCCGTGAAACTGCAACGACTGCGTGCGGTAACCTTTACCTTCATGTTGACCGCACTTCATGTCTTGGAATTCTGGTGATAATCCCCAGAAACATATAGCACATCCTTTGTGTGGCACTATAAACACGTTATTCGCTGCATCGCCACAGATAAATCACAAAGATATGTTCAATATGTTCTAAATGGTAGTAAAGGTCACAATGTCTTATTTATTATTTAAATATTTTATAATTTTTATTTATAGTTCTGTTTCTGTTATTTAATTGTTTTGTTAGTTAATGTCATGCACGTTCGTGATGTTGGTCGGGAGTGCCGTCTGAAAACCAGCGCTTAGGTTCAGTTTTGAACCTGGCACATGCTGAGACGGGACTCGTTCCTAGCATCGCGCAACATTGCATTTGCTGTATTATTAGTTGTATTACATATGTATTTGATTGTGCTTCAGTAGAAGCTATTGTAGTGTTGTGTAGTGCTGGAATAAACTTTATTTCATTTCATTTCTTTGTATACCTAATGTGTGTTAAAATTAATCCAATGAATTCGTGTGATATCCATGTCTCATGTTTATTTTTTCTTAACAATCGCCATGTATACAGAATACACGGATATACAGAATAAACAAAAAAATGTGTTTAATCTAACACAACATGAAGATTATTTATATATAAAATTATAAAACAAAAAAATCTGCCAAATGCGAGTCAGACTCGCGCATTGAGGGTGCCGTACAAACCGGTAAGTAATAAGTTATGGTATATTTATTGCTAAATGAAATCCATAACATAAAAAAATATTCAAAATATTTTTATTCTATGATATAACTAAAAATTTATGCTTTTCTTGTTCCTTTATCGGTGCTATAAGACGTTGCTTCGTACCAAATTTCAAGATTCTGAGTTAAGAAAAAGTAGCCTGTAGTTATGATTACCTTGCGGGTGTTGAAAATTTGCAGCATTAATGGATATATCTTTAGATTGTGTTGGCTTAGAAGTTTGATTTTTTCACAGCTCTAAGAAACAGTAGACTTGAGTATTTAATATGAATTTCAGCTTGATACCTGGAGGTGCATTAATGGATGTATCTTTAGATTGTGTTGGCTTAGAAGTTTGATTTTTTCACAGCTCTAAGAAACAGTAGACTTGAGTATTTAATATGAATTTCAGCTTGATACCTGGAGGTGCATTAATGGATGTATCTTTAGATTGTGTTGGCTTAGAAGTTTGATTTTTTCACAGCTCTAAGAAACAGTAGACTTGAGTATTTAATATGAATTTCAGCTTGATACCTGGAGGTGCATTAATGGATGTATCTTTAGATTGTGTTGGCTTAGAAGTTTGATTTTTTCACAGCTCTAAGAAACAGTAGACTTGAGTATTTAATATGAATTTCAGCTTGATACCTGAAGGTACTCTTTTCTCAGGAACGCGTCCACGCGTTCCTGAGAAAAGAGTCTTGACAGACAGACGGACAACAAAGTGGTTCTATAAGGGTTCCGGTTTTGCCTTTTCAGGTACGGAGCTCTAAATATTTAGTAATCTGTTTAATACGTCAGCAATAAATACAAATTGGTGAATCTTTTCATTTTCATTCATGATTATAATATTTTGTTTATATTTTATATCTTGGCCAATTTTTCCATATTTTTAAGGGTGTTCTTATACTTCGATTCCATTTTGAAACCACACTTTATATCGATTCATTACTTCAGAGTAAACTGACATTATTTTGGTATTAAAATACAATATTTAGAACGGAACTTTCTCGAATCCGGTTCATAAAACTATGACCCTAACAGCACCAGTAGTCAATAACAGACAATATTCATAACGCAAAACATTATCACAACTCTACAAAATAACATGTACAAGAAAAAAAATATCATGTGTGGATCTTAGTTCAAGTTTTAACTTTTGTTGTGGTTTTGTTATTTTAATGTCTTATCCCTAGACCTAGGCACAAATATTATATTGTAATACCAAAATAATGTAAGTATTT